>CM034151.1:222008342-222692156 GCA_019776745.2 Taxus chinensis
TTCCATTCTACCAACTTCCTAACAAAGGAATAATGTTCTCTTGGTGCAACATCTTGCAAACATCTTTCAAATCATCGACATTTGTATGATAGACATCATTCGATTTCTTTTGTTCCAAATTCCATGATTGTTTCTTCAAACACTATATCTCACCCTATAAATTCTTAATTACCTCCATGGTTTCTTGATAAACATCCTTCTGATGCATAGGGTATGGATACTTGGCATGCATGACGTCCTCCTTAGTAATAGTTGACTTATGTTGCAGAGCTTCCATGGCATGCACTACCTCAACGTGTGTAGTAATATTCACATGTACCAACTCAGGATCCAATGCTTACTTTAACATCCATTGGTCTTCCATGACACGCTATACTCTAACCATTCCTACACCCTTATTTTCCTATTTATGTTTCTTGTTTAAGTGTTCATACAAGTCCGGGTATTGTTCATGACTATGATTCTTTCTTCAAAAATAACACACAATATTATGTGGACATTTGCACCTATAGTGATAAGGAGATCCAGACGTATAACAAGTCCCGTGAGGGAAATCACTCCTTCCGCCCCTGCGACCTCGACCTCTGAATCCACATCTGTAACCTCGACCTCTACCGTAACCACCATCAGAACGCTCCTCACTATGATCATAGTCATTATGATATCCCTTTTCCTTGGAATTATTTGCAACACCAGTCTATCGTACGCTAATATCAATGACATCATGGATCTGATCAATCAATCTACAATCTTCAGTATCATGAGTCGAGGACCTACAAATTTTATAGTAACTAGACACATTATTTCTTATTGCATGCTATAATAGTGGGCATTGACTTGAAATATGGTCCATGTGACATATCTCACAATCCAACATCAAAGAGCGCACCAATTTCTGAGGGAAAGTATCCTTAGTATGCCCCTCTAGTTCATAATTTGTACACCAAATTCCACTGCATGTCTCATGTGCTGAATTAATAGATAATTTATCCAATTGTTTCACCATTTCTGCAATTTGAGCTTCTAAGAACAAGATCACTCTTGTGTTTAGACTTCCTACTACCTTAGTGCATAGAGTTGCCTCAAGTGCCTCACCCAGATCTGTATAAGTTTTGTGTGAAAGAGCCCTTCTAAATGGTGTGATCAGTCCTCCAACGAACCAATGTGCATGTTGGCTTGCATGGATGACATCAAATAACTTAGACATGAGAGTCTCGAACTGAGCATCATATTCTCAAACACTTTCGGTAGTTCCTTGCTTAATGTCTTTGAGCGTGCTTATGATTTTCTGCTCGAACTCATGGATATATAATTCCTTTAAGAAAGCTTCCCATAACACTGTACAATCCACACAAGTGTGATCAGGATCAAACTTTCTGTACCAGCTGTTTGCATGTACCTGCAATGTAGTTACAAATTGACTTACCTTACACTATGTAGCTGTAATCCCCTTTGTGCACCATAGTATCTCACACATGTGCACGTGCTCGACTGCATCTTCAATGCCTCTATACTATGGAAGATGGAGAGACATCTCCATGTAAATTTGCTGAGGTTGGTGAGGACCTTAGCCACTAAACCAAAAACTCATATTTCCTCCTGTATTTCCACTGCCTAAAAATCTACTAGATCCTCTAGCACTCGGGCCACCTGACCCTCTTGATCCACCCCCTCCAGTAGGTAATGGGCCGGAAGATCCAATGCCCTATGTTTCGATGGTTGTGCTAAACTGAATGCACTCAATCTACAAAGTTTCACTATTTCAAGATGTGATGCCAAGGTTCTATGTGCCTACGTTCTGTGCCGAAAATGCACTAGAAATGATACCTCCAACAGGTGCTCCAAATAAAGTAGATGATTATTGTGCCATAGATGAATAAGCTCCCTAATTAACTCCTGAACTTGATTGAACATTAACTCTATCTACTGCAACTCTAATGCTCACTCTAGCTTGTTGTTTACTGACTATCGTAGAAACTAGAAAACCAAGTGCAAGGGATAGGTCGTTAGGTAGATTCAGATGTGCACCCATGGTCCATGTTGTCTCTACTGATGCACTCTTATCTAAGGCTAAAGAGGGTTCCCTACCATGCTTTCCCAAATGGGGGAGATCCAGATGCTTTGGCTCTATGTCTTCTACATGAGCTCTGAATCCTTCACATGACATCTCTCTCTGTAATGGAATTATTTCCACAATATCTCGTTGCTTCTCTAAATCCCTCTCATGTGCCTCATTGAAATTAATCCACCTTTCTTCCCTTTGTCTTTCTACCACTAGGTCCACCATCCTTACCAAACCTGATCCTACCCCGCACGTGGTGGGGTTTTGTTATCCATAAGCTTTTGTTCCAAATCCAAGGTTACAATCAAAATCTTGATTGTCAGTGGGATACCATGCAAATATGATCCTTTGGGTTCACACAAAAACTGAAACTCAACAACCTCTAAGAAAGAGTAAGTCAAAACTGTGTAATCAAGAATATAGTTGTTCAAAACACCATGGAACCAAACATCCATGGAGTGCGTCCAAATCAGATCTGCATCATACAAGGCCTGGAATTTTTCCTGTGTCCAAGCAAACATGCAAAACCTCTAATTCCTCTTAGACACATAACAAACAACCACTCATACAACTCTATAGGAAAGATAACAACGAACATCTTATACAATGCGTCATGCATATTCTACTCAACCCATGTGCATGCATTAAAATCAGGTCCATTTCGGAATCTGTGAGTATACTCTTCTTCCAGATCTACTAACCACTCCTTAATACAGACTAAGGTCAATCGGTATGTCTTAATCACGCAACATCCTGAAAAACAATTGAGAAAGAGGTCCCGACAACGGAACCAATGATGGAGCCTAGAATTCACTGCAAATAACCCAAGGCGCACTGTCACATCACTCAGCTAGAACTAAGCACTCACCTAAATCGCACAAGGGTACCATGTCCCTCTTTAGAGTTGTTTATCTAGAATGTTAACATGATTACATATGTATATATCTATATTTATAACAGATAGTAAATAACCCAAAGTGTATAAACGAGATCTAGATCTAAACCATATGAAAGATTGACTAAACAATGATTATAATGAGATTTACCATGAAAGAACCATATTCATTCACATCGAACACCAATATCTAGCCAATATGATCGATCCATTATATTAAATGTTACAAAACATAGAATCTTCATACATTATAGTAATGTCATCATGAGTCATGCATACGAACAAAACTAACAGCATAAATCTACAATAATCAGAACTTTCCAAACCATGCAAATAAATACATATATATAGGGATGGGATATTTCCCTTCACCCCCACGCACCTTCCAAAAATAGGTTACATGTTAATAATAGCCATGCACCTTTACAAGAGGATACACAAGCATACAAGTGATAATAATAATTCTTCTATTAGTTAACTCCTAGAATAAATCCTATTATTAGACTAAGAATCTACATGAAACTCATACTGATGCAAAACCAAAAATATCCTTGCGTGAACCGCAAGTCTCCATGCCATTGCGTTCTGAACACTACATCTCCAAAAATAGCCTTAACAACAAAACGACTAAGTTCTGATCTTGGGCGCTTCAACCTTACTATACTACCGCGTGCTCTTCTCGCGCCCTATATTTGCACACC
The DNA here is from genome assembly GCA_019776745.2 of Taxus chinensis. Lineage (NCBI taxonomy): Eukaryota > Viridiplantae > Streptophyta > Pinopsida > Cupressales > Taxaceae > Taxus > Taxus chinensis. The sequence continues at coordinate 222,012,001 of CM034151.1, forward strand.
CAACACTTAGGATTTTTTTTTCAGCCCAACAACATTTTCTAAAAAGATGCTTAAGGATCAACACAAGATTGAGAATGCTACAACTGTTCATAAATCCATATCAAATGTCACTTTATCCTTTAGATCATGAAGACTACTAAAAGTTCCTAAGCAAATCTAAGATTAACACCACATAGTCTAATTGAGCTAATGCTTATTGACTCTAAAAATAGCTACATCAATGATAGAAGCTTAATGGAATGCTAACTAACATGAATATAATTCAAAACCTAGCTAAAATATGCCTACTAGTATGTTCAATTAACTAACATAGACCTAAATAGATCTAAGAGAAATCAAATTGGGAGTTGTTGCTACTCAAAGGAAGGTGAGATGATCTCTCCAACAATGACTACAAGATCATATTGTATACCCATCTACTAAACCCATTGAAGACTTGAGACAAGGATTGAGCTTGGCTATTAATCATATTTCTTATATGATATGCAATTCAAAGCATGGTGTAAAGTTGGAAGGTAGTACTTAGTCTTATTTATAGCTTTTCCTTTGAGGAAAAATTGCATCTTGGTGCATGTGGGACTAAAAGTACAAAGAAGATTAATACTTGTTAATCATGATTAGGGTTTACTAATCATAATTAGTGAACTAACAAGTGATTAAGACGGGAGGAGCCTTAATCAACCACTTAGGGTCAATAGGAGGCTAGGATAAGTTTTGGAAGCCTTATGAGATGTTGTGGAGGTAAGTGAGGTGATTTTGAATGGTTGGAAGAGGGTTTGAGCCAATAATAGGGTATATTGACTAAAAAAAGGCTAAAATAGGCTTAATTAGCTAATAATCACTAATTATCTGTTCGGAAGAGGATTTTGACTTACGATTCATTGTAAAGTGGCATCCTGAATGCGAAAGGGGTTAGGTAATCAACAAAGTGTTGTTAATTGACCTAAAATGGTAAGAAACATTTGTTAATTAGCAGAAATCACTAATTATAATGGAAATTGTAAGAATGAGAGTGATTTGTGTGCATTTGGTATTAAGATTGCAAAAATGGAATTGATGTGTCTACATTTGTCCTTGTTTGAGGTGAAGTAAGTAACTTTACTTCAAATATAGTAGAAAAGCATAAACAAGTAAATTTTTGAAGAAAAAATAGTAGAATGAAGGATGCCCCCTCAAGTGTCGATGGGGTGATAGAAGAAGTCAATTGACGATCGAAAACATGATTGAAACGGATAGAAGATGTAAGGATAAGGATAAACATGGTTATTTATTGTCCTAGTTGATTTAGAAGAAAAAATAGTAGTGATAATAAATGATAATGGAGAATATAGGACCAACCCAATCTTTGCATCCAATCTTTCAATAAATAACTTTTTTGTATCATTTTGCCCCTAAATCTACATCATTGGCCTTTATTAAAATAAACAAAAGTGTAAGATAACATGAAAAGCTAAATTACTAACATTTGTTCATTGCTAAAAATATGTAACTCCATGCAACATACATAATGCAATGCAATACGAGAAAGTAAAACAATGCTTAACTCCATGCAACATACATAATGCAATGCAATATGAGAAAGTAAACCAACTAACCTAACAGAGAAACAAGTACAATAACACGTACTCAAACAAACAATGTTCAAGATACAAACAATGTTGAAGATAATTGCACTAATGTTTTTGTCATCAAGCTTTAGTTCTTGAATGTTGTGTTGTAATGACAAGGGTTAAAAATGGTGCTCTAAGCAAGGATACCTGCGAGGGAAAAAACGGAGGACACAAGTAGTCCCATGGAAAGCATTCGTGCATTATGACACAGTCTCTAGCAACTCACTATTGCATGGGAGTACCGACATAGAAAGCAAACCAACTTTGTTAATGGAGGTAGATCACAATGATCCGCAAGTCGTTTTAGACAAGAACCAGAAAAACCTAATGAAAATGCTTTTGTAGGACAAATTTTTATGTTCGAGAATAATGCATTTGGTATAAGCTTCCTCTGCGTGCATGTCGTTTACCAATTTTTAATTTTTAATGATTTTACCAATTTTTTGATTTTTTTGATTTTGATAGAAGAAAATATTATAAAATAAATAACAAAGTTGTGAGACATCACCAAAAGTCACCGTCAGACAAAAATATGTCCCATGAAGTAGAAAAGGCTGTTGAGAAACAAAAACATGCCTCGACATAGGAAAAACAGGCGCAAAATACTTTTTTTTAAAAAATGATCATCATGACAAGTTCTAAAAGAATTTAGAAGAACCAAGATGGATCTAGGGTGCCTCGGGGGTGAGAAATACATCACGGGGGGTAAAAATGGGTACATAAGCCATCATGGAAAGTTCATTTACCACACTCACTCACCTTTTTACTGCTTATGAAGCTCTGACCTACAAAAGGAAATGACTAGGGTGCAAAACCGGAAACACCGTGCAAACCGCATGAGAGACTACATGAGACTTCTAGCGGATGGCCCACAAGTACACGAATCTGAGCTTTTTACTCTTGTTGATTAAAAGTATTTAATTTTCAGAAAAATAACATTAATTAGGGTATTTTTGGGTAGAAAAAAGTGTAGGCGCGGCCCTTGGGCCACGCCTGTGCTCATGGGGTGCACCTATGCTTGTGCATGCGTGCATGCCAATGCACTAAGGGGGTGCTCATGCATATTTGTTAGGTGAGCATGGGCATGTACGTGGCAATGCCAAAAGAAGGGTTCTCATGCATTTATAGCAGTGAGGCAGGGGTGCATATGTGCTTGCACATAGAGGAATGCGTTAGCACATTGAAGGTTTTTAATTGTAAAATTTGAGCATGCCTATGAAAAAAGGAATGCGCTGGCTCACGGGGTGTGCCTATGCCTGTGCATACATGCATGCCAATGCACTAAGGGGGAGCTCATGCATATTTTTTAGGTGAGTGTGGGCATGTACATGACAACACCAAAAGAAGGGTGCTCATGCATTTCTAGCAGTGAGGCAAGGGCGCATATGTGCCTGCGCATAGATGAATGTGCTAGCGCATTGAGGGTTTTTAATGGTAAAATTTGAGCACACCTATGCAAAAAGGAATGTGCTGGTGCATTAAGAGAGTTTTAATGGAAAAAAAGGAGTGTGCCTATGCATAGATGGGGGTGCTAAGGGGCTAAGGAGTGTGCTGGAACGCTTGGGGCACATATGCATTTGGGGGTGCACTGGTGCCGCCAGGGGAGTGCTAGTGCATAAAATCCATTTTTAGAATGTTTTTAGAAGAAAAATGAAGGTTTTAGGAAACCATAGATGATAGGGATAGATGAATTATATAAAAAAATAGAAGAATTTAATGATAGAATAGAAGAATAATATGGTAGAGTAGAAAAATTAGATGATAGATTAGAAAAATTAAATGGTAGAATAGAAAAATTGGATTTATACTAGAAGAATAAGATCATAATAAATGACTTGATTGACCCTGCAGATGGACTTAGAGGTATTAGAGACATGGGAGTGACATGGGTGGCTCCAGGCCTACGAGGTGACATTTAGATGTCAAGACCATATTTTCTTGGAGATCACATTAGAGGTGACTAGTTTAGCACACATGGCCCACATGCCACAGATTACTTTAGACCACAACATGCTCACAACCTTAGATGAGAGATGACAGAGTGAGAGTCAGAAATTTCACCTTCCGACAGGTGAGATGAGCATCACCCTGGAGGATGTGTGGCGGATCTTATGAGTTCCTATTTAGGGTCACTTGATCACATATGATGGTCACCTAGACCATATTGAGCGATGTATAGTTGAGATGTTTGGAGTGATAGACATACCCCGCAAGGGGTATGACGGTATTCATTAGGAGGTGCATGGCCGATCAACGGATGGGATGGGTCCATGTATTTTTGTTAGCTCTTGTCAGTGGAATTTTGTTTCTTGACAAGAATAGTGCTCCGTTCCCTTTGGGCCTTATTGGAGTGATTCACAACCTTCTTTAGAGTGAGGTTTACTGATGGGGTTAGTGTATACTGGCTCATTTATACAAATATTTTCATTTGATATCTTACCATGGACAAAGGTCCTGCCATTTTATTATAGATATGGGCTTGGGATCATATTGCGATAGGATACCCTATAGGAGCATTGAGAGCTCGAGCTATTGGAGAGCCTTCCATCATGGGATGGGTTCCAGATGGAGATGATATTCATGGTCACATGAGGGATATATATTATTACAGGTGGGTGTTTGACGAGGTACAACCTCACAGGATCACATGATGGCCATGCATGTTGTATCAGTGGCCTCAGGATGCAGCTGAGTTGAGCACTGTTGTAGTAGATCATTTCATTATTTGAAGCATGGGCCATATCATGGAGTGGTACAGAGTGGGCAAGGTCGAGTGGTAGTTTGGTCTCATCCAGGGGATTCCTAGTGATGAGATGTGGTATGCAAACATATACAGAGATGCCTTCCATATGGGGCCCCAAATTAGGCTAGGCCAAGCTCTTACTAGATTTTTACAGGTGGTTCCACAACCTTGGGTACAACGGGCGTAGATAGTGGATCTAGGGACGACCCCAGATTATGCAACATGGTATGTGATAATGCTGCCATAGAGATTGACCATACCACAGGAGGTATTGGACGCATCAGCACAGGGGGGACATGGTCTAGATCCTAGGGCATATGCAGGTCCATAGGGAGGACTGCATGTAGGGGTAACAACACATTAGGTGTTAGTCCAACAACATGTTTTAGTGCAGTAACAACTAGTAGTGTGGCCACAAGTATTGATACCACATATGCCCCTTCAAGATCCATTACGGGAACCATTTCAGGCACCCCCTCACGTGAGTCCACCACACAACCCACCCAAAGGCGGAGGAGATGATGAGGGTGGAGAGGATATGGAGGAGGATGTACAGGTTGGTGGGCAGGTGGCTGCCTTACAACAACAATTATAGCAGGTTATAGCCCTACAACTTTAGGTTACTGATGAGAGGGATCAAGTTATTACATAGAGAGACCAAACTATCACATAGAGAGACTAGGCTATCACAAAGGGGGATCAACTAGTGGTTGAGCTGGCTCAGTGGATGATAGAGTGTACACAGGTTTAGGCAGACATAACCAAAGTGAATGGAGAGCATGATGATCTACTGCAGGCATCTTCAACATTTGGGATGCCATACATACTAGTAGATACTATGAGATCCCATGGTAAGGCCTCCTACTATGAGGCATTGTACCACCAGGCTATCCCAGAGGGATAAAGGGCTACCCCTTTTGACTAGTTAGACGTTGGCAGGTCCAGATCTAGATCCCAGAGGACCTCACAATCAACCACATCAATTCAGTAGCCTACAATGCAACATAATGTAGCAACCTATGTAGGACCATCACATTGGCAGTTTCCTCCTCAAGGCCCTTGTCCAGGTAGTCCCAGAGAGGGCGAGAGTCGAGGTTGACTCTTTTGTTGATGTACTAGATGCATATTTTTGGTGTATTGCCTCGATATGAAGGCATACCTTTGTATGTATGTATATGCACTATTTTTTTATTATGCGTCGTGATGGAGGCACATTTTTGCATAGATGCCCATGATGGCTCATTGTACTAGATGTACTTTTGATATATATTGGTTTATACATGGACATTTATATTATGATGATGTATGATGATTTGATGGTTAATGGATGGAATACTGATTTATCACATTTTGTTTGTGAGATATCATGCTTAATCTGTATGTTTATGTTTGTATCACATGTTGTTAGATTTATGAGATAACCTTATCTAAGGTCATATTGCATTTTGATGAGATACTTTGAGTAAAACATGTTTTTATTTTTGATATTGGTGTGGGGGGGATAGATTTGTGATCATGTGTAACACCTCTTTCCCCATTGATGATATGATACTTGATGATTAGCTTTAGCATACATGTGTGATGTAGACTTAGAATTTATTGATATATGATGTATATATGTGTTGGTTTATTTTATATAATGATGAAATGATGACAAAATGTACAAGTAAAAATAACAAACACAAGTTTAAACAAATATAATCAAAGCAACACAACTATCTACAAGTATGTAAGATAAAATGAAATCAATGCAATGCACCACATATTAAAGCAACATTCAATCTAAGTAAAAAAGTGAATCCAATTTAAAGCACACAATACAAAAAAACAATGCAACCAAAATCATACAAACCAAAAACTAAAAGTAAGCAAAGTAATACTTTGTTTTTGTGGGACAATTTTGGGACGTTTTTCACTTATTTGGGTATTATAGCCAGACAATTTTCTATTGTTTTGGAGTTTTCCACAAAACATATTTGAATGTTTTGAGGGTTTCAAAGTTATAAGATTTTTTTTGATTTTTTCTAAGAAGTTTTCCAGAGCAAACATGAAAGGAAATGAATAAATGTGGATGCCCCCAAGATTACATGGGATGTACAAGGGACGAATGCCACATGTTATGTGCAAGAAGGTGACGATGCGAAGTTGCCCCCAGCATGAGCTGGTAATATTCAAAGTCAAACTATCCATATTAAAAAGTAGGATTAACTAGATCAGGGAAGAGAGGGACATGCTCACAAGGGGCGCAAACAAAGGGAAAGACCAGCTTCAGACACAAGCTCTCATACTCCTAGACCTGAAATTCTTGTGAATAATGGACCCTCCAATGGCTCGAAAACTGGTTTTCACCAAAGGACTTGTCCAAAGTGCCACCATTGCATGGTTTTCACTATTGGATGCACATGTTTATTTCTCTTTTTCTTTTTCTTGTTTTTATACTTTTTTGCTTTTTTGATATTTTAGAGATCCCACACTTAAAAATAGAAATGATTAAGATACATTGTGTTCATGGGTTATCGAAGCTGTTGGCCATCTGAATATGCAAGCTTATAGGCACCTGAACCAAAATTTGCAACCACAACTTATGGTCCTAGCCAATTAGGCTCAAATTTCCCTTTTGTTTCATGGTACTTATTGGTGTTTTTATGATTATCTTTTAACACCAAGGCTCCTACCTCAAATTGACAAGGTATGACTCTTTTATTATAGCTTCACCACACTTGATCCTGATACACTTTAAGGTGATTAAGGGCGCGAAGTCTTTTCTCATATAATAGCTCCAACTCTGTAAGTTGAGCTACTCTGTAGTCCTCCTCTTCATTCAGGTAATTCCTTAGCTTGATACGCAAAGAAGGGATCTCGATCTCTAAAGGTAGTATGACCTCTGTGATGAATACTAAGGAGTATGGAGTGGCACATGTAGGGGTGTGGATAGAAGTTCTGAATGCCCAAAGGGCAGGGTGAATTTGTAGATGCCAGTCACGACCTGTCTTGCTCACCATCTTCTCCATAATGCAAATGAGGGTTTTATTGGAAGCTTCGGCTTTCCCATTACCTTGAGGGTAATAGGGGGTCGAGAACTTGAGGGAGATTTGAAAGCATTTACAGAGTGCTTTCACAGTTTTATTTTTAAATGGATTACCATTATCAACGATAATACTAGAGGGGATATCATATCGATAGATGATATGGTTCATTATAAATTTAGAGATTCGGGCACCTTCAACATAGGTAAGAGGAACAACCTCTACCCATTTTTTAAAGTATTTAGTTACAGTAATGATGAATTTATGGCTATCTAAGGAGACAAGGTTAAGTTTTCCTATTAGATCGAGACCCCATTTTGAGAATGGCCAAGGTGTTGTGACAGGCTGCAAGGATTATGCCAGCACATGTATCAAGTTGACATACTTCTGACAATCCACACACTTCTTCACATGGTTACAACAATCATGCTCCATGGTAGGCCAATAGTAGCTTACTCTGAGTATTTTCTTTACAAATATGATCCCATTAGTATGAGCCTCACATATGCCTTCGTGCACCTCTTTGATTGCTTGAATAGACTCATCTGAATTTAAACAACGCAACATATTCTTGTCGTAGCCTTGGCAGAAGTGGGTGCCCCCAAGAAGGGTATAATGGGCTATACACTGGATGAGGATACATTTTTCAGCACGGGAAATGTTAGTGGGAAAGGTTCCATCATGGAGGTAATTAAATATTTCACAGTACCACGTGGAAAAAGGACCAACGACTTTGCTCACCAAACATGACTGTGGCATGTCATATGTTGGTGTTTGTAAGTGGTCCATAAAAAATGACATATCATTGTTTACAGGTGGAATACTTAACATGGATCCTACTGTAGCCATAACATCCACTTCTCTGTTCTGGGCTCTTGGGATTTCTTGAAATGTAATCTTCTCAAAGTAATCCTTCAAAGAATCAACCATTTTCTTGTATGGAAGAAGTTTCTCATCTTTTACTTTATATTCATATCTTACCTATTTTATAATCAACATGGAATCAATAATTATATTTACTCTTCTGATATCCAACTTAATAGCTAGCTTCATAGTTGTGATAAGGGCTTCATACTACACTGTATTATTTTTCCTTGGGAACCCAAGTCGAAAGGCTTGGGGAATCAAGTTTGCCATAGGAGTGATTAACACAACTCCGACACCTGAACCATGAAAGGTAAAGGACCATAAAAGTATAGTTTCCATACAATTGATTCCTCAAGGTACATTATAGATGCATTTGGTAGTTCCACACTCAAAGGTTCGATACCTGGTATCAGAGCTTCTGCTAGTTGATCTGCTAGAACCTGTCCTTTCACAAACTTTTGATGTACATACTCAATGTCAAACTCGCTGAGTAAGATGATCCAATTAGCCATCTTTCATGTGAGTGCGGGTTTTGAAAACAAATATTTTAAAGGATTGAACTTTGAAATAAGATTGACTTTATTGTTGAGAAAATAGTGGCGTAGTTTCTGGAAGGCAAAAACTACGGCTAGGAAAGCCTTTTCAATCTATAGATAGTTGAGTTCATAGGCTATGAATGTTCTGCTTAAGTAGTACAAAATTGTTTCCTTTTGCTCTTTATCATACTGGGCCAACAATGCCCCAATTTCAAAGTGTGTAGTAGAAATGTAAAGAAAAAGGGTTCTCCTACCGTGAGCGGCATGAGAACAAGCAGTTTAGCCAAGTATTCTTTGAGCAAAACAAACACTTTCTGCTGTTCTGGCCCCCAGTTGAAATTGACATATTTCTTAAGAAGATGTGTGAATGTATGAAACTTTTTTGTGAGTTGTGAAATAAACCTTCTTATGGCCTAAATATTTCCTTGTATGCTCCACAGTTGTCTAATATTTTTAGGAGGAGGCATTTATGTGATAGTATTGACCTTTGCAGCGTCAACTTCTATTCCTCTCCTTGAAATAATGAATCCTATAAATTTCTCGAATAACACATCGAAAACACATTTCTTTGGGTTAAGTCAAACTTTGTAGTCCCTTAGATGTTGAAAATTACGTCACAGAATCTCTGGGTGCTCCACCCGAGTTTTGGAATTTACTAATATGTCATCTACATATTCTTCCATGATGTCACTAATCATATCATGAATAATAACTGTCATTTCCCGTTGGTAGGTAGCACCTGCATTCTTGAGGCTGAAGGGCATTACTTGATAACATAATGTTCCCCATGGGGTATTAAAATTTGTCTTGTGTTGATCTTCCTTTGTAATTTTATCTGATCATAACCGGAGAATCCATCCATGATTGATAACATCTCATAACTAGCAGTAGAATCGACGATCATGTCGATGTTAGGAAGAGGAAAGTTGTCCTTAGGACAAGCTTTATTAATATCTCAGAAATTGGTACACACTATGATATCAACATGCTTTTTCTAAACATGGACCACATTAGAAATAAACTCTAAGTAGTCAATAGACCTAAGGAAGCCTACTTCTAACAATATTTCTAGCTCTGCCTTAACCAATAAGGCAACGTGAGGACGCATCTTCCAGAGCTTTTGTTTTATAGGCTTGGCATCCGGGTGTACAACAAGATTGTGCACCACTAATACATGATCAAGTCATGACATGTATTTGTAAGACCAAGCAAAGATATTCTTGACCTAATATTGAAGCTCCCAACTTAACCATTGTAGGCAGCTCCTTTGTGTCGATGTTAATATCTATTGTCTCCTCCACCGTAACTTTGACTCATCCTCCATGTGCGTAGGATCGGGAGGGAGATTGAGATCCTCTTATACCAAAGGTAGTTCAACGAGATCCTCATCTTTAGGTGGGTACACTATCTTGTCCATAGGTTGTTCTACTTGTTTATCCACAAGTACCTCAAAGAGTTTTTCGCTATAGAACTTGGACTTTTTCTTTCCGCGAGACTTTCTGTAGGATTTTTTTCCCTTGCTTATTTTATTACTTAAGTGACCACAAAAATCTACCGACTCTCTGCAGTACACACATGTGTTGAGATGAATGGAGAAGCCTTTTTTGCAGTCATTTCTCGGAATGTTCTCTCTTATGCCAAGGAACTCACCAATAGCCTCATCATTCTGAAATATGTCGATCAATACGTGCTGTTGTTGGTCCCAATTCACGAGTGATGGGTAGATGAGGTTTAGTTTTGGAATGCTAAGGGGTGTAACAAGGGTTATGGTAAGGCTAACCATGTTAGAGAATAAGTTTGTAGAGGTGAGGTCTTTATAAAGACTACACTGGGAATTTGTTTCACTTTCAATTTCGGACAAACTATCCTCATGATCAGAAGAGGCATACTCATCATTTGAAGGGTGAGAATCATACAAATGGTGCTAAGACCATATTTACCCATTATATGCTGAGGTATTGGAAGAGCTTCCAATGAACCTTGTTCTTGAAGGCCACAACCACATATTTTATACCTCATAGTAAGAATTATTCGGTTAGGAATAACATACCTAGGTGACTTGTAACATAAAGCCATTTCATTATCTTTGAGTATCATTTCATATTATAGTAAGCCACCTGAAGTGAATCTGTCGAAAGGAAAGTTCTCCCTTGACCTTTGGAATTTGTAGCATGGTCTACCATGTGCTTGGGCTAATTGTGTAATGTTCTAAATCATAAGGGTTTGCTGAATCTTATACTCTCCATAGCCATTGTCTACGACTTTCATCTCCCACGTAGAAAAAGGGGATTATGATGTAGACACACTATTGTCACTGGGAGTCAAGGTGTCTAGATCCACTCATGAAGTGAGGGCCTGGGACTGAGTAGGAACATAATAATCTATAGAGGGATACTCATAGATGGTGGAAAATAGCCTGATAATTCTTTACAATGATAAAATGGTTGGGAATCCCCTTGTATAGTGGATGTATGTTCTTCATGTTACAACTTTAAACTTTGAGGATACGTTGATGGCATGACTTGCATGACATGAATCTATGGGCGACCAAGTAAGATGTTATAAGGGAGCTCCAGGTCCAAGACATGGAACTTCATATCATGGGTTATGGGACTACCTTCCAATGAGAAAGTGATCATTCTAACTGATTTTTGTTCTTCATTGTCATACGCCTTTATGGTGATGAACTTTGTTTCCAAATAAAATTATGTGCACCCTAATTGATGAACTAGTTTAAGAGTACAAATATTTAGACCTGATCCGTTGTCCACAAGCACTCTCTTGACCTTCTTACGCTTGATTATTACTTCAATGCACAAGGGCAAGTTATGGGAGGGATTTTCTGTTAAGGCTTATGTGGGGTTGAAGATAATGTGTTCTAAAGGAGTGATTTTCGCTACCATTGCTTGTAAATGTGTTTGGTCAACATTAATAGATACTCATGATGCTTATAAGGTTTTTCAAAGGGTATCTTTATGGATGTTAGAAATCTTGAGAAGGTCCAAGATTGAAATCTTAGTTGTGGTCTTCTCTAATTGATCTAACACATCATAGTGACTCTCTTGAGGAGGAGGGGGAGTGGGTTCTGGGATAACAAGGCGAGCTCATTGTGTTTCCACAACACACTCTCTTGTTTTGATTTTGATCATGTTGATATGTTCAACATGTGAGTCAACGTGACCTATCAAGGTATCAAAATGGTCAGTTTTTAACACATAGTCAATATTCTTGTTTTGAGATGACTATCCTTGATCCTACTATTTCTTCCCCTCGTGTTTGGGAAAGGGTTATTTGAAGATCCCCTAGTTTGTGTTTGGAGACTTGGCAGTGGAGACAAAGTATACCTCCATATCACCACTGTCGATTAGGTCTTGAATGTAGTGTTTTAATTTCAAAAACTTGTCAATTTTGTGACCCTTTACGCGGTGAAATCCACAAAATTAATTATCCCTAAACCATGATGGCTTAGGCATGTCATCCCCATAGGGTTGTGTTTCTGGGTATCAAACCATGTTTACGGCCTCTAACTGCTTTAGGATGGACGATATGGATTCAAATAGAGGGGTGAAAATATGAAATTTATACTCTATAGGAGTTCCCTTTGCAAGCTTGAAAGGTGTGTGGTTTTAGATTGCTTGTACTCTCTTAGAGTCTACTATCCCATCACTAATGATGTTTTTATTCTTATTATGAACAAAAAAAATCATTTGATTTGGAATCGTTACGATTACGGGAGAAAGGCTTTAGCGTCCCCCTAGCTAACATTGCCTTTTCAATTTAAATCCCTTTTTCAATTACCTCTTCAAACGTGTTGCCACAATGCATTTGCAGGAACATAATGCCTGGGTGGAGGTTGGGAAAAAATATACTTATCAACTATTTTTAAGGTATGGAACAAGGAAAATGGCTAGCTAATCCTCTCCATTGTTGCAAGAAATCAACAAAGTTCTCATTGTTTTGTTGTTTGGCATTGCAGAGATCTAACATAGTGAAATCACTCTCAATATTGAATGAGAAGTGTCATACAATTTTTTTGGCTAATTCTGGCCATGTAGATATAGATCCCTTGGGGATGTGTAGAAACCACTCTAACACTTGTCCTCCCAAACTTCGTGGGAAGAGGTGAATGAGGTAGTTGTCGCTATATGCAACCTCTTGACAGACCATATAAAAATATTTGATATGGTCATGAGGGTCACCTTTTCCCTTATACTTGTCAAATTTTAGACATTTAAAGTGTCGTGGGAAAGGTACTTGTAACATGGATCTATCAAATGGATAAGCGCACAACTCATCAAACTGATACTTTTTGTAACCAATTTTTCCTTCTTACAAAACTGGAAGGGTGTTCTTCATCGTGGACCAATCTTGATTGAAAATATGGTCATGTGTGGGTGGTGTAGGTCTATACAAAGGATTAAATCTAGGTGTATTCCCACCCCTATTCTTTGCAATAAATTATTCATAAGGATCTTTTTGTGTCTCTTGTCAAGGAGTAATTCTTTGGAACTCGTGAAATGAAGCTTTAGGTTTTGCCTTCAGTATGGCTTGTTTCAAAGCTTTTGGTTGTTCTTCGTTTACTTGTGAAGCTAAAATTTCCAATTGGTGAGTAAGATCTTGTACTTTTTCTTCTAAGGTTGCCTCCTGAGTAGGTATTTCGTTATAATCTTCGTTAGGAGAAGGTTGCACATGATAAGCATGGTTTTCATGATATTTGAAATAAACTATAATCGTAGGTATATGATAGTCTCCATCATTTTCAAAAGGTACCTCCTCATTATTCTATCATCCAAAAGTAGAGGCATGACCTGTGTTTAATATTTCATTAACAGTGCGACGAGGTCGTTCCACTTCTTCATCTCCCCAAACCATGCTTGCAATAAAATAAGGGTCAACTATGGACGGTAACTTAGCTCCTAGTTCCACAACACACATAAGAACGTCATGTTTGTTGTGAAACAAGTATTCATCAATATGGGTGGGATGAATCTCTACATCTGCACAAGGAGAATCCTCCTCTCCACCACTATGGTCAATCATGACATTATGTTCTAAAAGAGGGTTGTCACCTTCAAAGAGATCAAATTATAAATTTTGTGACCCCATACTTGTAGTATGCATACTTGAAATAGTGGGTACAAGAAATATTTCAACTAAGGTTTACTAAAAATGGACCCTAGGAAAATTTTCGTAGCATAAAAACGTTAAGTTGTCACAAGGAATGGTGACTATATAAAATAGCCATGAATCCAAGAGGTCAATATGAACCTAAGTATAATGAACAAAGAATGTTCTACCCTAGCAAGGTAATATATGAAATGATTTTTTCTAAGACAATACAATGACTTGCAAAACTCAAATTTATTCACAACAAAATGTTTACTCCTTATGTTTACTCGAGATATGTTTGAAACCAATCAGTGACAACACAATATCACTAGTTAGGCCAAGTTTGAAACAAACACGACCTAAATGATAAGAGAATGTTGACACAATCCTCTAACAAGGTATACTAAAAATCACTTTCTAAACACTAATAAAGTCTAAGTCTTGTAAAATGGATGATACAAATGTGAGCATCGTAACAATGCTATTTGGACACATAATCAAACTTTACAAGAAAACAAGATTTTAGTATCAAAATGACGTTATAGCGATGCTAACAAAGTAACCTCAACACTCAGAAAAACTCAAGACAAGGCTAGGATTTAAAAACTATGCCTAAGAATACCAAGGAATTACTATGCGTGTGAGCAACGTAACAATACAATCTAGAGATTTAGGCCAAGTTTCACAATAGAAATAAGACGTAAATATCACAATTGTATGGCTATAATGTGGGCAACGTAACAACTAAAAAGAAGTCAGTGATAAGATAACCTAACTAAAATGATAGTAAGTCTCAATATGGGTTTTGAGACAAGAGGGGATACTAGAACTTGATGACGTACCATTCACACTTTCAACTCTTGCATTCCGACATTGCAACCTGGTCATGCAAGAAGACTACAAAAGTGGTGGACACAATTATTTCTAGTAGGTATCTGTATATGTTTGTTCTTATTTTTTCTCCAAATGAGCAACAAGAAAACAAAGAAGTAGACCAAGTAGTGATGAAAAATACTTGGTGTAACTTTGGTAGAGTTTCACCTTATTTTGGGACAAGTGAAAAACTAGGACAAAGTAGCACTAAATAGATTTCGTGATGAAATATCACGTGATTTCAACTTTAAGAGATTCTCCCCCTTGTTCGAAAAACAAGATTTTTAATCCAACAATGTTGTCACTTTGTGAGAGCTCTCAAGTATAACAACTAAGACAAAATTGGCTCCAAGACGACAAGATTTCCTAGGGGTTCTCTCTCTATATGTCACAAGATATTTTTGTGAGTTCCAAGTACCAAGAAAGTCACACTAACTAATCTTGGAGTATCTCGGCTTTAGTTTACCCCCTTCAGTACAATGAGCATAAAAATGTGTTCAATTTTACTTTCATTGGGGTCGCAATGGAAATAACTTTGACTCTAATCTCACTAAGGTGTACTAATCAATTGGGTAGTTGGAGCACTTTCCCATTTCATTCACAAGGTTCCCTCTTGCGTGAAATACTTTGGGGTTCCTAGGACCACCCCCATTGGTATATCTTAAGGCTTATGTCAAAGGGGTTATGTCCTAGTTTAAAGTAGACGAGCCGTAACTCTTAACCAAAACCTGCAATATAATGTTTGGAATGGTGTGTTGGTGCATTTTTTATCTTTTGGATTAAGCAATTTGGTTTAGAACACCAGTGGAAACCTACAACACACGTGAATGTTAGAATTTGGTTTGAAGAGAGCCCTCCTTTTTTTGACAAACGTTAGGTCCTTCACACAAATGGTTAGTAGTTCAAAAATATCTACAATATTATAGAAAGAGGATTAAGTGTTGCTTTTGGTTCTCAAGATCACACTAGGTGCAAGAGAAGAGCATACACAACAAGTAACCCAACTAGATGAAAAGCTTGTAAATACTCTAACTACCATAAAACTTTGAAAATCAAGGTTTATTCCTAATTAATCCAAGTGCTTCTTAATGAAAGACTAAAATTGCTTTTGGTTCCCAAGATCACACTAGGTGCAAGGGAAGAGCATACACAAATTTTAGCCTTGATTATTTATCAAGTGAAAAATATCTTAAACTAAAAGATCAAGTACATGCCAAAATTAAAGTTTATTCCCTTAAGCATAACAATGAATGATGATTTTTCCTACTTACTCCAAATTAGCAAAAATTGGTTTAGAGGTGCTTTTGATTCTCAATATCACACAAAGTGCAAGAGAAGAGCATACACAACCCTATTCCAAACTCAAATAAAGTATGAAAACAAAATCATCTCATCAAACCCTAAGCCAATTTTATCAAAAATCCCTTATCAAAACCTAAGGCAATTTTGTTAGAAATATTTCTCTAAAATCAGAAAATTGACAGTAACAACAACTAAAATCCCTAAAAAATGACAAGAATATTAAAAACTAGAAGTTGAAATTTTGAAGCTTGAGAAAACTTTACCTGAGTGCACCAACGCGCATCTTTATGCATAGGCATGTCCTATAGAGCATGGGTGCAGACCTTGAAGCACATGCACACACATTGATGCACATGCGCACCTCTATCAAGTTTGCACAATCAGTTATGCACAGGTGTGACCAGAGAGGGGTGGGTGTAGAATTTGATGCACAGGTGCATAAGTTACACACAGAGGGAACAAAATTTAGATGATGTATAGTGTGCATCCAGAGAGAATGCACACACTTTTGAAGCATAGGATGTAGCCCCCCCTTGAAGCACAAGATGCAAGCCTTCCTCTAGGTGATCAAAATATGACTTTTGAAAAGGAATTTGAAAAAGATCAAAACTTTGTTTTTTTTAGGAAATTTCAACAGCACTTCGCCACCTTCTATCCTGCAAAGAACATGAAAATACAACACTCTACTACTAATCTATTTTACAAAACTTTGAAAATCTAATCTTAACTCTTGAAAGTAATCTAGAAAGCTTGAAATTAAATAGAACTTGAAACTTTGAATTTAACTAGAAAATTGTTAAAAATATTAAAAAATGAATGCAATGGGGTATGCTCCCACCGGGCGTGCCAAATGAAGACTACTAAAAGTTCCCAAGAAAAGCTAAGACTAACACCACATAGTCTAATTGAGCTAATGCTTATTGAATCTAACAATAGTTATATCAATGATAAAAGCTTAATGGAATGCTAACTAACATGAATATAATTCAAAACCTAGCTAAAACATGCCTACTAATATGTTCAATCAACTAACATAGACCTAAATAGATCTAAGAGAAATAAAATTGGGAGTTGTTGCTACTCCAAGGAAGGCTGAGATGGTCTCTCTAACAATGACTACAAGATCATATTGGATACCCATCTACTAACCCCATTGAAGACTTGAGGCAAGGATTGAGCTTGGTTATTAATCATATTTCTTATATGATATGCAAATCAAAGCATGGTGTAAAGTTGGAAGGTAGTACTTATTCTTATTCATAGTTTTTTCTTTGAGGAAATATTGCATCTTGGTGCATGTGGGACTAAAATTACAAAGAATATTAAAGGCTTTCTAATCATGATTAAGGCTTGCTAATCATAATTAGTGAATTAACAAGTGGTTAGGATGTGAGGAGCCTTAATCAACCACTTAGGGTAAACTAGGAGAATAGGATAATATTTAAAGCCTTTTGAGATGTTGTGGAGGGAAGTGGGTTGATTTTGAATGGTTGGAAGAGGGGTTTGAGACAATAATAGGGTATATTGACCAAAACAAAGGTAAAATAGGCTTAATTAGCTAATAATCACTAATTGTTTGTTTGGAAGAGGATTTAGACTTACGATTTTTTGTAAAGTGGCATCCTGAATGCGAAAGGGGTTAGGTAATCAAAAAAGCACTGTTAATTGACCCAAAATGGTAAGAAACATTAGTTAGTTAGCAGAAATCACTAATTATAATGGAAATGGTAAGAATAAGAGTGATTTGCGTGCGTTTGGAAATAAGATTGCAAAAGTGGAATTTAGGTGTCTACAGATCTAATAGGTTTCTCCCTACTCTTTCCAGATCTAGCACTTTTAGGTTTGATACTTCCTACTTTTTTGCAACAAATCTCTCTACCTCTAAAGGAAAAGAACATATTTTTGTCTATAACCACAATATTTTGATCCATGATCCAAACATTGATTATATTTGGTGCAAATATTGTGAACAAATCATTAAGCAAAATTATATCCCATCTAAAAAACCAACAATAAGTATGGGCTCCACAAAGTAAACTGAAATTCATGTACAACGGCCTCTTAGTCTTCCTCCTCTAGATAGTAGTGAAGTGCTTTTTATAGATGAGAAACATAAAACAATATTTTTGTATCAACCTATTGTTGGTAGACATGTTGATCCATCACGGTGTTCAAAGATGCTGAATTGGACCAACAAAATCCATCAAAACAATCCATGACCGGCTCAAGAATTAAGAAGCCTTGATTATTAAAATTGATAAGAACCTTAGAGTCATGGAACTATACCATAAAGGTGATTTAAAAACTGCTATCCATATGTTAAATACTAAATTTTAGTCAATGTCATCCTCTAGTGATAAGATAGATAAAATTTTAGAATATATATCTGAGCATGTATTTATTTGTCCTAAAATTTATAGAGTTGTGTAGAAATAAATTGTAATATTGTCCAACCTCTTGCTAGCCAATTAGATGATGCTAGAAAGGAAATATCATCCAAAATTAGAAGTATCCATAAACTACTCCAGTCTAGCATGCATAACCTCCACGAGTCTTCTTTTGAATCTAACCAAAAGTTGGATCAAGTATATTAAATTGTTAGGCCAATCCCGCAAATAGTTTCTCAAGTAGAAAAAATAGTGAAAAACACTAAGAATCCCGATGAAATATCTCCAATTTTTTCAAGAAAAGTCACTTAGAATTTTTCAGGCTATTAGATTCACAAAGTAGAGAAAAAGATTCTCTACTTGGAAGTATTAGCATTGGCATGGTAACCATCACTCCAGAAGAAGTTGAGAGTATGGTGCTAGTATAAGAAACAACAACAGTTTCATCCAATGAGCCACTTCATAACACTACAAGGATCCAGGCCTTACAACCCAATTGGTACACCTTAGACTGTTCTACACCCTCACAGATAAAAGAAATGATCCATGGTATGTTAAGATGGTCAAATACTCTGTTACATGTGTACAAAAAAATCCTTAGAACTATAACAAAAACCATAGCTAATGATTATGTAAGCATTGAAAAATAATGGTGGGATTCTACTCCAAATTAGGAAGCCATCTTAGAAGGAAGTAATTCTTCTCTTACCACTACTTTGATTGTTGAATTCTTAGGAATTGTTGATGATGATAAACATAAGAATACTACTCTATTCCTAAAAGAAAGAATATGTGATATGAGTATGATAAAATAATATCAGTGCTATATGAAACATCTATATTATAATTCAAGAAATATACATTATTCAACCATGAATCTCCAACATATTGAATCTTTCCTTACATATTTTGCTATTGAGTATAAAAGAGCAATTTGCCTTTAGAATAGTTAAGCATTGGAACAATTAATCAAATTATTGATAAGATGAATGCCATATCTATCAAGAGAAGAAAGAAACAATCCATAAAGACTCAAAATAATTCAGGATCCAATTTTTTTCAACTAATGGATAATGATCCATTTGGTTTCAAACCTTCTCATCCTTCTCCTCATAAGAAGAAACCCTATAAAGATTGTTCTTTGTATTTTTTGAGGAGGAAGGGTAGATATAACTCTGAAAAGTTCAAGAAAATATTTTCTTCTCAATACCCTCCTAACAAAAAAATACTTTAGAAAAAAGAAATATCTTGGCAAAAGAAATAAATTTGTTCCTACTTGATTCATCTGTAGAGGAAAACATTATGCTAATGAGTTTCCTAGAAAGTATAAAGAAAAGGCTAAAGCCAAGATAAATTTGCTAAAATCTAAATGAAAAAATGATTAGGAGTACTATCTAGTATATGATTCAAATTGTTATTCCTATGACATATCTTATGAATCATCTCATACTATATAGATTAAGATTGTTGAACAATCAAAATATGATTTTGATTGCACAAAATCAGGATATGATTCTTTTCCATCTTTTGTAAATATGATCTCCAATTTTCCTCATGCTTTCATTCTACCCTCAGAAAAATTTCTAAAGAAGTAGTTAGAGTTATTTGAAAGTCAAGATGAAAATTTTCTCCAAGGAATACTGTTAAAAAGACATACCCATTTCAGAAAATTACATTAATTGGAATCCAAGTATCATACTCAACTAAAAGCTGAAATTGAAGTACAAGAAAGAGAAGAAGAAAGGTAAATATTGTTGAAATATTAAAAAAACTTTTAGAACATTTCCATATTTTCCAAGACATGATTAGAAATAGATCCATCATAGACAATCAACCTTGAGAGCTAGAGGTCATGGAATAGGAAGAGAAATAACTTTTCCTTTCTTATTTCATAAAGAAGAAGATTCAGAATTAGAGTTCCAAACAATTGACACTGAGTATGAATTTGTGTTTCCCAAACCAAATTATAGAAGAACACGGTGAAAAAAAAATGAATTTCTACAAAAATTTATTGCCAAATCCACTAAAGAATATAAAAGGATTATTGAAGAAGATGTCCAAGATCAGAAAGAAGTTAAAGATCAAGAGAAATTTCTAGAAGAAGCCTATCAAGAAATTCTACAACAAGAATCAAAACCTTTAGAATAATATAATATTGAGGCATGTACTAATAAAGGAGCTCAAAATACTTTTATTACAATTAGTAATTGCATCCCTATTATAAATTCATATTCCATATATGTCATAATAGATACTGGTGCAAATATAAGTCTTCTCGTGACTAGAGCCATTCTTCTAGATTGTTAGACTAAAAATTACCTCAAAATAAATTTTGATAAGAAAGAAGCAATCTCTAAGTATATTGCATATGTCCCTGTAAATATTGAAGGATACAAGAGGACCCTATAGTTCTAAAAACATGACATACTCTCGTATGGTTATTTATTAGGGGTAGATACCCTTCAGAAACTGTGATAACTACTAAGGGGGGTAAGTACAATTTTGATGCCCCTTAGGTGTAATAATAGTGAAGAAGATTTCATAGAAAATATTCATTTAAGAGAGTCAGCATTTCCCATGGTTGAAGCCAAATGGAGCATGCATCAGAGACCTAGTACCAGTGATATGTATGCAATTAATCCATGTAAGGAGCCCATTACGGTGTAAATTGTACATGCCCATTGATGTATATCCTAGAATCAGTCAAAACGGATGGTATGTTATTGAAACATCCTCATGCTGCATACCAGCGAGTAACATAGCCTTTTGATGTACTAGATAATACAATTTGATAATCATACTGATAGGAAAAGATAACATGGCCAAGTTTAAGGCTCATCAGAAAGGACATGATATCAATATGATCAGGATCCAGAGTGCCACCAATGTAGTGAAGCCAAGACTATGCCCAAGAGTAAGCTGGATTTAAAGTACGAGATTCCTCTTAGGGCATGTGGCAACAAAAATATGATAGATAGAAGAAGTGCAAAGGCCATAAGTAGCAGTAATGTGAACATATGCATGGCTTGAGGTGAGGATTACAATGCCAGGTAGAGGGAGGAGATCATTGAGTGTGACATCCCATCCGTGCTAAACCATCATGCGTGCAAAACAATATCATAACTAGTAGGATTGAATGGAATATGTGGCCAATAAGAATTATTAATGAAAAGAGTGCATGTGAAAGGAGGAAATGCAGATGCAGGCTGCTCATGAGAAGATGAGGAAGGTGGCATGACAATCCAATGTAATAGACAGACCCCTGAAAATATTCCCCCTTTTTTTTTTTTTTTGGGGGGGAGGGGGGTGGGGGGGGGGGGGGAGCGGGGGTGGGGGGGGAGGAGGGGGAGAGGGGGGGGAGGGGGGGGGGAGGGGGGACGGTGGGAGGGGGGGGGGGGGGGGGCGGGGGGGGGGAGGGGGGGGAGGGGGGGGGCGGGGGAGGGAGGGGGGGGGGGGCGGGGGGGGGGGGGGGAGGGGGGGGGGGGGGGGGGGGATAGGTGGGGGGGGGGGGGGGGGGGGGGGGGGGGAGGGGGGGGGGGGAGGTGTGGAGGGGGGGGGAGGTGGGAGTGGGGGTTGTTGGCTGTGTGTTGTTTGGTGGGTGTTTGGTGTTTGGGATGGGTCTTTGTCTTTGGTGTGTTTTGTGTTATTTTTTGGTGGATTTTGTTGTTGGTTTTTTCGTGGGTTTTTTCTTTTTTTTGTGTTTTGTTTGTGGTTGGTGTTGGTATTTTTTTCTTGTGTTTTTCTTATTTTGTTCTTGTGTTTGTTTTTTTTTTTGTTTTTTTATTTTTTTTTTTTTCCTTTTTTAATAGAAGTATCATCCCTTTAAAAAAGCACGCAAAACAATCTAACCATGAATGTATTCATAAATCCATGGCCTTGTGTAAAAGCAACATTGATGATATCATAGAAAAAATCAAAACGGATTTATGTTATGAAAAATCCTCATGCTTTATAAGCATAACAAAGCCTTTTTGATCACTTGATTTACAATTTGATAAGGATACTGATAGGAAAAATATCATTCCCAAGTTTAAGGCTCATCATAAAGGAATGAGTCCATAGGATCGTAAAGAATGCCATGAAGAAATTAAAAAGCTATGACAAGGTGGCTTTATTTAAAATTCTAATTCCTCTTAGGCATGTGCAACATTATATGTTAATAAAAGAAGTGAACAACTTAGATAGAAAAAATGGCTTGTGGTGGATTACAAGCCATTAAACAAATTTGTTCAACCAGTACAACATCCCATACCAAAAAAAGATGACTTTTTATCGAAAATCAAAGGTTCAAGAGTCTACGATAAGTTTAATCTCATAAGTGGATAATGAAAAATATTTATAAATCCTGAAGATCAGTATAAAACCATTTTTGTTGTACCAGGTGGCTAGTATGACTGAAATATCCTTCCATTCACTTTGAAGACAACTCCATCGATCTTTCAAAAGGTCGTGGATAATATTTTTTGGTGATTTTTAGACTTACTGATTACATATATTGATTTTTTGAAAATCTCCAAATGAACATATTGAACACCTAGAAATTTCTTATGATATAGTCTATCAAAATGGTCTGTGTTTATCTCCATCAAAAATGGAGGTTTTCAAAGATGAAATTAATTTTCTAGGGATTCCATTGAAATGGAATTCCATATTTTTTCAAAAATCTAAGAGTTTATTTATTAGATCTATGACAAGTTGCAGTTGTAAAGATTTCTTGGATGTATTAACTATATTGTGGGATTTTACAAAGGCACTGTTGGAGATAGAATACTTCTTAACAAAAGGTGAAGAAAAATTACTCTATCTTGGATGCCTAAGATGACGTAGGCTATAAAAATAAGCGAGAACCAATTTCAGAACCTTCCTATTATGTCTTTACTAGGAAAAATTCAAAAACTTGTATAAATATATGCCAATGGAGAATTCTGGGGCATTGTTCTAAAAGAAAAACTTGAAGGTGGTAAAGAAAAAATATGTAGATATGCATTGGAATATATCAAAGGATCTAAACTAAAATATCATTTAGTTTATAAGGAAATATTGGCAGTAAAGAAAGCCATCAAATATTTTTTGTTTTTCCTGTAGTCCCAACATTTTATATTGAGATTAGATCTCAAGAACTCCACGAATCCACTAAGTAGAGGACACTATTGATGTAAATTTTCCTTTGATCCTCGTAGTGATGATTTAGACAACTAGACATGAAAATGATTAAATCGAATAAAGAAATATAAAGTTGAAAAAGGCATGAGAAATACAATAGTGTTATAAGGCTTATCTTTTATTAAAATGGGTTTTAGGTTATTATATTTATTGCCATCCTAGAATATATAATTCTGAGTAGGCATTAGGAGAAAGGAAAAGAAGTGTTGGGAAGGTGGGTTATTGTTTCTATGGTACCTACCTAACCTATGTGACATCCCAAGATTTAAATAAGGCATAACCAAGACAATGGTGTTATAAGGTTTATTTTTTATGAAAATGAGTTTTAAGCTATATTTAATGTCATCGTAGAATATATACTTTTAGCTAGGGCTTAGGAGAAAGGATGGGCAATATTGGGAAGGTGGGGTATTGTTTCTTTGGTACCTCCCTAACTTATGTGGTGTCCCAAAATAGACATGGTTTGATATGTGTATAGATTTGGAATTGTTGCTTTGAATGTTGTTTTTTTAAAATCTTGATTAGGGGAGGCCAATGTTTGAGTGGGGTTCATAAATTGTGGGACAA
The DNA here is from genome assembly GCA_019776745.2 of Taxus chinensis. Lineage (NCBI taxonomy): Eukaryota > Viridiplantae > Streptophyta > Pinopsida > Cupressales > Taxaceae > Taxus > Taxus chinensis. Next base: position 222,036,184 of record CM034151.1, read on the forward strand.
GTTGTATACTAAAGGATAATTTCTTGCTTGAAAAAAAGTTAAAATGTGAGTTTCAATTGTGGGAGTAGATGTGACATTCAAAACCATTGTTTTAATAAAAATATAACCATCTCTAGACACCTTAAGATAGTTATTGATATTATGATTTTTAGTGCATTTGTTGCTTTTCAATGGTCCTCTCTCTCTATCTCACAACCCCTTCAAAAAATCATCCAAATGTTTCTCCCCTAGTTTCTCTTTTTTGTTTTAAGTCAGGGTACACCAATCCCCTTTATCTTGAATTTTTCCCTTTTTGATTGTATGATGTAAATGTGTGCCCTAGTAGGCCCTCTAATTTGAATTCAAAATTGAGTATCTATAAAATCATTATATCCCATTTGGCACTTAGAGATACACTAGACATTCATAGAATAATATTGAGAACTCATATCTTCAAACAATCATTATAGCATTTATCATTGTTTGAAGCTAGTATTTATCGTGGAGAACTTTTGTCTTACAACATATGGTTTTTTATATCCTGGAATTATTTTCATTTAAGCAATTTACAATTTTCAACATTTTTTTTTATCGAGTAGGGATTTGATAATTAGTTAGTACATAAAAACCTAGCTAACCCTTAACACATGCCCCTCAAGATCACTTTTTTTCCTTGATCCCTAAAATATTATAGGTGTCTCGAGGTTTCCTAGGTCAACAAGAGAAAAAAATTATTTATCAAGTTACATGTGTTGCTATATGTGAGTTTGAGCGAGGAAACATGAGATTTAGACTAGGTGAATGCAACTGTGAATTTTTTTACATTATTTTGACATCTACGAAAAGCCTTTACATGATTTTGATATCTACTAGAATTGTCCTAATGTTTCTAATACCATGCTCTAATCAGATTCACATTTATGGGAAAGTTTCTTGATACTATTGGGTGCATATTTTGAGGTTCAAATTCATGCCACTGACAATTAATCAGAATATTAAATTGATGGCACTAAACCCCATGTCTATGCCCTACTACTGGATTTGAAAAATATCATTTATGAATTACTATTATTTTGTCTATGTTTATTATGATTAATTGAAAGTTATTAGGTTTATTGTTTTATAGTTAGGTGTGATACATTTATCAATATTACATTTTGATGAAACAAAACTATCTCACACCTCTTTTGGATTAGATATTTTCTATAATGTTTTAAATCTCAATGTGTTTCACATTTTATGCTAGTTCATTCCATGCTCCTGAATCTAAAAACCACAGCTTTTATTTCGTTTAACTCAAGCCCTATTTTATTTTAATTATTGAAAATTCTTCAAACCATAGTGTGCTTTATTGCATGCCATAATTGTATTGTCTCATGGGTTTAAATTCAAATTTTAGATCAATATCTTCCAAACCTTATGTGTTGTGTGCTTTTTTATCTCCCGCCATATGGTTGTGCTTTCTCATGATGTTGTAAATCCTCTATGAATGCAAAACCCCTTCAAAATGATGTAGAAGATAATGACTATTATGATAGTGAGGATGAAAGTGACGATAATAATGAAAAATTGATTAAAACATTTGTATGCTAGTATGTCCAAAAGAATATATTAAAAATATGAATCTATTTGGTGTTGCATATCTCAATATAATTCCTCATGATTATGAATGGCTAAATTTTATTAGGAAAGAAACAATGCATATTGATCAAGTTGGAAAACAATAATAAATGACTATAGTGGAAAAAGTGTGAATCTTAAACAAACAAAGCTAGGTAAGTATGGATTTGGATTGATATTTACACAAATAAATTTTCTCCTTAATTAATTGGTTCCTTCATAGAAAAAGAGAAATTTATACAAAAAATACAAAGGAAAACATTGATTTAAATTGATGTCAGTCCATTTTTTCTATAAATGTCAAAGATAATAATGATGTCAATGCTAAAGATATATCAAGGTGATTATTCAAATAAAAATGTCTAAGATGATTATGATCATGAGGTTTGTTTAAATGGTCAAGATAGGGTTGTAAATGATACTCAAGGTAAGTACCCATAAGACAACCTCAATGAACTATTAGGATTTATAGATGTTTTAATAGAAGTTGCATGCCAAAGTTTAATTCCCAACATTGTCATTTTCCAAGTTGCTTCTAATCCTATTGATGTTCAAAATTTGTTGTTTATAATGCTTCTTTTGTTTCTACTATTCCTTTTATTTGTGTTGCTTCTAATGTCCCTTATTTTTCTCAACAACCTATTGCTTTAAACGTTCATACTCTATTCCAACATTGTATTACTTCTAAAGTCCCTTGTATTCTTTAAAATTTTCTGCTTCTAATGCTCCTCCTATTTCATAACATTTTGTAGCCTCTTATGTTCCTCATATTTGATAACAATCGATTGCCTCTTATATCCATCCTATTTTTCAAAATGTTGTCATTCTAAAATTCTTTCCTTCCCGCTTAATTTCCTTTTATTCCCACTATCCATCTTATTTATTAGCAATATTTTCTTAACATTCCTCCATTGCAACATGGTGCTAATCCTCCAAATTTGTAATTTTTTAATTCCAACTTATGCGGCTTCTCCACCTTGTACTTCTTCTCAAAATCATGAGAAAGATAATAAGATGCATGCACTTTGTGCCACACAAAATCAAATTACAATCCTTTCTCAACGACCAGGTAGTACCAAAAATTTGTACATAAGGAGATTGGAAATAATCATTTGGAATTTATTCCAACATTATCCCATTTATAAATTTCCAACATTATCCCATTTATAAATTTAATTAACTAAATCCAAAGGCATCTTACTCAATTCCACACTCCAAGTCCACTAGGGAAAACACTTGTTACTCAAATTAAAACTTTTAGAACTAATGCACCATATAAAAAACACATCTACAAACTCATAGCCATTCACCTCATGTATCTGATTGGGTCCCGAGTCAAGCCTAGACACAATCACCCAAAAAAGGGTAGATTTGACTGATGTTTATGAAGATTGATGATTTTTTCCATTGTACTTACAACAATCAATTTTTCAAATGCACAAGTTACTCCAATCAACTTAAGGTCAAATGCGTAGGAAATAATTTGTACAAGTCACCAATAAAAGTACATACATCCAAACTCATTAGGGACATAGTTGATCATCTAGGGGAACACACTCAAGTACATTCTAAAAAGGAATTTGGGCCCTAACTATTGAGTCATCAATTACTTAAATTAGTATAGGATACAATTTTGAATATGTGTTTCTACCCTAGATCACTCTGATGTGCTATAAATGAAGTTAAATATTTCTACCAAGTGTTGGAGGTATTATTAGAGTCTTTCAAAAAAATTAAATATATGTACAATCACCTATATTTATTGAGAGGGAGAACTACATAAACATGAGGACCTTTTGAGGTAGTGCTATGTAGGAAACACTTAACACTTGGGGGATTACTAAGGTTATTTTGGTTATTTGGACTGACCCATTTTTACAAGTCATAATGATATGAGATAGGGTTTTAACAAAGAAGAATCCATTTGTAGGTACATAAGTGTCATTGATAGATTCTAATCATGTATTCCATATCCAAGGATAAAGGTGCACTAGGTGCTAGAATTGAGTTGTAGATTAGAGAGATAGAGGACAAAATTGGATGCATGAGAATGAAATCACCATATGATTATGTCTAGCTTAGGAAATTTTATCTAGAGCACGTTTCTAAATCACTAGAATTCACACACACACTGATGAAACTCAACACAACTTGTTCTCACAGTTTTATATCTTTATTACATCTACAAAACTCATATAATAACACAATATTTCTAACCATAACCATAGTTTCATGATTATGGAAGTCTTGGTTGAGCTGATTTTAATATCATCACATGATTTATGAGTATGTTGTCGTGCAAATGTGTAACAAGGAAATTAACAATTACCAAGCATGGCAACTATACCCATGTGTTAATTTTTTCAAGTCCTATTGTTCCTAGACACCTCGGGTTTGTCTAGTAAGTCCAAGTGATCTCCCAAATAATTTTCTATCACACCTCTAGGTGATTTAGGAAATTCCATTCATTCCCCCTAGGTGATTTTAGGAGTTCATTTGCAAGCTACATGAAGTTGTGGGAAGGGCTATCACTGGCCTTCCTAGGGCTGGAGCAACCCCACGGAGCGGAGCAGAAGATATTAAGCGGAGGTGGAGGTGATTAAAAGGTCTTGGGACATCATGGAGATGATTAAGAAATATTATGGAAGGGCTTAGAGAATTTGGGGCAATTTCACTAAAATTAGGGTTCACAGACCTAGTCAGTGCACAGGCCAAAACAACCGCTGAGCTTCAGAAGGTGATTCCGGGAGCTCTGGATGGAGATAGGAGAAAATAAACATATCTAGAAATATAATTCTAATACCTACATGATGGTGAAATCATATTTTTCACAACACTTTGGTGCATTAGGCATGCAGGTAATTTTTCTTAGGCATATGCGGAGTACCAAATGAAAAATCTGATTTTTCAGGGATACAATGGATGAATCAAGAAATTAAACCCCCGCCATTGGATTCAAAATTCCATTTCAAGTCAGGATCATATATTTTTTTTCTAAAAAAGTTTATCAAGAGCTCAAGTTATCATCGTCACAAGTTGTCCTCTTGGAGTAAGTTCAAGACTTAGCCAAATTTTGGGAGGATATGTGTCAACTCCAGGATCTTGGCGGGTTTTTTTCCCCTGACATCCCTGAGGGTCAGGTAAATCAACCTTGGAAAAATTTTCCCAGCCCCCATGTGACCTTTGGAACCCCATATGACCATCAGGATTTTCGGTTCAACCATCGGGTGTAATTTGGAGCTCAAATCCCCTATCGTCGAATCTCTGCCACATGTCAACTCCAGGACAACTATGGAATTTGATGTCCCTCATGTCCCTCACCTTCCAGCCCCTCAGTGCTTTAAAGTTGATTTTGGAGCACTCATTCCCTCTCGTCGGATCAATGCAATGTGTCACCTCCAGGATCATCATGGAAAATGATGTCCCTCACATCCCTTTGAGGTGAGGGACAATAAAATGATCCCAAACCTCTCTCAAGATGATTTCAAAAATTTAAATATTTACATGTTTCCCTACTTCTAACTTCTTACACTCTCGTGCACAACCATAACTCCATACTTCCTTTGCAACCTCCTTGCCATCACTCCACCATTGTTGAACCTCAAACCGGACCTGTCATAGAAATACTATCCTTCACTCCATGAAAGCATATAGGTCTTAGAAGGAATTTTGAGAAAACAAGGAAGGAGAAATGAAGAACAACGAAGAAAAACAATAGAAAATCTCCATAGCCAAAAAAATAGAAATTCTCACAAATCTTGCAAACCAGTGTACGAAGCAATGAACCATTTTTTTATGTTGGTTCCTCTTTCCAAGACCATTAAAAAAATACTTTCAAACTCTCCTTTCATGTAACAGAGCATTCATAGCGAAAAAATCTCCTTTCCGGCTCAACAAAGGAAAAATTGAATTTCCCGTCAAACCGTTTATTGGATTGAAGTAGAATTTCACGTGAAGCACTAGAAGAAAAAACCCACATCATAAATATAAATATTTTCAAACATGGAGGAGAAAACCATACCTGTAATTTTGAGGTCCATCAATGGCTGCCACATCCAGAAGCACTGCTAGGTCTGAAATTTGAAAGTTTAAAATCTCCTGGACAGAAGGAAATTAGAGAATTGATTGTGGACATATCATCAGCGACAACCTCCATTTTCTACTACTCCAAGTACCGATGATGAAGAATTTCCACATGAATTCTTACTTGGTCTACCTCTTTGCTAGCTTAAGATCATTCAAGGGATTGTCTCTCACGTAAATAATTTCCACCAAAGTGCCTACGTTTGAGAAACTTCCATAGGTGGTGATGGAGGAAAGCCATAGGAATTTCACTTGCATGAATGATTCATTCATGATGTACATATTCCAAAACTTGGAAGGAGATATGGAAGCCAAGATTTCATCACAAGCAACGTCCTTGATCAAGAAGTATGGATCCTTTTTCATACAATTCTCGACATTCTCCTAATTGCGAGTTGTTGGCTTCGATCAAATGCCACTAAGGCTGCCCAAGTACCTTAATGAACAAATTGTATTATTTGAGCTCTGTAGACAAATCATTCAGGTGAATAACAGGCTTAGAAGTAGGAGGAATAAGTTGATTCCATTTCCTCTCTCTCTCTCTCTCTCGGGATATTCATGTGTAAGAGCTCAAATGACACATCTCACCTAGAGGTTGCTTTTGCTCATTTGACTCTACCTTCCTACATTGCTAGGTCTAATTTTTAAATCTGAGAAGATCTTGACTCTTTTTATGTCCCAGAATTGTAACATGAGCTATAAGTTGAGGACTACTGGGCCAATTGCATTAATGAGGTTGAAGTGCGTGAAAAGGACCATATGAGGATGACGATCAGAGATGAGGAAATTCAAGTTCTCTTGGTATAAAGATGTTTTGCATGATGATGGGAAAAATATGTATGATCCTAAGAACATGACAATCAAGATGTCCCCTGTACCTCCAATCAACTAGTATGTTCATGAATCAAGGGATATATTAGAGCTGACTGAGAAGGTGGTGAGGAGAATGAGAGATTGGTTTTAGAAGAAGAGAACCATGATCATCCAGTCACGATGAGTTTCTCCGAGTCAGAAGCAAGATTCACATCAGTCATCTTCAAAAGTCATAGAGGTGACCTCTAGTTCTAAACACTCTGGGGTGAGTTCGAAAAGGAAGGCCATAGAATTGGAAGCTTCTCCTTAAGAGAAGACACTAAAGAAACTCAGAGTAGAAGAAGGCTCATTTGCATCATTATTAGAGGAAGATTTGATCACAGAAATACAAGAAGTACACCCCATGACAAAGGCACAAGTGGACAAAGAAGACATGGTTCAAGATTCGGTCTTCGAGCCACCACAAGAGGAGTCCCCTCTTGATGACACTCATGCCTCTCTCATTCAAGATTTTCATCCTCCTTCAGAAAAGGGTACCATCAATACACCTATCATCGAACCTGATTCTGATGAGATGTTTCCTTAGATGCAGGAAAAAATTATCCCTGACACCCGCACTATGCAATAAGTGGAAACCTCTGATCTATCATCAAATGTCTCATTGGAAAAAGAAAAAAGATCAAGGAAGCTCACACATACAAGCTCATAGTTCTACAGTGGGGAAATGGATAATCAATACATCAAATTAGCTCGGCCCAAGGTAATCAAGTCAGTAGATGAGATGACACCAACTGAATATGAAATGAGAACAATTCAACTAGGACCGACAACTTGTGAAGAGGATATACATAGGTATCAGTAATCTTCCACTCGCATGGTGGCAAGGAATAAAGATTATAAGAAGAAGATTGATGAACTAAAATAACAGGTGTGAACTCTATCTTTCTATGTGCAACATCTAGTTGATCCTAATGCCACGACAATTCCCACTGAGGAAGTTGCGCCCATCACTAGCTTCAATCCATAATCCATTAGGAAGACACACAAGTTCACAATACATGGGTGAGAAAATAATGAATGGATCAACTCAATTTCTAAAAAAGGCAAGTCAGTGCTCCAAGAAGCAATCAAACTCTCTTCTTACATGTGTATGACAACAGATAAGATATGGACACTCAAGGAGGACTTGGAGAAAGAAAGGGACTATTGGGAACCTTTGGGCCCAGTAGTAGATGAAATGAGCAAAAATCATTGCTAGGAGTTGATTGACATGAATATCTTTGAAACTCCCTCTGAAGACTTGTCATGTGTGTGGGTGAGGGCCTTGGCAATTAAGTTTGAGGAAATCAATCAGGCCATCACAGAGTTGGAAGAAAAATAGGAACAAGCATACGAATTACAGGATAGTGTAAATAAGAAGATATAGAAGCTTGGAGTTCCTGCAATGGGTGAAGATACAACTGTTGATGAGTTTATTGGTCCATTTGAAGAATAAGTCAAGAAAGAGGTAGGAATTAACCATTTAGATACCTTCCATAATTGAACAAACCACACTGCTACAAACATATCTAGGCATAATTTTGTAAATAAGGATACATAATAGAAGATAGGGTGATTGGCCATGCTTAGGCCTTTGTGCCAAAGAAGAAAAGGAAAACTTTGGATAAGAAGAGAAAACCCTTGATCTTTTTAGGGTATCATGAGGACATGAGAGCTTATCGTCTTTTAGATCCTAATACACGTGATGTTCTTTTTCGAACACATGTTCAGTTTGATGAGTGTTTCACTCCTCATGATTCTTCATCTTCTTCCATTCCTTCTTCTTCTTCATCTCATCTTGAGGATATTTTCTTTGAGGAGATTGATGAGGAGGTTATAGATGTTTTTGAGGATCCTATTCCCACTGATGTTGTCACTATGCCTAAGTGGGCTCGTACTACAGTTTTTGAGGTAGCACCTTTCATAGAGGATCTTCCACCCACTAGGCATCATCACGCACATTCTACAGGTTTTGGACTTTTATGTCAGGTAGTTTTTGAGGATCCACAGTCTTTTTCAAAGGCTCATGGGATACAGGAGTGGGATGATGCGATGACAGCTGAGTATTATTCTTTGATGAAGAATCATACTTGGAATTTGGTATCTCTTCCTAAAGGAAGAAAGATGGTTAGGTTTGAGTGGGTATACCAAACCAAATACATAGCTAATGGGTCCATAGACAAGTATAAGGCTCATCTTGTTGTAAAGGGTTTTTCACAAATCGAAGGTATTGATTACTCTAAGACATTTGCACCCGTTGCCAAGATGGATTCTGTACGCCTTGTACTTGTTATTGCTACATCACAGGGGTGGCCCGTATACCAGATGGACATGAAGAGTGCCTTCTTACATGGAGATCTATAAGAGGAAATATACATGGAGCAGCTGGCTGGATTTGTTCAGGATTCTTCTCTTGTTTGTAGGCTCTGAAGGTCTCTCTACGGTCTCAAACAAGCCCCTCGGGCTTGGTATGAGAAGATGGATTCTTTTCTTCTATCTACTAGTTTTGTTCGTTGCCATTCTGATCATACAGTGTCTCTCCAGCATGTCAGTGAGGATATTGTGATACTTGTCGTGTATGTTGATGATCTGTTACTTACTGGCAGCTCTTCTTCCCACATTCAGAGTATTCAGAGGTCTCTTTCTACATAGTTTGACATGCCAGATCTTGGGCTATTGCATTATTTCCTTGGTTTGCAGATTTCTCAGACAAATTCAGGAATTCATTTGAGTTTGCAAAAGTACACCCATGATCTTTTTAGGCACTTTGATATGGCTGATTGCAAGCCAAGTCCATCTCCTTTTCAGTCTGGAGTTACTCTTACATCCACATGTACCACACCACTTTGTGATCCTACATTGTATAGGCAGTTGGTTAGGAGTCTCATGTACTTGACCCATACTCACCCTGATATTTCATTTACAGTAGGGATTGTATCTCGGTTTGCACATTCTCCTCATAGTAGTCACTGGTAGGCTGCTAAAAGGATTTTGCGCTATTTGCATAACACTTCCCACTTTGGCCTACACTACACTAGGGGCTCTACTCAGTTAGTTGGGTATATAGATTCAGATTGGGTAGGTTCTATTGATGACAGACATTCCACTTCTGGCTATATTTTTTATCTTGGTTCTTCTCTAGTTGCTTGGGCGTGCAAAAAGCAACAGGCTATTGCACTTTCATCTTCAAAGGCAGAGTACAGGGCAGTAGTTACAACGAGTCAACAGATTCTTTGGCTTCGCCAGTTATTGACAGAGTTTGGATTCCCACAGGATTCACTGACTGTACTTTGGTGTGACAACCAAAGTGCAATTCACATTTCTCGCAACCCAGTTGAGCACCAGCGGACCAAGCATATCGAGATACACATCCACTTCATTCGGCAGCACATTCAGGATGAAGTTCTTTACTTGGAGTACCTTCCGACTCAGCAGTAGGTTGCAAACATCTTTATGAAGCCTTTTGCATCACCTCACTACCTTGAGTTGCGTGGAATGCTTGGGGTTTCGGAAGTTTTTCTTGGGGGGTGTTCGTGAGAACATCTTCCTTCTTCTTCTTCTTTCTCTTTCCTTCTAGCAGGATTCTTTCCTTCTTTTGGTTTGAGATTTCTTCATGGATATATTGTACATGAGTACCTCATCAGGCCTAGTTGTCGGGACTCATACTGTGGACATGCCACTTCTATTTTGGCCCCTATCTTCACTTGAGGGGGGTGTTAGAGTAGGTATTTACCTTAGCTCATGTTCACATAGGTACATTATTTACCTTTATTGTATTTATCCTCACCCACTTATGTGTGTGGATATTTCTTTTTATTTATTTAGATATTAGGAGATATTATCTAGTTGTTAGGTATAGTTCTTTCCTTGATCTATGGTATTGACTAGATCCTTGATATCTAGTTCTCTCATAAGTCTATGGACTTGACTAGTTCTTTGATGACTAGTTCTTTCCATGATTTATGGCTTGATCTATGACCTTAACTGGTTCTTAGATTGTTATTCCTTGCCTATATAAGCAAAGGCCCATTCTCATTGTATTTCATTGAGTTCCATAATAATATATGATATTGATGCTCATTTGTTTGCAAAGGTTTTGTGTAAAGTTATTCTGCGAATTGCTTTCATCTTATTGATCGTGGTGTTTGATTAGCATCTGTGTTCTTGGCTTGGTACGATCTGGTTATCGTTCCTTTTAGACTCTCATAGGGAACAATGATCATGAGGCATCTACATCCATTGATCTGTGAGTAGCTCCTCTTTTGTACAAACAAAATTAAGCTAAGATTGTAGATCTAGTTGAGTTATAAACCGATCCAAAAATTCACTCTGTCACTGGTACTCATGACTACGCATCACAACCTCTCCCTATTAATCCCTCAGTGCAAGATATCATTCCAATAGTGCCTAAGCCAATAGGGGTGTATGAATTAATCACATATCTAACCAATATTTTCTCTCATGTATCCTTTTTATATTTTTTGAAGAATTCACTAGTGCATTGATCTGCTTTAGAAGCATTGGGTCTTGGTTGCTTAGTTCACGTGACACCTCCTCTTGAAGCCCAAATAAACCATATGGACTTTGATGTTCATCCTCTGGGATATCATGAGAGAGATGTTGGGTTTGTGTTTTATATTAGAAAGATGCTATTGATGCTGAGATAACATGGAGAGGTAACCCTGTATTATATGTACAAGTTTGGATTTACAACAATTACATTATGTGAGCCATGATAGATGACAAGGTTACTCTTAATATAGTCACCTTCTCATTTTTGCAAAAAATTAGGCTAATGGGAAACAAACCATTCCTCAACTCTAAATACGCTAAGAAAATATGATATCCTTAAGGCAACATCCATTGGAATCATAGTGCTTCTAGTCACCCTTGGACCCAAGACCGTTTTGACCAAATTTTATATTGTAGATCAGGAAACCAACTATAATATGATTCTCATAAGACCTTGGATTTACATGACGAAGGACATACCTTCCACACTATTCTAATAAGTTGTGTTCTTACATCTAAGGAAGGTATTTGTGTCTCAAGGTGACCCAAAGTCATTTGATATCCTTTTAGCTAACCTTAAGAAGAAATCTGGGGCTCACAATGTTAAACAGACCTAATTCTTCTTAGGGATCAATTCCCACATCTAAACTTATGCCAACAACTGAGTTCACTCAAGGAAATCAAAAGGGTGGATGCCAATGAAAACAAAGCTATTTTAGTAGAAACTATTTCAACAAAAACTACAGCCGAAATTGTTAAGATTTTGGAGAATGAATTGCCAATTATTCTCCCATTTGATTCCTTGGGCATAAGTCATGCTCTTGGAATTGCCTCTCTGTCATTCGATGACATTGGAGATGTTTTCATTTTTTAGGCCTCAAAGGTTAAGGAAAAATATTCAAAGAATGATCAAATGTTTATCTTCCCAGATAATTATTGGACTCTCAAGTACGACAACGTGAAGTACTGCTATGGTGCTAGTGCATGGGTGATCCTCACTTCCCCGAAAGGAGGGTCATTCCTTTCACCTTCAAGTTGAAATTCGAATGTATGAAAATGGAGCTGAGTATGAGGATCTTCTTCTTGGTCTTATTATGGCCATGAGGATGGGTGCAAACAATGTCAGAGTCCCTGATGACTCACAACTCATTTTCAATCAAGTCTCAAAAGTCTATGAGACTAGAGAAGAGCACCTTCAACTCTACAAGTTCTCCATTCTCGAGCTTTGTAAGGGTTTTGACTTCATCTCCATATAATCCATTCAAAGAGAGAAAAATAAATTGGTTTATTCTATGGCCACTTTCTCCTCTCATTTCTGTCCAAGTGAGGACTTAAAAGAAACTAAGTTCACCGTTTCAATTCGAGCTGAAATTTTATTTTGAAAGATGACAACCAATGTAATTCTAGCATAATTTTAGACTATAAACAAGCCCGCCACATTGGATTTCATGGAAAATGATGAGGCAATCTTAGGATACCTCAATGCTTACACAGACCTTCATCTTGTACACCACAAGAAGGGATTTTCCCTTATGCCTCACCCTTCCTCCTACTTCAGAGATCGTACGGTGAAGTATGCTTCGTCTAAAGACTTTGAAATCTATGAAGTCGAGGAAGAACTAGAGCTACCTCTAGCCACACCTGAGTTTGAAGAAGGTAACACTTCTTTATCAAATAAATGATAAACATTAACATAGGGATAGAAGAGGAACCCAAAATCCTGAAACTTGGTTCTTCATTTTCGCCATAGGAGATAGAAGCACACACGAAGGTGCTTAAAGAGCTTTCTAAAGCCTTTGTCTTCAGCTATAAGGAGATGAGGGGTGTTTCTCCTAACATGGTAGTTCCTAAACTAGTTACAAAACCCGATTCTAAACTCATAAAGCAGAAACTAATACACATGAAGCCAAAGGTGGATTTAATGGTTAAAGAGGAGGTAATGAAGCTCCTTCAAGTAGGTTTTACCAAACCAGTAGATTATTTTTTTGGTTGTCAAACATGGCCCCGGTTCTCAAATAGAATGGGAAGATAGGTATCTATATTGATTTTAGGTATATTAACAAATCTTGTCCCAAATATGATTTTCCTTTACCATGAATTGACATCATCATTGATACAACAACTGGGTATGAGTTGTTGTCTCTTATGGATGGATTTTTTGGTTATAACCAGATAAGGATTTCCAAGGAGGACCAAACTAAAACTACCTTTACTACTCCTTAGGAAACCTTATATTATGTTATCATTCCATTTGGTCTAAATAATGCCAGATCCACCTACCAGCGGGCCATGACATACATTTTCCATGATCTTATTCATAATATTGTGGAGACATATGTTGACGATTTGTTGGTGAAAGCTAATAAATGTAGTGATCACCCCGAGGTGCTTCACATTATTCTCTCGCACTTAATCGAATACAGTGTAATGTTAAACCCAAAGAAGTGCATGTTCAGAGTGACATGAGGCAAGTTATTAGGTTATATCATCTCGTTATGAGGAATTGACATTGATCTAGCAAAAAAATTGAGTAGATTTGGAAATGTCCCCACTCACAGATGAATTAGGCATCAGATATTTCTTAGAAAATCTTGGGGAAATTTGAAGGTTTATCCCGACTTAATGTACACCATTCACCCCATTAACAACTTATGGAAGAAAGAGTGTAGAAAATATTGGACGACCAAATGTCATGAGGCATTCGAGTCAGTTATATGCTTTCTCATGTCATCACCTATGCTCATGCCACCAAAAGTTGGACGTCATTTAATTTTATATTCTTGAGCCATTAATGTCTGATAGTGTGCATGATGGCACAAGATGATGATGATGATTGTGAGTGGGCCATATATTTCATTAGCTCCATACTCTTCTTGACTATGAGATGCAATATACTCAAGTAGAGAATGAGTTCTTGGCAATAGTTTTTACAATGAAAAGGTTAAGGCACTACATGCTTAACCAAGAGACACGAGTAATAGTCAAACTTGAACAGTTGTGAACGTTCTTAACTCGGGATTCCTTTTCTAAGAAGGTTGGTTATTTTATTACATTGATGGGTGAGTTCAAACTCACTTTTATCAACCAAAAGTTCATTAAGGGATAGATCATCACCGATTAGTTGGAAGATAATCCAATAGTTTGTGGGGAATTAGTAGATCTAAATTTCCTTGATGAATGTGTGTTCTTTATAGAAACAAATCCTCTCATCGCTTCGTGCCCATGGTACACCAATATTTTCAATCATATTGTGGACCGATCATAACCGGAGGTGAAACCTCACAGAAAATGTGGTGGCTATGTGTCATAGTTGTGAAGTACGTAAATGTAGAAAAATTGATCTACCACAGAGCCTTCGATGACATGCTTTTGAGATGCAATGATGAAGAAGAGTTAGATAAAATTCTCTTTGAAGCCCACAGTGGAGCTTGTAGTGGTCACTTCGGAGGGAATACAATCGATCATAAGAACCATCGCATGGGCTACTTATGGCCCACATTAGAACACTATGTTGTAAAATATGTGTGAAGGTTCCAAAAGTGCAAAGAGTTCTCACACGAGATACACATTCCTTCCTAAGCTCTACAACCGATAGTGACACCCTGACCCTTTTCTACTTGGGGTCTAGATCTGATAGGGAAGTTCTCTCTCTCATCATCAGATGGCCATAACTCTATTTTCATGGCCACAGAGTATTTTATAAAGTGGGTTGAGGCCATGCCTCTTACAACTGTACCTGGATCTATAATTGCTAAGTTTATTTTTAACCAAATCATATGTAGGTACAGTGTCCCACAGGTCATTATTTTAGATAATGGAATTCCTTTCAAAAATGAAGAGGTGTGTGAGTTATGTACGCAATTCAAAATATCCCTTCACATAGCCTCTTTATATTATCCTCAAACTAATAGATAGGTTGAGGCTACAGATAAAATGTCGAAATCCATTCTCCTTAAGATGGTTAAAGAGAATAAGAGAGATTGACATTTAAAGTTATTTTTGGTCTTGTGGGCCTATAGAACATCAGTACGAACACCCATGGGGGAAACCCCTTACTCTTTATTTTTCATCTGTTAGGCGGTCTTACCGTTAGAAGTGGAGCTACCCAGTCTTCATATATCCCTACAAGGTATCTTAGATGAAGAATCATATTGAGAAGTGTGATTGGTCGAACTAGAAACTTTTGATATAGCTCAACTTAGAGATGAACAACATCACCAATTTTATGCTAACAGAATGTTTCACCAATATAACAAGAAATTTTATGAACGTGAAATACATGTAGGAGACCTGGTATTGAGACTTGACAGTCGTACTGATAAAAAAGGTCAGCGACAGAAGGAATTTCAAACCAAAGTGGTTAGGCCCATACCGAGTAATGGAAGACTATAAGAATGGTGTGTGCCACTTGTGTACTCTAGAGGGTGAAGAATTTGGTGAATCAATTAATTCAATTCACCTCAAACACTTTTATGCATAGTTCATTTGTATCTCCATGTTGTACATTAATGCATTCTTACTGCTTATCATTTGCATTGTCATCTTGTGAAGCTATAAACTGGAACTTACTTTTCAAGCAACTTTAAAAACTTTCAAGTATTGGCAGAAGCATCTAATCATATCTCTTCAAGTATCCATCCCATCATCTCCAAATTATTTAATCTCTTTATCATTTCAGCTACTTAAATGAAATTTTGACATTGATCCTACCGAGACTTACAAACTTAGTCATATTCATGGTTTCTTCTAGCTCGGGTGTGTTTCCCATAGCCTATACTAGAAGCTTCTTGATATCATATATTTCCCTAAAAATCTCTCTTTTGACATAAACAATCTAAACACTTCCCCTAGTCATCTTGTTCACCTATTTTGACCTTCAATGGTGAGCCCTCGTATCTTACTAATTGCATGTGGTTAAGGCTAGGGGCAAGTGGTCCTTCCCAAAATCACAAGTCTAAAGTAAAAAAAGATAAATCAACAATAAATACAAAAATGCTTTTTTTTACAAATAAAACTACACTTCTTTACCCTATCAATCTTTGGTGATGAGCCCTTTCTTCCTATTGGTGTTGTGAGGTTGGGAAAGGAGGGAAGTACCCTTACTCACCTATGTCTTTTCCTCGGTGATGAGCCCACACTTCTTATTACTATCATGGGGTAAGACGTAGGGGGTCCAATTGAATAAATCAATAAGTTGTAACTAAATCAAGAAATAAAAAGTGCTTGAGAATCTTAAAAAACCCCAGAAAGTGAGCTAGATGTGTATGTTACAAGAGATTCAATCCATAAAACCATATTTTATCAATCAAGAGGCCATCTATGGATCTAAGTCTAGTTAAACTTGCAAGAAAAATGCATTATGAACTAATTAGTTGACCTTGCTTAAGGTTGAGTTGTAGGTTCTAATTATATCTTTGTCAAAATCTTTTCCTTTTACCACTATCTTCATCCTTTAAAATCATACAACTCACATCCTTCTTGGCTCTTGGTGATGAGCCCTCACATCTTACTAGTTGCATTGATGATTCATTTTATTTCCTTGTTAAAACACCTCATTTACTGTATTATGTTTATCCAATTTTACCCCTTAACTTGTATTTCCTAGTGATACTACTAAAACATTTCCATTGTAACTTGAACTCATGGCATAAATGTTAGTTAATATAATTATTACTAAAGCTTAATTTATTCTGTGGGTTATGAGCATGCATTATTATTTTGATTCCAATGTGATGTTAAATAGTGTTTTATATAAATGCCAATCTCATTTGCAAATAAGTTATTATATGCAGAAACTAAAATGTAAGAAAGGATCCACATGCAACAACTGGCATGCATCCAAAGGAACTCATTCACAACAAATAGGTCATACTCAACAATTGACATGTAGCCAAAGGGAATCATCTACATCAAAGCATCTGCAACCAAAGGATGTCATACACATACATGAAACTATGATTATGAGGAGCTTTCACAATGTGGACACTACACCTAAGCTGGCACATGTTGATAGAAGAAGAAGTTATGTGATAAGAAGAAGACTCAATGCCATCACCTGATCATGCATTGCAACTCAAACAAAGAACTACTTGATTTAACTCATAATTTAATAAATGGTTGATCAACTGATCGGTTAGTTAAGTTATGTGATTGTATGAGAACATCTATTGGATAGTTATCTTGCATGCATGTAATTTTCTAGATTATTTGGTTAATATATTTTACTTAATCCAACTGAAACTCATAGTAGGACTCTATCTCTTCATGCCTCTGATATAATGAAAGATATAAAAGGTAAATATTAATGTTGTAGAAGGATACACACACACACACACACACACACACACACACACACACACACACACACAAAGACATAGATAGATAGATCCTTAGGTAGAGGATTTTTTTGTATCTTTCACTTTTAATCTTCATGCTGATGAAATAAGAATATGATTTTTGTTAATTTGACGTAGAAACAAGCCTTAGGAGGGACTAACACCTAAGGAAAGGCCCATTTGAAGTTTGCTAACCCTCTCCTTCTATTTGTTGTTTTAATTCCTCGCATGATTAGATTAGCGACAATCCATTTATTTATCTATGCTCTATTTTTACATGATTTTTCATTATCCATAGTATTTATTTTCAGTCATAGTCTAGTTCATTTCCAGCAATGTTATTTCCTAAATATAGTGACAACAATTTATCTTTACACCTCCCAAACATTTGTAACTGCGCATACATCATTGACAATATTGAAAGTTTATGTCCCTAGGTCTGATAATTAAATGATTGTAGATTAATGAATAGAATATTAATTGTTGCAAGTTAATTTACACCACCATTTTGACACCATTTTTCAAGGGATACTGCCATGTTATAATTTTTTTAAGAGGTTTTTTCATTTCTTAGAGCAGTCTAGATTTTAGGAAATTCAGTTTCAAACCAACCCCCCAACTAATTTCCATTGATTAAGTTGAGTTAGTTGATGTATGCACCACCTAAGGGATGCCCATGGTATATTTTTAGCTAATCCACAAGTAACACATATCATTTCATATACCTCTGAGGATTCTGAAGAAGATTTCCTTGGTTTACTATTTGAAGATCATCCTCCAAGCGACAGTTCTGAAGCTGCTTTTGAGCATCCAGAGATGACAAAATAAGTAGATCAAAATGTTTGAAATGGGGCAACCAATTTTGAGTTCCCTGTTACTGACAATGATGCAACTACTGTTATGAAGAATATTTCTCCCTTAGCCTTGCCCAATTTTCATGGATTAATGATAGAAGACTCAGACACCTTTTTGTTTGAGTTTGACGTTTTGTGCAGGAATTATGATTATACTACTAATGCACATAAATTGAAGCTATTTCCTGCTACACTCAAGGATGTAACCTTGAGATGATTCATTGGATTGGGAAGAAATGTTGTAACTACATGGGAAAAAATGAAGGATAAATTCATCGATAATTACCAGGATTATTGCAGACCAAAAATAGCAAAGGAGGTGATGAAATCTATAGAATGACACAAAAGGAGGATGAACTATTGGAATACTATTTGGAAAGGTTCATGTTCTGCATGTTAAGAATTCAAGAAACACCAGACTATCACCTTAATCTCTCAAATTACTATTTTTGAAGGGAATCAGTGAGGAGGACATGGATGCTCTGGATCTGATAGGAGTAGGGGACATTTCAAAATCTACTTTTGCATAAATATGTGAATCATGAAAAAATTACTCAAGAGCTACTATGAAGAGGTTAAGAAGTGTAATATCAAGAGGTGGATCAACTACCAAAACAATTGAGGGACATATATAAGTCAAATATTGTCAACATGTTTAAAAACATAAAGGAGGAGATTGCCAATGATGTGGACAATCAATTAGATGCTCTACATGCCAAAAATAAAAAGGAAGATGTAGAAGTAACACTCACAAAGTATTTCCATGTATGCAAAAGAAAGAAATCTGACTACAGATGTAGAGAATTGGCCAACATTGCGCAAGAAAGAGAGGCTTCACCCGAGTTCAAGATGTTGAAGACAGAGGATGTGAAAGTTTTCTATGTTGTTCAAAGGAAACCATGGCCACCAAGGAAAGGAGGTATGACACAAGACCCTATGCATTCATTTAAAAATTGGTTTAATAATCCATATATGTAATCCCCACCTTGAGCTAACCCTCAAGGTTGGGCCTCATATCCTAACCAATATCAACAATAGTGACAACCTCAATTCCAAGGCCAGACCATAATAACAATGGAAACAACCTCCTTAATCGTGGTAATAGACCTTGGATAAGGAGGAAAAAAATGGAATAACCCACCTCCAAATGACCAACAATATTATTAGGAACCTCCTTATCAGCAATAGTAAGCTATATGATGACAAACCCCCAAGCAGAATCTTAACCAAAATCTACCCAACTAGCAGCTTGGCCAATGCCTAACCCTAACAATAAAGCTGCTCAACCAGCCTATTCCACTAGAACCAACTCAATACCCTAGCGTATTATGTTGATGTCAACAATATCCATCTTCACTCAGGAAGAGAACTTCCTCCACCAGTTGGACCCACCATTACTGAAATTGTAAAAGAACCACAGTTGGTGCATTACCGATCCGTAGCAAAGCTAGAAAACACTACATGTTGAGTACACATAGTAACCTGAGGAAAATTCCAGCAAGGGTAAAACACAAGGATAATGAGCCACCATTTCCTCAAATATTACAAGAAAATAAAGACTGACCTCAAATCAAAATTTGATTCTAATTTTTTCAACCAGCTAAAAGACATCTATGTCCAAATTCCATTGATTCAAGCTATTAAGGATGTGTCCCATCTGCAATAAATTGGTTAAAGACCTATGGATAAATAAACCAGGTAGAAGGAGGAAAGATTCTAACTACTGTATAAGTCATTGGACAACTAGTTGATATTATGCTTGGGAACTCAATTCTTCCCAAATACATAGATCCAGGAAGTCCTTTGGTAAATGTCACAATCAATGGCACAATGATCAAGAACACTTTGATTGACTCAGGGGAATCAATAAATGTAATGAAACAAAAAATTATGGATGATTTGAAATTATAGGGACTAAGACTAATAACCACAATATTACAACTTGCAGACAGATCAATAGCTAAACCTGAGGGAGTCCTAGAGGACATACTAGTTTTGGTAGACTCTTGGGATTACCTTTCTTGATTTTATTGTTCTCCAACCAAAAGCAAGCTTGTGAAGGATATCCCATATCATTGTAGGAAGACCATGGTTGGACATTGTTGATGCATTCATAGGATGTAGATATGGTAATATGATTATATCTAATAGAAGTGGCACCAAAAATCTCATGTTTTACACCCCTGCACAACCGTTCAATGAAGAATACCAAACCATTTGGGTTGACGAGCCAGAAGAAGATCAAAGCTTAGATTAGTGGCTCATGATGCTAGAGAATTCATGTAAAATTAAAGGGAAATAAGAGAATGTTGTTCTTTCTAACGTCCTGTAAAATAATTTTGGGAAGAATGAATTAGTAGATGGAAAATTATGGTGTATAAGCTGTCCTGAGAATCAAATCCTACCATAACAAAGCACTATGAATGTTCCAGGTAAGAATTGCATCCTCCACCAACTTCTTCCACATGATTTTATATTAAAATCTGTAAGTAGAAGTATATGCTCCATAAATGATCTCTCTAAGCAAGTGGAAATTACTCGAGGAAAGCCACTTAATGTAAACAATTTTTTTTGGAGCATGCAGCAAGATCAATTGTTAATTGCTCTTCTGCAGAAACACAAGATGAAATTTGCATGGGACTATGAAAATATGCATGGAATCCACCCTAAGCTCTATACACATAAGATATACATCAAAGACAGCTGCAAGCTAATAAGACAACCAAAAAGAAGAACGAACCCAACAATGAGGGACATAGTGAAAGAATTTAAAAAATTATTGGATGTTGGATTGATATATCCAATTTCAAAGAGTCAATGGGTGTCACCCCTTGTCATTGTACCTAAGAAGAATGGTAAATTGAGGATCTGTGTAGACTATAGACAGTTGAACGCAACAACAAAAAAATATCATTTTCCACTTCCTTTCATTGAAAAGATACTTTACACTCTTGCTGGAAAGAAATAATTTTCTTTTCTGGATGGCTATAGTGGCTATAACCAAATTTAGATTGCACCAAAGGACTAGGACAAGACCACATTCATGTGCCCAAGGGGATTTTTTGCATATTTTGTTCTTCCTTTTGGTTTGTGCAATGCACCTACTACATTTTAGAGAGCAGTGTTGAGCATTTTCTCAGATCTAACCAATGACTGCATGGAGGTATATATGGATGATTTTACAGTACATGGGAGTACTTTTGATGAAGCAATGAAGAATCTAGACAAATTTCTTAAGATATTCATGGAGCATAACCTGTCCTTAAGCAAAGAAAAGTACTACATGATGATGTCTTAAGGAATATTGTTGGGGAACTATCTATCATCTGCTAGAATTCAGGTAGATCCAACAAAAATATTTGTGATTTTAAATCTGCCAACACCAAAGAAGCAGAAGGATGTGAGGAGCTTCTTAGGCCATGTTGGGTATTATAGAATATTTATACATGACTTCAGTAAGATTTTTGCACCATTATTTTTCCTACTGGGAAAATATGCTACCTTTGAGTGGACTGAGAAATGTGAGATTGCATTCCAGACTTTGAAGCAAATGTTGACTTTTACACTTGTGTTGAGAGGACTGAATTGGATTTTTCCATTTCACATTCATATTGATGCCTTAGATCATTCCATTTGATTTATTTTAGGACAAAAGGATGGAATTCTAAAATACACAATCTACTATGTCATTAAGAACTTGTAACACATTGAACTTAACTATACAGTCACATAGAATGAGTTCTTAGTAGTTTTGTATGTCATTAACAATTTTAGACACTACATCATAGGCTACCCAGTGTTTATTCACATTAACCATGCTGTAATTAAATACTCGATCAACAAACCAGTTGTAAGCATCAGAATAATTAGATGGCTACTACTCTTGCAAGATTTTGATGTCACCATCATGGATAATCCTAGTAAGGACAATGTTGTAGTTGAATTTCTTTCAATAATGGAGAATAAAAATGAAGAGTGCGTAGTGGATGACCCCTTCCTACATAAACATTTGTTTTCCATTTCCACTAAAACACCATGCTATGCTGATATAGCCAATTATTTGGTCTCAGGTAACACACCTCCACACTATATATATTCTGAAAAGAAATACATTGTTGAGAAAAGTGTGAATTTTTCTTAGATAGCTGGTTTTCTATTTCACATGGGATAGGATAATTTTATGATAAGATGCATAGATGATGAGGAAATATATGATGTTCTCAAAGCATGTCATAGCAAACCATATGGAGGACACTTTATTGCAAAAAGAATAACACAAAAAGTGTTGACAACAGGATATTACTGGCCAACATTGCATAAATATTCAACATTATATACCAGGAGGTGTGGTAAATGCCAAAGAATGGGTAAGCCTACCAAGTCAAATGAGATTCCATTGCAGCCTTAGATAGTATTGTAACCATTTGACAAATGGGGTTTGGACTTCATATGTCTAATAGATCCTAAATTTCAGCAAAAAGAGCACATTTTTATGTGCACATATTACCTCACTAAATGGAGAGAAGTGAAAGCATTACCAAATCAGAAGAGTGAGAAAGTTTCCAAATTCTTATATGACCACATCTTCACAAGGTATGTAGTACCAAGAGAAATTATTACTGATCAAGGTACACACTTTACAGTTGAAGTTATTTCTGATCTAGCTAAGGAATATGAAATCAGACATAAGAAGTTTATATCTTATCATCCCCAATCTAATGGCCAAGTTGAGGTGAAAAATAGGGAAATATAAGTCATCTTGACAAAAATTATTGCACTCCATTGGAGATATTAGGAAGATAGACTTCCAGAAGCAATTTGGGAAATCAACACAACTTGGAAGATAACAACAAGCTTCACACCATTCAATTTTTTTTACGATAACACTGTCATTCTCCCTATTAAATTTGAGCATAAGACATTGTGAACTGCACTTGAACTAGGCATAGATTTGTCTGAAGCTCAAAGCTAGAGGATTATCCTACTTAATGAACTGGATGAAATGAGGATACAAGTTGTACATAATACAGAGGTGATATAGAAGAAAAGGATCAAATGGCATGACAAGTTCATCAAAACAAAGTGATTTGAATAAGGTGATTGGGCTCTCTTATTTGACTCCAAGTACAAAGACCACATGGGAAAACTCAAGACAAGGTGGCTAGGTCCATATGAGATTGAGAAAATATTTCTCAATGGAGTTGTAAAACTCACCACCATAGATCCTACGAGATTCAAACTACTAGTGAATGGTCGTAGGTTGAGGTTGTACAAAAATCCAACTGACAGGAGCACCTTCATGCAAAAACTCAGAGGAGGTCAAAGCAGGATGGAGGTGAGAACATCAGAATTAATGTCAGAAGTTGAACCTGTTGGTTCATCTTTTGAAATTGCTAAGGAATGAGATGTTCAGTGGCCTTGGTATATTCAGTTTGTTGAATATTCCAAGGGTAAATAAAAGTGATGTGATCATCCCTCTTGGTGATCAACACCACTCAACTAACATGTTTTGTTTTCTTAGAGTTTATGTTTTACATGATTTAGTGTATTTGTTGGAATAAATGCATGGTCTCTGATAGAAGGATATGGTGCAAAGACTAAATTTTCACTTGCAACAACATGCAACAAAGCTCTATTTTTTTTTCTCCTTTTGGTAGAATTTATGATTGCATGAAGAAAATAAGGAAAAAATTGCATGTATAAATAGAGACGAAGATGACTGACACCAAAAAAATTCAATATTCCCTCTCTGGGAATTAATTTATTTCATTAAGGGACTTTCAGCATGATGTTGCATACACTTGTAGCACTAAAAACAACATTTGTAGCATTGTGGTACCTCAACATACAACATCATGATGGGTCTACATGCAACAAAAGGCACAAATTATGACAATACACATACCATCATCATCCAATGCATTTCTCAAGATAAGTGCATTCATTTCACTTTAATAAAGTATGTACGGTATGATTATATTTAATTAATGTTTATACTATGTCATGAATGCCTTTAAATATCAATTATCACTGCCACCTTTAAAACCTTTGAGTTGTCTCTCCACATCACACTACTTCACATCACATGTGTGCGACACCTAAATGAATTTCATTCATCCCCTTATGTGTTGTGTGTGATTCAGTCACAAAATTAAAAAACACAAGTACTCAAAAACTTTTTTCTCACTCAAGTTATTGCATAATTGCTACCAATTGTGAGATTTTTCCTCTCAGAGCTAAGGGAGTTTTTAGAATTCAACATGGGAGGGGATCTAATTCACCATAAGCCTACAAACCATTCATAACTCCGTAGCCAACCACAAATACTTCAATATTTTCAAACATGTGGATGGATGAAATACATCAATAATTTTTAGGGTTTTAATGAATCTATGGTGACAAAATTTGCTGACACATTTGAGGATGGAGAGGTTGTTTTCAAAATTTTAGCAGTGAAAGTAGATGACAAAATATTAGTTGTAGTTAGAGGGATTCCTGCAAAATGTGAGTTGTTCCCTGAGAAGGCAAACTTGGATGCAGATCGACGAGAATTTGGTGATGCGGATGATAATTTTGTGACTGGTCAACAAGGTACATTTCACACTTCTCTGAAACCATTTTGATCAAATACTTTACTTGTGAGGGTAGATACTCTAGGTTTAATATTGTCCATTTCAAGTTGCTCAATCATTTGAAGAATGATAGACATGTTAATATTCTCAATTTCTTAAATGAAAGCTTGAAAAGAATGAGTCGGGAGTCACAAAGGGGGAGGTCATCTTTGTCTCACCATTATCTTATCACTTTGATTGTAAAACATACAGTAGAAAGAGAACACCTTGCATTGAAATGGGAAGATTTTTCAAGGGCCAAAAACATTGATGAGTTATTACAAAAAGGGAAGAAAAGATGAAGAAGCACAGGAAGTTCCTCCACACCTTCATCTAAACCCATAGCTTCCACCTCTCAACCTATAGAAACCCATGTTTCTGAGAAGCCACCATCTCCAAAGAAAAACCCTCGGCCCATTTATCCTAAGAGGATTCTTTTTGCAGAAACCATCCTTAGAATATGTACACATGAATCATCTTCATCAAAGGGAAAAAGAAAGTCTTCCATCACAACCCCTAAGATGCCTAGATGATCACATAGGTTGCGTACCAAAAATCCCAAAACCTCAAAGCGTAGGACACCTATCAAAATCACACTTGACAGTGATATAGAAGATGTTGAAATGGACATTGAAAAGGGTGGTGCAGAAGTTACATGTGATAAACAAGACTTGGAGGACATCATGAAGGACATGGAGAGAAATAAGGAGGAAGAATGTGGTAAGAAACATGGTTAAGAAGTCCATGTTGAACATATTGAAGTTCATGCAAAGGAAGTTCATGTCGGGGAGACCCATGAGAAGCATGAAGGAGAAGGATTGATAGAAGAAATTAAAGATACAACCCATGTAGAAAAGATGGCGGAATTCCATGACCATGCAGTGATTAAAACATAGACTGATGAAATGGATATTAGGGATGATTTGTGCCATAATGTTGAAAAAATTATAGAAAATATTATTCATAGCATTGAGACAGAACAACCATCTAAGCATGATGAAATATTGCAAGGGGATATTCCTACAGTTGTAGAGGAGACAATTGAGATGATATTAGAGCCTCATTCCCCATTATTTCCACAAGCTAGTCTGTAGTCATAGGTTATCATCAGGGAAGTTTTCAAAGAACCTCTAAAACCAGCTTGTAAAAACATAGGCAGTCAGAAAACCCTGTTAGATTACTGGGTGCATCAATTTGAAAACTATGTTAATATGTTACAGGGAAGATGGGAAAGGGATAAGGAAGAATTAATCTTCCAACATCAACATGACATTGAGGAAAAGGACAAATAACTTAAGGCTATGGATGAGGAAATTTCCAGGTTCAATAAAAATCAGGACGATACAGTTCAACTGACCAATGAAATACTTAAATGTAGACCGCCTTCTAACATTTATGTCATACTATTGAAAGAATAGATGTTGCAGTTAAATTATACCTGTATCAACTCTGATATTCCATTTGATATTAATAGAGCTAGACCTTTCTTTAGAATATATCTAAAAATGCCTCATGAAATTCAGTTGTTATTATGTGAGTTGTATATGTACAATTATGCCTTGGAATATGATAGGGAGTGGGTCCCAGTACTTCATATTGGAGATGTTCCAATTAAGGCATTGTGTTCTTATTTTTACAATGAATTATACAGAGAAATGTAGATGGAGGAATACAAGCACTTTTGAAAAGTGCAGCGATTAATTATCAAAGGTGAAGTTCCCAATAAAAGGGCAATTATTGAACAATATGGCAAATACATGGAACATAGGAACATTAAACAATGAGTGCACTAGATGAGACACGAAATTCATGAAGAAGCTAGGGACCACATTAAAAACAATATCATTGAAATAGTACATGCCTACAGAACATGTTGGTAGGATTTTTCCCCGGAAATGCAAAGAAAAGAAATGCACTCTTATCCCAATATCATTCCAACCTTAAGGAAGGTAAATGCATACATTGAATTTTCTAAAGGATGTGGAAAAACTTGGTTTCCCTTGGGTTATTATCCACCAATATTCCACTATCCTATACCACACTGGTCTGGTAACAAGGAACTAGATGAGGAAATACATGACAGATTCATGGAAAGATACATGAGGAATGGAGGGTACTTCTTCACTGAGCCTGAAGGAACATCTACCCTGGTTGATTTCAAACATTTATGCAACATCATACAGATGGAGCCAAAGAAACCTAAAGAGGAGCCAAAGGAAAATGAATGAGGACATTCAAAATGTTAAGTCTGGGGGTGTGATGAGTCATTTTATTTCCTTGTTAAAACACCACATCTACTATATTTTGTTTAGCTAATTGTACCTAGGAACTTGTATTTCCTGGTGATACTATTGAAACATTTCCATTATAACTTGAACTCATGGCATAGATGTTAGTTAGTATAATTATTACTAAAGCTTACTTTATTCTATGGGTTATGAGTTTGTATTTATTATTTTGATTGCAATATGATGTTCAATAGTGATTTGTATAAATGCCAGCCTTGTTTGCAAAGAAGTTGTTATATGTAGCAACTAACATGCAACAAAGGATCCATATGTAATAACTAACATACAGCCAAAGGAACTCATTTATAGCAAAGATGTCATTCGCAGCAACTGACATGCAGCAAAAGGGACTTGTCTGCATCATTACATCCGCAGCCAAAGGAGGTCACACACAACGTGGACACTACACCTAAGCTTGCACGTGTTGATAGAAGAAGCAGTTATAAGAACAAGAATAAGACTTAACGCCATCACCTGATTATGTGTTGTAACTCAAACAAATAACTAATTGATTTAACTCATAATTTAAAAGTTTTTTGATCAACTGATTGGTTAGTTAAGTTATGTGATTGTATGAGAACATCTACTTAATAGTTTTGTTGCATGCATGTAAGTTTCTAGATTTTTTGGTTAATATATTTTAATTAATCCAACTGAAACTCCTAGTGTGACTCTATCTCTTCACGCCTCTATTGTAATGAAATATATAAAGAGGAAAGATTAATGTTGTAGAATATACAAAGATGCATAGATAGATCGATCCTTAGCGAGATGATTTGATGTATTTTTCACTTGTAATCTTCATGTTGATGAAATAAGAATTTGAGTTCTGTTATTTTTTTGTAGACATAGGCCTTAGGAGGGATTAGCACCCAAGGCAGGGCCCACTTTTGGTTTGCTAACCCTCTCCTTCTGTTTGTTGTTTTAATTCTTCGTATGATTAGATTAACAGCAACCCATTTCTTTATTTATTTTTTGTCATTAGCCATAGTATTTACTTTCAGTCATAATCTAGTTCATTTCCAGCATTGTTATTTCCTAATTTTAGTGACAGCAATTTACCTTTACATCTCCCAAACATATGTAACTGTGCATACAACACTGGAAATATTGAAAGTTTACATCTCTGGGTCTGATAATTAAATGATTATGGATTAATGAACAAACATATTAATTACTGCAAGTTAATTTTCACCACCATGCATGGAGTTAGGAATGGAGTGGGTTCATATTCGTATCATGTCACATTCATCATATTTTCCCAATAAAACAGAAGTGCTAAATATTTCTTAAAAATCAAAGTATCTACGTTACAATTTTTTCTCATGTGCATCATCATATATACATAAAAAATAAAGAGAAGAATTCATTTTATTTATCACATTTACATCATTATCATCCATATAATGCATCCATAAAACATACAAAAGCATCAGAAATTATAACTATCTAAGATTACACAAATGAGACAAATCATGATCAAGTCAACTCATACACAGAATGTCGAAACCAAAAAGACATATCCGTATGTATATATAATAATGTCAGTTTTAATGTACAATGCCATCATACTCTTGCGAGTGGGGTCAAAACACTCATCTATGAGCCAAAAATCCAAAAGAATCAACATACATATCCAAAAATAGTCTCAAAGCAATAAAATCATGTAGCCTATCCCTCTCTATGGGATCCCTATAAAGGTGTGTGATGATGACTCCTTTTACAGATCCTATGGTAAGAGTGAGAGCCTTCGTGTGTTGATCTATGGGAGTGTCTATGAGAGTTTCCATAGGATGGGGTAGGTGATTTTCCGGTAGTAGTGGCTCCACTGTAAAAATGATATCATCTTTGTCTCCTCTCGGCTAGCTCGTGTGCTACCATATCAGTCCTCATCTGAGTCATGGCCTCTGCAACATGTCATGTCGATGAAAACACATCTGTGTGATGTCCAACCATCGCTGGGCATCTGGAATTTGCTAGCAATTGCTCTTGTGTCATCCTCGTAGGGAGTGAAAATGTATCTAAGAGGATTTACCTAATAAAATCTCGTCAGCCATCTACGATAGCTACAAAGTGCAAGTAAATAGAGGTGAGTTAGAAAACTTCAAAAAAAAAGAGATAGTGTGTAGTTTCCTAACAGTCTCATCTAAAAGGTAAGTCAGGAAGAGAGTATTTTGCTTATTTAGATCTTTGAGTATCTAGGATGGATTGACAACTAGTGTCGGTGCAAGATCTACTATAGGCACCTCCCCCGCTCTAACCTCCTTTGCTCCAGTATCCCCCACACTCATATGTCATGCATAGACTGAATCCTTGTCCCCTCCTTCAATGGTTAAAGGCTCCTCTGAGTGCAGTGTCTCTGCCTCTGCCTATGCCTCTACCTCACCTCTAGCAGCTGTAGAGGCCTCTCCAGTGGCCTCCCACTATGTGTCATTCTCCTCCTTTGTCTCTACCTCCACCTCAATCTCCACCTCCACCTCTATCTTGGCCTCCTCCTCCTCCTCTCCATTGTGTGTTAGTCCTTCCTCGATCTGTAGAATCTTCCTCATCCTAAGTGCTTCCCCAACAGCTGGATCTCATATAACATGGGATGTGTCGATCAGAACTCCAGGAATGACGATGGTCCACTCAAGATTTTCCTTTAGGCCACCTCTCACCTCTTGAATGCCCCTATACACTATGGTAATTATTGGGAGGGCATAAAAATAGGGTAGCCCAAAGTGTTGAGGCACCGTAAGGACTGGATGAGTCTCTACTATGTTATTCCTATCCACTAACTATAATGTAGAACTGCATGTAGTCAAAATAATAACATCCTCATCCCATATGCCAGCCATGTCCTAATACGGTTGTGTGATCATATCACTCATGGTGAGTGTGGAAACCAAATGATATGGCCTTTTGAATGGGGCCATGTCGACCCACCTCATTGTTCTAACTGCCCCAGGATCTGTTATCCCAATTCCCCTTTGATAGGGGATCATCCGCTTGTATACCTAGCTCATGATGAGTGTGGGATGACTGAGGACCATTCCCTTCAGTCAGACAACTCTGTAAAAATCATGATGTGTGGCATTAAGAATGTCAATGCCGTATACATATATCCGGCCATGCTTCTCAATACTCTGTATAATGGGTGCCCAACAATAAAGTAGCTTGTCTCCACCCTTGTCCCCAACCAAATGCGAGGACAAGATACCAATAATGGTCTTGCGTAGGGTGGGGATAGGAGCAAAGACAACTAATAATAATCTCATCCCATGTTTGGCACCAATGTCAAGTGTATGTGCATCCCCCATGTTTGTGGCCCACTAGTGGGCCTAAACAACTGAACCCATGCTAGATGAAGATAACTTCTTGTCGGAGAAAGGAACCCCCAAAATCTGGTGGACGTCCTCCAAGGTGATCATATACTCACCTCTAACTCCAAGCAGTTGGAAAGTGTTCTGTTATGCGTCCCAGTAATTCAATAGGTCACAGAATAAATGTCTAGCAAGTGCAACCAACTACATCTATAATATCTGCCAAATTCCAACCCTGTGAAGTAGGTCCCTCTCATCCTAAGTCAACCTCTCCAAAATTAGAGGCAGCCAATCACACATGTGGGCCTTTCTCCATTTGATACACTTCCCCTGAATTCACAAACATCACAAAAGAGCAAGTTAGAATCATATACATGCATAATAAGATCATAAAAAATCACAAAAACAATCAAAAACCAAAAAAAACAATACTTAGTCAAATTTGGAAACCACCTTGACAGTTATACAACCGCTACTCTATACAAAATGTCGGTTATGTAACCCCCGCTAGAATTTCACTTTTTTCATTTGCTATGTAGCAGTTGTGTAACCAACACGGCAGTTGCATAACTTCCGCTCTACATAGAACAGTGGTTGTCCAATCACCGCGGTGGTTCTGTCCACAAAATTTGGGTCGTACCATAAGGCAAAAACTCAAAGAAGGTAAAAATACATCACTTAAGATAAAACCAAAGGCACACCCCACGTGGCACCCCCCTTATGATCATTTGTACTACAAAATTATTAGAAATTACCCCCCCCCATGGCTAGTTTTTATCATTTCCTAAATTTTAGGGTAAAAATAAACAAATGCAAATAATTGACCTAATGCCGGCCCGTTGCTCCTCCCACTGGCTGGGCTGACATCACATCGGAATGCTCTTCATTTTGACTATACTATCTTGCAAAACCATCATAGGTAATCCAGAGTTCAAATTTCACTATGTGAGTAAGTGCAAATGATTTTCTATAAATAGTAATATATATATATATATAGCATGTTTCTAATATTCTTTTGAGTGTGTGAGTTTTTCAACGCAAGAGCGCTGACACAAGTATATTTCTCCTCCCCATGGATATGGTAATTCCTATTGTTGTTTTAATTTAGTATATTTTATCAATTATATCTTTACATGCACTTCATTCTCGTTTTCTCTCGTAGGGGGTGGAAAGCTTGGATTGGCGTAACTTCAACACACAAGTGTGTAAGATATAATTTCTAACTTTCCCATTTGGGAGTGCCATACTTGGACTCCACGTTTTATGCCTCTTCATGGCTAAAATGATTCTTCAAGGAGGCAATATGTATGTACCCAAAATTACATAGTTCTATATTATTGGAATGGTGAAAATCCTTGATGATGATAATTTCATTTCCAAATTAAATGATGTATCCAAGTCCAATTTTCTCACTTACAACATGTTCTTGCAGCTCAGTTTACCTCACTTATTTATTTCCTAGTTGTTCTTATTTTCCTAGTTACTTTTCGGCCTTTTTCCTTAGCATTTTGACCTTAAGTTATGAAACCACATTAGCGGTTGTGCAATCACCGATCTGTGCAGACTAGTGGTTCCATGGCATTAACACAAGACTTTGAAAATGTGATCTAAATGCATGTTACTCCTTCCCAAATTGATTTCTCACATGTTTCTTGACCAAATAAATTGTCTTTGAGTTTGTTAGATGCATGTATACTTCTTCTTCTTCACTTATTATTATTAGTAAGTTAATTTCCCCTTCCCATGGTGATTTGGAACTTCTTAGTTCCCAAGTGTGCTGCACCATTTCCCTGC
This sequence comes from Taxus chinensis, assembly GCA_019776745.2. Taxonomy (NCBI): domain Eukaryota; kingdom Viridiplantae; phylum Streptophyta; class Pinopsida; order Cupressales; family Taxaceae; genus Taxus; species Taxus chinensis. The sequence continues at coordinate 222,068,414 of CM034151.1, forward strand.
CAACTTTCTATAAAAACCATGCTTTTTCCTAAAGCATTGGTTGGAGTCTTTTGATTTAGAATTGCATTGTTATGTTGTCAGAATATTTCCAAGAAGCACACAAGCAAACACAAAGCATTTTCCTTGTTACTCTCTTTCCTACATTGCTACTAGACTTCCTACAAACTAGCTAGTTCTAGCACTTCTACATCTTCTTCCTGCATATCAACCAACACAACTCCTTAGATAGAATTGGATATTTCATTGGAAAAGAAGCTAAGGGTATAAAAAAAAGTACAGCCGACATTGGAAAATGTCTCAGTTCTACATTTCCAGGTTGGAGGTGTATTTGAATTCCTAGAATCTTTGTTTTAATTAATTATATTTCATTTCCTAGTTACATAAAATCTTGTTTTAAGGGAAGTAGAATTTACAGTTAGTTTTATTTCATGTAAGTAGCTTCCATTGAATATATTTTCTCAGCTCATCCATGTGGATTTGTCTAGGAAGGATTCAGAGGAATTTCTTGTGCATGAAGTCTTTTACTTATTCATTGTCAAAACACATATAGCTTTCTTTTATTCATTTAGGTAGATTGTGCCTGCATACAAGCAAGGCTTCTCTTGACAACTTCCTCCATGCCTATCCCTATGGATTTGCAAAGGAAGTGAGTTTGATGAAGCTTTTGGGTCTGTGCATTGGTTTAAGTTTTTTCATATTTAAAAAGCTTCTATAGAATTAAGTGTTTTACCTGTGAAGTCTCACGGAAGAAATTTCTTCTGAGAAGCTTTCTAATCTTCCCTAATTCTGAGGTAGAACCAGATGAAATTAGATCCACAATTACAAATTAGGAAAATATTTTGTTTTAATTAGATTATATTTAATTCATTTTACGATAGGGAAATAGCCACATCCAGTTATTTGACTGTTTAGTTTAGTTTATTTATAATAGAAGTAGCTCTTATTTAATTAGAAGCAATTTTATTGTCTGTGTAGCTTTCATTTATTTAATTCCAAAAAACTAGAAAACCCTCAAAAACATAGATTAGATTAATTAAATTTTTTTATTTTTCGTATTCCTTTTCATCTAAAAATATTTGAAAATATAAAAACAAATAGATTGGATTTGGTTTCATTGTTTTAATCAATTAGTTTCATTCCTTAAATTAATTAGTTGCATGAAGATTTAATTAAATTAAAGGAGAGTAATCAGATTTGTTTGATTTAAATTTGTTTGCATTCTTTGGTTAATTTAGGAACATAGATTTAATTAGAAGAGAATTAACACAAGATCCCCATGTTACCTTAGAGGCTTAGGTTACATGAACTTGACCTTAGTTTCTTTTGGTTTCTTTGCATGCTTTGTTTGTTTCTTTATGTTCTTTTTTTTCATGTCCACATGACCATCCAAGGCCCCAAACAACCTAGACAAAGAGTGTGTGATCCAAGGATACCACAACCAAATACCATCACACAATTGACCAACATTGGTCAGGACTTTAGGCAACTCATATTCCAAACCACCTTAGTCCCACCCAGTATTGTCATAGTTGATAGCCTTGAATGAAAAAATGGATAACGCTAACGAGTTTTGGCATAATCAACTTGGTAGAGACTATACTTGTCTTCACCTAATCATCTGTCATACATTCATGACCCTCTTTAGAGAGGAATTCATAGACGATGAAAGATATTTTCCACGAGTTCCACAACCAAGTCGTTTCTCTTTTGGTTTCAATGACATTGACACCAAATTAAGTACCGCAATCATACTTGACTGTAACATTACCCCATACCAAGTAAGATAGGATTTCATTGCTCTCAACAAGAAGATTCCCATTATGCTAGTTGAGAATATTATATAACCTTGATCTCTTCCACCTATTCCATCTGTATTACTATTTATTCATTATATAGCCATCTATTCATTTCATTGCGGCTTTCCTGACACAACCTCGGGAGCTCATGTGTGCCTTGAGTCATGTGTTAATTATTAGGCGTAATGAAACTACCACAAAAAGTGGAGATCAAAAGATAGATAGTCTCAGAATTCATCACCATTCCATATGAGCTAAGGTTTGGCTTGTTCCCAAGTCCTCCATATACTTTTAATGAAAAAGGTATCTGTGATTTTACCTAGGACTGGAGAAATTAAAATGTTTGAAAAACCTAATTATCTCTATATTGAGTAGACGTACGGAGCTCCTTCAGTTATTCCATGATATAGAAGAAATTTCCAAGCTACCTGGCCTTCAATGGATGAATAATCCATTTAGAACACATGGCATACCCTCATCAAAGAATGTCGATAAGGCCCAATCCTCCATAGTCTTTGGGTAGACAATAATATTCCCATACAATTCTATGAAAAAAAATTCCTGTAGAGGGATTAACCCAAAGAAATTATTTGAGAAGTTTTTCAATTTTGTGAATGCACTTCTTTAAAGGCACCCAACAAGAGGAGTAATACACACCAGTGACTTCCAAAACTTAAGAGAAAATTTGGAATTTTTTCAGCCTAGGAAATAGGCTTGGTGATCCATTATTCCAATTTCCTGATAACCCATTAAATAACATACTACTATAATTCATAAGGTGAGGTTTGGAAAACAAAAAAAAATACCCATGAATTTAAACATTTCTCCATGTTCGATCCATTTCCAATCATATTACCCTAACAATGTTGGCATTGGAAGAAAATACTGCTTATAACATTGATTTTTCTGCCAATGGATAAAATATCCAATGACAAGGTAAAAAACATCTAAGAAATACATAACATGAGAAATATTGACTCCTCTATCAGAGTGAGAAATGAATCACCAAAAAAATACCCATTAAGGAGTTATCAGCCATCGTTGGTGGGTAGAGAAATTCCCCAAACAAGTCCCCACATTTGAGCCTGAGCCAACAAATAGCCAAAACATTATGTCACCGAGACGTAAAGGGCCAAAGCGAGAGGGTAGCCTTGCATTATGGACCTAAATAAGATAGAGGATTTCAATCTCTTGCCATTGATAGTGAGGTGAGATGAAGCATATGAAAATAGCATTCGAACTTCCTAAATGAATTTAGGGTTGAAGCCTAACGCTCTAAGCATGGTTAAAATGAATGGCCATTCAATCCAGTCATATGCCTTTTCAAAGTCAATTTTAATGAACATGGCTTGTTGATTGGGTCTACGATTCCATTCCATACCTTCCCAAAAAAAATGATGTTGTCAAGAATATAGTTCCCTTTGATGAAACAGGTCTTCTCATGTCTGATAATGGTAGCGAGCAAATGATGAAGCCAAAGAGCTAGGGATCTATCCATTATCTTGTGACACATATTGATCAAGGTAATATGCATCCAATTTTAAATCTTCTCGAGGTATCTCTGTTTAGGGATAAACTTAAGATTCCCCTTATTGATATTGGGGTCAAGCATTTAGGCCCAAAATCCTTTAGATAAACTTGATGAAGATCTAGGCCGAAAATATCCCACGAGGATTTGTAAAATTCATTGGGAAAACCATCACACCCGGGAGATTTTTCATTGACCATTTGCATGACAACCTCTTGCAAATCCTCAATGGACAGACGATTTTCATAGGATATTCTTTGTGTTAATGAGACTTTGCATGGCACAATGGTCAAGCATTGCTTTAGGGCATCATTTTTCTTAAGTGAAGAAGCTTGAGCTTTAAAAACTTATCTGTAATGTCTGGAAAAGGCTTGGATCATCTCTTGGGTAACAGTGAGCTGAAATCCATTTTATTGAATGGAATTAATTTTCTAAAAGGAGTGTTTAGCATTAATCATTTGAAAATATTCCTTTGATAATTGATCCCGAACTTTGAGATAATACAAGTAGGTGTGAATTTACATGCCTAAGGAATTGTAGTTATTTCCAATTTGGATTGTGTTCATGAGCTCGACGACCTGCAACTATAGGGGTTCTGAGAAGGGGTTATTTTTGAGCACCACTATACGCCTGAAAATTGACACGTGATTCCATATGCACGTAACCTCCCAAGGTCATATTGGGACTATTGGAATGTGATGGATGGGATAGTAATGTAGTAAATGGATAGAGTATATATGGGATAGATGGGAATGGCAACAAGAAGTCAAGGCAACCTAATGTTCTCAACTGAAAAAATTGGAATTGATTCATTGAGGGAAATGAATTCTTTTCTAACTTGTTTAGGGGTGATGCTACGATCAAGAATGATCGCAGTGCATAATTCTGTGTCAATATTTGTAGATCCAAAGAAGATTCTAATTATTTGTGGAACATGAGGAAATTTCCATTGTCATTTGTGAATTCCTCTCTGAAGAGGGTCATGAAGATATGACGAAAGATGGGATTAGGAAAAAATCAAGGATTTCAGGGTCTAAGTTAGTCTACCTGATCAGCCCAATATTCCTCGGCAATATCTTATTCCTTGTTTAAGGAAATGAGTTGGCCAATGATTGTAGGAGGTACGGGCTTGGCTCTAAAACTAATTGGCGTAAGCCTTGGTCAATATTAGTTTGGTCTTGCTCAATGTTTGGTTGTATAATAAACAGGTCAAACATTTGAATGAGTTGTTATGGTGGGCATGGAATGGTCATGTGGGCACTAAAATAAGAGAAATGGAAATAAACAAGCAAGCTGAAATCCAAAGGGACTAAGAGCTAAGATCCGGTAGCTTAGGCCACTAAGGAAGTAGAAGTTGTGTTCTTTCCAATATGAACTACTTTAATTCTTACCTTTAAATAAATGAAACTAATAAACTCAGATTAAATAAAAGAAAGTTGATTTCCCCTTTTAATTAACTAAGTTTTATTTGCAAGCATCTACTCAAAGTTAATAAAACAAACTAATCTAACTATTTTTGGTATTTTCAATGAAGCTTTGAAATAAATAAACAAATGAATATACTCTAACTTCTAATCTATTTTTTTGTTCTTTTCTGGTTATTTGAAATAAAATAAAATAAATCTACAAACAAAGAAACTAATTAAAATAAAATAAATATACTTCTATGCTAAAATGAAATAAACAGGGAATAGCCAGATGTAGTTATTCCTCTGTTGCAGGATGTGAGGCTAATCTAATTTAAACATAAATGTTTTCTAATTTGTAATTTTGGATTTCTAACTTCTTCCAATTGCTTTACCTCATAATCACGGGAAGAAATAAGGCTTCTCAAAATAAATTTCCCCTCCCCTGAGACTTCCCTAGTAAAACAAATGAAATACATCGAAAAAATAATAACGAAGAATTAAATTAACAAATGCAGACATAGAAGCTTCCTCAAGATTCTTTCCCTTGGAGATCCATAGGGATAAGCATGGAGGGATATTTCAATGGAAGTTTGTTTGTAGGCATACAATGAAGAAATGAAAATGTATGGGTATTCTCAAATAAATAAATAAATAGTTTATTACACAGAACCTTCCTCCAAATTATTTTCTAGGCAAATCCGTAGGGATAAGCTGAGAAGAAGATATCAACAGAAAGCTTCTTACAACAAAGAAATTGTGAATTCTACTTTCTTAATACAAATGTATCTAACTACAATAATCTAAAAATGAAAGCATTGAAAGAATTACAAATGCACCCCTGACCTACATATGTATAATCTCCAAGTGTAGTGATGATTTATTTCATCTCCTCGGCCTCCTTTCTAGAGATGAGAATCCAATTGATCCAAATAGCAGAGTTGGATGGTTGTAGAAGAAATTACAAAGATGTTGGAGTAGACTAGTTGCAGGCTATCTAGTCACAAATATAGGTAGGATGTTTAAAGCACAATGGACTAAGAGGGGGTAAATTAGTCCTTATAAAATTATTCAATTTCAGATGGCTTACTTAGATCACAAACCACTTATCCAATTATTAATGTGTGCACAATATCAAAAACCAAATATAAATTCAGCCATGAAAAAGGAAATCAATACCATAACATAATATATAAGTGGGAAACTATTATGGGTAAGAAAACCCACTGAAACACAATATTTATATTGATATTTTTCAAATTTAGTGAGGCACCAACCCCACAAGGAGAGTCAACCCCTATTTTAATAGAGCTACAACCCTACAATGAGCACCAACCCCTAGTTTTATGAAGCCTCAACTCCACAAGGAGGATACAACCCCTAAGATGATCAAGCACCCACTCAACCACCTTATGATGAATATATATGATGTATCGCTACTGCCACAATTGATAGAGATCAAAAAATTCAGCTCACACACCTTCAAACCCTTGTTCAAACCTTATGTCTTCAAACTTGCATACTTCTTCACTTTCTTCACTCTTCAGAGCATCAAACCATTGCACACACACTTGATATAATTATTCAACTTGTCACACACTTTATCAAATCTAAGAACATTCCTTTGAACCTACAAAACTCTCACACCTAGTTCACATTATTTGCACACACTCAACTAGTTCAACTTTGCACCCAAAACATCACTTTTATAACATCTCATTGCTTCAAATTCAGAAGAGGTCACTTTACCTCCTTTATTTCAACCACATAACCTTATAAAAATCCCATATAAATCACCATAATAGTCTAATATGACCCAAGTAGGTCGGCCTAGCCAAAAACCACTCAGCATGCACTAAAAAATCCTCAAAACCCTACCATTGGAATGAAAAAAATCCTCTAACACCAAAACTATTTTTTATTCAAGCTCTAAAAATAACCAAACATGTGTAACATGACATTTAAACATCATCCATGGTCAAAATTTATATGAACGAATCAAATTATTGCATTTAATGGGCCCAGTTGATCATTTCCTTCTTAAAACAGTTGTTTCCAACAACCTGAATCTACCTTTGGGTCACAAGACCCCTCAAGATGAAATCAACCATGGCATGTGACCACTAAATGTAAATACTAGAACCTGTAGAACACTCTTGAGAAAGATAGACATCATGAAACAATCATATGTCTAAATTGTAGCTACTTTTGTCTTCACCAAATCAAGCTACCCAAAAAATAGTTTTACAAATACAACTGCTTTACACCCTTTCTGACACCTTCAAGATCTAAAAATGGATTTAATAGATTCCAAATTCATCCCTCTTTATTTTCCAGTTGATAGCAAGCATCACCCAATCCATTTCGTGTACTAACCAACTCAATCTTCAGAAAAATTAGTGTTTTCCTAAAGAGTAAGAAACCTTCTTGCTCACAAACTGACCTGGAAACCTCATCAAATCAACTCATCATGACACCAAACTTATACCATTGGAAATATCTCTAAATTATCTTTCCATAACATATTTTAACTCCTAACTTGTTGGTGAGAAAAAATTTCAGGTGGACAAATTTGTGGGTTTCTTGTCAATGCTCTGGGAATATAAGTCCCTCTACTTGTACGGTGCATATTCGTGTTCATATATGCATTGTGAAAATGATTTTTCTGGTGACCTTTCATCTAGGGATCCAACATGGGCACTCCACTGACCCTGTGAAAAAGCTAGAAATTTCTTGCTAGAGAATACTTTGAGTAGAGCGCGGGAAAGGGAGTGGTAAAAAGAGAAAGGGGAACTAATGTTGCGGGTAGAATATCATATTCCTACACACACTAGTTAGAAATTCCAACACACACATTTATGGGAAGAAAACAACAAAGCTTTGATGTTATTGGCTAGAGGAAACCATACATAGAAATATGCACACATTCATATGCCTTGGAAAATTGAAACTTCTTCCTTTATTAGCATCTCAACAAATTTGTACATAACATGAGAATGGATGAAAAATGAAGGGGAGAAGTGGAAGAATTGGATAACTCTTTGCTCTTTCACAAGAAAATTCTCTCTCTCATAATCTCATAAATTTGAAACCAGTACCTTGGAAATGAGAAGCCTTTACATTTTATAAGAAGAGAGGTGACTCTTCATCTACCGCCCAATGACTTTTCATATGTCTTTGCATAACTTATAACTTTTCAACTTCCTAGGAAAACATTAAGTCCCTTTTTATAACATAAAGGTGACTTTTACATTAAAAACATAAAGTTACTTTTTAATTACATTAAAGACATATGAAAAATCACATCCCCAATAAAGAATTAGAACATTTAAGAGAGAGAAAGTTGGGGGGAGGTGAGAGAAGAGAGAGAGAGAGAGATGGAGAAGAAGAAAGAGGAAGAATCATGCTGAAGAAGAAGAATTTGTTCTTGTTGACTTGAACTCGCTGCTCGACTGATATCCATCCTATTTTTCTAGAAAGATCTCAAATCCGTTGAATTTTTTGTTGAATTGACTCGTGGCAAATGTCACCTTATCAGCATGAGGGATACACATGCAGCTCATAGTTTCCATCCAACCATCTAGAACACTGTTGATGTCTCTGCACTTTTTAAACCAAGATGGATGCTTCTCTACAACATTGTCATACTAATATGTTAATTTGAACATCCTGGTGGAACACACCATGAATAGTCTAACGACGGTAATTGCAAACTCCACCTCACACAGAAAAATTGAAACATGAAATGAGTGTCGAAAGAAAATGCTGAGATCCATGTGAGTGACATCACCGTCACCACACCTCAACATACTTAGATGAGAAAGATTGCACTGGATTTAACCGTGTGAATTTGAACTTCATTTTTCATTTACACTTAATATGTTTAGAAAAGACATCTTACTATTTTTAGTAAGTGTCATAATTTGCCTCTTTGGACTCCAACTGATGATATTAACTTGAATGGTTTCCCCTCTATTCACTCCTTCTACGAAAACTACTTTTTGGAATGACTTACTATTAATAGTAAGTACCTATAAGACAACTTATTATTTTTAGTATGTAGTGATTTTTGCCCAAATTGACTACACCAATAAGATTTGTTTGTATTACTGCCCTTGTGCACACTATTCTTTCCCTGACTTCTCTTTTTGGGATGACTTACTAAAAATGAAAAACACCTAAATGGGAGACTTAATATTTTTAGTAAGTGATGATTGTTGCTTTTCTGAACTGACCAATCAATTTGACCTCGTTTTCCTCCTTAGTGTTCATTGTCTTTATCACAACTTCTTCTATGATAACTTACCCAAAATAGCAGTCACCTGTGTAGGAAGGCTTACTATTTTTGGAAATTGTGTCTCTGGTGCTCGTTTCACGACAAAATAAACATTTTCTATATGGATTTTTTCCCAATAGTGCTCCTCTGGAATTTCAACTTGATCCGATGTCGGAAACGAGAGATTTTAAAATTTAAATTTTTATGTCGGGTAAATGGGGGTTTGCTCGCCGTAAAAAAATTGGGCTGTGTATGGAAAAAATTTCTCTGGGATCCTTTTAGTGTCTGGAAAACTAAATGTCTCCAAAAAATGACATCTCAATCCGTTTGGTATTTGGTGAGAGATGAGCACATTTGTCTCCCAAAACTTCAAGGTTTTCAGGTAAAATTATTTGTTTCTTCTTCATTCGAATTCATTCTTTTTGTGTTTTCTTGTTTTTGGATCTTGGCAGTATTCATGAAATTGTTTGAGAAAAAAATGGTGATTAAAATCTTTGGATAAATTTGACCATCATTCTGGTAGCATCTGGAGGTGTGGGGGGACGAGAAATGGAAAAAATGGCTGAGTGTTTGATATTTATAGGATTCAAATGGAAGGAGGAAGGGTGGGGTGAATTTTTCTGCCCCTTATGTCCCTTTACAAAGGTGTAAATGGGACATAAAAATGCACCTCATCCTATGCTTTCCATTTGTCATGTGTTTATTCGATGAGCAAATTAAAGAGGGGCTAAACTGGGGCACTTGGAGACTTGTTAACAGTCGCATGAGGAACCAGAAGACATGCTAGGGGTGGGGGACATTTTTATGTCACTCATATCCCTTTGCAAAATGGAAAAAGGTTACAATAAAATTTTCCTCATTCTGGGAAGGCCAAGTTGTGTGCATGCAAGGTTAGGTGAGTGTGTAGGTCAAACTAGTCAATTGGGGTTGGAAGGTGAGCACAAGGTCATATTGGTGACCCGGGGAATAAATGAGGATGGGGCACATTTTTGTGCACCTTGTACCTTTGAAAAGGTGAAAAGGGGCAATGAAAATGCACCTTCACCATAGTTATCATGTGTCTAGTTGTAAAATTGACTAAGTGTTGGAAAGCGTACCTTGGGAACCAACTTGCGAAGATCATATCTAGAGCTCCCGGATGAGTTTTCAGGCACTTATTTATATGATTTTGCATGAAAAATATCATATAAGGAGAATGGTGAGTGTATCAAGGCTTTAATATGACTGAAACATCTCCAAATTTCCCCTTTATTCTTGTGATTGCTAGTTGTGCGTTGGAAGAATGAGCTGCCTAGAATAATGTATGGAGTTTTAAGAAGTCCCATCTTTTCCACCTTGTAGAGAATTGAAAATTATTTCCAAAGGTAGTTTGTTTGGATTTAAAATCACTATGGAGCTCCCATAATTTCGCTTAGAATTTCAGGTCCTCTTTTGCGGTGCATGCTCCTTCAAGCCCAAAAACCTATTTTCACTAAATTGGCTCCAAAACCTCTGAAATATTCCAAAATTAACTCCTTGATATTTTCAACACTTGAATACTCCTCTGTGATGAGTATTGGCCTTTTGATCAGCTTGGGGATGATGCACTAGGCTTAGCAAGGTTAATGATAGTCGTTCCCAAAATTGCTTAAATACTTTTCTCCAGAAGTTCCTTGAATTATTTTTGCTTCCTAAATCACCTAGGGGGATACATGAAAATAACTTGGGGATCATTTGATTGACAGGATAGGACTAGTGTTGGGGATGGACTGGCCTGGGGGTGTCCTTGGAAGGTATGAATTTCAAATTTTTTGACACTGTGGCATAGTTGTCTTGGTTTTTAGTGAATTTTTCCCTTGCAAAAACACAGGACAACAGTTGTATCTAGCTTAGGGATGCGTTATGGATCGATCCAGTGAGAACATGACATGAGAAATCCTAGAATCTCAATTTACAATATGTTGACCAGTGCCTTATCCATTTGGCTTTACAACACACAACTTGCAAGAGATAGTAAGACAGGAAGGACACACACACACACATAACGATGAAAAGAAACACATGACACATGGAAAGGAAGGAATGCACATAACAAGAAAGGGAAACACACACCTTAAAATCACCTATGGTACAAGGCGGGGGACAACCCGCTTTCACTAAAGTACTTTACTTTTCAAGAGTTACCCCCGAAGAGGTAACACTGAATGATGATGTTCTGCGAAGCCATTCACTTGTTCTAGAAATCGGTCTCCTATCCCCAACTACTTATGAAAGCCATGTGCTTTCACACTTGTATGTACACTTTGTAGGAGTGAGCCTACATGAGTTTCTCGATGCTCAGGTATTCACCTAGAAATTACATTGCTTTCACACTCTTTGAAATCAGTCTCAGAGTGTCATCTTCCTTCCATGTTCATCCACAATGTTGATCTTTCATTGAACATCTCATCATCATCCTAGGGCTGATTCTTATTCAAGTTTTTTAAATATTTTTATCTTGTTTTATTCCAGCATTCACATTCCTAGACATCTTTTCTATAATAAGCATTGAATTCACCCTTTTGACTCATATCAATATGAGGTGTTTAAATTTCAAATGGAGGATCAAAAATGACCTCATATCCATCTTGTATAGCCATAACATGAGCTAAAAGGTTGAGACTTATCTTGGGATCTTCCGTGCTCTTTTTCGCTTCTAAAATATCTTGTACCGAATCTTTCTTTGAAACTTCCAAAAGCTCATCTTTACCTTCATTTGGAGAATATTCATTCTGGAATTGAAGGAAATCATTGAGAAGTGTTGTCTCTTTATTTTTACCATCATAGCATTCTACCACTTATTTTTCAAGAGGAATCCCAAAAGTGAGGGCTTCAAAATTCTCTGCTTCAACTTCTTCATAAGAGAAAGAGTCCTCTTCTTCAAATGGGAAACAAAATACCTCCCTTTCGTCATCACATTCATCATTTATCGGCTCATGAGGGGCATCAGGTTCTTCACTTTTCTTCACTTCATCATGGATAACCTCTAAATCAGTTGAGGGATTAGGATTTAATTCATGTTTATCTTGTAACTCCATAACCTGCATCATGAGTTCGAGACTGAGCTCGGGGTCTTTTATTTCTTCTATAGCTGTTAGGATGTATTTGTACTGATTGTTCTTTCATACATTTTGAGGGCTCATGTCAAGTTTTCCTTTTATCCTTGTTGTCTATTTATGTACCCCTTACAAAATAGAGCAACTTGGTTTCCCACGGACTCAGATTAATTAGCCGCGGTAGTGTTTGAGAATGTCACGGATTGAAAGGTAATGTCGTGACGAAGGATTAAATATCACGGAGTGATGGCCAAGCATTGAAAAGCCCCAGAGGTTTAAAACCGTAGAACAAAGAAAATATAGAAGTCACGGGGTAAATAATAGCTGGTCTGTGAAAGTCAACATGAGGTCATGCCATATAAATAAGCCGCGGAGTAAGCAAAAAAGGCATAAAAGCCACGGAATGAAAAATGCAATGTTGTGGCACAAAAGGAAAACCATGGAATCCAAATCCGCATAGGACTAAAACAAGAAAACCACATACTAAAGGAGAATAATAGTTTTTTACCGATTACTAAATGAAAATTAATCTAATTTGATCATTGCAAATCTAATATTATTTGGAGGAATCTTAGCTTTCTACATAAGAAGGGAATCAAATTTCCTAGAATAAATGTTAGTAGGTGGCAAAAGTGAAGAACAAATCTCCAACACACAAAGAGGTTGTTTCAGATGACTCAACCACTAGAATTAAATATAGTATGGGTGTTGTTCCTTTTTCAACAAGAAAGGTGGCTTGGGGAGGCAGATTTTGTAGAAATAATAAAATCTTTTCAAAGAGTGGAATGGAAGTAGTCGGTTGTTGTAATAGGGAATTTGAATTTCCCTTTCTTCTTTCCTTCTTTTATTTCTTCAAATTTCGATATATTGTAAAGTGATGACCAATTTTAATGTTGGATACTTTGAGAATGCAAGGGCATCATTCTATGTTACACAAGTGTACTAAGATTCACATGCCTTTGGCTATGTCTCTATAAATGTTTTGCATCTTTCTCATGTATCGTGATGATCTGTGCATGATCTTTCAGTAATAAAATTTATGGTTTTGTGGCTCGTATCTACCTTAGCTATTGTTTTATTGCATTCTCTTACCTCTCATTCACTTGTAGGTGTGTTGTATGCATTGTTTCATAGATCTGTGTCTATTGTGTATCATGAAGGTGGAACTCGAGACGCGGTTTTGATTTGTGGCTTTCGTTTTGGCCCTCCTCATCATTTTTCTCTTCCATCTTCTCTCTTTCATGAGTATTCATCCCCTTTCTTTTGGTGTTATCACCTATTTTAGTTTAGGTTTATGTTTTATGCATCTCCTTCTCACCCTGGTTCCTTGGAAAGTTAGAATAGAGCTAGATAGTTGCATTTCAATTCTTAGGAGTAGTTTAGCATTAGGAGTAAGTAGAGGAAGTCGGCCTTCTCTGGAGGTTTGTCTCAGTTTAAGTCCCACAACTTGGAGATAGTCCCATGTTGTCTCAAATCTCGAATTATATATGATTCGGGCATGGGTGCACATTTGAGCCCCAACAATCCTCATAAATGACATGATCGAGGGTATCTTCATCTCTAGATGGGAATAATAAAATCTCCTCATTGTGGGTTAGCACGTAGGTTGATTTTTCCATTTGTGATTCACTAAGAACTTCATCTTCTTCACACCTTGCATCATCTAAAAAAATTAGGGCTACTATCTTACAGCTCAATTTTTTTCAATATCTCTTTAAGATCAAAACTTCCTCAAGAAGAAATTTTTGGTCCTATCAAAATGGGAATCTCATCTTCCTCCTCGGTTATCACAAAGTGATTCATCTACTTGCTATCTTGATATAAGATGTTGGCTCCTGGGTTTCCTACTTTTTATACCATATACTTCATTTTATTTTCTAGAAGCAATCTTTCCATGTATCCTTTCACTATAATGGTTGCAGAAGACCAATTCATCTAGATTTTACCTCCCAACTATTGACAGATGCTTCTACTTAGTAACATTCTAAATGAAGTCGGAATGTCTACTACCAAGATCATCATTGAAACTTTTTTGTCTGGAAATTTGGAGAGAGGCACTTGTGCATGTTTGATCTTCCCTACAAGTGGGACCTCCTTTAACTCCATGGAGTAACAAGATCCAATGGGTGGAGTCATGGTGATTTTGAGAGATTTGGTGACCTTTACAAGCATTACATTGTTAGAGGTGCTAGAATCTATGATGTAATTGTTCAATACATATTCTCCAACAAGAAGGGAGATGTAGAAAGGATCAACCATATCAGTCTTAGATGCACTCAAAGTAAGCATATTTTGTGATGGAGGTGTAGGTGGGTTTGGTAGTATTCTTCTAGGACTAGGAGTTACAACATTGGGTGTTAAATTACCATTCAAGATATATCGGATGAATCTTTCAAACTGCTCAGGATGAGTCCACATATATTTGGTTTCAGAAATCTACACTTTGGTTCTATTCACATGTTTTAGAAATTTCAAAGGAGAAGATGTAGACAAGGGGAATGAAGGGACTAATTTTTGAGTTAGGATGGGATTTGAAGCAAGGGTTGATGTTTGGGGACCGGAGGGTGTTTTGAAATGTAAACTAGGAACTTTAAGTATCATATTTTACAGGAGTAGATTTTGATTTAGAACTGGAAGAAGCATTGAAAGACTTACTTGGAATTGCGGGTGACCTCCAGCTTGCCACAAGATCAAGTTTCTCCAATGTGGTCTTCATGCAAGGTGGGAGTGGATATCCTCAAATGATTATTTTATTTTGTGGGGTCACCACAGGAGGATCTTCAGTCTTCTTTTACTTTGTAATAGTGGAGGGAAATGTTCCCTTTTGAGACTGAGAGCGAGTACACATAACACATGAGAAACTTGGTGCCTCTTCACCATCATCATCTTCACTCCCTAAGTGATATTCAATGAGGTCATTTTGAGTGTCACCACCCACTTCTTCTATCTCTAGGAAATTATCACCTTCACTTTCTTGTTCAAGATCCTCCTCGTCTGCTTGATTTCTATAACGGGCATTGACAGATGAGGCTTCTAAGGTAAGCCTTCGAGGTGTTCCTGTAATTTGATTTTTGTTTCTTTGAGAAGATGCATTTCAAAACTTTCCCTCTTTAATGAAGACATTTTATTTGTCATTTTTTGTAAAAAAGGATCGGTTCTCTTGTCTCCAAGACGTTGGACCTTGCCCTTTAAGTGATTCTTGATCTTTCTTGATAAGATGAGAGCATCATCAATTTCAACAACCATTATTTGTAATTCTATTAGATTCCTTGGTCAAAACCTTTGTAGAAAGAATCTTACCTCCGATTAATGAGCATTAATGAAGAATCTTTTGACATTATTTTCAGATGGTGAATCCTCTTCTAGTATCCTGCAAAGTAACTAGTCGAAATGAGCCACGAAGTCTCTCATGGTTTCATTTGATCCTTTTCTTATTTTTTCCAATTGCACCAGGAAGTCCTAAAAATATTTGGTTGATTTGAATCTTTCCTCAAACTTGGAATTGATATCAATCCAACGAGTGATTGATCTAGTCAGAAAGAGGTAGAACAATTCTATTTCTTTTTCTTGGAGAGATTCCATGAATAATTTTACAGTAATGTCTTCATGTTTGACTCCAAGAATCTTGCATGATGTGGTGAAGCTAGTGATGTGTTCTTTAGGAATTTGTGTGTTGTCACCATTAAACTTTGGGAAGTTCTTGTGGGAATATGTTGGTAGATTATGGAGAGGGGGTTCAAGAGTAAGCAGGCCTGTATTTCATCCCCATGGAACAATGGGTTAATATTTTTCTTCTTCATCTGCCATTTTTGTTATGTTTCTGGTTTGGCTCTTGCATCTATAAATTCTTCATCAAATTCTTCTTTTGGTTCTCGTTCTTCTTCACTCAGGAACTCAATGCTCAATGGTGGTTGAAATATGGGAGAATTTGCAAGGGGTGTATCAACAGGAGTTTGGATGGCATTACCAGGTGGACTACTTGAAGACCCATATGGGGATGAAGCTTAAGAGAATAAATAGGGATTTTCTTTGATTCATTCTTGCTAGTTTTGTAGAGCCTCAAAAGTGGGGTCGACAACTCCTCTCGATCTACTCAAATTGGTATATCTTCCTTCAGCTAGCTTTTAGATAATATCATGGTGAGAATACAAAAATACATTGTGGGATACAAACGGTCACTTACAGGACCTGACAGTGTGTCTTTTAGAAATGGATTTCAATAAGCTCTTCTTCTTTTTATTTTTTTCAATTATTTGAATTTTTTTTAAATTTTGGAATTATTTACTTTTTTAGATTTTGGACATTGTGGTCATATTTTGGGTGCAAATTGCTGCCAAGTCTGCCCTACAGTGGGTGCCAAAAATTGTTGGCAAGAAAATTTGTGGGTGGACAAATCTATGGGTTTCTTGCCAACGCTTTGGGAATATAAGTCCCTCTACTTGTACGGTGCAGATATGTGTTCATATGTGTGTTGTGAAAGTGTTTTTTCTAGTGGCATTTTGGTCAGGGATCTGACACAAGCACTCCATCGACCCTGCGACAAAGCTAGCAATTGCTTGCTAGAGAATACTTTGTCTAGAGAGTGGGAAAAGGAGTAGGAAAAAAAGAGAGGGGAACTAATGTTGTGAGTAGAATATCATATTCCTACACACACTAGTTAGAAATTCCAACACACACATTTATGGGAAGAAAAAAACAAAGATTTGATGCTACTGGCTAGAGGAAACCATACATACAAAGATGCACACATTCATATGCCTTGGAAAATTGAAACTTCTTCCTTTATTAAAATCTCAATAAATTTGTGCATATCATGAGAATGGATGAAAAATAAAGGGGAGAAGTGGAAGAATTAGCTAACTCTTTGTTATTTCACAAGAAAATGCTCTCTCTCATGAACTCACAAATTTACAACCAGTCCATTGGAAATGAGAGACATTTACATTTTAAAAGAAGAGAAGTGACTCTTTATCTACCCGCTAATGACTCTTCATATGTCTTCGCATAAATTAAAACTTTTCAATTTCCTAGGAAAACATTAAGTCCCTTTGTATAACATAAAGGTGACTTTTACATTAAAAACATAAAGTTGTTTTTTAAGTACATCAAAGACATATAAAAAAGTACATCCCCATTAAAGAATTAGAACATTGAAGAGATAAATTTGGGGGAGGTGAGAGAAGAGAGAGAGAGAGAGAAGAATAAAGAGGAAGAATCATGATGAAGAAGAAGCTATTCCTTTTGACTTGATCTTGGCTTGACTGATATCTGTCATGTGTGGTTAGAAAGATTTCAAATCCCTTGAATTATTTTTTACATTGAATCATGGCAGATGTCACCCTGTCAATGTGAGGGATACACATGTAGATTAGATTTTCCACCCAACCATCTGAAACATTTTTTATGTCTCTACACTTTTCAAACCAAGATGGATGTTTCTTTGCAACATTGTCATATTGCTATGTTGATTTGAACATGCTTATGGAACACACCATAAATAGTTTGACGAGATTTATCATAAACTCCACCTCACATAGAAAAATTGAAACATGAAATGAGTGTTGAAAGACACTACTGAGATCCATGTGAGTGACATCATCATCATCACCACACCTCAGTATACTCGAATGAGAGAGATTGCACTGGCTTTACCCTTGTGAATTTGAACTTCATTTTTCCTTGACGCTTACTATGTTTAGAAAAGGCAGCTTACTACTTTTAGTAAGTCTCATAATTTTCCTCTCTAGACTTCGACTGATGACGTTGACCTGAATGGTTGCCCCTTTGTTCACTCCTTCCATGAAAACTACTTTTTGGAATTACTTGCTATTAATAGTAAGTGCCTACAAGACAACTTACTATTTTTAGTAAGTAGTCATTTTTTCCCAAATTGACTACACCGATGAGATTCACTTGTATTACTACTCCTGTGCATATTTCTCTTTCCTCGATTCCTCTTTCTAGGATGACTTACTAAAAATGGTAAGCACCCATATGGGAGACTTATAATTTTTAGTAAGTGATGAATTTTGCTACTTTTATGAACCAACCAATCAATCTGACCGTGTTTTCCTCCTTAGTTTTCATTGTCTTCGTCGTAACCTATTCTATGAAAAATTACCCAAAATAGCAGCCACCCGTATAGGAAGGATTAATATTTTTGGAAATTGGGTCTCTGGTGCTCGGTTCACGATGAAGCGAATGTTTTCGATATGTTTTTTTCCCAACAGTGTTCTTCTGGAATTTTAGCTTGATCTGATGCCAAAAACAAGAGATTTTAAAATTTAAATTTTTTTGGTGGGGAAACTAGGGTCTACTCACTGTAAAAAATTTGGGTTGTGTATGGAAAAAATCTCTCTGGGATCCTTTTGATTCCTAGAAAACTAAATGTCTACAAAAAATGGCATCTTGATCCGTTTGGTATTTTGTGAGATATGATCGGATTTGTCTCCACATACTTTGAGGTTTTCAAGCAAAAATCTTTGTTTCTTCTTTGTTTAAATCCATTATTTTTGTGTTTTTCTTGTTTTTAGATCTTGACAGCATTCCAGCAACATCTGGAGGTGTCGAGGGAAGAGAAATGGCAAGTGTTTGATATTTATAGGCTTCAAATGGAAGGAAGAAGGGTGGGGTTCATTTTTATGCCCCTCATGTCCCTTTGCAATGGTGAAAAGGGGACATGAAAATGTGCCTCATCCTATGTTTTCCACTTATAATGTGTTTATTCGATGAGCAAATTGAAGAGGGGACTAAACTGGAGCACCTTGGGGCTTGTTAACGGTCGCACGAGGAACCAGAAGGCATGCTAGGGGTGGGGTGCATTTTTATGTCCCTCATGTTCCTTTTAAAAAGGGAAAAATAGTGTAAGAAAAATTTCCTTATTCTAGGAAGGCCAAGTGGCATGCATGCAAGGTTAGGTGAGTGTGTAGGTCAAGCTGGTCAATGAGGGCTGGAAGGTGAGCACAAGGTCATATTGGTGACCTAAGGACTAAATGAGGATGGGGTGAAATTTTGTGCACCTTATTTCCATTTTAAAAGGTATAAATGGGACATGAAAATGCACCTTCACCTCAACTGCCACGTATCCAATAACAAAATTGACTAAGTGTTGGAAAGTGCACCTTGGGAACCAACTTGCAAAGATCATATCTAGAGCTCCTAGGTGAGTTTTCAGGCACTTATTTATATTATTTTCATGAAAAACATCATATGAGGAGAATTGTGAGGGTATAAAGGCTTGGATATAACTGAAACACCTCTAAATTTCCTATTTTTCTCAGGATTTCTAGTTGTGCACCGAAAGAATGAGATACCTAGAACAGTGTATGGAGTTTCAAGAAGTCTCATATTTTCCACCATGTAAAGAATTTAAAATGATTTCCATAGGTAATTTTTTGGATTTAAAATCACTATGGAGATCCCAAAATTTCACTTGGAGGTTTAGGTCCTCTTTTGCAGTGCATGCTCCTTCAAGCCCAAAAACTTGTTTTCCTTGAATTACCTCCAAAACCTTCAAAACTTCCCAAAATCTTCCAAAATCAACTCCTTGATGTTTTTAGCACTTGAGTACTCCTTTGTGATGATTCTTGGCCTTTTTTATCTACTCAAGGGATGATGCACTAGGCTTAAAAAAGCTTATGATACCCCTTCCCAAAATTGCTTGAATGCTTTTCTCCAAGAGTTCCTTGAATGATTTTTGCTTCTTAAATCACCTAGGGGGATATATGACAATCACTTGGGGATCATTTAACTAAAATGATAGGATTGGTGCTAGGGATGGAAATACCCAAGGGTGTCTTGGGAAGGTATGAATTTCAAATTTTTTGACACTGTGGTATAGTTGTCATGTTTTCTAGTGAATATTTCCCTTGCCAAAACTCAAGACAACATAACTCTAAGTGGAAGGCCTTTAACCAAGCTGATCTCTGCAAAATACCCTTTGACCAGTCAACATAAATCAAGCATACTTGACAATTTAAATGCATCACCATGACCTAAAAACATCATGTACATCAATAAAAACTCATATACATCACATAATGATCATTTAGTTTGCAACTCCTTTTGACAATCTTGTCCCAAACTGAACTTCTTCAGGAACTGGCTTGTTTGAGTGGGGTCCACTCATCACCGTAAGCTCAACCACACCTTTATGGAAACTTGAAGGAGTCCTCTACATGTTCCAATCATCATCCATGCACTAGTAATCAATTCTGACCACTTAGAAGCATTTTCTCCCCTACCGCTTTTGAGCGAGGGTTTTGAACACATAAAGAATTGTTTACCTTCTTAACATTCATTCATTAAAATGTGAATATGAACTGACCTCAATTTTTTTGAAACCTTCTATAATAAATTTAGAAAAATCCCTGAAATCCACAAGGTCCCATGCAAATCACACAATTTAGGGTGAGCACAAGAAGATCTAATTCACGTTCGAAATGACCTTGTTCTTGATCATGTTTCATCAAAACTAACATAACATGAAAAATAATCATCATGGAAACATGAAATTTTTGTCATAGCATAATGACACACCATACATACATCTACAGTCATCACTATGTCACAAATTACACTACATCTCTCCAACCACTGAGACTTGCATAGCTAGCCCTTAGGGCTTTGGACTGTAAAGGCTAGGGTCAAATGAAATAACATTATAAATCATCTTATAAACACTCAAAAAGGTCCTAACATAACTAGTAAATCATTAATAAACTACCTACATGCATCCATGAGCTCATATGGCTCCACAACTCATCCCCATGCCTTCTAACAACCATACATGGTTCAAATGAGCACTTGAAACTTGGTCACCATCTTGTACCTGCACCCTAAAAATCATGTGATTGCCCAAGCACTTTCCAAAAATTCTCTATATCATACTCACATGATTATCAATCCACCAAAAATAGCATACCATCATGCACCAAAACCTAGGCTAGCTAGGTCACCCGAATAGGCTTGCAAGAATAAGCAATTCTCATTTAATCAACTCAAAAAACCAAGAACATACCTGAATCATCATGCTATCATCACTTTAAGAATAATTTGACTCCACTCCATCATCTACTTTTTCATTAATGGGATTTTACATCAATGACAACACCTGAACCACAACATGCCAACAATCTCCCCCTTTTTCATTGATGGAAAACCACATGAACTTCTCCCCCTTTTTACATAAATGAAAAATGCATGCATATACGTGCATATTCCTCATCTTCCTCATATTCATAGGATCTCGTCTTGGTTAGAAACATCAAGAAAATATCTCATTCTAGCTCAAAACTTGAAATCTCTTTCAAAAAACTGATATTTATCCATTTTCAAGTGTATAAACACTAACCTCCCCCTGGGAATAGCATATACACCTCCTAATCATACCAATAATCCTAAAGAGAACATCATCATACCTTTACTTGAGCAAGAGAATCATCACCATCCATCATACAAGCATGCCAACCTTGTTATTTCACACAAGACTCTATTTTTACCTTCATTACAACCTCTAAGAGCTTTGTAGTAGAGTTATACCTGAAGCATAAATCTCAAGAACATGCCAACAATGATGTATGCAAGCTAAAAAATCCGTCTTACCTTTATTCAAGGGCCATTTCAACTTTTCAAGGCACAAATTTGGCTCTAAGTATGTCTCTTCTTAGCATTTCTCAACCATTGGGATTGATTTCCCTAAAAAGACACCTCAGAGCATTATAGGCCAACTTTGATGAGCTCAAGAACACCATATGTTGAGTTGTGAAGCTTAATTGCTTCACATTAGCATGATTTACTAACTTGCTAGATTACACAGTAACTGGCGTCAGTCAGTTGACCGACATCGGTCACCTGGGGACCGATATCAATCAAGGCAAGGAGGATTTGGCATCGGTTAGGGTAACCAACATCTGTTGCATGTGTATGAGTGTTTATATTTAACTCACGGGAATTAGATCTAATATTTTTTGTACATTTTATCTAATGGTTGTAAACACATAGCTGAGTTTCCCTAAGTTTGTATATGTATAAAGGCATGAGAATTAGGGTTAAAAGGTGGTGAATTGCATTTGTTGAATGTAAGTTTCCTTGGAGAGCAAGAAAGAGTAGCTAGTGAGAAGAAAGCATTGTACATCATGTGAGGTGTGGAAGATTATAGATCTTCATTTGTATTTCCTCTGTAAAGCACGAAATAATAAGATTGGTCGTTTCTTGGTGGACATAACCCACACTGAGTGAACCACGTTATATATGATGTTATCTTTCTCTTGTTTATTTTGTCTTCTAGTTAAATTATGTGTTTATTATATGTATGCTTTAATTGATTATAGATATGTACAACATTGGTTTATGGTTCAACCCCAACAACTCATATCAGAGCTTTGTTTGGAGGTTTTATGTGTTGACAGGATTTACTCTTAGAGGGTTTTTTTATTGAGTGGGAGCACAACAATGACAAAAGATAGCAAATATAGAGTAGAGAAATTTCACAATTGTAATTATCAATTATAAAAGATGCAGGTGAAGGATTATCTGTATCAAAGAGATTTATATTTACCATTGGATGAGAAGGCAAGGCCTGAAAAGATGACTAACAAAGAATGGAAGATTCTTGACAGAAAGGCTCTGGGATCTATAAGATTGAGCCTAACAACATTTGTAGCTTTGAATATAACAGAAGTAGCAACCACGGTAGATTTAATGAAAGATTTAGAAAACTTATATGAAAATCCAAGTGCATCGAATAAATTTTATTTGATGAAGAAATTATTTAATTCTAAAATGCAAGAAGGTGGATCTATGTATAATCATTTGAATGATTTTTGTTCTATTGTTAATCAATTAAAATCGGTTAATATTTTGTTTGATGATGAAGTGAAAGCACTTTTATTCTTATGCTCTTTGCCAGATAGTTGGGATAATTTGGTAATGGTTGTTAGTAATACAGTATTTGCTTCTAATATTTTAAAGTTTGATGATGTGGTTAGTATAATCCTGAATGAAGAAATACACAGGAAAAGTATAGGAGAATCATCATCTGGGAATGATTTGAATGTGGAAAGAAGGGGAATATCTAAAGAGAGATCCAAGAGCAAGAAGAATGGTAGAACAAAGAATGGCAGATCCAGATCCAAAGTCAGAGATATAATCTGTTGGAATTGTGGAAAGAGAGGACATGCAAAGGAGTGTTAGTTCAAGGAAAACAAAGAGAATATACAAGAAAAAGGTAAAGAGGAAAACATTGCAAGTGAGGTAATGCAAGATGTTCTTATTCTCTCCTTGGATAATAAAGTAGAATCATGGGTTTTAGATTCTAGAACTTCTTTCCATGCTACCCCTAATAAGGGTTATTTCAGAAATTATGTTCAAGGTAATTTTAGACATGTTTATTTAAGAGATGATGAACCATGCATGATTACTAGTAAAGGTAATGTTCATCTTAAATTGTAGAATGGAAACACATGGGTATTGAAAGATGTGAGGCATGTGCCAAGCCTCAAGAGAAATCTAATTTTTGTAGGGAAATTAGGAGAATCTAACTGCATGGTTACATTCACAGCCAATTCTTGGAAAGTTTCCAAGGGAACCCTTGTTGTAGCAAGAGGTGATAAGGTAGGAACATTGTATTTGTCTACTTGTATTATTGATTCCTTTTCTATCTATCTACTTCATATTCATATGCAAGCATGTGGCATTATCAGCTAGGCCATATGAGTGAAAAAGGAATGCAGATCTTAAAGGCAAAGGGTAAGTTATCATATTTGAAACATGTAGATCTTGATTTCTATGAGCATTGTATATTTGGAAAGCAGAAGAAAGTGAGATTTCTTAAGGTTGGGGCAATAAAGAAGGAGCAAAAATTGGAGCTTGTACATTCAGATGTATGGGGACCAACTCAGGTTGCTTCTCTCGGAGGATCCCAATATTATGTGACTTTCATTGATGATGCCACAAGAAAGGTATGGGTTTATTGTATTAATCAGAAATCTGATGTTTTTGAGACTTTTAAAATATGGAAAACCCTTGTGGAAAATGAAACAAATTTAAAGTTAAAGTGCCTTAGATCTGACAATGGTGGTGAGTACTGCAGCAAGGCTTTCAATGATTATTGTTCAGTAAATGGAATACACAGAGAAGGAAAAGTTCATAGGACACTACAGGAGAATAATGTTGCAAAAAGAATGAAAAGGACAATCATGGAACATGCAAGAAGCATGAGGATACATGTTGGATTACCCTTGTAGTTATGGGTAGAAATAGTAGACATGGCAGTTTATTTAATTAATTATGGGCCTTCAAGTGCACTGGATGGTGGAATACTAGAAGAAACATGGACTGGAAAAGAGGTAGATCTTTCTTTTCTTAGAGTATTTGGTTTAGAAGCTTTTGTGCATGTTGATAAGGAAAATAGGAATAAATTGGATGCTAAATCCAAAAGATGCACTTTCATTGGTTATGGTTCTGGTGATTTTGGATTCCATTTTTGGGATTTAGAAGATACTAAGATTGTTAGGAGTTGTAACATTGATTGGAATGAAAAGAGAATGTATAGGGATCAGGTTTTGGTACCCAAGAATGAACTGGTTAAAGAGGTTCTTGAGAAAGATGCATTCTTGGATTTAAAATCAAAATCCACAGACACCGGCATCAGTCAGGGTGATTGGTGTCAGTCAGAGTAGGACCAGCATTGATTGGGTGAACTAATGTCAGCTACAGAGGAACTAGTATCGGTTACAGGTGATCGGTGTTGGTCACTGTCATAGATTGACACGAATGTGCAACATGCACAGAATGAGCCCCAGGCACCCCAAATCTCAGTGAGAAGGTCACAAAGGGTAAGTAGACCTCCAGAAAGATTTAATCCTTCATTATCTTATTTATTATTGACTGATAATGGTGAACCCAAGTGTTTTGAAGAAGCAATGCAGTAGGATACCCATGTGCAGTGGGAGCATGGCATGGATGAGGAGATGGACTCCTTGGAAAAGAATCAGACATGGGATTTAGTCAAGTTACTAGCAGGTAAGAGGACATTACAGAACAAGTGGGTTTACAGGATCAAGGAGGAAGAGGGTGGAAAGAAGAGATATAAAGCAAGGCTTGTGGTAAAAGGATTTACACATAAAGTAGGTATTGACTTTGGTGAAATATTTTCTCCTATTTTTAAAATGACTTCCATCTATATTGTTCTTAGTTTGGTTGCAGTAGAAAATTTACATTTAGAACAGCTTGATGTTAAGATGGATTTCCTTCATGGTGATTTGGAGGAAGAGATCTATATGAATCAGTCACTTGGTTATGAAGTCAAGGGTAAGGAGAAACTTGTGTGAAAGTTGAAAAAGAGCTTGTATGGGCTCAAGAAAGCTCCAAGGAAATGGTATATGAGGTTTGATAGTTTCATGCATGAGTATGGTTATATGAGATGTGAATCTGACCATTGTGTTTATTTCAAGAAGATTGAAAATGGGAGCTATATTATTTTGTTACTGTATGTGGATGATATGCTTATTGTAGGATCTAGTATGCAGGACATTGGTGAGCTTAAAGAAAAGTTAGCTCACACATTTGCAATGAAGGATTTGGGAGCTGCAAAGAAAATCCTTGGCATGTAAATTCACAGAGACATGAAGAACAAGAAGTTGTATTTGTCTCAAGAGGATTATATCAATAAGGTGTTGAAAATATTTAAAATGTGGGATGCAAAACCTGTAAGTACACCTATGGTTGGACACTTCAAATTGAGAAAAGATCAGTTTCCTACATCACATGAGGAGGTCGAGTACATGGCACGAGTTCCATATGCTTCAGAAGTTGGAAGTCTTATGTATGTTATGGTTTGTACCAGACCAGACATTGCATAGGAAGTGGGAGTTGTGAGAAGATTTATGGATAATCCAGGTAAAGAGCATTGGAAAGTAGTCCAATGGATTCTCAGGTATTTGAGAGGGACATCCAACATGCAGTTATGTTATGGAGGGTCAGATACTTCTTTATGTGGCTATGTTGATTCAAATATGGTTGGAGATTTGGATGGTAGGAGAAGCACCACTAGATATGTATTCATAGTAGGTGGGAAGAAAGTTAGCTAGATTTCTAGATTACAGAAGGTTGTGGCCTTGTCTACTACAGAGGCCAAGTATGTTGTAGCTACAAAGGCTAGCAAAGAGATGATATGGATGAGCAGGTTCATGGAAGAGTTGGGAAAGGAGCAAGAGGATTGCAGGTTGTATAGTGATAGTCAAAGTGCGATTCATCTAGCAAAGAACTCAACATTTCATTCAAGAACGAAACACATTCAGTTGAGATATCACTTCATATGACAGGTGTTGGAGGATGGGCAGCTGAAATTGGAGAAAATTCATACAAATAAGAACCCTGTGGATATGCTAACAAAGCCATTGGCAAAGGAGAAGTTGGAGATTCACTCCACTTATGTTGGTCTTCGAGTTTGAGACTTGAAGAGGGATAAATGGGCCAAGGAAAAGGATTCAAGGATGGATTTGTACATGCATGCAGAAATTTATCTCCAAGTGGGAGATTGTTGAGTTGTGGAGCTTAATTGCTTCACATTAGCATGCTTTACTAACTTGCTAGAATACACAGTAACCGGCATCAATCGGCTGACCAGAGTCAATCACCTTGGGACCGATATTGATCAAGGCAAAGAGGAGCCAACATTGGTTAGGGTAACCGACGTCAATTTCCTGTGCGTGAATGTTTATATTTAACTCACGGGAATTAGATCTAATCTTTGTTGTAAAGTTGATCTAATGGTTGTAAATGCATAGCTTAGGTGCCCTAAGTTTGTATATGTATAAAGGCATGAGAATTAGGGTTAGAAGGTGGTGAATTACATTTGTTGAATGTAAGTTTCCTTGGAGAGCAAGAAAGAGTAGCTAGTGAGGAGAAAACATTGTACATCCTGTGAGGTGTGGAAGATCATAGATCTTCATTGTATTTCCTCTATAAATAACTGAATAATAATATTGGTCATTTCTTGGTGGACGTAGCCCACACTAGGTGAACCACGTTATATCTAGTGTTATTTTTCTCTTGTTTATTTTTTCTTTTGGTTAAATTTAGTGTTTATTGTTGGCATGCTTTAATTATTATAGATTTGTACAACATTGGATTATGGTTTAACCCCAACACCATACACATCATGACCATGCAATACACAGCTCCCTTGGATTCAAACGATTCATCTCTAGTAGAAAACACAAACACTTTGCTCTTTACCTTGAGTGCATGACATGGATGATAAACAAACACTTAGACACATCCCTATAGATTTTTCTCAGTCCTTGACAGTCATAAATAGATGAATCAATAAATTCATGAAACATAATCAACTTGAATTTGGAGTAAACACCAATACCATACCTCAAATGCCTTGAAACCATCAATGTCACCTTCAAGAAGCATAAACGCATGCTCCCCATGTCAATATTGGACCATACACACCATCCTCTCTTGTAGAAGCATCTTTATAGACCACTATAACACTGTAACATAACTAATGAGGTCTTAGATCCATCA
Source organism: Taxus chinensis (assembly GCA_019776745.2). NCBI lineage: Eukaryota > Viridiplantae > Streptophyta > Pinopsida > Cupressales > Taxaceae > Taxus > Taxus chinensis. Next base: position 222,096,034 of record CM034151.1, read on the forward strand.
TTTTATCTCATGCATAACTATTGAGCATAGATAAGTGTTTCACCATTATTAATTAACTTGATAAATCTTTGAGATCAAACTAAAATCCATGAAATTTTTTTTACATGCCTAAACAACACCTACAAGATTATAGATTGCAACTTTGAGGCAAAAATGACCATTCCCATTCATGACACAGTCCACAAGACACACATTTGCATTTTTTGAGATGACATCCACCTTCTAGATCACATAGACAAGGTTGAGAGCTACTTAACATAGCAAAAATGGATTTGTCATAAATTTCTCACTTATAGGAGAACCATACTCTGCCTTTCACACATACCTTGCACCTGTAGCAGATCATCTTGTAGATGGATCAACAAAAGAATCAAAATAGACTTACCAAACATGAGATAAAATTTCTTACACAACTCCAGGGCACATAACACCTTTACACATGCATAAACCAAATTCTTGAATCTTAGACCCATCAAAAGATTATGTAAACCAACTCTCATACCTGTAGATACATAATCTCTAACCTTCATATCAATCATGGAGTACCTCATACCCGACATTACTGTGATCTTCACATTTGAGTGAGATTAAACAAGTAAACCAATCCACTCATCATCAGAACATATTCTAAACCCCATTATACTTATGCAAAACCATTGAGAAGACTTAGGGTACACTAATCAAACATACATGCCCGTGATTTCTCAAACACAGTCTTGAAGCTTCAAGATTACATAAGATCAGTCTATCACACCTTTTAACCCTATATCATCAACTTGCACTCATTCATAGGTTTCACATTCTTATACATGTCTCATAAGCTCAAAGAATCAACAAAAAATTCACTATACCTTCTTCACGTCACCAAATGCATACTCACAGCCTACTAGCCCTTGAATGATGAAAAAATACACTTAACTTTTTGTGCATAAAATTTTACAAGAATATCATACCAGATTTGGACACCATGTTCTTTTATTATGTCCCCCATAAGTATTGAAACATATTCATGAAGAGACATAGCCTAGATTAGTTTAACACCAAATTATTGTCAATTCGGTGAAAACACATTCCCACTGTTCAAAGTCTTGATAAATATCATAACCCATTTAAGAATTCCCAACATCTATGACCAAGACTCTGAAACCACTTAAATCTCTGAGGAAATCCATATAGTTATAAACTTTGTTTACTCATTTTTCTTCATTGAACATCTTTTTAAACCTTCAAATCTCACCCTTGTTATCGTTTTTTACTATCTCTCCACAAACCCTTTCAAATCTAGAGGCGCTATCAATGAATGCAATAAAAACTTTGATTTCATGAGCTCAAATTTGACTATCAACACTAAGAAAACACCACCTAATATTATTATATTCTTTTGTCATGATTTGGATGCATGAATACAACTTGCTTGCTTGGATCCGCCTTGGTTTTCTCTTGACCTCACCTGACTTGATCCCACCACTGCCACATACCACATTTAGAGTGATGGTTTGATCAAGTACTCACATGATAACTTCAAATATTCTTTTCAAGGCATTAGAAAACTGGACATCATGATAGGCACTCCATATTAACAGATAATCATGAACATTTTAACTTAACCCACCTTATATGATGGTGACAAGCGTCCTAAGAAGAATGAGTCTTTCTATGAATTTTGATCACCTTCAACATGCTTTTGAGACAATTTCATAGCTTCACACATGTCATACATACTTAGGCACACTTGACTCATGCACGTATAACTCATGTCAAACCCATGACACTTCATTCATGACTCAGGGTAGACTCCTTGAGACACAACAAACCTTTAGGATTGACAAATGCACTAGTCAACAACTCAGACCAAGAGAAGTCTTTATAAAATATAGTCATGACTCAACAAACCTCTTTATGAGACACAACATCATGACTCTTACACCTACTAAGTCATTCCACACAAACCACTCACCATGATAGTCCCAACTCAAACTTCAAGAATACACACAAAAGGACTACTAGACAAATATTTTGACTTCCACTACATGAACAACCATATAGAGCCATATGGACATGTTAAATGATTTTAAATGACATGCCTTAACATCATGGGGGAGACACACATAATCCTAGACATCTCCCCCTCAATCCAATGCTTCATATGAACTGGTATACCTCTAAGAAGCATAGTATAGGTATATGACATCATGGAGGATCTAGAAGAAAGACCTAAGAAGGTCCCAAACCATCTTGGACACTTGAGAATCTCCTTCAACTTCTTACTTATGATAAGATCTATGATTCATGCTTTACATTTCATCATCACTAACTCTTGATGAGACACCAAGATCTCTTATAGGCTGCCAAGTCCTTCTTACACTATTTTCATACATTCTTGACCCCTTAAATCTACTTCCTTACACTCTAAGACCATGAACTCTCTGATTTTCCATTGAATATTCATGATAGAATTTTCTTGCAACATGACCAACTCCATTATAGTTATAACATACCACATAACTTTTCCTCTTGTAACCATCAACATGACTAGATGAATCATTTAAGAAAACACTAACAACATGGCCTACCTCATTGCATTCGTAGCATTTAATATTATTAGGATGTTCTCTCATATTGTCTCTCCATGCATGAGTTTCTATAATACCTTCTACACTCTTTAGCCCTATGACCAAATGCATTATAAGTATAACAATATCCATTGAAAGTTATTTCATACCTTGAGTCATTAGGTTACCTAATAGGCTTAGTCTTCTCATTTTCCTTGATGAATACCTTCTTTTTTAATTCCTTGATGCTAGGTTCACCAACCTCCTTACTTAGTATCATGTATTCTTGCTTCAATTCCTTTCCTTTAGATTCCTCTTTGAAACCCAAACCAAATCTATCGCTTGCTGCTCATTGTTTGCCAAGTAGATCATCTAGATAATTGGCACTTTTCTCAAACTTATGAAAGGACATAGTCTTCTTACCAACCTCTAACAGCTCTACCCCTAGGAATTCTATAAATTCTTCAAATTTTGAGCACAAACCATCTTTATCCTGCAATATTAAAACAAGATACTTAATCTTTTCTTCTAGCAACCCGATTGACTCATTTTGTTTGCTTGATTCAAACTTGTACTTTTCTTCTAGCTTGTGAATATGATTTCCGTACTCTTTTACTTGAAGACTTAGCTTCTTGTTATTTTTCTCATCATGCTTTAACTCCTTTTAGATGCCTTCAATATCATCTTTGACTTCCACTTCATCTTCATCAAAGTCGTTGCAATAACATGATAAAAAATCTCCTAATAGAGAAGAGTCGTCATTAGAAGACCTTATTGCATCATTGGTCATGAATAGAACTTCATTTCCTACATCATCATGATTTGATTTAGATTCTGAATCTAAAACACCACTGCTATCATTAGACAAACAATCATCATCCTTTGTATAAAAAATCCTTTTCCCTTCTTCATATAGTTAAACCTCTTAAAGTTCTTCTTACCTTTACCAAAATTGTGATTCTTCTTGCTATGTTCATCCACATGATCTTCATCATCTTCCTTTTCATGTTTATGAGGATTATTAGTAGAAAAATGACCTACTTCACCACAATTGAAACACTTAAATGGAATTTTACCAATGTACTTACTAGATCCAACATTCATTCTTCTAGCCATCATTGCAAAGAGATTTTCATCATCAATTTCAGGAGTAGTGTTATCATCTTTCACCTTCTTTCATTTGGATTTCAATTCATATTTGAAAGCAACCTATCTCTTGGTTGGTTTAGAATCACCTATCCTCATTTCATATGTAGTAAAATTTCCTTGTAATTAATCCATCTTCAAGGTAGTCAAATCATTTGCTTCTTCTATGGTAGATACTTTGGAATCAAATCTAGGAGTTAGTGATCTCAAAACCTTTTGAACAATTACTTCTTCCTTCACATCTTCTCCTAACCCTTTCATGCTATTAACCATTTTGTCAACTCTAAGTAGATATTCAGCAATGGACTCATCAACATTCATCTTAAGACACTCAAACTGATTTCTAAAAATTTGAAGCTTAGCAATTATTATTTTTGAGTCAACTTCATACAAAACTTGTAATTTCCCATATGCTTATTTTTTTGATTCGCAATGCATAACCTTTCTTGACTCAAATTCTCCAAGACCATATATGATAGCACTAAAAGCCCTTGAATTGTCATCACATGCTTTCTTGTATGCAATACTAGTAGGTGGAGTAGTAAAAGTAGTGTAACCATATTTCACAGCTTTCCAAACATCAAACCCAAGAGACATGATATAATTATTCATCCTAAAAATACAAAAATCATAATTTGTCCCATCAAAAAGTGGTGTCTTGCTGGTAGAGAAAGCACTCTATCGGCTCACCATTTTTTTACTTCAAAGGATCTCATTTCAAGTGATCAAACTTATCCAAAAGGACCTACTTTGATACCAATTATTGTAAGCACAATAGACTAAGAGGGGGGTGAATCATTCCTTAAAAATTTATTTAATTTCATAGTGCTTACTTAGATCATAAACCACTTATCCAATTATTAATGTATGCACAATATCAAAAACCAAACATGCATTCAACCATCAACAAGGAAATCAACATCATAACACAATATATAAGGGGGAAAACCTCATGGGGAATAAAACCCTATAAAACACAATCTTTATACTGATATGTTTCAAATTTAGTTAGTCACAAACCCCACAAGGAGCATCAACCCCTAGTTTTATGAAGCACCAACTCCACAATGAGGCTACAACCCCAAACGATTATCAATCATCTACTTAAACACCTTATGATGAATATATATGATGTATTGTTACTGCCACAAATGATAGAGATCACAAATTCAGCTCACACTCCTTCAAACCCTAGGTCTTCAAACTTGCATACTTCTTCACTTTCTTCACTCTTCAAAGAATCAACTCATTTCACACACACCTGCTTTCATTATTCAACCTATCACACACTTGATAATATGTCAAAACATGCCTTTGAACCTCCAAAACTCTCATACCTAGGTCACACTTTTTACACACACTCAACTAGTTCAACTTTGCACCTAAAACATCACTTTTATAACATCTCCTTGATTCAAATTCAGAAGAGGCTGGTTTACCTCCTTTAGTTCAACCAAATCATCTTTAAACAATCCCATATGAATCACCACAATAGTCACATATGACACAAGTAGGTCAGCCTAGTCAAAAACCACTCACCATGCACAAAAAATCCCTCAAAACCTTACCATTAGAATGAGAAAAAACCTATAACACCAAAATTATTTTTATTAAATCTCTAAAAATCACCACACATGTTTAATATGACATTTAAACATCATTAATGGTCACAATATACATTATCTAATCAAATTATTTCATTTAATGGGCCCAGTGGCTCATTACCTTTTCAAAATAGTTGTTTCCAACAACCTGAATCTACCTTTCGGCCTCAAGACCCCTCAAGATGAACTCAAATATGGCATGTGACAACTCAATGTAAATCCCAAAACCTGTAGAACACTCCTAAGAAAGATAGACAGCATGAACCAATCATATGTTCAAACCAAATCTGCTTTTTCCTTCACCAAATCAAGCTGCCCTAAAAATAGTTTTACAAATGTGTGAATTTGGTTAGAGTTTTAAAATAAAAAATAATATTAAAAATCTTTTCCTTTCATTCATCTGAAAACAATACATATATAGGAAAATAGTATAACTATAATCAAAGAACTAATTCCTAGTTTATATCAACTAAAAACCATGTACGTAAGTTTATTTAAACAACCTAAACAAACTTACATACAAATAAAATATATGTTGATTAACCGTGCTCATATGTGAACACTAAATATTGTAATTCCTAACATTCCCCCTCTTAGTGTGAACATGGGATAAAAACACCTTCTTCAACCAAACAACATGTCACTTTATAGCCTACACATGGTCTTGATCCTCAACATTGACTATGGGAACTTATATCATCCAGGAATAGGGGCCCATCAACCTATCCAGGTGAATACATGAATTGGGACCCATTAACCAATTCACATCAACCATCAATTCAATATGATCAAGAACACTTCTTGTTATAGTATCAATGGTACAAATCTCCACATCATCATCATAATAGGGAAAACACAAACATTGTATTGGACATAGGAACAAAGATGTACTTCTATTCTTATTCATCACACAAAAAGAAAAAAAATGTCACTAAAGCAGTATTCGGCCTCTAAGGTAATGATGAACTTGAGGACATTGACGTTCCTCTTGCCTCTGTTACATTCATCCTTCAATAAGATTATAGATGCTCATTACACATAAACTTCATCACTTGGATAATCAATAAGTTCATTATCACTTGCAAGGGTATAATAATCATCCTAATCATCTTCTTCAACAACTAAAGCATTTTGATCTAACTTATCATCTAAGACATCTTGAGATCTTTTCTTACAATTTATAAAATGATATCTTGGTTGTTTACAATAATGACATAGAAGGGTTTTTCTTGAATATTTGAATTGATGTGTATTTTTCTGGAAGGATGACTTATTTTTTTGTAACCATTATTATTTCTTCTTCTGGCACAAACCTTTTGATTTTTTCTTATTCATTAAGAAAAGAGGAAATTAAGTTTTCCAAACTAGGATTGATCTTACCAAGAGTAAAAACAATATTCGGATACTCTTTTGACAAGTTATCTAGTAAGATTACTTTAGCATCTTCTTTATCCACCTCAGCTTTTATTCCTGATAATTGATTCAAAATGGATAGAAACTTACTGATATGTTGAACCATATTGTCCTTTTCTCCCATCTTTAGCCCAAAGAGTTTTTGCTTTAATGTCATTGTTGCACTGCCTGCTTGAGATCCAAATAACTTGTTCAATTTCAGTCAAATGTTATTAGATGACTTGGTTAGATCGATATGATGCAAATATGCATCAGATAGTCCAAGCCTAATAATTCCTAATGCTTTCTGATCCTTACTTTCCCGTTTCGTTGCTTCATTTTCATCATTTAGTTTTTTTATTTTTCCATTGAAAATGTCCCATAAGTATTTGTCAATCAATTGTAGTTGGGTTCGTACTTGCCATGTGTGGAAGTCTTTACCATCAAATATTTCAATTAGATTTATCTTTTCCATTTTGAAACTCCACAAAATCAACAAACTTGAACCAAATAATATTGACAATAATAAACCCTTTATACTACCAGCGACACTTGAATTTAATAAAGAAAATATATCAGAACCTGACAGATAACCGACTCACCAATATACAACTAGAAGATTTTGGAATAAGTGAGCAATCAATGTTGACTTAATGCGTGGATTAATCTTGGTGAGGATGTCAATCCAATGGGGAGTGGTTGGCTATGAAACCTTGATTCTATTACAGTATATGTGGGTAGAATCATACGCTCAACAAAATAATCTCCTATCATGCACTCTTCCTCCACGTACAAATTAATTTCAATGCCACAACCAAGATGTTTGATGTTCAAGTCTCCAAAGCTATAGTAGAATGTGGCAAGGCAAATACACTTTGACTGTAAATATCTAACAGAACATGTCTCTAACACACAAAACCAAAACATACAAATGGATTTAATACACATGAACACATTGAATCACAAGTACAAGTCGTCCATGCTTTGATGCTAAATGTGAATTCGGTCAAAGTTTTACAATAAAAAGTTAATATTGAAACTCCTTAGCTTTCATTCATCTGAAAACAATACATATAGTAAAATATTACAACTATAATCAGGGAAATAATTCCTATTTTATCTCAACTAAAAAATATGTATGTAAGTTTGTTTAAACAACCTAAAAAAACTTACATATAAATAAAATATATGTTGACTAACCGTGCTCATATGTGAGCACTAAATATTGTAATTCCTAACAAAATGCAAATGGATTGCACCCTTTCTGATACCTTCAAGACCTAAAAATGGATTCAATGGATGTCAAATTCATCCCTATTCTCTTATCAGGTGATATCAAGTATCACCCAATCCATTTCATACACTAACCAACTCAATATTTCAACAAAACCAATCTTGTCCTTAAGAGCAAGAAACCTTCTTTCTTAAAAACAGAACTGAAAACCTCATCAAATCAACTAATCATCACACCAAATGTATACCATTGGAAATCTCTCTGAATTACCTTTCCATAACATATTGTAACTCCTTCCAAATCTAAGTGGAAGGCCTTTAACCACCCTGATCTCTGCAAACTTCTTGAAACTGCCCCAAAACTGCCCTTTGACCAGTCAACATAAATGAAGCATACTTGACCACTTAAATGAAATTCCATGACCTAAAAATATCATGTACATCAATAAAAACTCATATACATCACATAATGATGATTTAGTTTGCAACTCCTTTGGACAACCTTGTCCTAAAATGAAATTCTTTAGGAACTGACATGTTTGAGTGGGGTCCACTCATCGCCATAAGCTCAACCATACCTTATGGAAACTTGAAGGAGTCCTATAAATTTTCTAATCATCATCCATGTACTAGCAAGAAATTATGGCCATTTAGAAGCATTTTCTCTCTTACTTTTTAGTTAGGTTTTCAAACACAGAAAGAGTTGTTTACCTTCTTAACATTCATTCATAAAAATGTGAATATGAAATGACCTCATTATTTTTGTGAAACATTTTAGAATAATTATAAAAACATCCTTTAAATACACAAGGTACCATGGAAACCACACAATTCAAGGTGAGCATCAGAAGATCCAATTTCAGTTGGAAATGACCTTGTTCTTGACCTTGTTTCATCAAAATTGACATAACATGCAAAATACTAATCAAGGAAACCTAAAAATTTTCCCATGGCACCATGAAACACACTAAATACATATCCAGTCATCACCATGTCACAAAAAACACTCCATCTCTCCAGCCACTGAGACTTGCATAGCTAGCCCTTAAGGTTTTACACTTTAAAGGCTAGGGTCAACTAAAATAACATTATAACTCATCATAAAAACACTCCAAAAGGTCCTAACATACCTATTACATCATAAATCAACTACCTACATTCATCTATGAGCTCACATAGCTCCACAACTCGTCATCGTGCCTTCTAACAGCCATACCTAGTCCAAATGAGTACTTGAAACTTAGTTACGAACCTGTATTTGCACCCAGAAACTCATGTGATTGCCAAAAAATTCTCCAAACATGCTCTCTATCATGCCAACATGCTTCTCAAGCCACCAATAATATGCACCAACAACTAAGCTAGTTAGGTCACCTGAATAAGCTTGCAAGAACAAACAATTCTCACTTAATCAACTCAAACAACCAAGAACATATTTGAATCTTCATGTTATCATCAATTTGAGTATCATTTGACTCCACTCCATCATCTAATTTTTCATCAATGGGATTTTACATCAATGACAACACCTAAGCCACAACATGCCAACACATGAAGTAACAAAGCAATGAACTGAGTTGTTTGTGTACTTTTTGGCAAGATTTTTGCAGAGTAATGGTAAAATTAAAATCAAGAATATCCAACCCATGATAAGGGTAAAATTATGGTTTTTATAGAAAAATTCCAGAGAAGAATTTTATCACACTTGGCAATCAAGAAGTTTCAAATCATCCTTAAAGGGGCAATCAACATTCTAATAATAGTAAACAAAGAAGAGGAGTTCCATACATATCCAAAAAGACAAAAATCAAGTGAAATGGTCAAGAAACAAGTGATAAATACACTCTCAAACTTGATACATGTGTACATAACACACATAGTTTATATTCTCATGTAAATGCGCACGGAACTGCCGGTCTGCATATATCGACAGTTACAGGACCATCATGGCAATTACATAACTGTCGCGATAGTTTCATAGCCACCATAGCAGTTACATGACTTAAAGTCATGAAAAATTCACAACAAGAAGAAAATGGCTCAGAAAGATAGTAGAGTCTAAGATAAAAATAAGTAAAGAAAAATAAGTGTGCTAAGAGAAAGGGGAAAGAATCTAGACTTCATCGTTTGTTCTGGGAAAGAGAAAATCATCATCAGAGAGTTTTACCTTACCGTCAATGTGGCACCTATGAAATTTTGGGTGCATACATATTGGCCCCTTGGAGAATCATTTTAGCCATGAATGGGCATAAAACATGAATTCCGAGCATGACGCTTAGAAATGGGAAAGTTAGAAATTAAAACTCAATCGTTGGTGTGTTGAAATCAAGCCAATCCAATGTTACCACCACTTGCAAAAGAGAGAAGGGAATCAAGTGCAGACATAAAAAAATGATTAGAAAATAATTCTAAAATAAAATGACAAGATTACATACCGTATCTGTGAGGGTGAGAAATATACTTGTTTCAATTCTCCAACCCTGCATACAACTAATCAAAGCAACATTAGAAATTCAAATTTACATTAAATATATGACTTTTTACTATTTATAGAAATCATTTTCACTCACCCACTTAGCTATTTTTAAAGATTTGGATTACCTGTTATCATTCCACGTTAGAGTATAGCCAAATCAAAGAGCATTCAGAGATGATGCTAGCGCAACTAGTGGTAGTAGTAGAGGCACATAAACATGTAAGTTACATGATTTTTTTTTACTTTTTCCCTAAAATGTAGGATTTAGTTGACAACTAGATAAAAAGGGAATAGTTTTTTATAAATTTTAAGTCAAAATGATCATAGGGGGCATCATTTTTGGATTTGTCTTTTATTTGAGAAATTTTGATGTATTTTTTTATTTTTACAAGTTTGTAGGCTTTAGGGTACAACCCAAATTTTGCGGGCAGACCCACTACTCTACGCAAAGTGGCGGTTGCACAACCACCATGATGGTTACAAAATCACCGCTCTGGTAGAATGACTATTGCACAACTGTCACGATGGTTGTGTAGCTTCCACTCTACTTCAAGAAACGGTTTCGTAACCGTCAAGGCAATTTACAATTTATTGACTAAATATGGATTTTTTTTGTTTCTGCTTGTATTTATATTGTTTTTTTTAGCTTTTTGTGTGTTGATGAGGTTATAACTTACTCTTTTCTTGTTTTTTATGGATGCAAGGAGGCTACATTAGATGGATTCAGGCCCATGAGAAGGATTGGTTGCCTCAGATCTTGTAAAGACTCACTCAAGTCAAGAGGTATTTATTGGGGAGGGATGGCCTTTGGAAGATTTCTCAGACATGACTCGTTGCTCCTGTAAATCGCCTCCTTTGTGATTTACTTAGTTATTGGGATGCAAATCAGAACACTTTTCGGTTTCCTGGGGTTAGAGGTGAGTGGACCATCACCTTGGAGGGTGTTTATTGGATCCTCAGAGTTCTTGTCACCGGTAGGAAGTTAGCATTGAAGAGTGTCAACTCAACAGCTAAGACCCACAGTTCATCTACTTATCTTGGTGATGTACTAAAACTTAACATGGGTGCCAAGTAGGGGGTTATATTGGTTACAGTTGACATCACTCATATCCCTACTTTGCACAATGCCATCATTGGTATTTTGGCCTCATGTTTGATCAGGGATAAGGGCGGCAACAAGTTTTTGTTTTCTGGTCTCCTATTCTCCATAGCATTGAGCAACATGACAGAGTTTACACCTAGGGAGTGGACATTTTGGGGACTACATATCATGACCTTTACATGATTGTCAGATTGGGGACTAAATCACTTAGCCATCCTACTCTTGTTATGTCTTCGGTATATGATCAGATGATCCCCTACTAGAGGGGAGTTGGGATAACAGATTCCAGGGATATCAAGGCAGCTCGATGGGTTGATATTGCTCCACTCAGAAGGCCATCACAATTAGTTTCCACCCTAACCACAACAGACATGATTGCACAACCATATTAGGATATGGCTAGTAGATGGGGTGAGGAGGGTATAACACTAACCACATTCCACACTATTTTTCAGCCGATTGACCGAAGTAGCAGATTCAAGACTCATTTAGTACTTAGCGTACCCCAAAAGTTTGGGTTATTGTGCAACCTAGAATTTATTATGAATAACCTAGGTGTGATGGTACATCACTCAGCCTAAGCTAAGCACTCACTTGAAGCGTGCAAAGGTGCCATGTCCCTCTTTAGAGTTGCTTGTATAGGATTTTAGCATGATGATGTTTAAACATATTCATATTCATAACTAGACATAAGCATTCCACAGTGCATAATCCATATTTATATCTTAGAGAATCATAATAAATGAACTAAACAATAACTATGATAAGATTAACCATATAAGAACCAGATTCAGTTATGTCTAATGACATTATACAACCAATACACTCCATTGCATTAAATATTGTAAAACATAAAAGCTTCTTACACTATATCAGTACCTCCATGAGTCATGTGCACGTAAAAACTAACAGCACAACTCTACAATAATTCACCACCTTCTAAACTATGCAAATCAATACATATTTATAGGGGTGGGGACATTCCCTTCACCACACATGCACTTCTCAAAAATAGGTTGCATGCTGATAATAACCATGCACCTTTACAATAGTATGCACAACATGCAAATGCTCTAACAATAGATGTCCTTTAGTTAACTCCAAGTAGAAATCCTATTATTAGCTTAAACTATGCATGGCGCTTATCTGTCATTTGTTCCCAAAATACCATTGCATGGGGTGCAAGTCTTCATCTCTATGTGTGCTTCACACGTTATCTCAAAAAATAGGCCTTATCCAAAAAAATGGCTAATTACTAAGCCAAAGTGTTCTTGCGTGCGTTTCCTTTCCTATCTTCCTATGCCTTCAAATGCACCTTGTTCCCAAGTGCACATCCTTTGTGTGTTTTATCCTTAGAGAAACATTTTTTCTACTCAATAGGTTACCTTATATAGACACTCTTCCAACAATGGTTACAAGCCACATAGGTATACGAGAGGTGAGATTTGCTTAGAGCTGGCATAACACTCGATCAATAGAGGACCACATTTCCACACCTGGGATTCCTATTGGCATACCATGGGTTGTACCAGATCCATTTGCTACAATAGCAGTTAGGAAAATACATATATTACATATTGGTGTGGGTCTGATGCAAAGCAAGGAGGAGGAGGAAAATGATAATGAAGTACTAAAAGAATGATGTGGGATAAAGAGGGTTTTGAGAGGAACTACTAAAGTGCTGCAAGGAATGTTGTGGGTTGTGATCTTGGGAGCTTCCATTGTTGTCTATAGGATATGGATTAGGCATGTGTGCATCCATAGTGCTAGGGAGAGGCTAGGAAAGGATCCATGTTATGGATGAATGTAGGTGCTTGGGTCCTACAACAACACCAAGAGTTGAGATGGAAGATACATATCTAGGGATCTCTGTACATAGTAGTATTTATACACTTCTGGAATGTCCACTTCCTTAGATGTAGTATGGTCTGAGTATGACACTTTCCTTGATGTAATATGGCTACTGTAAATGATTATCATCAATAGTATGTTTTCTATGTTACCAAATATTTGTATTCTCTTAGCACCCACAACCCTAGATGAACGATTTTCATGTTATTCATTGCGTGAACCTAGATCATGATTGCTATAATGTACGTTGAAGACTCGAGTTTAGTTACTTGCAGACTCATGGTGACATTTTTGCTTACTAAGTTGGATGCTCCACTACCTCTCGTATTTGTATCGACCTAGCTTGCCACAGAGGTGTTGGCGAAGTTAAAGACCAAGCTTTTTGTATACAAGGATAGAGATAAACGGTGAGGACATTCACATAATGGAGTCGTCACTACTAGTCACTCACCTAGCATAGTCATCAAGTAAGCACCCACACTTATTGACACATGGAGTGATAGACCCATGTTGCACCAAGCCGATATCACCACAGGACCCCTATCCCTACCCCTTTGCAGGGCTCTAAGATGTAGGGATGAGGACTAGGGCATCTAATTATTCATCTTTGAGTCACTTATGCTTCCTGATCTCTCTATCGATTTGGTGATAGGGGTGTATGGTGAGCTTCTTAGGTAGCATGGAGTGTGGTAACCACACTTACTCTAGGAAGATGTGGATGAAGCTATGATATGAGAAACTTGACATCATTATACATATATACGTATTGACTTCTTGGATGGATGGGACATTCTTTCGGAATGCAGCTAACTGCGGAATTGGGCTCAAGAAGTCCTTTGTGTCGGTCATGGAGTAATTCATAATTTCTGAAGTTTGACAGTGATATTTTGAGATGCATGTGCTATGGATGATGATAATGACAAATGTGATTAAACAAAATGATATGAATATGATTATGAGTATGGTAACAAATTTTAAGCTTGGACAACTTTGTTTTTCAAGTAACTTTTAGCATTTCTGTTTCATTAGGATAAATGTGTTGAATAGTGGTATGATGATAATGTAACCTCACTTCAGTATCCTTAGCTCCACAGAAACAGTAAGGATGTGAGGGCTCGCCATGGTCTAGAGAGTCAAGAAGAATACGAGAGATATGTTTCTTGTGCTAAAGTGAAAATAGAGAATGATCAAGAGACAATAACTTTGACAAATATTTACTGAGAAACCTATGACCCAACCTAAACTAGGAATAACTTGACCAATTTGAAATTAATTTTTCTTGCAATTTTTAACTAGAATTAGATTCATGAATGGCATATTCATTGATAAAATATGGTTTTAAGGAATAATTGCCTCTCTTAACATACACACCTAAGTCATTTTCTTGGGAAGTTTTAGAAGCACTTTTATTTGTTTCTTTATTTGCAACTTTTGGTTTATTAACGTGACCCCCTACGTCTTTCCCCATGCTACTAGTAATAAGCATGGGCTTCATCACTGTTGGAAGAGTAATACATAGGTGAGTAAGGGCACTTCCCTCATTCCCCAACTTCATACTACCAATAAGAAGCATGGGCTCTCACCGAACGTTGGTAGGGACAAGAAGTGTAACTATTTGTGATGAAATAAATTTGTGTTTATTATTTATTTATCTTATTTTTTTAATGACTTTTCCTTATGATTTTTGGGAAGAAACACTTGCCCCTAATCTCAACCCCATGTAACCAGTAAGATACGAGGGCTCAACACTAAATATTGGGATAGAAGAACAAGAGTTTCAGGTGATATGTTTAAAAAAAATTGTTATAAAGAGATATTTTTAGGGAAATATTTATCATCAAGAAGATTCTAGTGAAAACCATGGGAAAGAAGTGCACCAAATCGAGAAGCTAACCATGGAGAAGACTAAGTACTGTAAGCCCTTATAAAATAACAGTCAAAATTTGTCTCTTAAATGATAAAACCTGGTGATAAAGATTATACAATTTCGAATGTATGAGAAGAATGGTGAAGTAGCCGTATGATTAAGAGATATGACAATGTATTCAAAGATCAAAGAATTGCTTGAACACTAAGTTTCTGTTTTAAAATTTAAACAACATGATAATGTAAGTGACAAGATAGTATGGATGCAATTAAGTACAATGTGGAAATCCAAATGATTGTACATAAGCTCAAAATGCTTAGGTGAAGGGAATTAACAAAATCACTAAATTCTTCACCCTCAAGAGTACACAAATGATATGAGCCATTTTTGTAGTCTTCCATTACTTGATAATGCCCTAACCATTTTGGCCTAACTTTTCTACCTTCACTGACATTTTTATTAATCCAACCTACTGTCAAGGTTTTATGCTATACAAGGTCTCCTACTCGATCAATTTCTCGTTCATAGACCTTTTTGTTATATTGTCGACACATTCTGTCTACATAGACTCGATGATGTTACTCAACCCTGAGCCGCCTTTAATTGAGGTTTTCTAATTTAACGTAGTCGCACGTCTTGGTATGTAATTGCATTAATTCCTTGTAAACACACATGAAGACTTGGCAATTCTACCTCTAGCGGTAAGATCGCTTCGTCATTGAAAACTAAAGAGAAAGGGGTTGGCCCCATCGGAGTCCCTCGTTAGAGTTCAGAATATGAAGTCCTATAGGCCCATAAGGTAGGAAAAATATTAAGTTTCTAGTCTCTTTTATATCCTTAACTGATCCATATTATAGAGGGAATGGACTTCATAATTTTTATTATGATCACCTACGCAACCACTTTGAGAGCTCCGAGGGTACTATTTAAAGATGGAGTTCGTATGTGGTGAATATTTTAAATTTAGTCAACACTTGACTCAACAAGCCAAAACATGGATCGATGGTAAGATGACACGTGAGTTGGCGACAAGTCAAAAGAAAATATATTACATTCTCTGGTCTTTGACACCAGTTAGTTGTTGGTGGCAAATCAACAGCACCCCTGGATGCAAATCAGGTTTCTAAGTTGATGTTTCAGGCATCCAGTGTGATTGCACAACATTGAAACCTCTCTCCAAGTGTGGGACTTGTAAAATGAGAGAGGAATATCCATATTAGAGGTTGGTTCCTCAACCTCCTCTCGATCAGATTATTTGTTTGCACAATTGCAGAGGTTTGAATCCTAATCCTACTCTAAATTCCAAGGAGACAACTAGATAGAAAGTGCAAAAATTGAAACTAAACATAATAGGTGATACACCGAAGGAGTGGTGAACACTTCTTGTTCATAACAAATTGACACAATTTCATGAAATGCAACCATGAAACATCATACACAGGCTGATAAGATGTAATTAGAGGTCTGAAATGAAACAAGACAATACAAACAAAGGACTGAAAATTGATCACAGATTCTACACTGTCATTTTCACTGTCAAAATCCTTGCATTTGCAACATCAAAGAGGCAGAAACTTGTTAGCTAATCATGAAGAAGGTCTGATACTTGCAAAAATGACCCCACTTGTTGAAGGTGAAAGAAGAAGCTTTCTATAACCAAAAAAATGTTCAACCCAATAAAAAATGAGCCAAATCTGGCTTTTACAACGAGCATGGGTCGAGCCTAAGAGAGAGAAAACATGTAAAAAATGTGGGAGCCATTCCCCATTGAATGAATTGGTGGATTAAAACAATATGGGCATCCTTACAGACCCATGCCCTGACATTTTTGGCCATGCTAGAGAAGAATGCAACCCATTTTGCATTAAAACTGGTTGTTGAAATGTCATTTCTAGCCATTACCACGTGCCACAAATGTTTCTTGATTTTCTCTCTCCAAGTTATGAATCAAAATGCAAAATTTACCCCAGAATCATGTAGAGGTCAATTTCACCAGATTTCCATTGATATAAAGAACGTGAAAATCTGAGCTCTGGATCGAAAGATATGGCGATTTGAAAATTTAGGGCAAAAACAGGCCAAAATCACATCGACGGTTTTATCATAAGTTTCAATATTTGTACTTACAAATTGTTACTAGTGGAACGGTTCAAAAGAACCCAAAGATGTAGGATATCTCCAAACTCTGTCATCAATCCAGTGTGCCACGTGTTTATCATATTTATGCATTTATTTAGAATTGATTACTCTAAAAGGAGCAATTTATCAACAATTACTCCGCCAAGTCTACAAGGGTCTGAAAATTTTTGAGGTAGTATTTTTGGAAATCATTAACTGTTTTAAGAAGAGCTGAGACTTCAGAGCTCATATCTAATGGTCACCTTAACTTGTCTAGAAGGTTTTGAGTGCCTAGTATAAATAGGCTGTGTGGTGAGTTATTTTAAATTAAGTAGATAGCTCACACACCTGTTCTTAAAGGGAGTTAGCCATTATCCAAAATGAGCAGGGGGCACCTGTGGGATAACTGTACCTACAAATGATCTAGTTTAGAGATAAATTTAACAATTACCAATCCAGGTATTGTAGTTAGAGGCATGACCTCAACACACTTTGTGAAGTATTAGGTGGCCACAATGATAAATTTTTGGCTCATATGACGATGATGGAGAGAATCTTCCCATATTAAATCAAGACCCCGAGTAGAGAAGGGCCAAGATTTCACTATTGGTTGTAGATCCTAAGTGGGAATGTGTATAGCGCGTGATAACTCTTAGTGCTTTTGACACTTTCGCACGTACTCTATAGCGTCATGTTCTAATGTGGGCTAGAAATATCCCATTTGATGGATCTTGCGAGTGGTCAAAAGCCCTCCAAAATGGCCACCATAGATTCCATTGTGGGCTTCAAAGAGAATATTTTACACTTCTTGTTTATCAACACACCTAAGAAAAATGCCATAAAAATATCTACGATAGAGAACTTCCTCCACAATGACATACTTTGTGGTTATGATACACATCCATCACCTTTATTGTGAATTGTATCCTTCAAGATATGTTTGATCTATTATGTGGTTTATTATGTCTATATACCATGAACACGAGGCAATAACATGCCTTTCTTATATGTAATAAATACACTCATCGGGGAATTCCAAGTCAACTATCTTCCCATAATCTATTGGGTTATCAACTAGCTAATCCGTAATGATATATCCTTTAATGGACTTCTGATTAATAAAGGTAAGCTCCAATTCTCCCATTAACGTGATAAACCTACCTTCCTTCTTAGACAAGGATGTTTGAGTTAGGAATGTTCACAACTATTCCAATTTAACAATTACTCTCATTTCCTAGTTGAGCATGTAATGCCTCAACCTCTTAGTTGCAAACACAATGGCCAAAAACTCTTTCTTAGCCTGGGTGTACCATGTTTCATAGTCAAATAGTGTACAACTAATGAAATATATGGCACGTTCATTACCATCATCATCCTCTTGTGCACTAACATGCATGCTATGGAAACATTTGTAGCTCGAGAGTACAAAATCAAAGGACGATGGCCTTAGGGTAGCATGAGTGTTTGGAGACATGAGAAAGTGCTTGACAGACTCAAACGTGTTGTGACATTCATCGGTCCATGCCTTATAATGATATTTCTTTAACAACCCATTGATAATATGGAAAACATATGTCAAATCAAGGATAAACCTGTGGATTACACCAAGCTTACCCAAAAAGGATCTAATATCAGACTCGTCTGATGGCAGAGTCATTTCAAGAATCACCCCGATTTTTCACAAGATCTACATCCACCGAGAGGAAATGATGCAGCCTAATAACTTACCTCTAGTGACTCCAAACACCCATTTCTCTGGATTTAAGGTTACATCGTATTTGATTAAGCAAAAAATAATGACTTGAAGGACTTCAGGGTGCTTTCCTCTCTTCTTAGCTTTCGTTAAGAGATCATCAATGTATATCTCCACAATCTTGTGAATAAGATCATGGAATATTTAAGTCATAGCGCGTTGCTAAGTAGTGTTAGCGTTCTTTAGACTAAATGGCATAATGAAATAGAAAAAGGTTCCCTAAGAAGTGGTGAAGTTAGTTTTCATTTGATCTTCCTCAAAGAACCTAATTTGGTTGTATCCATAGAACCCTTCCATAAGTGATAACAACTCATAACCAGTCGTTGCATCAATAAGGATGTCAATGGATGGCAGTGGAAAGTTTCCTTAGGAAAAGCTTTGTTTATGTCCCTAAAGTCAATACATATTCTGATTTTCCATTATTTTTTAAAATTGAGACAATGTTAGATAGCCACATGGAATAGTCCATTGGCTTTATGAACCCTACCTAAAGAAGCTTCACCACTACCTCTCTTTAACCATTAAAGCTAATTTGGGATTCATAAGTCTCAATTTTTATTTTATGAGCTTTGCTTCAGGTTTGGTTACCAAGTTGTGAACTACTACATCGGGAGCAACACCTGTCATATCCTTATAGCTAAATGCAAAGGCTTTAGAATGTCCTTTCAGCACATTTGTATGTTCTTCTATTTCTTCAGGTGACAAGTGAAGAACCAAGTTTTAGAATTATGGGCTCCTCTTTTGTCCCAATGTTAATTTGGATACCCCCCTCTATTAAAGAAGGATTCCCTTCTTCAAACTCAGGAGGTATGAGAGGCAACTCTAGAGGTTCTTCCTTGACTTCATAAATTTCAAAATACTTTGACGAGGAAGGATTCATCATTTTATCTCCAAAGTAAGAAGAAAGGTGAGCGATGAGGGAAAAATCTTTCTTATGATAGCGTAGGATGGAGGTCAGTATAAACATGGAGGAATCCTAAGATTTCCTCATCATTATCTACAAAATCTAAAGTAATAGGCTCATTTTCAGTCTCTATATATGCTAGAATAAAATTGTTAGGCATCTTGCGAACCAAGGGTTCAACTCAGATAGAGACTGTGAACTTTGTTTCCTTCAAATCATTGCTAGGACTGAAACGAGAGGAAGAAGTAGCTGTAGAATTAACAAGTTGATTTTGTTCCCTAACATCAATAGAAATGAAATCAAAACATTTACATAGCTCGCGCATGACTGACTTGTAAAGCTGAAAGTGTTCTGCTCTAGTCTCGTAAACTTCTGAGACCTAGTTTGTAATGAGTTGTGAGTCACCTAAGAATATGACGTTACACACTCCCATCCTCTTGGCTACGATGAGTCCAAGAAGTAGAGCTTTGTATTCTTCTCCATTATTAGTACACTTGAAATTTAATTTTAAGGAAAAGGGCATGACTCTCCCTTTGGAGAAGTGAGAATCACCCTTGCCCCTCTGCCATAGCTACATTTTTCTCCATTGTAGTTAAGGGTGCAACAATTGTCAGGAAAGATGGATGTTACATTGTCTTTTGATTCCTCTTCCCGTACTTCAGAAACCTCAACCATGCAGACCTCTTCGAAACATACACTGGAAGAGATCCCAAACCAAGAACATTTCCGATTCCTTGAGAATCAAATGGGAGAAAGATAGGAAAATCATCCTCTAAAATTTTCACTAACTCCAATGTTGTTTTTGTTGAAATAGTCTCTACTAAATAATTCTTCTTCTCACTAACGTCTAACCCTTCGATCACTTTTGGCACTTCTAATTCATTCATCAGCACTAGCTTAGCAATGGGGATCACTTCCATAGAGGGGGTTGGTATGTTCAATTGATTAGCCAAGAGTTCAAACTCAGAATAAACCTCAGGTTTCTTTTTAATGTTTTCTAGTTGAATTTCAAATTGTTTTGGGTCACCTTAAGCCACGAAGACCTTCCCTAAATGAAGGAATCTTACTTCCTGAAACAAAGTAGATGAAATAGCCTTCATTCAATGAATCCAGGGTCTACCAAGGATCATATTATAGTTGGTTTCCCTATCTATAATATAAAACTCAGTTAGAATGGTCTTAGGCCCAAGAGTGAAGGGGAGAATGATAGTACCAATGGATGTGGAATTAAGGCCATCATAACCCCTTAGTGTGTTTTTTGTGGAGGAACAATTTGTTTCTCCATACCCCAAATTCTGTAAGAAATAAAATGGAACAATGTTAATTTGTGTTCATCAATCATCACTCTCTTGTTAGTTATTATAGATCCATACTTGCAAATACAACGGAGGTCAGGCCTCTTCATGATAATTCAGACATCCATAGGCATCTTATTAATGTCGAACAAAAATCCAATATTTCTCTTATGTTGGCTTCAGAGCATAGACATAAAAATATATATGATTAATTTGGGCCTTTAGAGGAGATGTGACGTGCATGAGATGACCAAGACCTATAGCTTCTAACTAATCAATGTGCTAGAGAATTCTCAACAAATCCAAGAAGGGATGTGAGAAAAGGTCTTGGTGAGATCCATGATCAAATCATAAGCACCTATTGGCTTGGGAACTATGGGTGAATCATCTTATACTAAAGGATACACTAGGGGAGAGGTTACAATGTGTACTCATGGAGTATGGGTAGATGCATGGACTTCGGGCTCTGTCTCCAACTCAACTAAGCCTACGATTTTAGCCTGATTCCTCTTATCCAAGTTAGGAGAAACTCGTGGATCAATATAACGTAGATTCTTCTTGATCATGGGTTCCCTATAAGAATACCTTTATTGGCACCCTAAGGATTATATTTCTCATTCTTAGGAAGTTTCGGGAAAGGATCTCTATATATTCCAAAAATAGCATTTTACAGAGAGATGGGTCCCGTATGGGTACCTTGGGAAGTTCCTGCAAGATTCGCTAACAACATGTCAATAAAGAGTTGTATTTGATATTCTGGAAGCCATGCTATGAACTTGTTACAATCCCTAAAATTTTAGGTGTCATGGCCTATCACTCTATAGAATCCACAATATAAGTTAGGATCATAATCTATAGTTTTATGGTTTTAATTCTATTGTGGTCCATAATTTTGATTGTTATTCTAATATTGATTGTTGTAATTAAATTTCAGGGGCCTTTAGCCTTGATTTTGGTATTAACTTGGGCTATTGGCCTGAACTTGTTGAGTGGGAGGATGACTAAAATCGACCACATTAATGGAAGGAGTGGGATTTTTGTTCCTTTGATTATTTACATTTCCATTGTTTTTGTTTAAATTGCTAGTGTTCACAACATTTGGCTTCTTGGGTTGGTCGGTAACGCCATCTGTTGTGACACCATAGTTCTGATTGAGGACCTTGGGTCCTTGGTTGTTTTTTGAACCATTCTGAAAGTTTGAGTGGAGGTGACCAACCTCCTATTGGGGCCATAAGTCTTATGTTTGATGTCAATTTTCGCTTGGTCAATGTGAAGCGGGCCCTCTAAGACTTCCTCATAACTCCAAAGAGGAAACTTCTGGACCTCTTCCTTAGTCTCTTGATTAAGTGAGTAGAGGAATAAGTCGTAGAGCTCCATCTGATCCATGTTTGGAGTGCTTGCAGAAGAATAGAGGACTTGCCGCCACCTCTGAATGAAGTGAGCAACAGACTCATTCTTCTCTTGCTTGATGTGCAAGAATTTGATGATCAAATCCTTAATAGCTTGTTCATATCAAAAGCCTTGATTAGCTCAGATACGAGTTGCTTAAATTAATGTATAGAGGCTTCTGGGATTCTATAATAACTAATCTAGGGAAATCCCTTCGAGGGTCTTTGGGAATATATTTGCAATGACCGCATCCCAAGGGAGTAACTCTATAATGCCAATAGCATATGCCTCAATATGAGTATTGGGATATCCCTCTCCCTTAAATTTTAGAAGATTTGACAATGGCCATGGGAGCATGACACCTCGTATTGTAAATTATAGAGGCTCTTTTAGATAGTCAGAGTAAGTTCCCACTGCATAAGATTCAACCATTAAAGATCCTTGAGGGAGAGGAGGAGGTGGAACCAGATTTTGATAAGGTGTAGTGTAAGAATTGGTGGGGCATAAAGAACCCCTTGTTGTTGGTGTAAGTACTAGGGAGAGTGTATATATCCATACGATGAGAATTTAAATACATGTGAATGTAAGGGGGGATAACACTAGGATATGGACTTGTCTGCACAAAACCAAGGAACATCGCATTTCCTAAAGGAGTGGCAATCAAGAACACACTTCCATTCAGCCCTTGTGTAGGATACACATATGAAGGATGAGGGGTCATTCCTAGTGTGCTTGATAATGTAAAGAGGTCATCAGAGCTAGGAACACCCAAGTAGACCTGTGATGGTGGATGTTGATGGACGTTTGTGGAAGGGGTATAGTTCTGATTTTGAACATGATGGGAAGATGTTTCTTGCACTAAGAATTGTGTAGGTTGTGAAGCTTGGAAAATTTCTAACTTTTTGATTCTAACCACCAATGTTGAAACTACATTACCAGGTGAAGGTTATGAATTTTGTTTAGGTGTATGTTTTACATTTTTAGGTTGCAAAGGTATATGATACCCTGCTATAAATTGGTCATTTGGTGCATAAGGATTGGGTATGTGGACACATGGCACATAGAGCGATGTGGAAATATAGCATAACAATGCATCGCCTAGGACAAGTGTACACAAGACTTAGCCACTTTTGTAGATCTAGGCTATTTTTGGAGATGGAGTGTTGAGCACGCGATGACATGGAGACTTGCAGTTCACGCAAGGCTATTTTGGGAGTTGCAACAGTTCAAGCGCCATGCAGAGTCTTAGTCTAATAATAGGATCTATTATTAGAGTTAACTATAGAAGATCTATTATTAGCAGTTGCATGCTTTTTTACATTGATGTAAGGGCACATGGCTATTATTAGCATGTAGCTTATTTCTAGAAGGTGCATGAGCGGTGAAGGGAAATTCCCCACCCCTATATATGTATCGATTTGCATGGTTTGAGAGAGACCAGTTGATTAATTGTAGAGTTATGTTGTTGGTTTTGTTAGTGTGCATGACTCATGATGACATCATCTATGATGTATGAAGCTTCTGCATTTTACAGTATTTAATATAATGGATCATATTGGCTAGATAATGGTGTTAGATGTGACTGAATATGGTTCTTGCATGGTAAATCTCATTATAATCATTGTTTAGTCAATCTTTCATATGGTTTAGATCTAGATCTGGTTTATGCATTGTGGATTGGTTACTATCTGTTATAAATCTGGATATATACATGCCCAATCATGCTAACATTCTGGACAAAGCAACTCTAAAGAGGGACCTGGTACCCTTGCATGCTTCGGGTGAGTGCTCAGTTCAGGTTGAGTGATGTGCCAGTGTGCCTTGGGCTATTTGTAGTGAATTCTAGGCTACATCATTGGTTCCATTGCCAGGACCTCTTTCTCAGCTGTTTTTTAGGATGTTGCATGATGAAGACATACCGATTGACCTTGGCCAGTATTAAGGAGTGGTTAGTAGATCTGGAAGAAGAGTATGCTCATAGATTCAACACTGGACCTGATTTTAATGCACACGCACGTGGGTTGAGCAGAATTTGTATGACACATTGTATGAGACGTTCTTTGTTATCTTTCCTATAGAGTTGTACGAGTGGCTGGTTGCTTATGCATCTAAAAGGAATTGGAGGTTTCACACACTTGTTTGGATGCAGGAAGAATTCTAGGCCTTGTATGATGCAGATCTGATTTGGACGCGCTCTGTGGATGTTTGGTTTTGTGGTGTTTTGAACAACTATATTCTTGAGTACGTAGTTTTGACTTACTCTTGCCCAGAGGTTGTTGAGTTTTAGTTTTTGTGTGAACCCAAAGGATCATATTTGTGTGGTATTCCACTGGCGATCAAGATCCTGATTGTAACCCTGGATTTGGAAGAGAAGCCAATGGCTAACTAAACCCCACCACACATGGGGGAAGGAGCAGGTTTGGTAAGGATGCATGGACCTAGCGGTAGAAAGACAGAGGGAAGAAAGGTGGCTTAAGTTCAATGAGGCATGCGAGAGGGATTTAGAGAAGCATAATGAAGTTAAAGAATAGATGGCATTTTGGAGAGAGATGACTCGTGAAGGATTCAGAGCTCACGTAGAAGACGTGGAGCCAAAGCATTTGGATCTCCCCCATTTGGGAAAGCATGGTAGGGAACCCTCTTCAGCCTCAGATGAGAGCACGCCGGTAGAGACGACATGGGCCATGGGTGCACATCTGAATCTACCTAGTGACCTAGCCCTTGCACTTGGTTTTCCAGTTTCTACGACAGTCAATAATCAACAAGCTAGTGTGAGTAGTAGAGTTGCAGTAGATAGAGTTAATTTTCAGTCAAGTTCAGGAGTTAATCAGGGAGCTTATTCATCTATGGTGCAATTGTCATCTAATTTATTTGGAGGACCAGTTGGAGGTATCTTTTCTGGCACATCATTAGCACTAGACGTAGGCACACAGAACCTTGGCATCACGTCTGGAAGTAGTGCAACTTCATAGACTGTGGGCGTTCGGTTTAGCACAACTTTCAAACACAAAGGGTAGTGCATCTTCTGGTCCATTACCTACTGGAGGGGGTGGATCAGGAGGGTCAGGTGGATCAGGCACTAGAGGATCTTGTGGATCTGGAGGTGGTGGAAATACAGGAGGAAATACATGAGGTTCTGGATCTGGTGGGGCAAGGGCCACACCAACCTCAACTAATTTATATGGAGATGTCTCTCCATCTTATAGATTATAGAGGCATTCAAGATGTAGCCAAACAGATGAATATGTGTGAAATACTATGGCACATAAAGGGGATTACATCTCCAGAGCACAAGGTAAGTCAGTTTATAACTATGTTGCAGGGACGCGCACAACTGGTATAGAAAGTTTGATCCTGATCAGACTTGTGTGGACTATACAACACTGTGAGATGCTTTCTTAAAGGAATTTTATATCCCTGAGTTTGAGTAGAAAAGCATAAGCACGCTCAAGGACATTAAGTAGGGCACTACTGAAAGTGTTTCAGGAATATGATGCTCGGTTCAAGACTCTCATGTCTAAGTTATCTTATGACATCCACACAAGCCAACATGCACAGTGGTTCATTGGAGGACTGATCACACCTTTTAGGAGGGCACTTTCACATAAGACTTATACAGATCCGTGCAAGGCACTTGAAGTAGCTCTACACATTGAGGTGGTAGGAAGTGTGGACACATGAGTGAGCCCATTCTTGGAAGCTCAAATTGCAGCAATGGTGAAATAGTTGGAGAAATTATCTGCTAATTTAGCACATGAGACACATAGTGGAATTTGGTGTACAAATTGTGAAGTAGAGGGGCATACTAAGGATAGTTTCCCTTAGAAATCGTGTGCACTCCTTGTTGCTGGATTATGAGATATGTCACTTGGACCACAGTTCAAGCCGGTTCCCATTATTGCAGTGTGTGATAAGAAAGAATGTGTCCAGTTACTGTAAGATTTGTAGGTCCTCGACTCATGATACTGAAGATTGCAGGTTGATTGATCATATCCATGATGCCATTGATATTGGCGTATGATAGACTGGTGTTGCAAATAATTCTAAGGAAAAGGGTGAGCATCATGACTATGATCACAGTGAGGGGCGTTCTGATGGTGGCCGTGGTAGAGGTCGAGGTTACAGAGGTGGATTCAGAGGTCGAGGTCGTGGGGGTAGAAGGAGTGATTTCCCTCATGGGACTTGTTATACATGTGGATCTCCTGATCACTACAGGTGAATGTCCACATAATATTGTGTGTTCTTTTTGCGGAAAGAATCATAGTTATGAAGAATTCCTGGACTTGTATGAACACTTAAGAAAGAAACATAAATAGGAAAATAAGGGTACGGGAATGGTTAGAGTACAACGTGTTGTGGAAGACCAATGGATGCCAAAGTTAGCACCAGATACTGATTTGGTACCTGTGAAGATTACTACATGCACTGAGGTTGTGCACACCAGGGAAACTCTACAATAGAATCCTATCATTACTAAAGAGGAAGTCATGCATGTCAAGTATCCAGACCCTATGCATCAGAAGGAGGTTTATCAAGAAACCATGGAGGTAATTCAGAATTTACAGGGTGAGATACAATGTTTGAAGGAACAGTCGTGGAAGTTGGAACAAAAGAAATCAGCTGATCTCCATCAGACAAATGTTGATGATTTGAAAGAGGTTTGCAAGATGTTGCGCCAAGAGAACATTATTCCATTGTTAGGGAACTGGTTGAAGGGAAACACTCTGTGCACTGGGACTGAGCATGAGAGACAACTTTTGCATGTTAATCTTCCTCTGGATAGTTTGGATTATGACAAGGAGATTACTCTAAATGTTGTTGTTGATGGTTGGCTTTTGAGTAACATCTTGATTGACACAGGTGCGGAAGTGAATGTACTTACTTTGGATGCATGGGTTCAGATGGGAAGACCTCCAGTAGCCATCTTCCAATGTGTTGTTCATGGAAAATCGAACTAAGGCAACACCCATTGGAGTTTTAAAAGATGCATCCATTACTATACAGGGGCCAAGTTCACTGGGGACTTTGAGGTCTTAGCGCTTGTAGAAGCAGACAATTTTCCCGCATTACTTGGGCACCCTTGGTGTTATGCAAACAATGTTGACCTGCATTTCAATAAGGGGTATATCAGCTTTGAGAACAAGGAAGAGTGTGTCATCATACCTCTGACAGATGGGAAATCTATGCCTTATGTAGAGCCCTTAAGTGAAGAAGACTTGAACAAAATTTATGTGTGCACCATTCGAGATCTGGAAGTTCTTGAGCCATCAAAAGAAGGAGTTCTCTAGTGGGATGATGCACAGTCAATGAGTGATACTACAAGTGTTGCATGTGACAATTGGGTGCATGAAACTTATGAAATGGTTGGGCATGAAGTATGAAGTGCAACTGTGCGTGTCAGCAAGCCACACAGTATCAAACATTTGGGCAGTAGCCAGGTACCAAAGTATATAGGTGAAGAGAATCCAGAAGTATTCCTGATTGCTATGGAATTTCAATGGGAATGTCAGGTGGAAAGAAGGAACATGTTAGTATATACTTTGTGGGATGACAACACGCTGGTGGATGGTTCACAGGGATAATATTTTGGAGTGGAGAGAAGTAAGGATTGCTTTATCTGCTCGGTTTCTAAGAAGCAATGTGCCTACTCAGATATGTGCATTTCATGGTAATGATCTTGTTCAACACCACGTTCAGTAGTGTGAGAGACTCTGGGTAGTGGGGAAGGAAGCTTTACCACCTTCTTTGTGGGTGCACAAGTTTTATTTCACCTTGTGAGGCTGCGCACACATGGTATGTCTACACAGAGTTGAATAGGGTGACTATAAATTGGCAAGAACTTACTGAAGGTATGACTCAGACCTTTGATTAATTTTCTTCTAAACCTCTGGTGAATGAGGCATTGCAGGTTATGAAGCACTTAACTATGGGAGATAGTGCAAAAGCTGAAGAGTTACTTCAGGATTTGTTAGGAGAGTCAGACTTGGTGGCACATTTTGAAGAGGAAGAACCAAATGCTGAAAAGCTTTGACACATTTGTTTAGAAAGAGAAAAGGGTAAGATGATCTACATGGTTGATGATGAAGAGGTAGAGAACCTAGATATTGAGCACACAGAGGGTACGTGTGAAGTCTTGGACAATGCAGATGAGAAGGCGTGCACCTACCATGAGCCTATGAAGACCAAGAAAGTGAACATTGGAATGAATGTTGAACCTAAGGAAGCCATTATCAGAGATTACTGGTCTGACTCTGAAGTTGCTAAAATCATTGAGTTGTTGCACAACTTTCAGGACTTGTTCCCTAGAGGCTATCATGAATTGAAAGGCGTACATGAATCATTGGGAGAGATGAAGATAAATTTGAAAGAAGGTGTGCACCCAGTTTGGAAGAGGCCTTACAGGATGAATCCAAACTTGTGCATCAAAGTAAAAGAAGAAATTGACAAAATGTTAATTTCTGGAATTATTGTGCCAATTGAGGAGTCAGAATGGGTGAGCCCTATGGTGATCAACATCAAGAAAGATGGCAGAATCAGGATTTGTGTGGATTACATGGAGTTAAATGTTGCATGTGTGATTGATCCCTTTCCCACACCATTTACTGAGGAAATCTTGGAAGGCATTGCAGGGCACGAAATATACTCCTTCACTGATGGATTCTTTGGATATCATCAGGTAAGGATAGCTGAAGAAGATCAAGAGAAGAAAAATTTCACCACCGAGTGGGGAAGTTTTACATACACGGTTATGCCCTTTGGATTAAAGAATGCACCTATGCAGTATTTTCATGCATAGTGGTACAAGTGTTCCAGGATTTTATTCACAAGTTCTTGCAGGTGTATCTAGATGATTGGATAGTCTATGGGCTCATGAAAGATCACTGTGATAATCTGAGGCTGATGTTTGAGAGGTGCCGACAGTTGAGCATCTCCTTGAACATTAAGAAGTGTATATTTTCCACACCCTTTGGAATTTTTTGGGACACATCATCTGTAAAGAAGGCTTGCTAGTGGATCCTGCTAAGGTAGTTGTTATTTTAGGCTTGGAGGAACCTACTAGCCAGAGCGAGGTGCATGGATTCTTGGGGCACACTAGTTATTATAGAAAATTTATCAAGGGATATGCCAAGATCATCGTGCCCTTAGAAGAATTACTCAAGGGAAAAGGAAAGTTCTATTGGGGTGAGGCACAAACGCACATTTGACACACTGAAGGAAAGGCTTACTACAATGCCTATTTTGCACTTTCCTTCATGGTCCAAGCCTTTTCACGTTCATGTAGATGCCTCTGGCATGGCCATTGGTGTCGTATTAGCTCATCCTAGAGAAGGGATTATTGATCATCCTATTTTCTTTGCTAGCAGGAAGTTGACTCCAACAGAACAAAGAATTATACAACAACAGAGCACGAGGCCTTGTCTATGATCTACGTGCTCCATAAGTTTCGACAGTATTTTCTAGCTACACCTTTCATCTTTTATACAGACCACATGGCATTGAAGTACTTAGTGAACAAGCCCATTTTGTAGGGGTGCATATGTCGTTGGGTACTGTTGTTTCAGGAGTTCAATTTTACAGTGGTGGTTAAGCCCGGTAAGAGAAATTCTGGTCCAGACCATTTATCAAGGATTCAATCAGGAGAGGATGCGCAGAGCATTGAGGACATAATGCTAGATGCCCAGCTGTTCAGGTTGAACCGCGTGCCCTCAAACTTGGAGGATATTGTTGTCTTTTTATGCACATGTGTGGCACCCAAGGGAATGAAGGCCTTAGAAAAGAAACAACTTACTATTTGCGTTGTGCCTTACATGTTGATCAGTGGAGACTTATACAAGTTAGGTCATGATGAATTTTTGCATCGGTGTGTACTTGAGCATGAGCAGGAACAGTTATGGCAGAGGCTCATGGTGGTATTATAGGTGGACACTATGCAGGGGATGCCACCGCATGCATAAGATTCTACTAGTTGGTCTATGGTGGGAAACATTATACAAGGATTGCAAAGCATATTGTAAGGCATGTGACCATTGTTAGTGCCTTGGAAAGCCTAGGCAATGAGACAAAATGCCTTTGAGGCCTATTACTAGTGCAGAGCCTTTTGAGAAGTGGGAAATTCAAACTTTGTGGGCCCTATTTCCCCAGCCACGTGCAAGGATATGATCACACTATATTATAACTTGTACAAACTATCTTACAAGGTGGGTAGAAGTGATGCCTACAAAGGATTGCACTAACAGCTACAACATCAAGGTTTCTATGGGAAAATATTATTAGCAGGTATGGCTTCCCTTTAAGTTTAACAAGTGATAGGGGTACTCATTTCCTTAATGAGACTATCAGGATATTATTGGATGAATTTATGGTTGCACACCATAGGACAACCCCTTATCACCCTCAGGAAAATGGAACTGCTGAGGCCTTCAACAAGATATTGAGCCATACCTTGACAAAAATTTGTGATGTTGGAAGGAGAGATTGGGATGACAAGGTTTCTGTAGTACTTTGGGCATACCGGACAACCTACAAGAGGTTGAATAAGGCAACACCCTTTCAGTTGGTGTTTGGCACAGAGGCAGTTCTCCCCATGGAATTCATGTTACCTTCTTTGCGTATTGCGCACATAGGAGGTCTGGCTGATGAGCAAGCATTGGAAGAATGTATTGACAAATTGATGTAGCTGGATGAAAGGCGCGCCATAGCAAGATGGAGTCAGAAGAAAGAAAAATCTAGGTAGAAGGCATGGCATGACAGGCACATCAAGGATAAGAAGCTTGAGGTTGGGAAAATGGTACTTTTGTATGATTCAAAGTTTTTGTGCCACCCTGGAAAGCTTAAGGTGCATTGGTTGGGACCGTATGTAATCACTTATATACTTGATTCAGGTGCTTTCTAGTTAGAGGCGCTGGATGGAACACAGTTTCCCGGTTACTTCAACGGGAGTAGGTTGAAGCCCTACTATAAATAAGTCTTCTTGGTGTTTGTAATAAGGCAGTATTTCCACTTAGATTAGGTTTCCCTTAATGCATTTCCTTTATATGTGTTTCCTTCATCGTTGTTATGCTTTGTCAATTTAGTTCAGTGTTTTGTGTAATAAGTGTGCTTGTGCGCCAGAAGCTGATTACAATTTAAGTGTTTTCATGCACAGAGGACCATGCATACCCTTAGTGTGGGGTGGTTTATATACAGGGTTCATTACCAAGTTGAATATAGTTGATTTTCATCTGAAGATGGGTATGCATAAGGAAACTTTTGTGCATGTGATTTTTGGAAGGGTGCAGATAGAAAAAAATTACTCCTAAATGAAGACCACATATGGAAAAATGGACGCACAGTATAATGCAAGGTAGGATGCAGTAGTGGAAACTACTTGGAAGAAGGCATAATGGTAAAGTACTTCGGCGCATATGGGAAGTGCAGGGAAGGAGGTCTGTGGACAAGAAGTAGAAGGTGTGCCAGAAGGTCATGACTATTGCGTGGAAATGAAATGTGAAAAAACATTGACGAATGATGCATTAATGTTGGGATCAGTGATAGGTGAAGGAGAAATAAATGCCATTTTAAAAATCTATATAAGGAAGGGGTTATGAGGCCATTTTTACCTTTGTGATTACAATTTTTTGAGTGATTTGTTTATCGAAAGTTAGCTAAGCATTTGAAGAGTGGACAGCTGTGAACTGGTTGGGTTGGTCATATTAATGAGACATGAGGAACTATTAGTGCTCCATTGCAAAGAAGTGTTACGAGCAAGAAAAAGTAACCTAAAGGATTGATTCAGACTATGGCTGGGTTGGTAAAGCTATAGAGGTTAGAAGTCGAAGAATACATTAGATTCAGGAAGTGGATCAGGGTTTTGAGAAGGGATGGCACAAGTTTTTTGAAAGGGTTCATCACAACAGAAAATGAAAGGGTTTAAAGGAAAGAAGAGGGTCAAGTTAGGGTTTGAGGTGTGACCACATCTGGAATCAACGATTGTTCACACTGAGCAGAAAAAGTCATATTTTCAAGGTAACAAAATGTTTGAGTTGCAGAACATTCTAGGAATCCTTTTTACAGGCCTTTTGGAAAAAAGGATGACACCACATAATGCGAGCATCCAGTTGTGGAGGTAGAGGAAAAGCAGATGAAGCGTCAAAAGAATTAGTTGGTGGAAAGGTTATATCTAGATGGAAGTAATTGAAGGTTCGTGACCTTAGAAAATAAAAATAACGCCTATGTAGATATCTCAGATACCAACCATAGAACAGCAAGTGTATGAAGGATACCAGGTTAGCCTGATTCTCTCACCGGTATGCCCATTCTTTTGTTTGACGTACATATTTATCCATTCTTTCACCATTGTTCTTTATTTGGAGGAGATAAGTTGGGATTACTCCATTTCAGGGGCAGAAATGCAGTTTAGTGTGGGGTAATGTTGACTAGATAAAAGATGACCTCAAGTATGTAAAAACACATAAGGATTGGGCGTGCAAATATAGGGCACATGGTGCAGTGGGAAAGATGCACAAATTATAGTAAGGTATGGAGCACACCTAGGAAAGACACTTAGACTTTGTTGCAGATCTAGGCTATTTTTGGAGATGGAGTGTTGAGAACACATTGACATGGAGACTTGTAGTTCACACAAGGCTATTTTGGGTTTTTCATCAGTTCGAGTGCCATGCAGAGTCTTATTCTAATAATATGATTTATTCTTAGAGTTAACTATAAAAGATCTATTATTAGTACTTGCATGATTTTTTATTCTCTTGTAAAGGCACACGACTATTATTAGCATGTATCCTAATTTTGGAAGGTGCATGGGGGTGAAGGGAAAGTCCCCATCCCTATATATATGTATTGATTTGCACGGTTTGGAGAGTCTTGATTATTGTAGAGTTATGTTGTGGATTTGTTAGCGTGCATGACTCATGATGACATTACTATGATGTATGAAGCTTCTGTGTTTTGTAGTATTTAATATAATGGATCATATTGGCTGGATAATGGTGTTAGATGTGACTGAATATGGTTCTTGCATGGTAAATCTCATTATAATCATTATTTAGTCAATCTTTCATTTGGTTTAGATCTAGATCTGGTTTATGCATTGTGGATTGGTTACTATCTGTTATAAATTTGGACATATATAATGAATCATGCTAACATTCTAGACAAACAACTCTAAAGAGGGACCTGGTACCCTTGCATGCTTCAGGTGAGCACTCAGCTCAAGCTGAGTGATGTGCCAACGTGCCTTGGGCTATTTGCAGTGAATTCTAGGCCACATAAATCAGATTGCAAGCTAATCAAAGGTCTAGAGAAGACCCGTGGATAAAAACCATGTTCTCCCGTGAATGTCATGTTGTTGTAGCTGGATAAAACTAGTTGTGCACTGTAGTTAGGTTTGTCTATCTCCATAATCCTAACTATTGAGTTGGTGTTAAATCTTTTAGGAGGGGGCGTGTGAAGAGATAATAAATTTTGTGAGTAGTTATCAACCCACCTAGATAATGATAATGACTATTGCATACCCACTTGGTTGTAATAGGCTTCAAGACCCAAGATGGGTTTGTCATACTCTTGACTCGACATATTCAAGGGGTGTATTAACACCCACAAAATAATGGGAAAGGGGAAGGGTGAATGAAAGAAAAGAAAGAAAGTAGATACAAAAATGAACTAGTCCTTCATTTCATGTTCACCAATTTGGTACGCCTGAAAATCAACATGTGATTTCAGACGCACGTAACCTCCTGAGGTTATGACGAGACAGTTAGAATGTAATGGATGTGATGGTAACATGGTATATGGATAGAGTATAAATGGGATGGGTGTGAATAGAAATAAGAACTCAAGGAAACCAATGTTCTCAACTGGTAAAATAGGAATTTTTTCATTGCAGGAAATGAATGCTTGTCTAACTTATTCAGGGGTGATGCTATGATTAAGAATGATTGCAATGCGTAAGTTAGTGTCAATATCTGTAGATCTAGACAAGACTCTAGTCGGTTGTGGAACACAAGGAAACTGCCATTTGTCGTCTGTGAATTCCTCTCCAAAGAGGGTCATGAAGATATGATGAAAGATGGGATAAGGACAAAATCAAGTATTTTGGGGTCTATTCCGATCTACCTGATCAACCCAAAATTTCTCGACAATATTTGCTTCCTTATTAAGGCAATGAGTTTGCCAATGATTGTAGGAGGCACGGGCGCATGAAAAACTAATTAGCGTAAGCCTTGGTCAATATTATTTTTGTCTCACTTAATTTTTGGTTGTCTATTAAATAGGTCAAATATCCAAATGTGATGTTGCGGTGGGCCTTAAATGGTCATGTGAGCACTAAAATAAGAGAAAGGGAAATAAACAAGCAAGTTGAAATCCAAAGAGACCGAGAGATAAGATTTGGTATCCTAAGCCGCTATGGAAGTAGAAGTTGTGTTCTTTCCAATCTAAACTACTTTAATTCCTACCTTTA
The DNA here is from genome assembly GCA_019776745.2 of Taxus chinensis. Lineage (NCBI taxonomy): Eukaryota > Viridiplantae > Streptophyta > Pinopsida > Cupressales > Taxaceae > Taxus > Taxus chinensis. Next base: position 222,131,173 of record CM034151.1, read on the forward strand.
AATAAATGAAACTAACAAACTCAAATTAAATAAAAGAGAGTTGATTTCCCCTTTTAATTAACTAAGTTTGATTTGTAAGCATCTACTCAAAGTAAATAAAACAAGCTAATCTAATTATTTTTGGTATTTTCAATGAAGCTTTGAAAGAAATAAACAAATGAATCTGTTGTAACTTCTAATCAATGTTTTTGTTCTTTTTTGGTTATTAGAAATTAAATTAAAAAAATCTACAGAAAAAGAAACTAATTAAAATAAAAGAAATCTACTTCTATGTTAAAATTAAATAAACATAGAGTAGTCAGGTGTAGTTATTCCTTTGTTGCATGATGTGAGGCTAATCTAATTTAAACACAAATGTTTTATAATTTGTAATTGTGGATTTATAACTTCTTATAATTGCTTCACCTCATAATCACGAGAAGAAATAAGGCTTCTCAGAACAATTTCCTCTTCCCCTGAGACTTCCCTAGTAAAATAAATGAAATGTATAGACAAATTAATAACAAAGAATTAAATCAACAAGCGTAGACATATTAGCTTCCTCAAGCTTCTTTCCCTTACAGATCCACAGGGATAAGCAAGGAGGAAGATTTCAATGGAAGTTTGTTTGTACGCATACAATGAAGAAATGAAAATGTACATGTATTCTAAAATGAAGAAATAAAGTTCTTGCACAGAACCTTACTCCAAATTCTTTATCGGGAAAATCCACAACGATAAGTTGAAAAGAAGATATCAATGGAAAGCATTTTACAACAACGAAATTGTGAATTCTACTTTCTTAATACAGATGTATTTAACTATAATACTATGAAAATGAAAGCTTTGGAAGAATTATAAATGCACCCTGACCTAGATATGTAGAACTGTGACAATCTCCAAGTGTAGTGATGATTTATTTGGTCTCCTCAACTTCCTTTCCAAAGATGAGAGTCCAATTGATCCAGATAACAAAGTTGACTAGTTCTAGAAGAAATTACAAAGATGTAGGAGCTGACTGGTTGCATGCTACCTGGTCACAAATGGAGGAAGGAAGCAACAAAGAAATGAATTGAGTTTTTGTGTATTACTTGGCAAGATTTTGGCAGAATAACAGTGGAATTCAAACCAAGAATCTAGAACCCACGATATGGGTAAAATTCTAGTTTTTATTAAAAATTGTAGAGAAGAAGTTTAGCACACTTAGAAATCAAGAAGTGCTAAATCATCCTAAGAAGGGGCAGTCAAAATTCTAATAATAATAAACAGAGAAGAGGAGTTCCATACATATCCAAAAATCTAGAAATTAGGTGAAATGGTGAAGAAATGTTGAGAAAGACACTCTCAAACTTGAGACACGTGTACAAAACACATGGTATAGATTCTCAGGTAAATGCACACGGAACCAATGGTATGCGTAGACTGACGGTTACGGGACTTCCAGTATAGATAGACCAAAGGTTACATAACCACCATGGTGGTTACATAACCGTTATGGCAGTTGTGTGACTTAAAGTCACGGTAACCTCGCAACAAGCATAAAATGGCTTGGAAAGATAACAAAATCTAAGACAAGGATAAGTAAAGAAAAATAAGTGTGCTAAGAGAAATGGGAAAGGATCTGGACTTTATCGTTTGTTTTAGAAAATATAAAATAATCATCAGAGACTTTTACCTTACCACCAATGTGGCATCTATGTAATTTTATGTAATTTTGGGTGCATACAACCATCACTGCCTAACTGAGTGCATAAGAGGCATGGAGTAGGAACAATGCATGATATTGGATAACTTGTGCCTATAGATTTTTAGGAATCTGGCGGTTCTACTCATCACATCAGACCACCAATGAATCCATCATGGCTACTGAGAAGGTTATTGATTGTACTATTGATGCATCCTTAGGACTGAATTCCACACTCATTTGATTGTAATGTCCCCTTTTTCTTGTGCCAAATGGCCCAAGGGCCAAGGGCCAAGTCGGGTCTAAAATGTGGTCAGATCCATGGGGTTGTGGACACTGGAAGATTTTGGGAAGGGGCCCCATGGTTTTGATATCCTAGTTTGGCATTTGGGGGTCACTTTTGGACATGACGACTCAAAAAGAAAAAAATTAACTATAGTCACTTTTATGTTAGTGGCCTCTCCATGGAATGAAATGTGCTTAAGGTTATGGGGGCTTGTTTGCCAATGAAAAGTATATAAGGAGATGAGGAAGGAAGAAAAAGGCACTTTTTGGTCGCATACTTTTAGCCTCTTCTCATGCAGTTGTTGTTGTCGCGCTTCTTCAGCTTGTGGAGTCAAATCCCACAGGGACCCTAGCTTCGGTGGGGAGAGACTCATCCCTAGCTAGCAGGGCATTCTTCAGTAGTGAGATATCTACCCTAGTCTATCATTTTGGAGCCAATTTCTGGGCCGTGCTACAGAGATATTTCCAGAGGGTTCAGAGGAAGGGTTTCGAGGATTTTTGGGGGCTTTTGGGGAAGACAATCAGAGGGGCTCTAGATCAGACTCACGATAGCCATCTGGGCTGGTCGTGGCAACACGTTGAAGGTGCCTCCCTCAGTTCCTAACCCCATTCTAAGGGAGGTGACTTGTAGCCTTTATTTGGGGGTTTTTCCAGTTAGTTGTTTCAGATATGAAGGTGGAAACGTTATTGCATGTGTCTATTAATGTTATTTCCAAAGACCCTTTATTTTTGCTCTTGTATTTAGAGGGTCATGAACCTTTGAAGTTTTCCATTCGCCTAGGGCATTTTGTACTTTTTCTGGAAGCATTATATTATTTCAAAAAATGTTTTCATAGTGTTTATTATTACTGTTGCAAGCATCCCTCAAAATTTCATGCACTGCGGGAAAATATTTTGTGTGATATTAATTTAATACCATTCGCTATCCTAGCTGGACATTTTCAGTAAAAATCAATATTTTACTTTGCTGCAATTTTTCATATATTTTGTGCATTTTTAAGTAGTATCCGACAAGGGATATTTCATTGATGTGATTGAGAGTAGGACCATGTTCCATTAACACCATATTAAGAAATAATTACATTTTATGATAAAATGGGTGCTGAGATTTCCAAGTGATGCAAAATTTGATAAGATAGTGATTGGAAAGGAAAAAATTAGGCATCACTTCCATGGATAAGGAATAAATTTCATCAAAAGAGAAAAATTCTTGAGTGGAAATCATAACCTTGTCAAGTCTTTTAAGAACTCAATCTGATCTACATCAGAGATTGGAATAGGAAAACTAAGACTCTAAGATAGGCTGATGTAAAGTGTTCGGGTCATAAAAATTGAAAGTAGATGCCCCCAGGAGCCTCGGTGGGACTGGTAAGAGGTGTAGTTCCAAGCATCCATGCTACATGTAGAGATCTTTAGGAATTATGCATCCACAACTAAAGACCAGGTGAATGCATATGTGTATATAGAAAAGATAATGACATACAATGGATCCATCTAGCATGTGTAACAGAGTGTACATGTATGCATAAGTAAGTAAGAATAAATGTGACAAAGATATGCAGTATGTTGTGAATGTGAATGGAATAGAATGTAAAGTGAATGTGATAGGAGTAGCGTGCCCCCCAAGTGAATGTGTATGCATGAGATGAGGTTCATTTATAAAAGACCTCTCAGTAGTTAAAAATGAACCATAGAACAAAAGTGCATCATCGGGAAATGGTTTGAATTGTGCGCTAGAAGGATGTGATCATGAAACATAGAGCATGAGAAGATGAGGTTCATTTCAGATTTAGACCCTTAGCAGTCAAGTATGAACCACGAAACTAGAGTGCACCATAGGGTAGTGTGATGTGAATGTGAGGGAGAGATATGTCGCAAATGCGCAGAGTGTGAAATGTGCAGTGTGTGAGGTTTATGTATGCAGTATGCCCTCAACAGTCAAGTGTGAACCATAACACGAGAATGCGTTATAAGGTAATGATGATACAAGAGTGTATCAATTTTTGTGATGATGGATATATTACACAGTGTATGGGCAGATGAAACAGACACCTTAGAATGCTAAAATGAGGGGGGGTTTAAAGTAAGCATGATGCCCACCAATTATATGATGTGAAGAAGAATGAAGTAATGTCATCTGAGAGATCATCATTGTCATGGTCAAAGTCGAATGGAGATGTGTTAGAGACTTGGTAGGTGATAATATGGAATTGATCATATAAGGAGCCATTACGGCTTAAATTGTACATACCCATTATGTATTCTTCATCAGTGAAAGGTGGCAATGGACAACCTTGTGCATACCAATGATTAACATTTTGTGAATAGTTGAGAAATGAATCATTGTAAATAGAAACATGACTGAATGACATAGGAAATGTGATATCGATATGATCAAGATCTAGAGTACCACCAATGTAGTCAAGCCAAGACTTCCCAAGAGTAAGTGGAGAAATGCGTGCAACAAAACTGATAGATGGAAGACATGAAAGCCATAAGCAGCAATAATGTGAACATATTCATGATAAAGATGAGGAGAATAAGATGGAGGGATGAGATCCTCCAGTGTGAATCCAAGTCGAGCCAAGCCATCATAGGTGCAAACAATTTCAGAGCAACTGTGATTGAATGGAATGTGATGCTAATAAGAGTTATTCATGAAAAAAGTGCATGTGAAAGGAGGAAGCGCAAATGCGGACTCCTCATGAGAAGATAAGATAGGTGGTATGACATCCAATATATGGACAAACCCCTGATAAAGTACCATAACATTAGTAGAAGGGGGATTGCTTGAATTAATATTCACCAGGGCCAATAACAATGAATGTATCATTAAAGTATGACTCATATATCTCGATAGGAGTAAAATTAAGAATGCGCAAACTATCATCGGTAAGCTCAACAATATCAACCTTATCATCGTAATCATTAGTGTTGGCGTTGTCATGGTGAATATCCATATCAAGGATATTAGTAGGAGGTGAGATAGATGTAGGATAGAGAGGGGTCTCAGTAAGTGTAGTGGTGATGTGTATGGGAGTAGACATGGTAGGTGAAATGATATTATTAGTGTGGGTGGAAATAAACAACATGCTTGCGGAAGTGGAAGAAGGTTGTGAAACACTATGCTAACCAATATCATATGTATCAATGTGGCTATATGGAATAGGCTACGATGGAGGAATATGCACAACAGTTTCGAGGTTTATGTGACATAACTTGAATGGATCGAGGTCGATAACAATGGTATGTTGATCCAGGCAGCAATTCTAGTGGCGCAACTTCCAGAGACCATAACTTTTGCACCGTACCTCCGATTGACTCTGTTCAAAAGGCAACGGAAAGCTTGGAATGTGTAGAATGTGATGAGAAGGTGTGGAACTTTGTTTGGCAATGTTTGACCCCCAAAATCCACGTTTAAGGAGCCCAAATTGTGATTTTTGTAGTGCTGTCTAAAAATAGTAAATTCTAAAAATAGTATGTTTCGCAAAATTAGTGCACATGTAAGTCTTGGAAGATGAAACACCTCGTCTCCCTCGAGACTGGTGACCTTCCACATCTTTCTAGGTGTCCTTTCATATTTATAAAATTATTATAAATACATATGTAACCGGATCAGTGAGATGGACATCTCTTGGCAGAGATAATTGATGTAATTTGAAGTCTTTGAGTAATTTACATCTCTTTTCAGAGATAGTTGTTTTGCAATTCATTTGGCACATTTGTTAATCTATTCCTTAAGTCTGAAACCCCTCGGTTTTGGATCAGTGGTATCAGAGCTAAGCCGTCTTGAGAGTGTATGATCCCCAGAACGAGGTCGGAATACAAAAAGCTTGGGTGGTCCACACACAATCCTTCAGAATACTTGCCTGTTCGCTGCAGGCGACCTCCAATGGCGGACAACACCAGGATGGATGATCCTCTCAAAAATATGGTGAATGAAGCTCTTAGGGAGCAAAAGGATCAGATGCTACAACAATTCACCCAAATTCTGCAACAACTACAAGTAGGAAATCATGCCTCCTCATCTGCAAATCAGTCCTTTGGTGCCCCGACTCCATTCAAGGTGCAAGTAAATTTTGACATTCCTATTTTTGAAGGTAAGATCAATTCTGATGCAGTAGAGAACTGGTTGGACCAATTGACTCATATTTTTCTGTCAATCAATTTACTGATAAGGAAAAGATAACATTTTCTCTATTGAAATCATCTCTTGTTGTCAAAAATTGGTGGGGTGTGTATAAGAATGGGCTCGAAAGGGATGAGCTAGGAATCGTAGAGGAACCCACATGGAATGATTTCGTGGATGCCATAAAGGAAGAATATTACCCTGTTGGGGCCTATGATGATTTGTACATACAGTGGCAGCAACTTTGTCAAGGTAAGGACCAGTCGATTCAAGACTATACTGACAAATTTCATTCTTTATCTGCAAGATTGGGCATTCAAGACACAGAACAACATAGGATTCTAAAATATCGCAGTGGCCTGCAATGGAGCATCCGAGAGGACATGGAATTCTTTCAGTTTCAAACCCTTGGCGAGGCATACAAGTTTTCAGTCAAGATTGAACAAAAGCACAAAAGGAGGACTGCTAGGAACCAACCCGTGAGGGGGAAGAATGATAAAGAAGGCCAGACCCGAGGCCAAGGTTGGAAACAAAAGGAGTCGCAAGGAAATAAGATGCAGAAGGAGAAGATAGGGAAGTGGTGTGACCTCCACTAAACAAATCGCCACTCCAAGGAAGAATGTCGAGCCATCAAGTCCTTACTCGCCGAGTCATCTTCTTCAACACTCTCTGCACTAGCAGTTACAGACCCTGAGGTCAAGGATGAAGATGGTGAAATTATAGATGCTGATCCAGATGTGATCATTGCCACCTCAAAAGTCAAGAATATGGATGAGAAGGAAAGGCTCTTCCACTCCAAGCTCTGGGTAAAAGGTAAGCCACTGCATTTTATCCTTGATAGTGGAAGTCAGAAGAATTTAATTTCTGTTGATGTTGTAAAAAGCCTAAACCTCCCTGTAAAGCCACATCCCCAGCCATATAGTATTGGGTGGTTAAACCCAGGAAGAGACCTCCAAGTCACACAACAATGCCTCCTTCTATATGCCATCAAGCCCTTCCATGATGAAGTCATGTGTGATGTTGCTCCATTAGATGTTTGTGATGTGCTCCTAGGCCAACCATTTATGTGGGATAGACATGGCATATATGAGTCACGACCTAGGAGGGTCACCATTACCATTGGGAGTCAACGTTATCGGATACCTGAGGTCATTCCCCCAAAATCTGTCTCCCTCATCAGTGCCAAATAATGTAAGAAGTTAGTAGAGAAAACCAAACAGTTTGTCGTCTTGATGATCAGGCCAAAACCTACAAACAAAATTGTTGCAGCCTCCATGAATATGCACTCAATACAGCAACAGAAGCAGCTCAACCAAATCATAACTGAGTATGATGATCTATTCCAGACACCTAAAGGAGTGCCATTTCAGTGTCAGGTAAAACCCAATAGCCCTGTGTACCGCAGGTCAGTCCTTGAAAATGAGGAGATAAAGAGGCAGCTCCAGGAATTGATTCAAAAGGGACATATTAGGCCAAGCTCTTCTCCTTGTGGAAGTCCAATTATCTTGGCGCCAAAGAAGGATGGGACATGAAAACTTTGCATAGACTATCGGGCTTTGAACAAAATCACTGTGAAAAATCGCTACCCCCTCCCAAGGATTGATGATTTGCTGGACCAGCTCCGCGGTGAAAATTTTTTCACCAAAATTGATCTCAAATCTAGATATCACCAAATCCCTATCGAGCCCACTGATGTTTGGAAAACTACATTCAAGTCCCGTGAAGGCCTATTCGAATGGTTGGTCATGCCTTTCGGACTAACTAATGCACCTACAACATTCATGCGGATGATGGACAACATCTTGCGACCCTACACAAATTCCTTCGTAGTGGTCTACCTAGATGATATACTCATTTATAGCCAGACCTGGGAGAGGCATCTGAAACATGTTCAAGAAGTACTTCAGACCCTCAAGAAGCACAGACTGTATGCAAATCTGGATAAGGGCACATTTGGGATGAAAAAGGTCCAGTACTTGGGTTACGTTGTGGATGAGGAAGGAGTCCATGTCGACTCGGAGAAAATTCAGGTTATTCAGAGGTGGCCTACCCCAAAGAATCTTATAGAGCTTCGTAGCTTCCTGGGCCTTGCCAATTTCTATCGCCGGTTTGTCTTGGGTTTCTCACATATTTCCTGGGCACTCAATCAGGTGACTAAAGGAGGGAACAAGGATAAATTCCAATGGGGGGAAGCACAACAGAAAGCATTTGAAGGGCTGAAAGAAAGGTTATGCTCAGCCCCTGTCCTTTCCCTTCCTGATCTACATCATCCATTTGAGCTGATGACAGACGCATCTGAGTATGCCTTGGGAGCTATTATCATGCAACATGGCCACCCTGTTGCATACCATAGTGAAACATTCAATGACATGGTCAGGAAGTACCCAATATATGACAAGGAGCTTTATGCCATTGTCCAGGTATGTAAGCAGTGGAAACACTACATTCTGGGGAAGGAGACAGTAATCCACACTGACCATAGGCCTTTGGAGTTCCTTCAGACACAAAGCAAGTTGAGGAATGAGAGACACCAGAAATGGGCCACATACCTACAACAGTTTCACCTGATAATAAAGCATAAGAAGGGAAGTGCCAACTCAGCAGCAGATTGCCTAAGCTGCCCTCCAATTGCAGCCCTCACAACGATTCTTGATCTCTGTGGACATGAGACTTCAAGTTGGTGCAGTTTGTATGAGAAGGATCCTGAGTTTTCAGACACATATCAGGCCCTCCGTGAAGGAAAACATGTCTCTGATTTCTATCTACAGGATAATCTCCTCTGCCATATGGGACACATCTGTGTTCCAGCAAGTGAACAACAGAAGATGATCTGGGAAGCACACTTCAGCAAGACCGCAGGGCACTTTGGCGTGGACAAGACATTGGCAGTACTTCAGAAGCATTTCTACTGGCCTAATCTAAGGACTGATGTGGTGAAGTATATTAAGTCCTGCACTCCTTGTGTAATTGCTAAGCCAACTAATAAGAAACAGGGATTGTACACACCATTGCCAGAACCGACCAAGCCTTGGGAATCTGTCTCGATGGACTTCCTCTCAGGTTTGCCAACTTCGAAACATGGGAATGATGGTGTTTTTGTTGTAGTTGATCGATTTTCTAAAATGGCTGTAATGGTTTCCTGTAAGAAAAATATTTCTGCTGAAGATACTGCTAAAATTTATTTCAGTCATGTATGGATCAACTTTGGGCTCCCCAAGTCTATTGTTTCTGATAGGGATAGCAGGTTCCTGAGCATCTTCTGGTCCACCTTATGGGGAATGCTAGATACAAAGTTGATGAAGTCCACATCCTTTCACCCACAGACTGATGGGCAAACAGAAGTGGTGAATCGCCTAATTGTTCACATGCTTCGTATGTACCACTCCAAGCACTCCTGCACATGGGACGAGGCCCTGCCATACATACAACATGGATACAATCGAGCCCTGCACAGCTCCACTAAACACAGTCCTTTTCAAGCTTGTTATGGATTCCAGCCTATGGCTCCCATTGATGTATGCATCCCAATTCCTTCCATGGAATTCACACTTCATGGAAAAAGTGAAGCAGAAAAGGCGACAAGGTTTGTTGAGCAGATCTAGCACATTCAGCACCAAGTCCATGACATTTTACAGAAAATGAATAAAAAATATAAGAATCGCCATGATAAACACAGGGTTCCACATCATTTCCAAGTTGGTGATAAGGTTTGGTTGCGGCTTCAGAAGGAACGACTTGCAGGTCCACACAGAAAGATTCGACCTCTCTGGTATGGTCCTTACACTCTCACTAAGCAAGTAGGGGAAAATGCTTTCGAGTTGAATCTTCCACCCTACCTTGGTCTGCACCCCATCTTCAATGTGGACCTCCTCAAGCCATACCATCCACCTTTGTTGGATACTTCAGTCACAGCAGAACAATTGGACATCTCCGAGCTCAATCCAGCAAGTCTTTCCCCAGCTGAAGAAGATCTGATTGTGGACAATTTGACTAAGACCACAAGAGGACAACCTATTCAACTCTATCGTGTGATAAAGAAAGGAAATCTCAGTCACCAAGGTGAGTGGCTCACTGCATACCAGGTAAAGAAGCAATTTCCACAGTTGATGGGGCATCTTAATGCAATGGGGACCATTGCTTCTGAAGGAGGGAGGAATGATCCAGGCAGCAATTCTAGTGGCGCAACTTCCAGAGACCATAACTTTTGCACCGTACCTCCGATTGACTCCGTTCAAAAGGCAACAGAAAGCTTGGAATGTGTAGAATGTGATGAGAAGATGCTGAACTTTGTTTGGCAATGTTTGACCCCCGAAATCCACGTTTAAGGGTCCCAAATTGTGATTTTTGTAGTGCTGTCTAAAAATAGTAAATTCTAAAAATAGTATGTTTCGCAAAATTAGTGCACATGTAAGTCTTGGAAGATGAAACACCTTGTCTCCCTCGAGACTGGTGACCTTCCACATCTTTCTAGGTGTCCTTTCGTATTTGTAAAATTATTATAAATACATATGTAACCGGATCAGTGAGATGGACATCTCTTGGCAGAGATAATTGATGTAATTTGAAGTCTTTGAGTAATTTACATCTCTTTTCAGAGATAGTTGTTTTGCAATTCATTTGGCACATTTGTTAATCTGTTCCTTAAGTCTGAAACCCCTCGGTTTTGGATCATATGTTCATAGCCATTATGTAAGAATTTAACACATCGATGAAAAATAGATGGGACATCATGCATTGCATTAATCTAGGGTCTACCGAGCAAGATATTAAATTGAAACAATGCATCGATAACGAAGAATGTCGTAGGAACAATCTTAGGCCCAACTTGTATAGGTAACATGATAGTGTCAAGACATGTGTGGGTAGTGGAGTCATACCCACGAATGAGGGTGGAATCCTTAGTAATGAGATGATCAATAATGCCACTTTGCTTTAAAAGAGAGTGAGCACAAATATTAATGGTGGATCCATTGTCAATGAGTACACACTTGATACGAGTGGTTCCAATGATAGTGGTGATAAGCAGAGGTCCACATGGATTATCAATAACAGACGACGATATGTCCTCATCATTAAATGATATAACATTTGGCTAATTTTTGAGATATTGAATAAGATGTGTGAAGGCCATCAAAGAATTATTTCTTTCAATGTGAATAGACCGAAGGGAGGCCTCTAATGTATGATGACAATCGGGTGCATTACGTAATAAGTCCTAAAGTGATATTTTGGCTGGTGCATTCTTAAGTTGTTCAATAATACCATAGCCTTTAGAAGTGGTAGGAGGAGTTGTAGAAGTAGTAGGTGGTAGGATATAAATGTGTTGAGCTCTATGAGGCTGAATGCAGCGAGTAATGACTACATTAATAGTTGTATCAACCCTAGACATAATAAAGCGAGGAGGATGTTGAGTACGAACTTACATAAAATTAATAGCAGTCTTAACCATCCTAGAAACCTTAGTTGGGGAGAAAGAAGGATAAGAAGATTGATCCATGACTCAAGAAGAATAATATATACTTAGAAGGTAGGGTTTGAATGGATAGGTTCACCAAATGATTTAATAAAAATAAGATTTTTGTAAAACCCTAATTGCAGTGTAACAAGTGATAAATAAGCAATGTACAAATTTGACCTAAGTAATAAGCAAGATAAAAATGAAACCTAGGTGTAAAAGAAGGGATAAAGTACTTAGCTGATTTCATAATAAATCCTAAGATATGTCAGACTAGAAAACAAATGAACAGAAGGAGGAGAGTATTGCAAGCGATTTCAAAAAATTGTGCGATAGCCAGATCTACCTGGACTGGGGCGCTTGGATCAAGTCAGGGGCCCCTGGGTACTGGAGACCTCTATTGGGTGCCCGTGACTGTGAAAATGGTCAAAAACTAATTTTTCTTGTGTCACACCGATGTCGCTACCCTTCACTATTGATCACATGTATATCACACTATATTCATAGAATTTTCCTGTAGCCTGCAAAATAAAATACCTCTTGCAAAACCCCAAAACACATCAAGTGTTGCACTACGTCTCAGATCCATGTAGTTCTATGTGTGTGCATGTAGAATTATTCCCTAAGAAGCTCTTGTGTAAGATGCACTGAATAACGAGCAAGTATCTATATGTAATAATATAAGTAGACGTGTGGATGTCAAAATGAACTTCCACTCCTATGTGTGCATGAAGAAAAATACAATCCCTTGAGTGAGTGTTGTGTGGATGCTTTGATGCTCTTGAGATGCCTTTGGATGCAACCTTGGGTCATAGTAATAGATGTTTAGAGCTTGGTCCTTCATAATGGTCACATAGCTTTATATTTTTATATGATTCCTTTGGTTAAATTTCGTAATTAACAACTAAAAGGTGAAACCATAAGAAAACAAGACGCCCAAAATAAAAAAGAGGCCCAAAAGGGGTGAGTGAAATACAAAGAGGTGGGGGGCGGCCATGAGGATGGGGGCGTCTGGGCGCTAGTGTCCATAGTGGTAAAAGATGAAACAATGAAGCATCGACTAGGCTATAGGGTATACGAGGCCAAGAAGGATATATAAGTAAAGACAAAGAGGCCAAAGACAATTGTTAATTGCTAGTTTTCTCACTTAGGAATCATATGAATAGTGGTATGTGATTAGGACCTAAAAATGTACCCAAAGTGAATGATTTAGTGTCTACAATCACTTGATGTTCCCGATATTACATTTTGGATCATTATTATGAATTTATTGGGTATGACATGATTATTGTTTATCATTTCTAATAAATTTCTTATACTTGAAGATAATTACCTTTTATTTGTTAGATTAATTATGTCTAGTGTGATTTTATGACTTTGTATATGACTTGTTTTACTCTCCAGTATGTTACATTAATTGTGAAGACATTCCAAATCTACCACTCATATATGATTCCTAACTAAATAAATCCCATTAACAACCTTTTATTGATTAATTAAACCACTTCATCACAACACACATCCCAAAACATCCGATGACTAATTAATCACATTTAATCACTCTTAATTAGCCATTAATCCTACATCTCAATTATCACACATTTGTTAAAATCAACTAACCTCCCCAGCTAAAACCTATATAAAAGGCCTTTTAAAGGTATATTGTACACCATCCTCTCATGCAAGCTTTCCATTTCTATAAACCTTACTAAATTTAGAAATAATCTTATGTAGAAGCCTTGCCAAATCTAGAAAATCCTTCCATTTTGGGAATTTTATTACTTCATCCCTTCCTTATAGGAATGCAACCCAATTCTTGCACAAATTGCTTAAACACACACATCCATTGAAAAAAACCATGCAACAAGGAGAGGTTTTGCATTCTATTGTAGATATGTATTGATTTATATTCTTATCTAAATCTCAAGGTGCTATTTTAGGTTTCGATTGAGGATTTTCTTGGTGTCATTTCCTTATTTTATGTTTATAACCCTTATGCATATATATATTGATACAAGTATTTCTCTTGTGATGTATTCATGTGTATCTTCTTGTGTTATGATGGTTGTCTTATTATTTTGTATGATTGAAAAATAGTGTACACTTGTGATTGTATTAAGGCACACATATTCCACATACTAGTTCACACACATGCACATAAAGATAAATGAGGAGATAAAATGTATTTAATAACTATAGGGTGAAAAATCACATAAGAGGTACATGCCCCATACAAATATTATTAGTTTTAGGGGAATTATCCCCTCACCTCTCCTCTCTAGCCTACGTGGCAAATGAACTTGTGCACATATGTGTCTCAATATTGGACACAACCCTAGATCCTTACCTCAAGGTTCTGTGATATTGGTGCTATCATTATAGTTACTCACATTACATAAAAATGTTGTGAGTCCATCACTAGAGATAAGGGCATGGACACCTCACATCTCAATCTACCTCTCTCCTCAGTTAATACTGCTAGTTAATTCTTAAGATGAGATATATGTACTTGCTCTTGCATATTTCCAATATGCCCTAGCCATGTTGACTAGATTGAAAAGTAAGCATGATTTCCTATCTCAAAGTTAGCTTGCTTGATCCAATCATTTATTTTATTATGGCCCAAGTTAGTATCCAAATCATGACATCAATGGTGTAGGTCCAATCATCAACCTTAATTTTTTCACATTAAAAAAATCAATCAATGAATTCTCAACATTAAAAAAATTCTTTTGACCTAATCAGTTGAGTCTCCTCTACAAAAATTAAGCTACCTTATTACTTGGATCAGATGTACCACTAGTGGTTCCTCCTCTAGCCACATCATCCTCTCCCTCTATATAGGGCTCTTCAACATCGTACTCCTCCTTAGGATGATTTTGCTCTCCCCTTAATATAAGTAGTGTTTTTAGATGAAAACTGACCCACCATGCTTAATGGTCATTTGTAGCTCATAGACCTAACACTATAATGATGTCTTGACATATATCCCCTGAAGCATGTCTCATATAAAAAATATGTGTAGTTCTTTCTATATGTAGGTAAGCATTTAACACCCCAAGAGAATATTGCACTCCTCTCCTCCATATAATGTATAATTTGTTGGAGAATGAATGAGCAATATACACCTTTTGTGTCAACTAATACAAAATATCTCAGTAGTATAGCCATTTATAATGCTTGTGTGGCATGTCACTATATATAAGGGAATTGACTATAATCCCTATGTCGGTATCATGCCTCACAACACTTACATCCATATAATATCCACACTATAGTTTTTTCTCACCTACCTTAGGTTTTGTTGATATTGCATGCTTCCCTCTAATATAAAGCATCAATATCCTCCATACGTCATGTAGGGTAATTGTAATCTCTCATGTTCGTAACCAAATGAGTAAGTATTTTTATTGCACAACTCTACCAAAGTAGTGAGTGTATTAATGTCAAATCACATCATATAAATGTGTACAACATAGAGAAGCCCAGTTGCATCTAGATGTGCCACACATATTTATCCAACCCCAACTATTGTATCATTTATAACATTATTCCCTTTCGGAATTACTGCACGTGTACAACATCCTACAATAACAAAGAAAGATAAAAAATAGTATTTTCCTAACTAGATATGTATGGTGTGTTATAAATTGAAAATTTACATAAATAATAAGACCGTACATATTTCTACTAGAAGTGTACACATCCATTATAGAATCTTATAAATATTCTGGAGGTAATCACTAGAGAAATACCCCATCTAGATGCTCACTTACTCCGTCATTTGGACAAAAATGGCCTTGTAATGTTAGGATCTTGGATAGAAACAAGTGATGTTTTAGTGGGAAAATTAACACTTGAAGGAGAAGAAGACTCATTATTAAATACTCTCGAAGGAAGATTATTACAAGCTTTATTTGATATTAAGGCACCACCTATTGGAAAAGAGGAGAGGGCTTGCTCATGGCAAGGCACTCGACCCATAAATCAATATAGGGTGGAGAGGGAGGAATATCTAGATAGGGGCTGTCGAGGATGCCTACTTCGATTGATCGGGGTCAGATTGTTTAGATCATGTCAAGCTATATAATGTCCAAATTGGGAAAAAATTGCTGCCCTCTTCTATATAACCATATTTGGAAATTTCAAAAACAAGTAAAAAAATTAAAAATTTAGGCCCATAATGACTCACTAGACTTGCCACCTCAATTATAGTGGCAATAAGGCATACCTAGTCCAATTGATTGTTGAAGAACTTTTGTCAATCCCATGTGGTATATCTCTCATATAGCTCTGTTTACAAATGCAAAATAGATAATAGCGAGGTGATTTATTATTTTCAATATATATATGATGTAGCCTAGAATCTACTGTGAATAACCCAGACGTGCTGGCACATCACCCAACCTGAGCTAAGAACTCACCCAAAGTGCTTTAGAGTTTCTTGTACATGATGTTAGTGTGATGGTGATAAAACATATTCGGATCCATAATTAAACATAAACATTCCACAATGCATAATCCAGATCTAGATCTTAGAGAATCATGAATTAAACAATAACTATAATAAGATTAGCCATACATGAACCATATTCAGTTATGTTTAACACCATTATCCAACCAATATTATCCATTGCATTAAACACTATAAAACACATAAGCTTCTTACATTATATGGTATATCCATAAGTCATGCGCGCATCAAATCCAACAACATAACTCTACAATAACTCACACACACCCTAAACTACACAGTTTAGTACATATTTATAGAGGTGGGGACTTTCCCTTCACCACCTATACACTTCTCAAAATAGTTCGAATGTTGATAATAGCCATGCGCCTTTACAATAGCATGCATACATGCAAGTATTTTAATAATAGATGTCCTATAGTTAGCTGGAAGAAGTAATCCTATTATTAGCTCAAACCATGCATGGCGCTTATCAGCCGTTCATTCCCAAAATACCATTGCATGTTGCGCAAGTCTCCATCCCGATGTGTGCTTCACATGCTATCTCCAAAAATAGCCTGTATCCATAAAAACGGCTAAGTCTGAACCAAACTGTTCTAGCACGTGTTTCCTTTCCTATCATTCCACGCCTTCAAATGTGCCTTGTTCCCGTGCTCGTATTCTTTGTGTGTCTTTTCCTTAGAATAATATTATGTCTTCTCAATAATCTACAGACACATATACATATATGCATGTGTGTGTGTGTGTGTGTGTGTGTGTGTGTGTGTGTGTGTGTGTGTGTGTGTGTGTGTGTGTGTATAATGGGAAAAACTTAATTTCAAGTCACTATTCATTTACAACTACTTTACATGATTGGTCAAATTGGAATGATATGATTATGATGTTATGGTAAATAATGTTCACATAAAGTGACACCAAGTATATAGTTTAATGGATCATATTATCTTGTATATCTTATGTTGTTATATTTATTGATGATGCATGACACTTTTTACTACATTGCCCTGTAGTGGCAATATAGTTATCTTTCTCTAGATCCAACTTTCACTAGTTTATGTGATTTTATTGAATCTCGAGGGGGTAACTATATTCTACATTTTTCTATTCTATTGATTTGATCACTATTGATGTTTTTAGTACACATGACTATATAAGTTAATTGGGTTTTGAGGGCTAAAGTTGATAGGGCGCCTAACTTAAGCTCTTGGTGACTCATGCCATATAACTAGGATGTTATCCCCCTAATTTAACTTCATGACGTTCCATTATTATGTTTACACATGATTTAAAGAGCATTTTGTTTTTAATACTTCTAATTTATACAATATATTATGATTTGTTTGGCACTCACCCATGTAAATAGTATTTTTGCAGATTTCTAGGTGCATTGGCTTTTGTCCTAGAGATCTAGACACACAATATTTTATATCTATACCATGTCTTCTTTTCTACTTTCACATGTATGTGCACACACATTAAAGTGGTCTAAAATGTATACACCTAAAGTGAGTCACAAACATTTATTAGTTGTTAAATTGCATGTTTTTTAGTGTTCTTTTGTTTTTTTTTTTATCAGTCCAAATTGAGCATTATTCACATGTTCGTTAGTGTTGGTGTGTTGTTTGTAAGTGTTTGCATACCTCTCCCCTTCTCTCTTATGTGTGTGTCTTCTAGAGGTGTATTAGGAGTGTGAGTGGCAATCTTGGGTCTATCGTACTCGTGGGTCCTTTTATGGTCCATTTTAGTAAAGGTCTTTTTGTCTTTATGGTTATATATTTTTCACTTTTGGTTGTCATATTGTTGATTGGTGTGTGAATAAGGTCCTATTTTGAATTCGATTGTCTATCTCATGCTCATGGGTCCTTTGGGATCCATTTTATTAGGGTGTTTTTGTCTTTATTATTGTTTGGTGGGTGAATAAGGTCTTGGTTTGCATTCAATTATCTATAAGACAAACACATGACAATTCATTTTCATATAGAAAGAAACATCGATAATTATCAAGAGAGCATTGAATATTGTTATCACTTATAAGCATTATACAAAATCAAGCTCAATCATTTGAAAAGTCATCATTTTACGAAGCCCATATTTCTCGTGGAACACTTTTGACACATGAATTAGGGTTTTCATGTTAATGAAATTGTTTTCAATTATACACATTTGTATTTTTGATATTATTTATTGCTCAGGGGCTTGATAAGTAGACAATGCGTTAAAATCTAGTTAACCCAGAACACATGCCCCTAAGAATTTGTTTGTCGTAGGTGAGTTGGTAAAATGGACTAGTCATGTCCAACCCCACCTAGGTTTAAAACCTCATAAAGGCACCTCGTTCGTAGCTTTGGTCAAAAAAACATTTACCAATTAAAAAGAAGATGGTGCAACCCTTACGGGGTAAGAAGTAGAAAGCTATTTTGTAGGCTCCAAGGGTCATAACGCTTGAAATGAAGTGAGGTTATTAAAGATTGAGACTGGACGAGCATAATTGCCAAGTCATTTTCAATTACTCGTCATCTGCCAAGAATGCCCCCATACTTTAGACATATCAAGCACACCCCCATAATCCACACATGTTGCTCTCTTCATTGCCAATTTAATAACTCAATATTCTCAAGACGCAAACTGATGTCTTGAAACTCGGACTTGAATAGAAGTCTCAGAGTAACCAAAAAACCCCAATAACCAATTCCACAAATCCAACAACCAAATTGCACTACGTCGTTTGGATAAAAATCTCCTTAACCTTTACCTGCAATATCTTTGTAATTTTTTTTTGACACATGCATGGTTACATCACCGTCACAGAAGAATCTTTCTATAGGTGCAAACCAACACACCCACACATGGGCCCTTAAAAAATTTCCATTCAAACCTAACCTACTCACACACATCACTATCTTCCTTTCAAAACTAGGTATATCTTCCCACAACCATTTACTAAATGAGGTAGCCTTTTGGCCATGAGAGAATACATGGTCATCATATTCCAAATTCCTTATGCCATGAAACCTTTTGACACCAAAGAATCATTTATTCATTTGTATTTAATATAAGGTCCTTATATTCTCAAGATTTATATCAACCTGAAAACTTTTTTGATACGAAGATTAGTTTATCCAACGATTGTGAAAGGTCTATATAAGGGAGAATTTGCATTGAATATTGAGGGTGTCGACGCGCTCCAAAGGAACAGGACCGAATCCTCACCATTGGTTCAGAACATTCGTTTTCCCTACTCGATATAAGTTTCAAAATCGTGGAATGGTACATTGAATTTATCCCTGGATTCTCAAAATTATTCCCTCCCAATAAATTTACCCCCGAAAAAAAAAATCCCGCAGGCTGGAATAAGACATAGGAGTATTCGCTTCCAAGAACCTGAATGAGATAGGACCTGAACCTAATATTCGGATTCAATTTTATGAATCAGAATCGTTTTTCAGGCCAAATCCCTATCAACCCACAATTTTTCGAGGTCGGGATCCGCTCGTTGGCATCCAATTCTCTTCTGGGTGTCTTATAAAAATACCAGGGAAGGGCAGCCATTTGGGAGCAAGAAAGTTTTTGAATTCATTCTGCAGGTGGATTTATTTTGTTTTCTTGACAAAATCAGTCAATATGGTGTTCTACTTCAAGGCCAGGCCAGAGGCAGGGGATTACACCATTTACATGGGCCTCGACAAGCATGAAAATGAAGAGCTTATCAAATATGGCATTCCCGAGGATATCTGGTATATTGGTTTTTTAGTTTCTTCTATATATGTTGCTAACATATTGCTACTTTTGCTTGTATACAAACGTTTTGTTCTGTTATATCATGACTGAAACATGTTTTATTGGAAACTGTTATTAAAACTACGTTGTGTTGAAAGCTGTTATTATATGTACATTGCAATGGCTTTTGTTTTTTGGGTTATAGTTTGTCGCCGAATACAAGTTAAGCCCTTGCATTAATCACGTAGCCTGCGAGTTTTCAATGTGGGCACCAGCTGGTTATTTTTTGAAATATATGATGCTTAAAACTCTATTCACAAACTTATATGTAATATCTATATTTCTATTCTAGATATGCTATTCTTTATGTTTCTCAATATGATTTGCCTAATTCTGGACTAAACTCATGATCCTAATTAGGGAATCTATTGTGTAGTCAAGAGCGAAGAGAGCATAGAAAGGGATTCATGAATTGAAAACATTACTTATCCCTCCATCCATTGAGATGTTTTCAGAAAGAACCTAAATAATTCCAGAATTAGTTGGCGTGGGCTTGTTTTGCGCCTCTATTTTCATTTTTTAGGGGCGGTTTTAAGGAAGCAGCTAGTGCTTTATAATAAGTCTAGAAAGAAATGTCTATCAGCAAGAAGCTGTATTGGGAAGCTTTATGAGAGTAAAATATAGATACATATATATTGGAAGCTTAATCTGTGTGTAAAATATAGATAGATATGTGTGTGTGTGTGTGAGAAACATTATGAATAATTCCCGAGGCATACAGCCTAGATAGAAATGTCTATCAGTGAGTTGTTTTAGCCTTTTAGGGGCCATTTCCAAAGTGTAGTAGATTGGTTAAGCATGTTTGCTTTCATGACAATGTTACACAAGTGTGCCAACAGTGTGTCCAAATACAAAAGTGATGGGCTTACAATGCCTTATTGTCAATTCATATCTTTTTCTCCTGCATCACTGATATGGTTTTACAAAGACTAGTGGGATGTTAGGTGGTTTTTCTTGTACAATAATCTGCGAAGTTTTAGTCTTTGAAGCTGGGCAAGTTTCTATTCAAGTTAAAATGATTTACTTGTATAGATAGCCCCTGATAAGAAAATGTAACAAACGTTCCACATGCTTTCTAGTTGCATTTATTGCCATAAGCAGTCAAATGGTGTGTTTGTTCCTGTGTTCATTAATACTGTATATTTTGGAGATATATTTGGAGTTCTTGGTGATTACTTTAGAGTATATGTTTGGAACATCTGTTTTTCACTGCCCTTTCCATTTTATCATTTTCTTTTGGACATGCTTGAAACAGCTGTTACTAGTGGTTTGTCTAAGCTTTGAAGCTTTATGAAATCAGTAGTTTGAACGCTTATTGGGCTTTGGCACTATTTTGATATGTATTGGCAAGATTTGCTAAGCTGCAATTTGCCAAACAGCCTGTGGCCATGATTCACATCATTAGAAATATAGGCTTATGAAAAGAATATGTTCTTGATGACATATGCACACCATAAAGGTTTTCACAATTTTTCATGTGGCAAGAGCAATCATTTCCAATGGCTGATAAGAAATACTGCATGGAATATGTCTTATCTTTATTTATTTTGTGATAATTCAGATATTACAATTTACCATCAAGAACTAGATGGCTACCTGTTTTTACATAAAATCATTACTGCCATGATGTTGTACTGATTTCATACCGAGGCTCTTTATAATGAGAAAATACTACGATGTTGGATAGGTATTAAATTAGAGATGGTCCAAGGACATGCCTTTAATTTAATTGGGAGTTACTGCTAGACATCATTAGAATCTTTAGGTGTATCATAAACTTAGTCATGCCTTTAATTAAATCGGGAGTTTCTGTTAAATGCCATTATAAACTTTAGGTGTATCATAAAATTAGTTGACTTTAATGTCGACAGAAGGTATTGATAGAATGTCCATTGCTATGGTGACTGGACAGAAGCGTAAGTTGCGTAGTTTCGGGAAACAACACTTCAGCTAGTATTGTTTCATGCATATCTAAATAGAAAGATTATGCAACTTACTGTTTTGAAGAACTTTGTTCTCCATCTGTTAGATTATACACCTATTGCTGTTCGAACTTAGAAACAGTCCTATTTTTTTTTTTTTTCCAGTGCTTATGATTGCATGATCTTGCATTATGCAGGGGAATGACATCTGTTTTGTGGATTGATCTCATATCTATAAGGTACAGCTGCTGGATTTTCTTTGGTACATTTGAAGATTTATATCCCAGATGTCTCTCTGCAGGTTCCATGTGGATAAGCTGTCTTCTGCACACGTATATGTCAGAATGCACAAGGGTCAGACAATAGATAATATTACAGAACCACTCTTGGAAGATTGCGCACAACTAGTGAAGGCAAACTCTATTCAAGGCATGCTTTTTTTGGTTGTCTTCTATGTTGAGTTCTAAATCTAAAATTATCTGTCATTGCTTGCATTTTTAACCTTCATGTTACATATTTCTGCAGGAAATAAAGTCAACAATCTTGATGTTGTGTACACCCCTTGGTCCAATCTACGAAAAACTGCATCCATGGATGTTGGGCAAGTTGGCTTCCATAACCCCAAGAATGTAAGTAACTTCTACTAACTTTCGATGAAACTTGAATCCTTTGGTTGCCTTGAAATCTTGCACGGACTTGGGAATGATGTTGTTTTCTTGCATTGACAAGGTCAAAAAAAACATTTTACTTGTTCCTGCAACGTGTTTAGTGTTTGTTGTCATCGTGTGTCACGGTTTGAACAGTAATAAATCTTGGTTGGATTTTCGAATCTGCCTGTTAACAAGAACTTATGTATTTGTGGGTTTTTGTTGTGAGAACAACTGCCCTTATTAGGCTTTTTTTATCTATTCATCTATTAAGCAGATTGTATCCCCACTGTGCATTCAAACTCTGAGGTGTTTCAATTCCGTGGTCACCTTCTTTTCTTAGCTGTTGAATCTGCATATCATGGCTTGCAACAATGTTGTAATAGTGAAGGTAATAAAATTGCTAGTGCATTCGGTTTCCCAAAATCATAAGAATGAATGTTATGACGAGGTGTTTACAATCCCACTAGAGAAAGAGGGATCTTTGCTATTTCTTGAAACTAAAAATGCAATCTGAATCCTAAACGAAGAAGGCATCTCCATTCCAGAAAATAGGAAAATCACATTCTGGATTCCTCTTCTACACTGAATATGCCAGGTCTACAAACCAGAATTGTTGGGGTGTGCTTATCCAACCAAATTTGGGCGGCACCCAAATCTGCACCCGGTGCAGGTTAAAGCACCTCCAGGCACACCTGGCACGTTTCACCTAATTTCGATGCACCTCATTAGAAGATCAATTTAATAAAACATATTTCATTAAGACCCTAAAGCATATTACCATCACATGATTACATTACAACCAGTTAGTACATTGTTGTGTATTTTGAAGCAGTATTGCCAAGATTAAAATGTAGTAACAAAGGTCCCTTAACAAAGAGTTTTGATTTACACGTAGTAACAAATAGTTTCTGAACAATTTAGATATTAGTTTGTGTCATTGTGATTGGCTTGTCATATATAGAGGTACATTCAGTTATATCACATGTATGATATATCTGATTTACCAAGTCCCATGATGATCTTACGTTTCAAATTCCAACTTTCAAGTTTGATGTTGCAGTTTTAGTATTACAGCGTACAAATGCTTTGGGGCCATGCACGACATGTACACCTGAAGCATTTTGGGGGTTTGCTCCAGGTGACCCCTGACCTGTGCACACATGTAACATGGCCACAAACAGGTTAGCTTGCAATGGAGAATCGAGATTAGAGTGTCTGAGTTTGATGAAGATATTAAATTAAACTGCTCATGACAGCCCTCAACATAATAAGGATAAATGTAGCCAGTCTTCTGAAAACTTTCTTTGACCACACATTAACATTGTTGCCCAAGGATGGAATAATTCCTCAAATAGCCGCAAGCCTTCAAATTCATAGCAAAATGATTTAAGCTTTGCTATTGCTAGGAGCTTGGTAAGCCTGGACTGACTACTGGTGTTTTAGCATTCTTCTTAAGATATCGAATCTTAAAATTCACACCATTTTCCAAAGTAGAATTGAGGATCCACTTTATCCATTGTCAACTAAGATAGGAGATCAACCTGGACAATATTAGTTCCCATGTCCTTCTAATTTTCTAAATAGTGCAAATGGATTTCCCTCATGAAACAAGGATTTTATTCTTCCCATAAGATTCTGCTTACTCAGCTGAACTGATACATGTCGACCGTGTTTTTGAGTTCTTTAAGGACTGTTTCTTGGAAACCATGAAATTTGTGGAAATTTGATTTGTAGATGTTCTTCTTTTACCCTTCTTCAAATGAGATTGAGATCCCTATGAATAGTTGTCTATAGTTTCTTACCTATTATAATTCTTCAGATGTAGTTTACATATATGAAATCTGCAATTGTGTTTTTATTGTTGTGAAGCCATGTTGTGTATGCAGCATCGACTCTTGCAAGTCATGTTTGTTTATGACAAAACACACATTTAATAAGGTTGAATCTTGACATATATTCTCCTCTTTTCTATTGACATTTTCAGGTTAGAACTGTCAGAGTCGAGAAGCGTATCAATGAAATTGTAAATCGCCTGAATAAAACAAAAGTTGAGCGGAAGCCTGATTTGAAAGGTTTGTTTATCTGGTTACATTATCATGTAAAATATTGGTCAATCAGTCTATTCATGGTGCCGTATATGATTTAAATTTGTCTACAAAATATATCAATATGCAAAATAGGTCGCTTATCATAAGGAGGTGAATTAAATTCCATGGATTATATGCAGTTTAGCAATTTGTTTAACATCTTTTTATTTTTGCAGCTGAACGAGAAGCTATGAATGCTGCAGAAAGAGCAGAAAGAAAAGTTCAGCTCAGAGAAAAGGTTTGCTTATATTTTATAATTATTACATGCCTCACTTATATTTCTATGCTACATGGAAATGTCCCCCACCCCCCGTACCTGCCTAGAAATGTTTCTGGTACGGAAATGGGTACAGAAACGCCATGGAAACGTCCGGGAAATGCCAGGGACATTTCCGAAATGTGCTCGGTGTTTCGTTTCTGTACTTTAGAAGCCAAAATCGAAAACAAAAAACCTATTTTTTAGCATTTGTTGCTTCTAAACCTAATCTACCCACCAAACCTTCCTAAAAGCTAAATAATGACATCTTTGGTCCATTATAAATCACACTCATTTTTTTCTCTTGCTGAATTCAGTTTTTATTAAACTAACATTTAACATTGTGAAGAGCAAAGAGACATCAAGGAGCAGCTTGAAGATGATATATTCTAGAATCTAGATTATAATCATGTATAAATGAAACATTGAAATTGTAACCATGTTGAATGACGAATCTTTTGAGCTTCAATGAATACAAAATATTTTGAGTGCTTTATCTCTTATGGTCCATGGACTAAAATTTTGAAAATGAGTACTGTACATCTGTATGTACATATACATACACACACACACACACACACACACACAATTTTTTTAATAATATATTGCACGGATTTTTCCGTAACGTTTCGTACCCAAGTTTTTTTTGAAAATTGGGGTTTCCACATTTCGGATCTGTACCCGTACCCGTACCCATTTCCTGGCAACATAGTTATATTTTTGTAAAAATGAAACGAACATAGGTGTGGGACTTTGCAGCTTTAAACTGTACCCCAGCAAAGCATCTGGGAATTTTAATATTAAACATTGTTTCTGGTGTGCTGTGAAAATTCTGTTTAATTGTAATCAGTAGGCTGCTGACAGTGAATGTGTTCTTTTGATGATTGTTGGTATGCTAAGTTTGTTATTGTTTAATGGTACGGTAGTCAGATCAATACTGTATTAAATTATTTCATTTCTTTTTACATGGTATGGTGTGCAATGGAAGTTCAGGCAGATCCTTTGATGCCTCTAATTAAAAGTCTTACTGGGTTTTATTCTTTCAGAAACGGCGTGAGGAGTTGGAGCGTCTTGAAAAAGAGAAGCAGGCAGAAGTAAGAAGCTATAAAGGCCTTATGGTTGCAGAGAAAATGACTTCCAATAAGGATATTGCATCAGGGAGTAAGTCTCTTCAGGAGTTGGAGGACGATTTCATGTGATGGCACCACAAGGAAGCAGCATATTAGTGACATATGGCTGAGTTTATATTACTTTGTTTATTGTTCTTAAAAAAATTCTCAATGTAAGGAACATCTGAGGTAGTTCAAGTCCAGTTTTGTTGTTTTCTACAAGTGTAGTCAAGTCAGTTGGAGCTGGTTGCAGGTTCTTCAGCAAATAGACGAATGTAGTTAAAACCTATTTCCAGTGTCATTGTTGCTGGTTGCAAATTATTAAGTGAATAAATGCGTTTGTTCTCCATAGACATTGGTTGTAGGTTACGGATGTTCTAGGAAAATGTGCAATGAGAGGGTTTTACTTAGTCTTTTGGGATCTGCTTTACTAACTATACTTCATTAGCGATCTTATGGATTATTTATTAAAAAACTCTTATGGTGCATTCTGGACAAGAAACAGTGATATCTGTGATTCAAATGAAGTTGGGTCAATTTTTTTTGCAGTGTCTGCTTTGTTATTCAACTGATATGCATTAAGATCATTAGAGTAAATTAATGATTATATAACAAACATGCTATATAATCACATCTTATTAGAAATAAGGATTCTTGGGGTCATTTTCTTGTTTCTTGTTTCAATTTTTTGTCATGAACTCTAGATTCATGCTGTTTTGTTTTAATTTTATGAAGTCTGAATGCTTTTTAGTGGGACTTACTTCAAAGAAAATGATATCTGGAACACACTTGGTGTGTGCCTGTTTATATTAATTCACGCATCCTCCAAATTTCATCATGTAGCATTTTTTACTGAAAGAGACTTTCTTTTTTATAATGGTCTATTGTATGAAAATTTAAAAGTTATTTGACATATCGATTTGTTCTTCAACATTGTATAATGGTAAAAAACATGATTTACAACTGAGCTTGCACAAACATTTTAACTAGGGGTTTCTCAAACTTGAACCATCTTTTGTTGAGAATATGTTCAGTTGAAATTCAATTAGAATTCATGAATTATCAATAATGTACAATATGCACATAAAATTTTCTTTATAAGGTGGCGAGAAGCAGGTATATAGTAACAACTTGACGTTCCTTATGGTTTTAAGGAAAATTACATTGTTTTATACAAAAATTGACTGTTTGTTGCAGATTCTTTTGTATATTAAGAGTTGCTTCAAATTCAATTATTCTTTTGAGTTGCTCTAAGAACTATGATATGTCGAAAATGTTGTTTTTACTAGTTTGTGTCTATATCCTCAGTTATTTAGTTTTGTAATTAGGGCATCTTGGCATGCCTTCCTCCTATTGTGATAATGTTTATTGGTTATGTCTAGTTTTTTCATAGATATTTATTTTTTTAATTGGAAAGCGTGTTTCTATTAATAATACATAAAATACATTGCCGATCATACAAAAAACTAGTGGAATGGGATCACACCCCTAGAAGTCAAATCGAACCTTAAGGACACCCGAGAGATCAAATCCAATCATCAAAAGCTAACAAGAGATATGATAATGACTACAATATTTTAATAAAAATATCTATTCAACCAAAAAAGGAGAATATAAAAAGTCCTAATGGTTGGTGTTGACGTGTGAGTGACAACAATTGAATGACACCCCCGGTTCAAATGACATAGGTCATTTAGGCTCTTGATTAGCATTGGAGGCAAAAAAGAGCGCTCAACCAAAATGACCAAAGTCGATTAGAGAGCAAACTTAAAGCAAAAGTGTTTGCTACTGTTTTTTGGTAATAAATGCCAAATATATTGATGTATTACTCAGTTTTGTAGGTCTTGAGCTGTAGAAGAGTCTGAAACGGCATGAACTTCTATCTTTTCATACCATAAACCAGAAAAGTGACACTGTAGGAGTCCTGCTAGCATAGAAATTGACATAAATATCTCTAAAAGGTGAGTGACTTTGTATTTACAGAGGCTTTTTTTTGCCTTAACTAGCAAAAACTAGGAATAAACAAAATATCAATAATGAAGTAGACAAAGATTCTACCGAGTGGACTTAAGAGTTTAAGCTTGACTTAACTTGTCTTAATTTAATATCTTATCCTTTAAAACTCTGTTTACAATTCATTCTCATTTGCCAAAAAACGTGTTTTACCCAAAAATGCCTTATTCTCTTGGCAATTTTCTTAGCTCTATGATAAAATTTTAAGAATTAAACAACAACCTATGATGATAAATCTTGGTAACTTTGCAATAAAGGATGGGCTGTGGGGAGGTGAGCCAAAGAAGCTCCATGAATACAAAGTTTTGAGATTGCATTCTCTTAATGCACAGTGTATTGCATTTACAAAAAAAAAGCGAAAATGAAATCAGGGTTCATGGGCAATGGGCATTCGTGCAAGTTATGAGGTAATATGGTACCAAATTTTTCACATTTCTTTTGTAAGATGTTCCCTTGATATAAATTTTGGCATGCAATTATGATGAGTTTTCAGAAAAAAATCGTAGTGAGAAAACTATTGTGAATTTGATTTAATTCTGCAGTTTTACCTTTCCTAATGTTGCATTTTTTGCCTTTCCTTGTTGTATTATGTCTACTGCAATTCTTTCTAACAGGACTCGTCTGGCTAAAGATAAGCACAACTTCCCTGCTTTTTCTCGGCAGCCAAGCATAGTATTGGTACCTGTGCCAAAATCTTTTTGGAAGCATCCAGAACCTGCATTCAAGAGCCTGTTTTCATTTAATTGAGATGAACAAATTCGTGAAGCCTTGAATGAGCTAGGCAGAATATATTTCATGTGATTGCAAAATTTTGATCAAAGATTTTACTCATTATTGGAGGTGGATGTAGGGGGTGAAGGGGACTTTGAGAGTGATGTTAATGGTACTTGCAGCAGTTAAGAAGTCTTAATACAGTGCTGGAGGAGGATTATATTTGAGTAGTTAACATCAATTCAGGTAAAATATTGTTTCTTTTAATCCCTTTACAATTTTTTTTTGGGACAGTGGTAAACCAATTTTCCCCTTCATTCAATTAGGCCTTGCACTACGCTTTCTTTGGGGGGTGAGTGTTCATGCTGATTTGAAGAAAAACAATTTTACAGATCCAAAAGGATGCACAATGCACATTCTTCCAGAGTTGAAGAATATTAACTGGTTTTTTCAATTATTCTATTAGGAATTTTATTGTGGCACTATTGCACAAGAAGCCTACTGGCATTGACCTCTATTAGTGCTAGCACCGTTGCTTGCCCTGCACATTTCTTAAATGTATTTGATTTTACTGCAATGGCTGAAATTGTTGTGAATTCAAGTTAATTGTGTTGGATATTAAGCTCGAGTTAGTATTTTCCAAGTCTACTTTCGTACTTCCAATTGCAAACAAATGTGGTAACTTATTGTTCTCAAAAAAATTCTTAGTAGTTCTTGAGAACCATAAGAGTTTTAGGATAAAAAATAAGTTTCTTTTCCCCTTCAATTTGAATTCAACTACAGGATATTGTTTTTAGTGCAAAAAAATTCATATAGAATATCTGGATTTTAGGAGTAGATTTCATGTAGCAAGTGCTTTAAAAAAAGGAATATTTAATTTTCCACTACTTTGAGTCATTAAAGTGTGAAGTGAAGGCAGTTGGTTACTCATAAGGTTAATTTGAAAGGATTACGTCTACAATAATGGCCTTGAGATGTCAGTTACATCCACAATTGTGGCTCCAGATGTCGTGGAGCTCAGCTTATAATTATTTTGGACTGTTATGGTTTTTAAAATCTTAGAAGTATGGTACAATGGTCAGTTTGGTGCTGGCAGAAAAGATCCCACATTTTTGGTTTTATGGTTACAATTGCTTTCTCAATTATAGGGTATCCAAGTTTCAGCAGTATTGGAGTCTCACTATGTTTTCCAAGTCTAGTGGAGACTGACAATATGGGCTTATTTTGGACAACTTGGGTCTTGAACTATAGAGCGTTTGGTTTGATGTGTTACATTGCTTAAAACTGTAATTCCAATTTCTACACATTTATAGCTAAGATACTGGTTCGTTTTGGGTATGGCTTTGGGTATAGTGTATTATGTTTGCCTCTATGGCTAGTTTTTCCTCCCTAGGAAAGGTTTGGGTATGGCCATACAAAAATAACTAAATATTAAAAATAAAAATATTCTAGCCTAATAAACACAAAATAATCACATACCAAAGATTTTTTAAGGGGCATAATATCTAAATATTTAAAATGGTTAAAAAGGGAGTCCATCTTGTATTAGATGGACATAATAGCAAAACAAAATATTATGTTTTACATTATCTATAAAATTATATTGACACAAATGCCTTTTGTATTGAAATAATATTTAAACAAAATATTTCGTTTTAAGTTTTGCATTTTCTAAATCCACTCCCGATTGCAGAGAGGGTCAAGGCAAAGGGGCTTATTCTGTGTATCAAACAGGACTTTGGCTAGAGCTTTTGATCCATCTTTCGTTTTGTTTGTGCCCAATACCATCAACCAAGTCTCGCCCTTCATTCTGCTCTATCACCTCGCTTTCCCATTGCACTTTCTCTGCAAGCACTTCACTTAGTCTGCTTCCCTTGCAATGATGACACTTGCCACCGCAATGAAGTCCATACCCTCCACATCACCAACTTTCAACTTGGGTGTGAAAAAATTGTACAAATGAAATGAAAATAATTGAAAAACTAGGCTTTTAGCTTGCGGGTTTGCTCCATGTATGCTTGGGATTGTTTCTTTAGTAATTCTTGGGCTGTCCCAGGCATACTCAGGGAGAATTCCCAACTAAACTGGACCCCTACCTGAACTGGGGTTCATTCTGGACCAGCACCGGATGTTGTTACTTAGGCTTTTAGTGTTCTTGTTAAGAATTAATTCAAGTAGCTCTACCAAGAATAGAGCATATCACTTGTGTAAGTAGATTGTGACTAATTGTAGGAAGAAAACTGATGTAAAAGTTATTATAGTTTAATGTTTCTTGTGTTTAAGGTAGCAGAGATTCGCCCCTTGCCCCTTAGCAACACTTTAATACAACTCTTTTCATCTTCTTCTCATTATGACTTTGTCCACAAAGAGCAAATAGTGGAGGGTACAACAACATTTGCTACCAAATTCATTCATTAAAAAAATGGTAGCTAAGCAGCAACCTATAATTTTCTGAACGACCTTTAAGGCTTACTTGGAATTCTAAAACTATTAAAATCCCATTACATGGATCTTCTCATTTTGAAAAAATACAATGCCTTCTATTGCGCCCACACTAACTGTCGTAATAATGTAAAAAGAAGAAACCAAATGGATTTTTATCGAGTTTAACTCAAATCCATGGGTTAGTGTTGCAGGAGCATCCGGGTTCACAAGAAATGTTGCATCAATAAAAAACAAGTAAGAGTAGAAATAAGCCGTGTGCTTGGTCCTCATGGTTGAAAGAGTCTGAACTTTGTGTTTACCCATGCAACATGCGAAGCCTAGTGCACACCTTGTTTAGAGAGCTCTGTGATATGCTGCGAAATCCTACAAGCATCCATGCAGCGACTCTGATTGAAAACATTTTGAAGAACTCCGCGATTTCTCTTTGTTTACAAGGTCACACATGATTCTGGGAATCTGCATGGCTCTGTGAAGTTGCACAATGCTTAAATCGTATGTAAATTTCTGTTAGTGTTTGCAAACTCGGTTTCTATGACATGCTACTGTTTGGTGCATAAGCTATCATTTTGGAGCCAAACATCTGCACATCTGCCAAAATCTCGTTAACTTCTATGAGGTTTGGCAAAGTCTTGCGTAGTGTCCCGACGATCCTTCAGCATGGAATTGAAGTGCACGAGGACTCACCCTGGACATCATGGAGTATGTCAATGACCTTTTCTGTGAAGAGCCTCACTCCCTGAGGCACTCATCACCTCACACCTGCCACACATCAGAATGATGCCATGTAAATGTGCACAGCGGAATGATAATGCCTTTGACCATCTGCACACCATAAATGTGAAGTTGAAGAGTCACAATGGGATGATAGGTATCTGACTGAGGGAAGTTGAACCGTTTAAACTTCCATAACAGTTTCTTGATGAATGCCTTTATAATGAGTGGGTTTCATTGTTAAAGGGATTGGCCATAGATTAGCCTGGGAAGAGAAGGTTGGTGAGGAGGCTAAGGCTGACCAAACTGAAGAGATTTAGTCTAGCTTGTCTTAAGCAGACACTTGCTGTGATCACATAGATGTGAGTGAAGTTATAGGGTGTAATTCATGTCCATTGAGGGACTGACTGCACCTCTGCATATTTTTAAGTTTAGAAAAGTGTTGTATGAGTGTTTATGTAAATTTCCTCGCTGAATGCAGTTGGACTAAAGATCTGTTGTTTTCCAGTGCATAGACTGTGGGTTTGCTCACCCGTTGTTTTAAGTGTAAATCCTTAGGCTGCATGGTCAAGGTTGTCTGTTCAATTGGACTCCCCTTACCCTGACATACATCAAATGGTATCAGAGCTAGTAATGACTCTGGGATGAGTGAGAGAGTAAGTGTGCATACCCCCATGTAAGTCAGGAGAATGTTGAGTAGAGTGGTTTAGAATGCAGTGAGCAAGTGAAAGTGTTCTCCATCTTGTGCAGATGGGTAGAGAACTGAGCGCCTACATAGGATTCCATTGAGTGAACAATGCAGTAGTAGGGTGCAGGTAGAGATGTTCTCCATCTTGTGTAGAATGGGTTGAGTAAACAAAGAGTTAGCTGACAAGATGGTAAAGAGAGGTGTACATGACCTAGATAGGAGATGTAATAGAGAGATATCCAGACAAGACTGGATTAGATGTCCGAAGATGATAGAAGAAGTATGTTAGCCCCAGATAGTTGATGAAGAGTAACATGCCCAGGTGGTTGAGTTGACAAATATATTGAGGCGAATGCAAGCCCAAGTGGACCAGCTAAGAGAAAAGAGAAGGAAAGGCTGGTTCTATACCAATCATGCTCGAAATGAAGAGTTGAAAGGGAGACCAAGATGGACCATGCAAGCTTAACAATAACATAGACATCCCGATGGAAGACTTTGTTTTGTAGTATGGCTCACAGTGAAAAAAGAGTACTAGGAAGATGGTATGGAGTCACACCATGCATTGCAGTAATGAAGATGAAATTTCAGCTCTAGAATAAGAGAACTTTAAAGCTGATTGCGGAGTTTAGTGATGGAAGGAGCGACATGCACAATGTCTTTTTGAGAGGAGCCTGAAGGTAGATGTGAAGGATAAGCTTACCCGTTGCGAAAGGATGGTTGCCGAGTTGAAAGTCAACTTTCTACCTACAGACTATCAGATAGATTTGTTGAAGAGGACTACACAAAACAGTTTGAGGAGATTCTAGCAGAGTCAGGATGTGGCAGCAATGAGGTAGTGGTTCATGAAAGATCTCTGCTTTGCAAAGACAGTCAGAAGACCACTCTGCTTAAACATCCAAAAAGAGATGAGGGTGATTGAGGTTACATACATTGATTCCTAATCCTGACCAATTTGCTTGCAGGAAATGGAGTAAAATTTGTCAAGCAGACTGAGAAAGTGCATCAATAGGAAGAGGGATATGTTTCTAGCAGTCTTCGAGAGGCAGTCATCCCGTGAAAACAATCAATAGTGGAATGATGAAGGTTCTAGCACTTCTCAAGTACCAAGCGCTGCCTTGTGAGCAACTGAAGATTGCCACCTTGGGAGGTAGAGAGAATGAAGTAGTAGCTATGGTAGGGGATCATGAGGATCATTCATAGG
Source organism: Taxus chinensis (assembly GCA_019776745.2). Taxonomy (NCBI): domain Eukaryota; kingdom Viridiplantae; phylum Streptophyta; class Pinopsida; order Cupressales; family Taxaceae; genus Taxus; species Taxus chinensis. The sequence continues at coordinate 222,164,749 of CM034151.1, forward strand.
AATAGGCTAAAGGCCTATAGTTTGTATTGTCACTCATGCATGTGTAGTGCCCTCATGCACATTGTGATGATGAAAGAAGTACAGGTAAATTTACATTAGTGCACAAGTCCTACAAGCAGATGTAGGAAGTCCATGTTCGATACTTGAAAAGGCTTATTTAAGGAAACCCATTTTGAATACAAAGTAGTGTGAACCTTGCTAGCATCTATTTCTGCAGTTCAAGCACGTGGTATGATGAGACGAAAAAAGAAGAATGTCAAAGAAAACACATGTTCCGTAGTGAATGGCAAAACAGAAGGGAGAGTGCTTGTAGATGTTAACGCTTGTAGATCCCTGGGATCCACATACAATCTAGCTTGCACATTTAAGAGGGACAGCTATGCTGATTCCTGGTATGCATAGCTTTTGAAGACTACTGCACACTTGTGGTGGTTTCCATAGAGTGGAGTAACATTGTTAATAGAGGGCACAGGGTATCACTCTGCGGATAGTGCTGGGCAGTTGATACATAAGAGTTCGGTCGAATAAGAAATCAGCAGCTGATAGTATTAGCCCAGTGAAAGTATAGAAGATGGATGAGATTGCCACAGTTTTGATGAAGAAGGTCAAAGAAAGGTCTGAAAGTGAGACTGTTAGTATCCAAAAGGAGATGGACAGAGAGATTATTTGAGGACATCTTGAAGGTGAAAGACAGACAAGCCAGTGCACCAAGGTTTTGTTATGGCAGAGGGTAGTGGATTTGTATTGATATTGTAATAAGTGGCAGAAGGAAGCATGGACCACAAAGATTGTATCCTAGAAATTCAGGCAAATGGAAAGGGAATATAGAAGTAGACCATGTTGATGCCCAAGAATGCAGTGAATTCTTCAGCAAGCATATGTCTAAGAAGGAAGAGGTGGTGGGTGAGATTGTACTCTGGGAAGAGAGGAGTATATGTGGATGGTGTAGAGGGCACTTGAGTGGAGGTCGATGGATAATAGTGGATAGAAACCCACAAGAGGGACTGGGACAAAGAGAAATGCAGGAGATGTTTGGAGGAGGAGGACGGTCTATGGTCCAGCAGGTGGCTGGAAACAAGGGAGTACCTCACATGGTGGAAGGGCATGCTGTGGCCTTACCCTCAGGTCAAAAGGGTGGTTCTACCACCTAGCCCAAGTTTGTGAGCACTATGCTCACAAAATACTTATCCGGGGTGTTTGATGCAGGAGCATTCGGGTTCACAAGCAATCTTGCATCAAACAAAAATAAGTAGGAGTAGAAATAAGCCATTTGTGCAGCCCTGAGGGATGAAGGAGCCTGAACTTTGTATTCACTCACGTAGCTTGTTAAGCCTTGTGCATGCCTTGTCTGGAAAGCTCTGCGAAATCCTGCGAGCATCTGCACAGCAACCCAGACCGAAGAAGTTGTGCAGAACTCTGCGATCTCTTTGCCTGCGAGGTTGCACGTAATCCCGGGAATTTGTGCTGTTCCATGAAGTTGCATGATACTTCAATAGTCTGCAAACTGCCGTGAGATGTCTGCGAACTCAGTTTCTGTTAGCTTTTACCATTTGGCACACAAACTGTCATTTTGGAGCTACTCATCTGTGAAATTCTAGCAAGTTTCTGCACGGTTTGGCAAGGTCTTGTGCAGTATACTGATGATCCTTCTGCATAGAACTGAAGTGCATGAGGATGCACATTAAACATCATGGAGTAGGTTAATGACCTCTTCCGCAAAGAGCCTCACTCCCAGCAGCACGTGTCACCTTAAATCTGTCACACATCAGAAGGATGCTACGTGCCCATGCACGATGGAATGATAACACCCCCGACCATTTGTGCAATTTAACTTCCATAACGTATAAGGGTTTCTTGATGGATGCCTTTATAATGAGCGGGCACCATTGTTCAAGGGGTTGGCCAGGGATTAGCCTAGGAAGAGAAGGTTGGCGAGGAGGCTAAGGTCGACCAAACCAAAGAGTTTTAGAGTCAAGTTTGGCTCAAGCAGAGAATTGCTACGGGCAGGCAGGTATGAGTAGAGTTGTAGGGTGACAGTGTAATTCATGTCCATTGAGGGATTGATTGTAACTCTGTATATTTTTAAGTTTACAAAAGCGTTGTGCGAATGTTTATGTAAATTTTCTCACTGGAAGCAATAAAACTAAAGATTTGTTGCTTCCCATATTTTGCATAGATTGTGGGTGTGCCCGTCCATACTTGTAAGTGTAAATTCTTAGGCTGCACGGTCAAGGGTGTTGTTCAATTGACGCACCTAACAATGACTGCATCAGTTAGCAAGGAGAAGATGAGCCCTGTCTATCAGGTTTTCCCCCTTCACCCACCCCCCGTCCCCATGAATACAGTGTCACCCAAAAAAATCCAATTTGTTTGCTAAAAGATTTCCTTAACAGATATTTGAGGTTCCTGCAGGATTGCAACAATTTGTTACATTTTTGTCTTCTCCATGTCCGGGTTTATGTAAATTTTCTCACTGAATGCAATAAGACAAAAGATTTGTTGCTTTCCATATTTTGCATAGACTGCGAGTGTGCCTGCCCACATTATTGTAAGTGTAAATTCTTAGGTTGCACAGTCAAGGGTGTTGTTCAATTGACCCCTCTAACAATGACTGCATCAGTTAGCAAGGAGAAGACAAGCCCTGTCTACGAGGTTCCCCCCCTTGAATACAGTGTCACCCAAAAAAATCCAATTTGTTTGCTGAAAGATTTCCTTAACAAATATTTGAGGTTCCTGAGGGGTTGCCACAATTTGTTACATGTATCTGTCTTCTCCACGTCCGGGTTTATCTTAGGCGTAAGAGTTAAGTATGTAAATGGGTTGAAGTAGTTTCCGCACAAGTTTCCGGAGACTTTACCCATTCCGAGCCTTACTGCAGTGCATGCTAGAATAAACACATCTATTAATTTTCAGATTAACAAAAATGCTGAAAAGTAGCAGAACTTAAAGAAATCTTCATACCGGCTTCAAACATTTCAACAAACAATTACCCTTGAGTTTTTCCAAGCAATTAGCTGCACGAGCCACAAAGAAACACTTTTAAAAAGCCTCAGATCGTGTTAGTAGTCTTTTAGTTAACAAGTTCAAAGCATAAAATTTAAACCAAAGCCTGCCTCGAACCAAAACAGAAATAAATTTAATTCAAACCTGCCTCAAACTAAAACAAAAATTAAATTGCAAAAAGAATGCCAGACAACAATGGGCATGGACCCCACGAAATAAAACTGGGCTTTCAACCTTTTATATGTGATTGAGAGGATCTTGAAAGAGGTAACAGATTTCTAAGTCGCCTCTTGCCTGAAACACATGCACGCCAGAGCTCTGTCATTGAGAATGATAAAGATTAAGCTCTACTTGGACATGGTAGTTATAGGATAAATTATCAACTGAGAAGCAATCTGCAAACAAAACAAATATATTGCCATTGCTAAGGAAAATCTTGGACAAACTCATGATGATTGAGAAGGAAACATGCAGCAACTTTTGTAGAAATCTCAAAGTCATTGATATCACAGGACTCGAGCAACCTGCATACACTATTTTCTTTCACCACACTCGTGAGCTTTGGTTGAATCGTATCTGTTGCAACTTGATGGTTTCCCGGATTTGAATTTTTAGATGTAGACTGTTGATATTAGAATAGTTGTGGAAGCTATTGCTGGTTTGCTAACAGTTGTCTATTTCTAGCAGTTTATGGTAGGCATGGTTGAGAGCAGTTTATGCTGGAAGGTTTTATAATGCATGCTGGAGTGGGATATGAGGCAATGCGTTCTTGTTTTGAAAGTGTTCTGAAAGCCAAAGTAGCGAACCCAGTTCTCTGTTGAGGGTCAAAGGTCTGATTCTATTTTTACTAAGAGCAGATTTATTGTAGTCAATTTATTTGTTGCATGTATCTGCCTTATGTTTGATTGTTTGGGTGAAGATTTGATTATGGATTTTTTTGAGTTGAATATGTTTTATGGGTTGTGCATGCTACAACTATGGTTACCTGTGGCTTGATCCGAAGGTCTGTATCTTGTAAAAACAAAACCCACAAAAATTCAATTGAAAATCAGTTATCATAGACTATTTTTTTCCATGAATGCCTAGACTCGATGTGCCTTTGTCACTTAATTAACAAACTGCCAAAATATTTTCTCATTCATTCAACCCGCCTGTTTTAGTTTGTCCAATTGGAGCATGTGAATTATGATCTTTGGCCAATTTTCTTATCAATCTTATCTTTCTTTCCCTGTGAGATCTCTTTTCATTCTTAAAAAGTTAAAATTAGCACAAAGAGGTATCAAATCCAAAACAGCAAATGCATAACATGTGCAGAACTTCGGAGTCTTGGACAAAAAATTAGGAACATACATTATTCATTACAAGCGTTTGAAAATATCACCAGTGCCCTAAATGCAAAATACATCTGTAATTCATGACAATGAAAAATTCTAAGTTGCTAAGGAAAATTTACAATAGGAAATTTTAACGAAGGCTGGTCTTCTTTGTGCAGAACAGTCATTAATATTAAAAAACTCTATAACCAAATAACTTATGGGCTGTGTGATATCCTCTAAAAGTCACTCGTGAATGACAGATGAAATCATTTTTAAACACTGTTAAAAAATCAAATAACAGAATATTTTCACATTATCCATTCTATTACTTTCGCAAAACGTAAAATGTTAACAAAAGCCGAGGAAACACGAACTTAGTAGGCCAAATCCTGTATGAAGAAAGCATAATACATTTAGACCAAATCACTTGAAATTCTGCTACAGACTTATATATATATATATATATATATATAATTTTTTTTTTCAACAACTCAAAAAGTGATTAATTTAGACATGAAATTTTAGATACACAATTAGGTGGCATTGCTCCCCTGGCTGTAAATTGCAAGTGTCACAGTCCAAGACAAAGGTGTCAGGGTTTGTTTTGATTAGTCATTGAGAAGCAATTTGAAAATCAGTTACAGAATTGTGCTACCAAAAACCCAACTGGAGCCATCCGCACCTTCTATATTGGTCCAAACATCATGTAAATCTAGAGCAGGAGAGAATGCTCTGGCAATTTATTTACGAACTGTTATATTACCGGGTAAAATACTGCGTATAATTTTGGAAAGCTGCAGCCCCGAATCAACTATCAAAAAGGTTAGATCAAAATTTATATATTGTTTGCTTGGATGTTGTTGGAACTATTTATTTTTTAATTTTTCAACATTAAGTTTCAGCTTAATCTATGCCATTCACTAATATTAAGGATATCATATATTTAATAGTGAGCAGATGGTTGTTAATTATTTAGGAATTCTAAGAAAGCTTGCTCTTCCTGCATTGGTACGACAATCCGTGAACAAGAGTAATTGTGATCCAGATTAAGTGCTAGAGCTCAGTTCTCAGTTCTTTGCCTCCTAGTTAGACTAGAAATATATAATTTTCTCTTATACAAATATTCAAACAAGCTTTTACAATTTACTCATTTATAGTGTCATGTTTTGCCTATTAACCAATTCAACCTGAAGTGTGATTATTTTGTCAAAAATCTGATCATTTTACACAAACCTCAAGGAGGTAAAGTCATATAGTGGAGTGGAATACTCAACTTGCGGAATATGCCAATCAATTTGTAAATTTCTTGTAATTAGAAACTTGTATTACATCACATGAAAATAACTATAAGCTAGAGAAGGCTCACAAAGCATGACTCTGAAATGGTTAGCAATGTCAGTGTTGGAGAGAAAAGGGTGCTAATGCTAATCAATGTTAGTATTGGGGAGAAGGATGCTAACACCTCAGTGTTGGAGAGAAAAAGATGCTAACACCTCAACCTGGGGACGACCGCTCCGAAGACAAGCTTCCAGATTGCAAAAGCTTTTGGTACCAATAGTGCCTCAACTTAATAGTTTTTTGAAAATTTACAGATTTCAGAAGAAGCCTTTATGAACGCCTAAACCTATTAAGGTTAGTTATTTGTTTATTTGTATCCACAATTATCTCTCTCTCTCTCTCACATACACACACACACACACACACACACACGAGAATAAGTATGATCAACAGGAGCATCGAATTTTGCATTGCTAAATTACCAAATACTTATCCTTTCCACAAGGATGCCAATCAGTTTAATCACTTGTTTGCTCTTCTAACTATTGTTATAATAATTAGTAGCAATTACCAAACTATTATCAAGTATTCCTTCCAATCACCCTTCTGATGGTTGGGTGGAGAAGAGGATTGTTGGGCGGAGAAGAGGATTGTTTATCAACAGAAGTTTTCAGATAGATTTGGGGAAATGTCATTTTGTGAATTTTAAGTTTTCTGAAGATAAAAGGAGTACTTTGAAGGAATTGATAGGTATATGGGCAAGAATGTTTCATGCACAACAACTACCGACCAGGCATTTGCTTGTGGGAATGGATCTGTTTATAATATGTATTAAGAGTGATCTGTGTAGTAATTATGATGAGGTATGGAGTGTTATGGTGTGATGTTAATCTAGTGAGCAGATAGATTTGGCAGGTAAGAGCTGTTTATCTGCCAAGTGTAGTATTGTTTTGGAACATGTTTTGACATATGTGAAGCCACTTGCTTTAAATATGCTGATTTGATATCTAGGCTTAATATATTGTACAATTTACTATTAAAAATTATTGTTCTCAAATTATGTTCGAACAAATTTGTAAATGCATTGCATTTTTTGAATTAGAACCTCAAAATCAAACAAGGATTTTCCAACAATAGGATTAGTTCACACACTACACACATTGAATAAAACAATCCAAGTTGTTGCAAATATAGAATTCCCTAATTATGATGATAAAACCCAAGTAGATTAAAAGCATATTCTGTTAAGCCCAAGTAGATTAAAAGCTTATTCACTTAAGCCCAAGTCGATTAAAAGTAATTATGTTAACCCCATGGAGTGGTAAAATTTGCTGCTTGGCCAAATAAACAAACATTTGAATTTCTTTGTAACCCTTGATATGTGCAACCTCTTGATATTTTGTAACTATTTGAAATTTATAGCTAAATATAAAATAAGATGACTATATACCCTCTTTTGAAGTGATGGATGTTCTTACATATCACATGCCTCAAAAGAAAATGATTAACTGCACCATGTGCAACATAGATAAAAACAAGAGCTGTAACAATCGTGAAAGCACATGTACAAAATAATTTGATAAAGAATTGATGTCATCGTGAAAGTTCATAGTGATTCATGTAACCCGATACTAATATGCCATCATGTAAGCAATATAAACAAAGGGTGAAAGGTAGGAACAAATGATATGCATCATTGTAACAATAGCCCCCAATAAGATATAGCAATGCATGATCTTTTATCATATTTGCGGAATATGTCTTAATGTAGAAAAGATATAACATCGAATGTACCAAATATAGTAAATCCCAATTTGACCATGATATATGAAGGACATGAACTGAGGGCATGTCTTAATATAAGAAATGCAAGATATATAGATACGTGGGTGTATAATTCCCCCGATAGCAATGTATAAGTATTGTAATGGTATGGAAGAAGTCTGCAAATGATATGCCCCTCTTGCAACCATATGGTCCTTAAATGACAAGATATATCAACGAAACACAATAATAGAATGCCACATAGATGCATTGCAGGAGCATGGCAACATAGGCACTAAACATAGGATACCTAAAGTTATAGTGGGCATGCTACGGATCTTGGCACCAAACATATGGTCTCACATAATAAAGTCAACCAATGTAAACATGCACAAATATATAACTGCATAGAGTAAGTGAAACCATCGAAATGAAAAATTGATTAAAAGCAAACAAGCAATCAATCCTACATAAGTGACACAAACTTGACAACTAGAGGGTCCTCTATAGACAAGATGAGACAAGATATGCTAAGAAACATGCACAAACACAAGCACACATAAATAAGCAATTTGAACAATCATAGGGCACCCGAGAGAAACACAATATATTAATCATGTGAAGCAATCTATAGTACTCATGCAACTAAGCATAAAATTTACAAGCTAGAGAAAAAAATCTGCAATCAATTGTAGAGGTCAATATGATAATGGAATAATAAGAAAGATAACCTTGAAAAGCACTGAGAAATTCCCATTGTGCATAAATATCCTTGATGCACACATGATAATGTTGTAAAGCAACTGTAAATCCATGATCATATGTAATATGTAAATCCTACATGTAACTCAACATACAATGAGCAACATGTGCATAGCCAGTATATGTGTAAACCTCTAACAATAGGTATGTGTAATAATTATATGTAATAATGTGTAACCGTGCAATTGAAAAAGAGACAGCCCAATAATTTTTTTTTAATGTTTTATGATTTGTAGGAAAATAAAACCAAAAAATTCATAAGCAAAGATGCACAAAAGCAATAGAGATTAAGAAGAACTAAATCGATCAAGTGAAACACAAGTCAATGGGCAAAATGAGAAGAAGCAAGAAGACAAAGATCAATCAAGGAAACACAAGCCAAGGGGTGAAATTGAGAAGAAGCAAGAATAGGAGGGTTCCTACTATCCTACGACTTCCCTTAGAACCCAACACACAATAAAATGGAAAGCATTTATGTGTGTGCGTGTGCGTGTGCGTGCTATCATCAATGAAAATTTTCCACAGACTTTTGGAATTGGAAATACCTATCAAAGGCCAAGGTTAGTGTATTTAGTTTCCATACATTATTGTATGTTTTTAAGATACACTTGTAATATTATTTATAATTCAATATGTGGGTAATTCACCCATTGGTGAACACTTATACACATTTATTGATAGACAAGTATTAATAGTCTTTTCTAAGGCTAATTTTGCAAGCAACTCCTGTCTAAACCCTAACTCTAGTCTCTTAACTTTTCTTTATAGGAGCATAAAGATAGTGTATGAGATTATCAAGAGTGAAAGACAAATTGATTGTAATATTTCTATGATAAGGGACATTGGCCCTTCTTTACATATGGGATTAATACTATGGTAGTTATTTTATATTGATCATATATGTGTTTATATTGCTTTTATGTTTCACATGTATGTACATGCAATTGTGTGATAGTCTTAAGTTTATTGCAATAATTTTGGATCCTCTTCAAAAATTTCTAATATGATGTCCGAGCTTTCCCAAGCTTCACTTTGTTGCACAGATGATTTTTTCATCTTTGGAAATCATCTTCTCTTTAGTTTGGTGAGTTTTCTATCAAATTTGCACCAAAAGGACCTTGTTGGTTCATCGTTTTTAGAGTTTCATGAAGAGTTTTCAGCTATTTCATTACAGTTGGATGTCCAAGAAAGTCAATTTTGACTTTATTTCATAAAAAATGGATTTACAGTGCTCATTTAATTTATCTCTTAAAATAGGCTAATTATATTTTTTTACTAAATTTAATTTAATTTTTTTTGTAAATTTGTTTTTTTCATAAAAAAAATAAAATAAAAAATGACAGCGCAATAATAAAAAAACACACAAAAAGAGAAGCATGCAAATTTGAAAGTATTTTCTTATCTTTAGGAAGTAATTTTTTTAAAAAATTGGAGAAACTATACTTTATAGTTTTGGAGTTGCAAGACAAAATTTATTGTAGGTTTTTTGGACAATTTTTTGCATATGACCCCGTAGGGGTTTTCTTTGTTTCTAGCACACTTGACTTCAATAGGCCATATCAAGGTCATATGATGTTTTTTTCTATGTTTTTATTTTTCAAAATGCCTATTTTTTAAAGAGATTCGTAGTGACTTATTTGGTTTTTACATATTTGGGTGGCTGGTTATGGTTATTCAGAGTTTGTTTGGATGCCACCTAGACAGTTCAAGCTTACATTTGTGATAACTTACACATATGAAAGATTTTTCTCATGTTTTTTTTGAAACTGTGTTTTTTGAGAAGAATTTATTGGTGCAATTATAATTTTGATTTTACATCATGTACACCAATTTTTCTATTATATTTATTTTTCGCACTTAATAAAACTTTGCTAATAGTTTATTAATACTTCACTTGTAAATGGGTACTCATTACACCATTTTCCGGAACTCATATTGAATATGGCGTGTTCTTGACTACATCCAATGATGGCTATGCAATTATGTGCTTCTTGAAACAACTTGCTGGGCACTTACTTGGCACCATGTGTAGTGGATTCATTCCACTCATGCCTTGATCTATGAGATATATTGTTCAGTGCTTAATTGTTTCCCAGCACCTGCATTTTTCATGCAATTATTTATATGGGGGATATTCTCAACATATTGGAGATAAATTCTGTGTTCTACTCCTATATGTTTAGAGAGATATTAGTAGTCAGCACCATTTCTTACTTAGTGGCTACATCCGCTTGACACCCTTGCATTCCTGTAAAATGGATTAGCGTCCATAAGGACCTCAATACGTTTTGGTATTCCTTGACACATAGTCAATGTGACTTGAGCTATGACCTAATGTGATACACTTGTACATCATATTGGAGTTTTATGAAGTTCATTCACATTTTGTGAGGAAGCTTTAACATCATCTTCAACACGCTCAGCTTACTATCAAGAGTTGTGCTCCTTCTTGGAGCTAATACTGTGATCATTTTATTCGATGGACTTAAGTCTTATGTAGTTTTGTTTGGTATTTTCCTTAGCTAAGAAATATTTTCTATAAGATATGTCCTTTCATAGCTCTTTTAGCACCAAAAGATGCTTGCAGCACCTTCAAACGTCTAGTATGGTTGGATCATATACTTCAGTGCACGTGCCATCAACACATGTACTGTTAATATTTTAACTTCACTCTTGTTTTCTTTTTAGATCTCTTACGATCTACATAGTCAACATATGCTTCGAAGTTTTTCTTCAAACGACACTCACATCTTATTCTATCTTACCCAATTCAACATAACAAGTGGATAAATATGGATATGTATGTGATTATACTGCCTTGAATTTTTTATTAATTGGTCGTTTCCATGCCTATGTGTTTATGGGTTTTGATACATTGATCGTTTCTATGCAGTTGTGCCTATGAGTTGTGTTCTAGTGGTCATTTCAATGCTTTTGTGCATATGAGTTTTGATACAATGATAGAATCTATGCACTTACGCTTAAGATTTTTGATGCTATCGTACAATTATTAGCTACTTCTAGTCATCATTTCAAGGCACATTTATACTACTTGGAGGTGTCGTTTTTGTACAGTTTTGCACTATCTCTAGTCACTATTTCATGTAATATGTTGTTTATACTTATTGTAAATGGGTACCTAACATGGCCTTATTGTCGAGACATATATGAGTTTTTGCTTTGCTTACTTTTCTAAGTTGCTATTACGGGGGGTATTGGTGCACACATCCTTTCTTATTTTAAGCTTACGTAGGGTAATTAAAATTACTTTATCCTCTCTTTTATTGAGTACAATTTAAGGGGGGAATGTTAATTTATTTAATTTCCATACACTATTGTATGATTTTAAGATGCATTTGTAATATATTAATAATTCAATATGTGGATAATTCACCCATTGGTGCACATTCATCCACATGTATTGATAGAGAAGAGGATTAATCAAGTTATTGACTTGATTTAGTTTTACTATTAATAGTCTTTTATAAGACTTACTTTGCAAACAACTACTCTCCAAACCCTAACCCTAACATCTTATCTTATCTTTATAAGAGCATAAAAATGGCGTGTGTGAGAATCAACAATGGAAGAGAGTTTGATGATAATATTTATTTAAGGAGGGATATTGATCCTTCTTCACATGTGAGATTAATATTACGGTAGTTATTCTAAATTGATTATATGTGTTTATATTACTTTTATGTTTCACAGGTATGCACATGCAATTGTGGGAGGTAGTCTTAACATTATTGCAACAAGCTTGGATCCTCTCCAAGAATTTCTAATGTAATCAATGCCATTAAAATAAACCAAAGGGCTAAAATAATGTCATAGAACATCGAACATAAAAGAAGTAACTTAAAAGTTTAGAAATAGAAGAAATGTCAAGAAAACATCTCAAGAGAATATATTAATGAAAACAAGGGGAAGTAATGAGAAAAAAAGTCCATGTATGATGCATGAGAGAAGTAAAATGCTAACAGAGTATAAAATAGAAGAAAAAATAAAACTATGTACCATAAAATGTTTAGTTAAACACATGGGATTAGCTACCAATGCTAATTGATAATCTTGACTAAATGTCCATAGTTCGTAGCAAACTGCCCACATATCATCATGATTGGGATCCTCAAATTCCATGGAACAAGAGTTCATAGAGTCAAATGTGTCACTAGTACTATAAAAATGTAATCATGAGTTATATAATAGCTAGAATCATTACCACTAGTAGTGTAATCATGTTAATTGTGATAGTTGTTTTATCCTCTTGTAAAAAAACACTTTGTTTGGGTCATGTAGTTGAAACCCTACAAGGTTATTTTTCTTGAACACACATAAGAGGTTTTGATAAGACTACTTTAGTGTATGGATGAGTAGGTACTTGAACTCAAGATTTTTTAACACGAGGTTGTATGATTTTCTATTTTGGTAGAACTTTGTGTAATATCTTGTGTTGTGTTTGAATTAGTGACTCATAAAGAGTGCCTCAAATAATAATTACTTTCTCATCACATGATCTTTTAAAAGTATCGACACAATGTGGATGTGATAGATTATATTTGATTAAGCCATGGGATTCCAAGTAATATATCATATGTCTTGTTATCTAACAATATATGAAACCACACTAACAAATACTAGGACCATTGATACAAGGAAATGTAATACCCCCAATAGGTGTCTGAGTAAGACTTTCATAACCCTTAATGATCAAGGACATGCCATCTAGATCCTTTTGAGTGTATCTAAAACTAGAAAGGAATTGAATTGTACATATGTTTAAACTTGGACATTTGTCAACCATAATGCTCTTAGTGAACTATGAATGTGAATCTATATAAGCTTGTATGGATACTAGTCCAATGCTGAAATCATCTGTTGGGATATCATGGTCATAGAAATTAACAAAAGGAGCCTCTTAACGTGTATTCATGATCACACCAATGAATCCATCTAACATATAAACATTTAAAATTGATAGAGATTGTGTAGGTCCTACCACATAAACATTAACATGCTTGCTATTTAGTGTTTTGAGTAACATGATTCTAAATGAGATTGGTAAATACGTTCAAATTTTGATTGGATTATGCTTCCAATTTTTTCAATGTACTATTGTGTCCTTCCATTTGAATGACATTATTATCGATTAAGTCTCAAATATTAAGTTTGAATTGAAAAATTACATTTTTAGCTATATGACAATCACAATATTAAGTTACCTATAATATTAAAAAGAGATTAGGTTCCAAATGTGTTAATTTATAAGGGAATGATGTACACTCATGCCCCCACTATGCATTGTAAAAGTGCATTCGAAATTGTGAAAATGCAAAAATAATGATGCTCATGCCCCTAATATGCCAAAGTAACAATATAGATACATGCCACATAGAGAATGTGTAACCGATGTTGGATTGAAACTATCATTTTTTACCTCGCATTTTGTACTGAAATGTAGTATATTATATATTGAATTATGTAATTATCCTTAAATCTATACCAGAGACATGAAGTTTTATATATTCCTAAAAATTATAAAATTGGATGTCGAAAACTTCCTATGATAGTATCATCCATTAGGAAAGTAACTTTTGTTCCTTCCTTTGTTGGAGAATTTTATCTATATTGGATTTATTCGAGTGATTTTTATTTGTTCATGTACTTGTGTATTGTAACATGTTACACTGCATCATGTAATATGTAATCTATTTGTGTACATGAATTACAATTATATTCTTGAGATAAACCTAATGAACACCACCCATTTTGAGATGATTGAGGTAGTTTTTATATATTTTAGAATAAAATAATTGAAGCATTCCCATGTCAAATATAATATATAATCATCGTTGAAACACATAGAAGATAGTTGTAGGTGGCCACTATGTATAATGTAGCCTTACAATAGAGTACACCATAGAAATCATGACACAAAGAGAAAAAACACAACAAACATAGATTTATACAAGCATAGAATCTATAGACACTCAAATTTAGTAATTTACCCTTTGACCCTACTAATTGTGATAGTGCTTCTTGTCTAAAACAAACACCCACGTTCGAACCCTACTCAATACATCGTGCCTAGTTTTCCTAACTTTCTTATTACCACACATTGATGTGTCAAAAAATCATAAATACTAATACATAATACTAGTGTTCAAACTCTGCATTTCATTGTGTAACCTTCATATTTCACTTACCTTTTCTCTTTCCAAAACCTTAAAAGTTGGTCAAGTTGTATAATCTAGTCCCGGCTAACATATATAGTCCTTCACCAATAAATCCTCTAGCTTTATTTGCAATGCAATATCATTTTTGGGTATTTTCATCCTCTTGGGTAGACCTTATCAAAATAATATACCTTTAGGACCCTATATAATCAAGTTAACATTACCTCATTTATGCACTTGGAAAGCACATAGCAAATCACTTGGCACACTCATTTGCAAAACTCACAAAAGGCAATCAGGGCTCCCTAAATCTCCATAAAGCTGATGCACATTCACTAGGGCAACCCAAACTAATATTATGAAGAAATCAACCAGGTCAATGAGTCTAACTTCCCTCATTTCCAAGCACATTGAGTTCCCTAATTAAAGTTCTTAAGAATACCACAATCCTATCAAACATGATTAAAGCAATTCAAGTTGCTAACCAAATGCAATCATACAGATGTCACATACTAGGTGGAGAACTACGTGTGGTTTGAGGCCTCTTCACAGTAGTGCCAATGTAGGTGGTGCACGAATTGCACTTCAACCCAAACACTAACCTCCTTGCAAGGTTTTCTACCCCTAGTTAGGGTTTGAGTTTAGTTCATATGATTTCAAATGGTTTTAGGATAGTGTAAAACTTAGGGTTTGACAGTAACACATATTTCCAAACTATTAAGGACAAAAAAAATTACATAAACCTACTCCAAGTGACTCCAAGACCATACAATAGGTTCAAGGTCATATAACTAATCTTGGCACTGGGGGGTTGTACCAGTTTTGTATCAAAATTTTCCAACTGGCATTCATCATGAAAATAAAGTATCTTAATATTCATTTAACCATTCCACATATATTTCTAGTCATTTCAGCTTATTAAATATCCATTATATCACTATGTATATGTTGCGCCTACCCATGTGGGACCCAAACACATAGGCACCAGATGTAAGTGGGATACCCTGAAGGGGAAAAAATTCCACTAAAAATTACTGCTCATACTTATTACAAAGACAAGGACATTTCAAGTTTACTCACAGATATCCTACACCATTTGTATAGTGAGGCACCAACTCCACAAGGAGCATGAACCCTCTCTTATAACTTTGCAGGATATGACTCACAACAAAGAAATTAGTATCCAAGATGACACATCGCAATAGAAATGATAATAAGAGTTCCAATACCACCGAACTTATGACCTTATACTCTACAACTGAGAGTGATCATACACAATGCAGCTACAATGGGCATTAAACCCTCATGCAAACAATCTCTGAAAAATACTCATTTGGAATGGTCTCTTCTTCATGGGCCAAATCCTATCTAATCTACCTTGCACATCATTATCCTTAAACTTCTTTAGGTATTCATCAAATGCTCCTCATCTTTTTCATGTAACTTCTCTAGACACTCACCTTCACTCCTCTGACTAGGTCACAATTCTTTTCCCATTCACTAGCTTCATGTCACAATAAGCTAGCATCTTCTTACTCCTTATCCCATATTGGACTCTTCAACCTTAAAACCCTCTTGGGTCAGCCATCATCTCAAATTATGTCGGTTACCCCAACACAACAATAGATCAATAGTATCATAAATAAACTCAGAGGACATGAAGTGGGTCACCATGGGTCTAGACAACATGAACAAGCTACCCTATTGCCCTTAAGATAGTGCATTATGGAGTAGTCATGGTTAGAGTAAACTAGGAATACCCAAAACAATTTATCACCTTCATTAGTTTCCCTTTTATATCCTAAAGATGTGTGCAAAAAAATAGAAGTCAACTCCTTTTCCTTTTCTCTCTATCTCACTTTTGCTCTCTAAGCTCTTAAGCTCCCTTCTAGCCCTAGGACAACCTTCTGTCAAGCATATCTTCTTCTTCATGAGGTTTCATAACACAAGATATACCTTTTAGGATACCCAGAAATTTAATGAGTTTCTTGACAGTTTGTGAAAGTCATCATCAAGGTTTGAGTACTCATATCATTAGGAAAGCTCTCTGAGTATCCTTTACATAACAGTGAATTACTTTTTCATTCAGCTCCTTTGACTGTGTGTAACCTACCTCTTACCAGACTCAATCTCTGAAAATGCTCCAAATTGGCTTCTAGACCCCAAAATTAGGTTTATCAAAATTGAGTTGGTTCAGCTATTATCCATCTCTAGGATCTAGTGAGACAAAAATTATATCAATGAGAAATTCGGGGTATCCTAGTTTGAACTTTCCATAACATCTGTAAACTTCCTAGCTAACCCCTTGAGAAACCCTCTTAGAAACCCGAGAGGTCAAAAATGGTTATAATTTATCTTACACTTAGTTTCAAAGTGCCAAATTCGGATTGTAGGCTTGTAATAAAATTTCCTTCATGATAATATTATCAATGATCTACATCCAATGACATCCATTACTAATCTCCTTTGAAACTTAGTGCAAATCTTCTCATTCTGTAAATGATGATTAGGTACATGTAGGGTTCAATGGACATATTTTGCACAGGAATTGAAAGTCTCTTAATTGTACATTACTTACCTTTTCACTGGGCGGCCCACATACCTGATAAAAAAAACTCCACATAATACCTCATTGATAACTATGGAGGAGTACCTATTATAGTAAGCTTCAATAACATGGTTAACTGGTGTCTACCCTTTGTAGACTGTGTAGAAATGTGTACAAGTTCTCAAGCATTTTTGTAGCAAGTAAAAGGGAATAAAACTCTTAATAGATATTAGAATATTTGATTCATCAAATCATTACCTTTATATAGAATCCATTCTACCCACTCAATGAAACACAATCACACAAACATTTCCTGTAGTCTCACAGGCTAGGGATTTCACATTGCACCACGAAAATCAGAAGGTCATAAACTTAACACAAAAACTAGACTCTTTTCAACCTAGGTTTTGCTTAAAAACTTCATCATCTTAAAAAATCCTATAGCATAGTTGACCAAAAAATTCTCCTGATGCATTCAAAATTAAATCATTGATTCATAATAAAAAATCAAAATGCTCTTGAAGAGATCAAATATTCATGTAAAACTGAGTTTATATTATATTTATATATGTGATTATTCATACAAAACTACTTCATTATCCTTCTATGCTATCCCTAGGACCCTTAAACACCTTCAAACCTATGAGGATATGACTTGAATCTCATCATAAATTTTCATCTGCACCCTAAAAATGATTTTAATTCCCTCATGAATTGAACTTATTCTTGAATACCTGTAACTCCATTTCTCAAGATCCATAATTACCAAACCACTTATGCTCTAATTCTTTGGAAGATAGTTTCTTTTTCATCACTGCTTCCACCTTTTGACAACTCTTCACATGACCACCTAAGCCCATATGAACACAGATGGAGACTATTGAAACATCACATGGAACTTGCATGACATTTTATGAAACCTTTATAATTAACTCATTAAACCTATAAAATATGACTATGACAAGCTAGATTATCATTTACAAGTCAACATGTTACAACTGCATTAAATACTTACACTACTAATTCAAATCTACATTTTTGGACCTTGGATAACCTACCTCATTTTGAATGATATTTCAAACTCCAAATCACCTAGAATCACTTCTAGATGAATTTAAAACATTCAAATTGACCTCATAACTATATAGGTTTACATTTTGATGACCTCTTGATGATGTTCTTGCATTAAGGACATGCAAATAACAAGACAAAACATGACGCATCTCAATGTCACACAATTATAATGAATGGGTACAAAACTATTACCTAACCATAAGTTGCGCACCTAACCATAATTTGCACATCCTCCATGGACACCTTCCACATTACCACATTTTTTAGGTTACATATTTAATATATTCATATTTTTTATTTAACCTTAATGATTTAGGGAGTACTTAACATGAAAGCACACATTTTCCTTTTTTAGAGACCACATTCCTTTTGGTTTATTTATCACTTAGCTTATACTAGTTCCATCCAATTTAGTTTGTTTTTATTATTATGAATACACTATATAACTTGATTGATTATTAGATTTTCATAAAAATTATACATTAAGTTTTGATTCCCAAAATTAGAAATTATGCTTTCTCAAAAATCCATTTTCAAGAGGGTCAAATCACATCTACCTTCACAACACAAGAAAGATTTATTAAGCTGCAAAATAATCTCCATGGTACTTATAATTCATAGCCTGACATCACAAGGGTACATTCTCAAAACAAAAAGTAAGTTACAAACTCCCTTTACGAAAAGAGTCATAGTGGTGTATAATTGCATATACCAATAGTCTCTGCGATCCCAAGCACTCTATTATATTTTCCCTTCTAATGGTGTTTAGTTTCTAGGACAGCCATAAGATTACATACTAGATATTTCAGCTCGAATGTCCCAAAAATTACATTATGCCTAACATTCAAGCATCTTCCACACTTTCGTACCCACGAGAAAAATGTATAATAGGTTCTTAGGGAGGAACACACAAATTCTTAAGATTCCCTATGGCTCTAGGACTATGAAGAAAACTTAGATCTAAACATAACTCAAGGCTTACCAAAAAAAATCTTCTTGTCACCTTATATAAAATGTCCTAGTAGAGTTGGTCCATTACAATTCCCATAGGTGGTTTCAAATATCTAAGAGTAAGAAAACATATTCCTATGGTAACAAGGATTTGAGATCATATATCCTCTTGTGAAGTTAAACTACTACATTCCACAAATGTTGGGATGCATTTTGAGATGCACATGGGTCAAACGAGTCCCATGTTCGGGAAGAGAAATCACAAGGTTGAAATACGTGTTCCCATAAGGAACAACTCATCTCTTCACGTAAAACAAGGAAATAATTACTAATGGGTTAAAAGAAGGTGGTTTCCATATTTGCTTTGTTCCTAAGCTCCACATTTGAGGAACCTAATTCAATAGAGAAAAGATCAACCACATTCATTGCTTAGCCCTCTATGTTTAACCTCAAGACTATTTCACAATTCCATAGCTTAGACCCTAGATCCCACATGTCTCAAAAGTGACTCCAATCCTTAATATAAATAATCCCACACAACTTCAACATTCATTAATATAATTCCTAGAAGTATTCCCTTTTACTCTAAACAATATTTAACCATTACCATTCCCATAAGGTGGTTTCGTGACAATGTCGACAAACAGACATGATTCAACAAAAACCTAAATTTGTGCTCTTATTACCTCTAAATTAGGAGGTTCCAAAGAGTGTTATGAAATTAGACTCACCCTTTAATTTTTAGTTATCTAACTAATGTGCTCACACACAAGGGGGTGTCAAACAAGGATCTTACTTTAAGGTTTTCCTTTTCACCTTGGTTTTTCAACGAATTCCAAAGTAATTAGAAAAACAAAAAGGATTTCATTCATGAATAACACATAAAAAAAAGTATGCTATGAAATATCATTTCATTTCCAAATGAAAAATTACATCCATAACATTAGCAAGATATAAACCTATAATTAAATCACTCCTAGAGATTATAATTCTCATTTCCTCAAGATATCCAATATGTTATAACAATTTCTTATTCATCATAAAATAATCAATAAATAACATTAATGGTCATAACAATAGTGTTGATTTATCCATTTAATATTACATGTATTTCAAAGATAACCCCGTTATTACAAAAGCACAAATAATGTCTATCATTTTCTTCTCATCTTGTGTACTTGCAACCACCGCATGGTGAGCACAACTGTTGGCACATGACATCAAACTACAATTAAGCATGAAATATGATTTCACAGTTCTCTAGACAATAATTAAACTATATTTAACATACTTCAAAGGAGAGTAATAATTGCAATGTCATTTCATTTCGTTTCCAAAGCCAAGGAGGGAGATAAAAAGAGGAGAGATAAAACAACATTTTTCCACATTCAATTTCTTTTCAAGAAATTTTAAACAGAAAGTTTCCTACAATCATGTACTCGTTTTTACAAGGTTTCCCTATCATTTTTTTTCTTCGATAAGGTTATATGACAATTTTCACCAATTAGTCACAAGTTTCCAAAAATGTCAAATTTAGACAAGTTTCTTAAAGATCAGCATTCTAAAACCATCTTCGAGGCTCAAACACAAAAGGGAAAAAATTCCTACCTATTCCCATATACACAGGGAAACACTTAGAGCTAACAGAACCCCAAAATGAAAATTAGGATTAAAATGTCATTCGTTCTTTCTGCAGCTATTGGTCATAAATGCACCCAAGCGGCCTTGTCACCCAACAATTGGAGGCCTACAAAACCTATCAAGAAAACTAGATTACGGGATGTTTTTCTCCAAAATGATGGTTTTTTAGTGATTTTCCCATAGAAGTACTCAGAGGTATGTTGAAGTCCACAATCTATTTCTACACCCAGGGCCAAAACGGCGGGTCAAAACCAAATTGTATTTTTAACTTTCCACAGTTGGTTTAAAAGATGTGAACTAGCCTGTTGGGCTCTTAAATGTGTTAGGAAACAAGGTCCAAATGAAAATCCGAGGAACAACCAAACGTTCGGTTGAACACTCCACATGACAAGGTATACATGGCTAAAGTTTGCTTTTCTCATTTCGGGGTTTATAAAGAATGTTTTTCGCCTCCATTGAATAACAAGTGTTTTATTAACATTTTATAAGGTCGCCAAGGAGTAGTTTTTGCTACATTTTCTCGCTTAACCCACCAACCATGTGGGTTTTCCAATTCCAAAACTAGCATCGTAGCTTATCCATCCATCTTACGAGGTAAGGGAGAGTAGTGTTTTCATTCATGGTTAAAGGTCTTGTTGTGTACTTATAGAGGTAAAAATTGCTATATAATAACCCATCCCGTTTAATTCACCTAAACGTTATTTTTCTATAAATCGATATATAAATCCATTACAATTAAGACTACCAGGAATGCTAAAATATGCAAGGATAGAGTAAGATGACCATGCTTGGACAAACGGGTGAGCATTAACTGTGGGGGTTGACGATTCACGAACCATTTCCCAATTCTGGTTGTTTCTACGTCCTTTTTCGAAAACCACAAGGAGCATCATTTGTACCCAATTCACGTTTTCACTGTAAGCTCTAACATTTGCAAGCATATACACAAATTCGCTAATAGGTACCTCCTTCAAAAACCCACTTCCCATTATGATTTTTTTTTCTTCCAAAACTTCTCAACAAATCCATTTTGTGCGAATCCAACAATTATAACAAATATAAGAGAAACATATCTCTAGGGAATTTTATCAAACAGTTCACGTGCCTTGAGATTACTTCTTCAATGTTGTAATAATAATCATACAAAACCAAATCCATCTGCCACCCATCTCAAACTCACAACATTATGCAATGCAACCCAATTAGAGGTGGTGCAACAAAAATCTTTCTATTGCAAACAGCTCCCCGGGACGCTTATCCCCTAGACCATTCAACAAAGCATCACATCACTCTGCGTGCATATTTTGCAACCAAAGTAAGTCATAGAACCATAATTACATGAAGCATTTTGTCAAACAGTTCACACACCTTTCCTAGGTTCCCACATTTTTGCATATTCGACTGACAGGGACAACAACAGTATCAAAACATATGACAAAATCACTCTACCCATGTGATTTGATTTACGATGCTTCCAGTCTGGCGCCGGAGGGGAGTATGTTGGAGAATGCTGAGGAGTTTGGTTTTATACCTGTTAATTATATTGGATTTGAAATATTTTCAAGCCATTTTCAAGCTCTTGCTTTTGGCGCAGGTGGGAGGAGGAGCAAAGGTTGCGGTGTTTGGATTTACACCTGCAAATTTGCAATTGCTTTGAATTTTCCAAAGCCATTTATTTTTAACCAAACCGATTGTATACATTCAACAATCCTTGTTTTCCACTTGACCACACTATGATGAGGCATTTTGATAAACAAAACATAGTCCAAATACTTTCACGGGGTTATGAAAATCTACACTACATCACTCCAATTTTCCCAACCGTCCAAGCAGACACCTTCCTTTTAGGCATTTTTATTAAATAGTTCATAGTCATTGTGCAAGGGCCATGCTAATCCTCCGTGGCATCCCAAAATTATTCAATAGTCCAAATTTTCAAATTGTCTACCAGAGCGCTTGCAACTAGCCATATCTGCCAAAATAATTTGCTCTTCAAAGGACTTTATAGGATATCCATGTTATGCTCTAAGCTCCCAATTTGACATTGGAAGAGAGGATGTTGGATGAAGTTGTGGAGTTTGGCTTTACATCTATTCAAATTGCATTTGTTTTTGAGATTTCAAAGCCTTTTCCAAAATCAAAAATTCATTTTGTGCGTACCCAACACAATGACAGTTTACCAACCGGCTCACACGCCATGCTAGGATCTCTCCTTCCTCCATGCTGCCAAGAACTACAAGATAATACCAAAGCTATCCTCTGGAAAGAAAACAATGTTGGAAGCATAAACAATGAGGGGGCGCGGGGGGGGTCGGGGGGAGGCAGGGCGGGTGAATCGGTGTGTCATTAATTTTTTTACTTCAATTGCTTTTAACGATTCAACATTCATTATCCATTATATGTGCAATATCAATTAACTTAGCAAACCATCAAGCAACACATCAACCATCCACATAAGCATGAAAATAGAAAGAACACATAAACACCATATTTAAGTGGGAAACCCTCAAGGGGAATAAAACCCACTGAACCGTTGCATATATTACTCAATACAAAGGACTCTTATTAATATTACACATTACAAGAGATTTGTTTAGTGAGGCACCAACTGCACAAGGAGCACCAACCCCTAGTTTAGTAGGGCACCAACCCTATAAGAAACACCAACCCCTATTTTAATAGAGAACCAACTCTACTAGGAGGAACCAACCCCATTGATGAATCAACACCAACTAAATCCATTTGAAATGAATGGCATCTCTGATTTGTTGCTGCAACAACTGATGATGACTTTATAAAGCTCACTCTCCTCTCTATCTTCTTCAACACATCTCTCAAGCCTTCTTGCCAAAAACCTCTTCCTTCAAGCTGATTTCAACACTTTCCATAGCTCGCCATTGCCTTATCTCTCCACTACAACATCACGCACTCATTTCTCTCTCAACAAGGTCACAAGGACCTTCATCACCTTCACTTCTCTTCCCTCTAGGTCACACTTTTCCCTCTTTTTCTCAACACACACAAATGAACTCTCTAATTTTCTTTTATACATGTCTCTCGGTAATAAAAACATGTAGGTAGGCCTTCATAGTGAAAAATACATAAAAAAAACATGTGGTCAGCATAAAAACATCATACAAACACCCATATAGGTTGGAAATATCACGAGCATACCTAAAACCATCATTAGGACCTAAGAAGCCCAAAAGCACTTCAAGAAGCCTACTCGCCAAATATGAATGTGTAAGACCAAAACCAACTTCACCAAGGAATGCCACATAATTATACATGTTGTCTAATCCATCAATAATATCCAACAATCATGAAAACAACTCAGAACAATCATCACACTATGAAACCCTCAAAATTAGCCTTCAAAGAACTAGCCATAACTTGCTCAAAACTCAACAAAAACTTAAGTATGATATACCATTGGAAATATCTTGATGTCAGGATCATCAAAAAATTAAAACCAAGCCATGAAACCACATGTAGTACCTTCAATCTGCTATGTTCCCAGATTGCTCCAAACTTATGGAAGAGTCCTCTACAACTTCAAATCATCACTTTTACAAAATGAATCAATTTTGGGTCACTACAAGCAATTTTCTCCAAGTTGCTCCAAAGCTAGGGTTTTATGAGGGTTAGAAAGTTGTTTGGATTCTTAAGGATTGTTAATAAAAATATGACCATAAAGCAACCTCATAATCCTTGGAAAATATTCATAACTAAACTATTCAACAACCCCTAAGATCTCATTTCCCCATGAAAATCATACACTCCCCAAAAAGCATATGAAAGTCAATATTTAGGTCTAAAACTCACATATGAAAACCCAGTTTTTGCAAAAACTCAATATATCACAAAATATTCATCACCTAATCCTGAAATTTGGTCCACACCATAATATCAACCTGCCAAAAAATCTACAATGATCACCTATTCTTAACTATATCTGAAACTCTCCAAACACCATGGTTTTCTCATGCCTTCATGCCTTGTCTTCATTGTTCTTACTTCAAAGGACCTTAACCATGCACTATGAACTTGAATTGTGACCTTGTACACCTTATCTTCATGATAGAAAACCTTAAAAAACTCCTTACATGCTCAAAAAAATCTGATCTGCTTCATACTTCATGCTTCCATACGATCTAGCTAGAACTAGGTTTAGGACTAGGTCTAGAATGTCTTGTCTCAACACATACATTATAAAAATGGATATTTTCACCACCTTGCAGACCTAAGAGAACCTTTGACACACCTCTCCAATCATGATATACACTCTACCAACCTTCATATAACCTTTGGAGTTCATACACTAGACCATACAGGCTCAACCATGCACTAAATCATGCAAATGCACCAAGACATCATGCCAAAACACCAATACAACACTTCATGACACTTGACCTCATCAATGACAACAACATGTACTCACCTAGGCTCACAAAGACACATTGACATCAATATTACTTGAAATCAATGATAACAATCATGCCACATTGTCCAAAGATCTCCCCCTTTGTCATTGATGACAAACATATTCAAAAACATTGATGACAACCAAACATGCAAGTACTATCGCGACTTAAAATTCATGTTTCTAAGTTCACTCCCCCCCTTTGAAATCTATGACACATGCATTAATAGAAACTTGACATCACAACAACATCAATAATGTAAAAACACAAACTTGCTCCCTCTTGGACTACTCATTCACTTTCTTGGCACCAAATGCAAAAAATGATCCACAGACCTATTTCTAACTCACACAAATCCCCTTGAGAGATTAATCACCATATCTTAGCTCTATTATTCAAAGCTCATTGCTCCCCTTGAACAACTACACACCACTTTGGTCTTTAATCCTGTTGTAGAATTTCATAAGGTTTTCATTGATGTCAAAGTTTTCCTAAGGTGTCTAGGTGGTTCCACGAGGTGACAAGTCATGTCAAATCATGATGTTATGGTATGAAAGCAGGATCTAGGTGCATGGTCAAGTAAGGGAGTTGTGTGGTGAGTCCTCCCAAGGTTGTATGTAGAATTAACAAGATCAAACATGGTCAATTATGTGTGTGTGAGGTGTTAACAAGTCAGCAACATGTCTCCATGGTTAACTCGTGAAGTTTCAGGTAGCTCTAGGCCTAATCCTAGTCTTAGATCAAGCAGACTGGGCATGGAAACATGAGAAATGGATCAAGGAAAAGATAGGAAGAGCATGGTTGGAGCAGTATGATCTGAATAACATGTGTGGAAGGAGTATTAGGTCAATACTTAGGCTTATATGGCATGAAGGAAACCATTTTGAGGCATTTCAGTGAAGATAAGGCCAGTAGGAAAGTGAGATGGTTGAGCCAAGGCATGATGATGCAAACCAAGACATTAAAGGAGTATAATATGATGGTATATGATGTGTGAATGGATTCACAAATGTATAAGGAGGTAAACTAAGCAATTACCCAAGTTAGCATAATACACCCTTCGGACTAGAGAAAAAAATATGCAAAAATGAGACGGGGAAGAGTTTCCAAAGAAAAATATGACAAATTGGTCATTAGAATACATGTAGGGGTGAGTTTAGAAGGTGTGGTCAAAATTTCAAGACCTAAGGAGGTGTTTTGCAAAAGTTATGCATGTTTTACCAAAATCGGGTTTTTGAGAAAAATTTGAGCACCTAACTTCTTAGTAGTTGTGGATAAATTGACAAAGCCTTATTCATATAAATTATAGAAGAATTTTTTGTAGGGAATTTGGATAAAAAAATGATGCAGAATGTTTGAGATCAATTGGTTAAGTATTTAAAAAGTTATAACCATTTTTCTAAGCTAGTTTGAAACCCTCCAAACCCTTATCCTAAAGTGATAGGAGAAAAAAGAAGATGTTTGATCTTCTAATCAATTGTAAAAGCCATGAAACCTACTTGGATGTGTAGAGGACTCCTCTGAAGCACATTTTAGTGACATTTTTCCTTTGCATGTGTGACTGTACATATAGAATGACCTATATGGTTTTGAAGAAAATTTTAGGTACAGTGTAAATTTGAATGTTTCATAAGATCACTTTACGTGCTTCTAGAAAGCTTGATGATGTATAATACATTCTCACGTAAATATATTGGACAATTTATATCACTAATTTTTAAGGTTTATGTGCATTTTTACTCCTGCCTACTATAAGAAGCATTTGTGTTGAATGAAGTCAACCAGTCATGAGAGAGTTGAAGGAGGTTTGAATGTGAGTATGAATAATCAACTTGTGCAGGTCAATAAGTAGTTAAACCCTTACATGTCCCTAGTGATACCTGAATATTTAGAATGGCAGATTGAATGATCATAAGAGTGAAAGATGTCTTCAAGTTAAAATTAATGTACTAATTCAAAATGAGTACATCTTAGTAAGATAGTTTACTAAGACTAAGGTTGAAAATGAAGTCATTTCACAGTTAAATTTCAAAAGAAATGTCTAGTTTGATATGCTTAAAGAAACCTTCATTGAATTGATATCTAAGTTTCCGATCTAAAAAAGTTGTTATCAAATGCACAACAAAAAGGAACCAGGTGTATGTAATTTCAAAACTCTTATGCCTAGTCTTGACAATCATAAGGTTCATTCTAGATAGTCTTGAAAATGATATAAGTGGATAAAATCTTCATATGATGAAATAGTTGAAGTGGATGGGAAGAAAATATCCACTTGGGAAGATTCTGATTCATGAATCCATGGTGAATGATAATGAAATGTTGTGAAGATTTTTTAAAACTATAAACAATGTATCATTTGATTAAAAATCAGTGTATACCATGTTCTTGATCAAATCAATGAAGGTGTAATAAAAGAAAAAGTGAGCCTTGTGATATCATCAAGTTGGTGATTTGAAATGGACATGTCTTCCTATCCCCTTAATATACCTTGTACAATAGTGAAGTTATTTGCAATCCAGTTTGTAAATTATCACAATCCTCTTAAGTATGAATGTAGTTCTTAAAATCTATCTTTTTTGCAGATGATTCTCAATAACACATGTGTTCTTAGAATTCTCTTCTAGCTGTGAAGACTTTCTCATAATGTTATTATGATAGAAGGTCTAAAATTTCAATGATAAATGTGTACCCCTATAAAATAGAGTTATAGAATAGTTAAAATTGAGTTTGATAACATGATCTTGTTCTTAATGCCACTTCAAAGTCTATTTAAATGAAATTAAAATTTCCCACAAAATGGTGATAGTTTAAGGGTGAAAAGATGATAAAGGTTAATATGTGCTTAGTTGTAACGTTACATCAATCTATAAATGCCCTTTGCAGATCTTAGTCTGAGCATTTAAAATTAATTTCAGGATAATTCACCATAGGAATTAAAATGGTGAATTGACAGATTTTAAAGTCTATAAAATACTTTGATTGAGATTCTTGGTCTAACTTACTCAAGTGTCATTGGTAGCAAATGAATTCTTACACAATAAGAGATCATGTTAGATAGAGTAACTGAACATATCTTGGAAAAAGTACAAGAAGACAAATTTGGTGGAAGAGCTAGTTAGTATAAATCTATTTATCTCCTTGATTATAGGAGGAAAGAATGAGGGACAATAACTTGAAGAGTCTTTGCAACTAGATGAAACATTGAAAGTTCATTCATGTATAGATGCCATGAGTCATGAAACTTGTTTATTTAAGCTTGGGATTTTTAAGTATGTATTGAAATTGTTGTTGAAATTGGGGAGAGATGAGTGATTGTATTGCAAAAAATAAGAATGATATTAGTGTGTTGAAAGCCATGTAAAATTAAGAGAGAAAAAGACAAATAAAGGTGAGTTGAAACAGTGATCACATCAGGTTGATGAAAGCAACAAAGTGAAGAAGGTGATCAAAACAAATTTCTTGTAATCAAAGTCTGAGTTGTAGCTCAGCAATTTAAGAGTGAGCTTCCTAGCAAGTTGTTGCTTGCAGAACAAAATTCAAGTGGGTGCTTGGCATAGAATTGAAGTGGATTCTTCAAAACTATAGTTAGAGCTTTAGGGTGAGTGGATGCTCATCATTTGGTGAGATCATTGTAATTTTTGATGGACAATTGTCCTTGATATTGCTTTGATTTCTCCTTTCTATGGGTGTCCCCCCTTATTAGGTTTCCCACCTTAAATTGTCTCCTCATGTGTACATGTGTGTTTTTTGCTCTTTCTCTTTCATGGTTGGATGTTCATGTTCTTCATGGTTAACACAGTCAAGCTTGGTTGATTGAATCATTGTAAATTACATAAAATTTTAATAAGCATTGATTCACCCCCCCTCTCAGTGCCTAGAATTTCTAACAATTGGTATCAGAGTTGGTTCTCTTTGTAAAAGTTTAACAAATTAAGAGAAGATCCTCAAGGCACAAGCATGGGTGGTCAAGATGATACAATGTTAAAGAAGAAGTATGAGATTTCTCAAGCCTTTGATTAAAGAATTAAAGGCTGAAATTAAGCTCATTGAAGAAAATCATCTTGAAGAACTCAAAGAGGTGGAATTAATTGTTAGTAAGATGTCAAAATATCTAAGTGTCAAAAAAAAAGGCTTATGTCAAACTTGAGGAAGAATTGAAGAATTCAAAGGATGAGATAGAACAAGTTAAAGATAAATTGATGACATATCAAAGAACTAATGAAAGTTCAAGCAATCAAAGATATCACTAATGAAAGATCAGGTCTGATTTTTAAAAATAAAGAAACTTAGTTTGAATTAGAGCGTGAATCTAGTCATGAGCCATGCCAAAAGCCATAAAATCTAAGGCTGAAGAATGTGGATAAACTAAATGCAAAATTGATTACACTAAGAGAGGAACTAGGAACAAGCAAGGAAAAAGGAGTTGAAGGGAAAGTTAATTCATGTATCATATCAAGAAGACAAGAAGACCATCAAGCAACCAAATGCAAGGAGATTCCCTGGTAAGTTTCATGGAAATTTATTTTCATGTCATGTCTTTGGACATAGAGCTAGGGATTGCATAAGGAAAGTAGACAAGGAACACCCATGGAGGGATTGTAGGACTGAATTTGAAAATAAATATAATCTGTTTCAATTTCCATGAGAGGGGTCACATAGCCAAATTTTTCCTTGAAGAGCCTATGGAGCATGATTGGATAAAGGAGACATCTAGAGTTGTATGTTTTAAGTGCAACAAAACAGGTCATTTTGCAAGACATTGTAACAAGAGGAACCTCATCTACAAGAGGAAGGATGAAGTCAAGCTTATCCTATAGAAACAACTAACGGAAAATCAAAATTAGCCAATGAAGAGACAAGCTTAACTGAGGTGACAAAATGCATAGAAAAAAATAAGGAGGTAGTTTGATCAATCAAATCCATAAAGACCAATCATCCATTAATCCCTATGAGAGGTATGTTTGACCTAGTTGAGAACAAGTCCATTTATGAGGAGGAAAATATGTACTTAATGAGAAACACTCAGGGGACCATCATTCCAAGACAACTATGTAAATGAATCATAAAGTCAATTTGCAAGAGGGAAAGAAAGGTGGAATCATTGGAATTCTTTGAGGATTTCATGAAGTTCTAGTGCTCTCAGGAGCATGAAATTCCTTCTCTAGGCTTCTAGAAGGTAGGAGTCATTTTGAAGGAATCCAAATGAGCTTGTGAATGCAATTGGTCATCTTGTAAGATGTCAAATCTCAAGAAAAATCTTATCCCTCATGATGAGTGAACCATCCAAAGAATGTTTCTGCATATAAGGTGCCATCAGTAGTTGTTGATTGAAGTCTTTATCACATTGTAAAGGTATGTCAGAGAATGGTTGTTGCCTCTTGTTGATGTACCAATATTTTTGAAGTTCTTGGATTTGTTTCCTGTCTATAGCATACAAGGAATGTGAGTATAGGTAAACAAGTTCTAAAGGTCTATGTGCATTATCTCTCTCTATGTATAGTCAAGGGGTCATAATTAGAGGTTATGAGCTATATCAATGCTGAAAGTCAATTTCATAGTGTCGAACATGTTTTAGTTCTTCTCAATACTATAAGACATTCATGTGTGAAGTAAAGTCTAAGGATCCTCCTTCAAGCTAAATGTTGTGTAATTATAGTCCTTCAAAGATGAGTGATCCATTAGAATGTTCATTAAAGTTTTTGGTATTCATTAAGCTTTAAATAGTAAAATTATCCCATGATGTCTATAAGGTTCTTGTCATGAGTATAAAAAAAACCATGAATTTTCTCTAAACCTAGTAAGTGTTAACTGTGTCCCAGCTGTCAAGATCTTAGGGATAGTATGTTAGACCCTCTTAAATTCCATTTGTATAAGATGATTGTGTACACTCCTATATGAGTTTGAGCATATCATTTTGGTGCTTGTTGATTAAGTTTTTTTTAAGTCATTGTAGAATGTGTAAAGAGTCATGATGAACATCAAGGAATCATATTACTTAGAATGCATAACCAACTTGCATGAAGAATCTCACGAGTTTTCTTAAAATCAGTCAAAATAAGTCAAGAGTTAAGTCAAGACTGTCATGATCATTTCATACAAGTATTAAGCTCCTAAAATAGTTTAGAACATGTACCAGTCAAGATACCTTGTGGATATGAATTTTATAGTTGTATAAGTCCTATGATGCTTGATCAAATATGAAGAGAAATTTGAGAAATATAGTGATACGGAGTGGATGCTTCCTAGGTTTTTGTGGTCATTCAAGCTCTTCATCCAATGTGTAGTTTAAAAAGAAGAATATATGAATATGCATTTGATTGTATTCCATGCCATAAACCATTGAATATGAATATGTGAGTGTCTTGACTGAAATTTGAAGGTCCAACAATTCTTCAAATAGAGTGTGAAAGGAAATGACAATGTTATAGTACTCTCTGTGATGTACTACAGTCAAAATATTTCTCTCATTTGGGTTGTCATCAAATCTAGGTAAGGTTTATGTTCAAAATGATTAGCATATGTCAAGGTAATTGTGTTAATGTATCTAAGTCATAATGATGAGTGCATATATGCTAGTGTCCTGTCTTATGAGTAAATTGAGCAAGGTATAAAGGTTTTGAGGGCTTGTCAAGGTCTTTTGAAGCATGAGTCCATGATAGGTATGTATGGTATGTTCATCAATCTTGTCAGTGAATAGTAAGTTATCTTTATTAATGGTCTAGTTAGTCACTTTGTGTAAATGATGGACCTTATGAGTTTGTTTGCAAAATGTATATGTTCAGTCAAAATGTAAGGCCATAGTCAACCTTTTCATTGTTGTCAGTCAAGGTTGCTATCTGGGTCTAAAAATCCAATGTGTCAAAATGATTGAAAAATAAGGAAGCATCTCAGTCTCTGTCAAAATCATGTAATTGTGAGTATGTAATGTGAAGCTCTCCAGTATCATGAAAGATGTGCAAAGCATGATGGTCTTTAGGGTCTGTACAGTGAAGTAAAGATGTACTTCATCAAGACTTCAAAGGTTTCCTAATGAGTTAATGTTGTCTAAGCATTTCTTAGGATTGTCAAGGTGTGTCATGTGTGACCAAGACAAAACTCATGATGAAATCACCCCTAAGCTCACCAAAGCTATAACAAGGAAGTTACAGTGAATCTGAGAAATATTTCTCACATGATGAAGAAAAGGTTTAGAATATAGAATGAATATGGTCTCACAATTGATATTGCACAAATGTTCGTACAAGTACTCCTGTCTTAAATGAGCTGTTAAGATAAAAAAAATTCTCAGCGGTAATGTTTGGAGGGATAGAGATTATGTTTGTACATTCAAGTAGAAATTTGCATAAAGAAATGAATGAAGAAGAATGATGTAAATATTAGAAAATCTAAAATTTGATCTGGCTCTTAGAAGACATAAGAAAACATGGTTCAAGGAGGCAAAGTAAACTGGATCGAAACTCAAATGCACATTTATAGGAAAAACTATGATTTAATAGCAAGATGGAAAGCTTGATAATTTCAGCACAAATCTTTTGCAAGTTATTTGGGGAAATGAAGATCATCACAAGTTAAATAGTTGTAAATTTCCTTCTCTCGGGCTTGCACAGAAACCCTCTTAGGGTTTGGAAAGGGTTTGAATATTGAAGGCTTAAATGATGGAGAAAATGATTGAAGTTTCATACAAATGACCTTTGAAAATCTCTTACACAAATTTTTGTTATTAGAGCACTCAACGTATCCACACATGTGAGCAATTTATATTAGTAGTGGATAACATTGTACAGTTTTAGAAAATACCTAATTTGGAGCCTTGAAATGAAATTTTGAAGCAAATTTGAAAAAATAAGTTTCAATGAAACTTGGCACACAAAATCTAAGCCATAATGGGTATTTAAAAATCATCTTAGATCATCAAAAGAATCGGTTTTGAAAAATTTATAAATGAAACTCAGAGTTATAAGGCTACAAGGCTGGATATGTAGAGTTAGACATTTTGGTTTGAATGAGAGAATTTTTTTTAGTTTTTCTTTGAAGCTTCTTGACTCAAAGAAGGTTGTGAGAATATGGAAAACATGAAGCTATTGGAATTATGATTTGGAGAGGCTTGGAAAACAGTTTATAGTTAGGAAAAAAAATGAAAAATTGAAGGCCTTTTGAAATAGAACTCTCACAGGTATAGTATAGTCAAGCATATAAGGTTCTGACTTTTTGAGAAGTTCTTCTGAGGCTCAATGGAGTTCTATGCAGTGCCCACATTTTTATAGCTCTAGTTATCTGTTGGTTCCTTTATTCCTAGACATGTTTTGATTTAGACTTTGATAGACTTTGGACATTTTACTATGATATTTTATCCTCATGGACATTATGGCATTTTAGGCGCGTAGCGCCAATTGGACTAGATTCGTATACTGATATATTTCTTATGATGTTGATGACACTAACAGGGTTATATGATAGACTTATTGGTTAGATGTTAGTCTCTTGTGGTGGATTTGATTAATGATATAGTGTTTTGGATTTAATGATGGTAATTTTCATACTAACCTAAGTGTATGTCGTTGCAATTTTATTTGTGGATGATTCATGGCAAACTATGTGGGTAATTGTATGCATTGCACTATCAATTGTAAATTATGTTCGGACATAAGTTTGATTGATATTGTGATGTATAGATGATGTTTATTATATTGGACAGATGCGGTTAATGTGTGCAATGAGTGTGCAGGTGACAGGTATAGGAGAGCATGGGTTTCAGGGCAGCTACGCAATTGTGCACAAGCGGCCCACGGGCTGAGTCCTAACCATGCTAAATGTTTGAGGCCTTAGATTAGATGTCTTTATTTGGGCACCATGGGTGAACCCCTCAATTGTAATGTAATATTGTTTTGTAAAATTAATTAGGTTTAGGGTGTGTTTTATTAAGTAAACTAGCTTAGGGGTTTAATGATCTTATCTTAAGTAAAGTGTTGGTTTTGAGAAGTGCGTGTGTGTTGGTAGAAGGGATTGGGGACCACATGTGAACCTTGGGTGGATCCCACACCCTCTACCCTTGTGCCCAAGCATGCCAAACCCGAAATTGGGTTATTTTGGGTATTTTTAGGGACCCCTTTTTAGTTTGGGGGTTCCCTTAGCATGAAAATGGGCCCTTGGACCCTACCTAATAGGTAGGGGGGCCTATTTCTAAGGTTTGGAGGGGCTTTCCCTCCCATTTAGCCCTTTTTAGTCACCATCCATGTAAGATGGTTGGGTTGTGTGAAAGTGTTAAAAGTTGCTCCACTTTGTTTTATTTTAGTTTTTGGTATTTTAGGTGAAAAGGGATAAAAGGTGAGTTTACTTACTTATTTGGTTTTTTGGAATCTTTGACTCTTGAGAGGAGAGGGGGTGACACTTGTCACTTTCCCATTGGTGAGGAAACTTTTGAGTTCCTCTTCTTATTCTTCCTCATGCGGAAGGAATGGGTCTTCTTGGTTCATTTTTTTTTGGAGCACTTGAAGAATTTTTGGGAGCTTGGAGGTGAGCTTGGACAAGGGGAAAAAATTAGAGTCTTGGAAAGCATTATAGAGGTAGGGTTCCTAACCCTTTTCTTTCTTAATTGTGCTTATTTTGTTAGCTATGCTTAATCAATAGAATGGTGTGTATGAAATGATGTGTTGTGAGTTGAATGGTTAATGTAGTTGTTTGTTTGTTCTTGTTGTTCTTTGTTTTCTCTCCACCATCATTTGGATTGATGGTTTTTGGAGAATGTAGGGAAAGAGAGAGGGATTTCCCTCTCAAACCTCATGGTTGTTGGTCAAACCATGAAGGTCCCTTCTCATCTCCTCATATGGTTTGAGGTGGGAGAAATGTTCATATGGCTTGAACCTTTCCCAATCTTGGTGAGGAAACCCTTTTGGGTTTGAAAATCCTCCCAAGAAGGATTTCTATAGCATAAAGGAGGAATAAGGAGGATGAATGATTAGGAGGTATAAGGAGTTTTGTATATATGTATTTGTTGGTGCTCCTATGGTTGGACACCTTGATTTGGGCATCCTACTTCCTCTCTTCCCCCTTGTGAGGTTGACCTTGTTCTCCTCATGATGTGGTTTTCATTGTATAGTAGGTCTAAGTGGTTGAATGGTCTTATGTTTTCTCTTGTTGTGTGTTTAATCCCCATTATACTTGTGCACATTGTGGAAGCTAGTTCCTCTCTCCCATGGGCTTGGGGGAGGCTAGCATGACTTCCAACCATGGAAAGGCATGTGATGATGCCTATTGGTTGGGTGGTAAACAAGCCATGTCTCTTGTTGCAGCATTCTTAGGAGCACATTCAAGGTTGGAGATTCAAGGATGAAGTTTTGTTGAAGTGGTGACTTGTTCTTTTATCCTCAAAAAAAAAATTCATTGTAAAGATTACACTTTATTGTAACTATGTTATATGGAAGATTGTGGATAGCCTCTTCTTGTAAACTCATCCTATTGTGATTTGAAAGTCTTGTTATAATATGCATCTTTTGTCTTGTAACCTATCTCTATTAAAAAAAAGAGGTTACCACATAAGATCATGAGTTCTTTATTTTACTTCTCTTCATTTGTAATGATTGTTTGGTTTGAAATCTGTAAAATATAGCTATGAAATGTACATGCATTACATATTGAATCTTAAATTTTAGTGTGCTTGCATTAGAATTTTTTTTTATGGCATTACATTCTACAAGTTCATTAAATCACTTGAGAACATGACATCCAGCTGAATAAGTCCCTACGATGCCTAGATAGAAGCGTGTCGAGTGAAACAACATTAACATCCTACACAAATCTGTATGTACAGTTTTCATGCTCATATTTGAAGTATAATTGATACATTTCCAATATAAAGGAGTGATATTGAGATCACAAGAGGATGAATTTCTAAGAAGAGAACATAGTCAAAATAAAATTTGGTATCTAGACTTGTTGATGGAGCATGAAGTGACTTTTGGGAATTGTTGCTAAATTTGACTAAAGAACACTGCAAAAACTCTTTAGGACCTTGTTAAAACTAATGTCCATTATTCCAGTGTAATAATCATGCTTTGTGACTAAATTATGTGGGTTCTCAAGTAGATGGAGACAATACCACCATAGGGGGAGTCACAGGAAGTTAGCTCATGATGAGTGTGGGCTTCTATAGCAAGATGGAGTTAGTTCATTTTACATTGAATAGGTGCCTTAGGGAAAATTTCATTCAAGTGAGGCCAAGTTGGACATCATAAGAAGAAGGGTTCATTTTAAGACCCCCCTCTGATAAATTAGTTTAGAATGGGTGGTGAATCTACAAAATCGAATTTTGCATTGATGGTGAATTTTTGAAAAACTATTTCGTGGCAAAGCCGACTGGGTTGGATGGCTGTCCATCATCTTCTATACAACATGGGTTGGATGGTGTACAACCCAAGTTGTACAGAAGACAATGAATGGACATCCAACCCAGGTTGAACAGTCGTCCATCATCTGCCGTACAACCTAGGTTGGACTTCATCTAACCCAAGTTTTACAGAAGACAATGGATGACTATCCAACCAGGGTTGGACGGTCATCCATTGTCAGCCATCCAAACTAGGTTGGACAATGACTTTCCAACCCAGTTTGGATGATAGACAATGGACAACCGTCCAACCCTGATTGGATGATCGTCCATCGTCTATCGTATAACCTGGGTTAGACGATGTCCAACCTACGTTGCATGATAGATAATGGATGACCGTCCAGTCTGGGTTAGATGACCATCCATTGTCTACCATCCAACCTAGGTTGTATGACCATGTATTGTCTATAATCCAACCCAACCATCTAACCTGGGTTGGATGGTCGTCCATTGTTTTCCGTCCAACCTAGGTTAAACAGCTGGGTTGGACGATAGAAAGTGAACGACCATCCAACCCAGGTTGGATAGCCATCCATCATCTGCTTTCCAACATGGGTTGGATGACAAAAAATGGTTGTATGTCCAACCTAAGTTGGATGGATAACCACTCTTTGTTGGATGTCTGTATTAAATGGGTACCCCCTGTAACCTCTCAGGCTATGTAGTATACCTCAACAAATACATACATAAGTTAATTTTTACATATAAATAATATGCAAATTGACCCATACAAATGACTTGTTGGTGGAAATTTCAGGTGAAGCAAGCGGCAACTAACTGCTAAAAATTTTCCATTTCCAATTTCTAAAATCCCTAATATTCAAGAGTTTACGAAAAATTCACCACTAAAATTTTCCTTGACAAGAATATGAGAGCTTAAAAAAAGATAAATAGCCAAACATGATATTTGCATCCAAATGAGGTGAGTCAAGCGATGGGGAGATTGATATAAGATAAAATGCATCTTCTCACATCAGGCACATAGCCCAAAACCGTAAGGAATTAGAGCAAGAAGGTAAAATTTGTAGTTTTTGGCATGATTTATTGAAAGGCATAAGTTTGGAACATAATGAATGGCCAAAATGAGGACAAGTAAGAGGATAAAAATCTTAAGGGGAACATTTAGTTATTCACTCCAAGTATATAGACCTCATATGCTGTTGGTAGGAGCCAAGAAAAGAGAAAACATAGTCCTAAGGGGAGCCTGTGAACAAATAAGTTTGTCTTTCTCATGCATTAATGTCCTTGGTTGTCATTGTTTCATGTCAACTAGTCAAGTAACCTTTGTCATAGATGTAAAAGGGGAAGAGTGAACCAAGAAACATGAGAAAAGGGCTTGTAGGTGTTGGTCTTGATTGGTTGCCATCAATGTTTCTAGGTGGTTGCCATCAATGAAAAAGGGGGATATTGTTGGGTAATGTGTCATAAGGTTGTCATTGATGTCAAGTTGTACATTGATGTCAAAGTGTCTCTCCAAGGTTTCCAAGTGGTTCCATGAAGTGTCAAGTCATGTCAAATCATGATGTCATGGTATGAAAGCAAGATTCAGGTGCATGGTCAAGAAAGGGAGTTGTGTGGTGAGTAATCCCAAGGTTGTATGCAAGACTTAACAAGGTCAAACATGGTAAATTAGGTGTGTGTGAGGTGTCAACAAGTCTATAACAAGTCTCCATGGTTAACTCGTGAAGTTTTAGGTAGCTATAGGCCTAATCCTAGTCCTAGATCAAACATGCAGGCATGAAAACATGAGAAATGGATCAGAGAAAAACATGAAGAACATGGTTGGAGTAGTATGAGCTGGAATGACATGTGTGGAAGGAGTATTAGGTCAATACTCAGGATTATAGGGCATGAAGGTACCCATTTTGAGGAATTTCAGTGAAGATAAGGCCAGTAGGAAAGTGAGATGGTTGATCCAAGGCATGATGATGAAAACCAAGAATTTAAGGAGCATAATATGATGGTATATGAGGTGTTCAAGGCTTCACAAAGGTCTAAGGAGGTAAATTAAGCAATTACCTAGGTTGACATAATACACCCTTTAGGACTAGAGAACAAAAGCTGCACAAATGATATGGGTCAGAGCTTTCTGTTAGGAAATGATGGATGAAATATGTGGGCTAATCCCACACATAATCACAATATTCAAAACTAATATACATAATAACATCACATATCTGAAATAAAAGTGTAGAAAATAAAAGCACACAACACAAAGATAGTATTTAACGTGGTTCACCCAATTTGGGCTACGTCCACTAAGAATCACTTGCTTAGAGTTTATTACAATTGAACTCTTTCTCTCAATATAATACCCAAATTTGTTTGGAGTTGTGCTTAACAAACTCTCTTGAATTCACACTTGAACTCACACACATCTGCTATGATGTCTCTACTACCATATGCACAAAAGCACATAAATAAACAACTTCTTAAACAATTTTACAATACCGTGGGTACCAAAACCATGGGATAAAACTGCCTCATAAACCTATGGGTAAAAATACCTCCTATATGAGAAGAACACATACCAAAACCATGGGTTCCTTTGATAACTTGAAATGGCCTGCCAAAGGAGTCCCAATCAGTTTAGCATCCTACATATTAAATCTCTCGAAGACCTTCTTAATGTACTCTTCTTGAGATAAAGTCAGCTTCCATTCCTTCCTATCCCAATATATAATCATACCAAGGATTTGTTTGTCTTCCCCCAAATCCTTCATAGAAAAGGAGTCAGTTAGCTGCTTCTTGAGTAATTTTATTTCCTGCATGTTTTTACCTACAACCAACATGTCATCCATATACAAGCACATGATAATATGACTGCCATCCTGAAATTTCTTTATATGCACGCAATGGTTAGAATGAAATCTAATATAACCTTGATCCATTATGAAGCTATCAAATTTATTATACCATTGACGCAGAGCTTGTTTCAGGCCATACAAGATCTTATTCAGTTTGCACACCATCTCCTCTTTACCGTTGACCTCATATCCCTCTAGTTGATGCATATATAGATCCTCCTCCAAATCACCATGGAGAATCATAGTCTTTACATCTAACTACTCTAATTGCAAGTATTTTGCTACAACTATTCCAAGAATAGTTCTAATAGA
This sequence comes from Taxus chinensis, assembly GCA_019776745.2. Taxonomy (NCBI): domain Eukaryota; kingdom Viridiplantae; phylum Streptophyta; class Pinopsida; order Cupressales; family Taxaceae; genus Taxus; species Taxus chinensis. Next base: position 222,204,188 of record CM034151.1, read on the forward strand.
AGTCATTTTTACCACAGGAGAAAAAATATCATCAAAATTTATACTTTTTTTCTGTGTAAACCCCTTAACCACCAACTGGGCCTTGTATCTTTTCTTGCCTCCTTCTTCCTCTTTAACTTTGTACACCCACTTGTTCTACAATGCTCTTTTTTCTTAAGGTAACTTCACCAAATCCCTACTTTGGTTCTCCATGAGAGACTGATGTTCCTCATTCATTGCTTACTCCCACTTCTTCTTGGCATCTACCTGCATTGCTTCATCAAATCTCTCTGGATTTGCACTGTCAGTGAGTAATAAATAATTAAGAGAAGGAGAAAAACATCAGGTGCTCTTCTTACCATATAAGACCTCCTCAATATAGGAGTTTGGTGTTCCTGTCGATTAGGTTCTTGAACTGATTCATGTGTCACTTTCCCATCTAGAAGATCCTCTAACACTACATATTATTTCCTAGATTCTTCCATGTTTTCCTACAACAATTGCTTATACATAACTTTCTCATTAAAAACCACATCCCTCGATCAAATGATTTTCTTGTCCATAATATTCCAATATTTATATCTAAAGTCATCACCACCATAACCAATGAAAGTGCATTTTTCTGACTTATCCTCTAACTTGGTCATATCATCCTTGTCAATATGGAAAAACACCTCACATCCAAAGACTCTAAGAAATGAAATATCAACCTTCTTACTAGCCTAAACCTCCTCAGGTATGCCTCCATCTAAGGCACTTGAGGGTCCTATGATTATCAAGTACACAACTGTGCTCACCACTTCTGCTGAAAAAGAAAGAGTAATTCCTGCATGTAACCTCATTCTCCTAGATTGTTCCATTATTTTCCTGTTTATCCTTTCAGACTCCCCATTTTTCCGCAAAGTTCCTAGAACCATATTTTTCCTGTGGATTCCATTCTTAGAATAATAATCATCAAAATCATTGCTGCAATACTCCCCTCTATTATCTGACCTATGCCATTTTACCTTAAGACATGTTTCATTTTCTTCCAAGGCTTTCTATTTAACAAAAGTGTCAAATATATCATATTTGTTTCTAATACAATATACCCAAAATTTTCTTGTTGCATCATCAATAAAAGTAACATAATAATTTAAACTTCCAAGAGATGATACCTAAGCTGGCCCCCACACATCAGAATTTACCAACTCCAACTTACTCTCTTTCTTCCTAGGTCTAACCTTGAGAAACTTTACCCATTTCTGTTTCCAATATACGCAGTTCTCACAGAAATCCAAACATGTTTCTGTAAATTCAAGAAAAATTTCCTTTATGATCTGCATGCCCTTATGGCTCATATGACGGAGCCTATAGTGCCACAATGTTGTATCTTCATTTGAAGCCACAAGATTACAAGCATTAGCACTACCAGTGGTTAAATACGAGGTTCCAACCTTATTACCTATTCCCACCACAAGAGCACCCTTGGTAACCTTATAAGATTCCGCTGTAAATATCACAATACAACCATCATTTCCCAACTTCCATGCTGATACCAATTTTCATCTTAATGTAGGCACATGTCTAACATCCTTTAATAGCCATGCATTCCCATTCTACATCTCAACCTTAACACAAAATTTACCAACTACACTATAAGGCTCATCATCACCAAGAAATACATGTCCAAAATCCCGTTGAACATAATCAACAAAATAATTCCTATGTGGAGGAGCATGGAAAGAAGCCCCTGAATCTAAAATCCAAGATTTAGCAATATTATGCAAAGAAAGAATCAAAACATCCTAGAAAACATTAATTGTTGCCACATTCACCTCCTTGTTTTCTTCCTATTGTTTCTTCTTATCTTGAAGCTCCCAACAGTCCTTTTTTGCATGCCCAGCATTTCCAAAGTGTCAACATACCATCTTGCTTTTGGATTTTGACCTTCCCTGATCTTTTGATTTTCCATGACTTCCTCTATTCTTCTATCTCCCTCTAGTTCCCACTGTTAAAACGTTCCCTAAAATAGAATGTTCTTTAGAGATTTTTCTTCGTATTTCCTCGCTTATAATCACCCCTAGAATGTCCTCAAACTTTGAATTTGAGTTATTTGGAACCGAGTTTCTGTTAGGAAATAGGGGATAAAATATGTGGAATAATCCTTCACATAATTACAACAGTAGAAACTAATATGCATAAAATCTTAAAGTGTAGAATAATAAAAGAACAACACAAAGAGACAATATTTAATGTGGTTCACCCAATTTGGGCTACGTCCACCAAGAATCACTTGCTCATATTTTATTACAAGCCACCGCTCTATCAATACAATACCCAGATCTGTTTGGAGCTATGCTCAACAAACTCTACAGAATTCACACTTGAATTCAGACACATTTGCAATGTTACATTAACCCTACCATATGCACAAAACCACATAAGTAGACAACTGCTTAAGTAGTTTTACAAAACCATGGGCATCAAAACCATGGGCCAAAACCGTCCCATAAACCTATGGGTCAAAATCCTAACCCATATAAGAAGAGCATGTTTTTTTAGGAAAAAAAAAATCCTCGGGGGCTGCACCCCCAAACCCCGGCAAGACAACTATGAAAAGTGTACAGTACTCTTAGTGTACAGTCTTCAACACTTTCACACATGAAAACAAGCTCCACAACCTAACAGTTTCTTATTCCCATTACTAGGCTATTCTAACTCTCAGGTAAGGAGCACAAAATTAATAAAACCATAACTTTGTTAGAATTATAAGGAATGTATAATTAACCAATTATAGATTCACAGATAAATGCTGAAGATTATAGATTATGTTGTGCATTTAATTTAAACATAGATTTATCTCATTATAGATCACATAATAAAGAGATTAATAACATGAGCTGAAAGTAAATACAGGAAAGTAAAAGAGATAGATAACACCATATTTAAAGTGGGGAAACCCAAAAGGAAAAAACCCCATTAATAAAACATTTTCTGTATTAAGAATTTATCAAGACTTTAACCCAACACTTCCACTTCACTCCTCGGTCTCATAATAAAAAATTCACTTACATAAAAATATTGAGCATAGATCAATTGTTATATCAATTGTCTAGTGTCTCATCCTAGCAATCCCGTGAGGGATCATCCTATTTATATAGGATGGGTGAGTGGTTATACTGCTTCACTCTTTTCAAAGCTGTGAAAGACTGACTTAAGTATATAAATAAACTTTTAATAATGGGTTGTATGTAGTGGTCTATCAAATGATATCCCACTTGACATTATCAACCCCAACACTCCCCCTTAATGTTAAGTGGGAAGAAACAATCAAGACATGCCAAATTTACCTTTTTCTACAAAAGGATTTACAGATCCAAGAATCAATAACAGTGACTCTAGCTAGCATGCAAACAAGGAAAATCATGCAAATCTTCCCATGCAGAAATTCTTAAGACCAGTGATTTACATATGAACACTTACATTAGATTATGGAGCTTTTGATAAACTAAGGCATACCCATTACTACATTTTCACTGGGATTTACAAGTAACTTCACATATAGTGACACATTTACTTATTACAAAATGGAGGAAGTATTGGAAGTTTTACAACAATTGTTAAGAGGTGGCATTTTCATGCACACTCCCCCTCAATGGAAACTCTGAAAGGCCCAACAAGGCATGAAACTTGCAAAACTTCATAGCACACAATGGCTTGGTGAAGATATCTACAACTTGATCTTTAGTAGAATAGAACTTGAGATCAATATCACCATTCAAGACTTTCTCTCTAATAAAGTGCATATGAACTTCAATATGCTTGGTCCTTTGATGCTGAACTGGATTCTTTGCAAGATAAATGTAACTTTGGCTGTCACATAGAAGTATAGTGCTCCCTTTGATGCCCATGTGTAGTTCATAATTGTTTCAGCCACATAGCTTCCTTTGCAGCTTCGATAACACTTTTGTACTCTGCTTCAATAGAAGATATAAACACTGTTGGTTACTTCTTGCTCTCCAGGTGATGACACCTACACCAAACTTTAAAACATATCCAAAATTAGACTTTCTATTTACAGCCATCAAGTATGATCAAAATCACAATATCTAAATAATTTTGCATCATTAGAGGAAGAATAAAAAATACCATAATTAACTGTTCCTTTAATAGAATTCAAAATTATTTTTTCCATTTTTCAATGATTCTGTTAAGGTTCTTGTATAAATCTTAAAAATAATCCTATTGCATAATAAATATCATGTCTAGTAATAGTTAAATGATTAGACTACCAACTAGCTATCTATACAAAGTACGATCAAATTTAGCACAAGCTAGTTTATGATCTAACTTTACACCAACTTCAATAGGAATGGAAACAGGCTTACGTAAATCATCTTAAATATTTTGAGAAAATTCACATTATATGAGATTGATATGAAACAATATACTTATGATCTTGAAATATAACTATGCCAAGAAAATGATTTAATAAACCTAAATTAGTCATTTCAAAACATTGTTTTATATTTTCTTTGATTTTAGCAGTTAAATTTCTATCACTGCTAGTAATCAAAAGATCATCAAAATACAATACAATAATGATAATATGATTGTTTTCAAACTTAACAAATAGATCATTATCAAAATATCAGTTATAGAAGCCCTGCTCTTGAAAGAAACTGTTAATTTTAGGATACCAAGCTCTAGGAGCTTGTTTAAGACCATACAAAGACTTTTCTAGCTTATAAACATGAAGCTCTTTACCAGGTTCTTCAAAACCTTTAGGCTGCCTCATGTAGATTTCTTCTTTTAAGTCACCATTAAGGAAAACATTTTTGACATCCATTTGGTGAATCTCCCAACCATATTGGATATCTAATGCAAGAAGAATTCTAATAGTGCTTATTTTTTCTACAGGAGAAAAAGTATCAACATAGGCAAGACCATATTTCTGAGTGAAACCATGAGCTACCATCTTTGCCTTGAATTTATACATTTATACTACAGAGTTATATTTGATCTTATACAACCACCTAGATCCTACAATGCTTCTCTTAGAAGGAGGAGGGACAAGTTCCCAAGTATTATTTTTAATCAAAGCATTGTATTCATCTTTCATAGCCTAAATCCATCTATCATCTTGATAGGATTCTTCAAAATATTGTTGTTCTACCTCATAGTCTCATAGAGGGTCATAAAGGCATGATAAGTATGCTGACTTCTAGTTACTTTTCTAAGACTATCAGGCTGAGAGTTTTGAACAATACTTTGATCCCATTTAGGAACCTTGTGATGCAAGACATCTTGAGATGACTCTCCCCAATATCCATCATGTCTAGATCAAGATAATCATCCTCTTGATTTTTTCCCCATAATGTTAGGAGGATTATCAAGCTCTATCTCAGAAGAAACAGAGGAGGGTTCATGAGAAGCATCATAGAAAGTCTTTTCTAAGACTTAATTTTTTTTGTTTTCAACAATGTCATGCTTGAAAGGGTAAAAAACTCTCAATCATTTAGTTCTACATCCATAGCCAAAAAAAATGCAAGAAAAGGAGGTTGGATCAAGTTTCTTCCTATTAACTTTAGGAATGAAGATAGAAGTAGGACTACCAAATATTCTTAAGTGATAAATATCTGGTTTTTAATTTGTCCATACTTCATGAGGAGTAGCTTGATGAAAATTCTTAGTAGGTAATCTATTAAGAATATAGGAAGAAGTGTTCATAGCTTCAACCCATAAGAACTTGGGCACATTAGAAGCATGAATCATAGTCCTATCCATTTCTAAGATAGTCCTATTTTTTACTTTCCTACAATGCCATTTTGCTGATGGGAATAGGGAGTAATCAACTCTCTTTGAATCCCACATGATACATAGAACTCATAAAACTTTTTGCTGACATATTCACATCTATTATAAGTCATAATCCTTTTAATTTTTAGATTAGAAGCATTTTCAACTAGATATTTAAATTCCTGAAACTTAGACAGGATATCAGACTTATTCTCAATAAAATAAGACCAAGTCATTCTAGATAAGTCATCAATAAAGATAACAAAATACAAAGCACCACTGAGTTAAGGAACCTCAAGTGGACCTCTTACATCACTATGAATCCAGTTCTAATAACTAAGAAGAATTTGGATCATGATGTTTGTGAAATGGTTCAACATGTTGCTTACCATGTAGGAAACTTTCACACATCTCATGATTTGACTTTATCTTTGGAAGACCAATAACAATATTTAGCCTAGACATCTCATACAAAATTTTGAAATTAACATGACCAAGTTCTTTCATGCCAGATAGCTGAATATCATTCCTAGAAGAGGAAGAAAATCAAGAATCAAGCACAAAACCATCAAAGATATACAAGTCCATTTTTCTAAATACCATAAGCAATAATATTACTGGAACTTATCTTTTACATACCACTTATCTTACAGCAAATTTTAACTTTACAATTTTCTTTAGTTAGCTGAGAGTAAGAAAAAAGATTCTTTTTCAGTTGAGAAACATACAAGACAATCGTAATTACTTCATTTAACAACTTAACATTGCCACAAGCTTCAAATATAATAATGGAGTTGTCTCCTAGATAGATATTTTCCTCATAATTGACAACATCTGAGAGGATACCAGGAGTACAAGTCATGTGCCTAGAGGTACCACTATCAAGAATCCACTCATTTTCATTTGAAGCTGAAAGGGAAGTATACAAGGCAATAGACTGCTTAGCCACATTTGCTTGATTTTGCTTCTGATTTTTCTTATGATTACTAGGCTTGTTGTTCTTAGCATTCTTAGTTGATTTGTTAGTATTTACTCTACAATCAGACTCTTTATGCCCAAATTTTCCACACTTATTACAAGTTCCATTAAATTTGACTTTAAAGTTTTGATTGTTCTTAGTTGAATTAGTCTTAGGATTTGATATAAATCTAGATTTGATATTAGACTTCTGATTTGGATTGATATTATTCCTATTATGAGAAGACTTATGATTCTAAGAGAACAATGCTTGAGAAGTAGTCTCTTTTGAATCAAAGTTATCCATGATTCTCTCTTCTTGAATTAAAAAAGAAGACAAAGTGTCTAAATCAGAAAGATCATTCTCATTCTGATACTTAGAGTTAAGAATTGAGATATACTTTCTGAATTTTTCATGAATATTTATTTGAATTATGAAGTACAAATAATATCTTGAAATAATTCAATGTCACAGCCATCTAATTGAGCTTTAATGTTCTTAATTTTAGCTAAATAATTGAATATTTTCTCATCCCCTTTCATAGGAGTTATAAACAACTCTAAAACTAGCTTGATTATCTTAGACAAATGATTGCCTTCATACATTGTCTCTAATTGTTTCTAGCATCAGTAGATGAGTCCATATAACCTATATGCATTATAAATTCATCTTTAATGCTTTGCAAAATAATGGACATAGCTTCCTGAGATCTTTGAGAGAAGAAGCTAAGGTTTTAAGGTGTTGTTTGTCTTCATGTGGGTCATTTTTTGACACCAGTCACAAGATCCCAGAGTTTTCTATCCATAAAATAGGATTTTAAATGCACTCTCTAGATGTTATGATTTGTTCCATTCAATAATTGAGACTTATCTAAAGCAAAAAATAGAAAGAATTAGCCATTTTTAATGCTCATATGGAAATGGAGACAAATACAACTAAAAAAAGAATCAAGGAAACCAAATAGAGACAAAAAATTAGCTACAGATATTTTTTAGTTATATACTTAAATATGAATGCAAGGAACAGAAAAAAATGGGCCTTAGATCAAAACATCTAACTATTAAAATTTTTGAATCGGACAACAAAAATTAAGAAAAACTGTTTAAAGGAAATTAGAAATCCCTAGTTACATTAATTAATTAAGAGATTAAAAAATGTGGAATGAAGATAATTTAAAATCCATGGACACAAAAAAATTTAACTTGAGGTACTGGTGAGCTTTTATATTAGCTACACTCCCAGTCAAATAAGTCAATTAATTAAGAAACAAACAGTGAACCAAATACAAATAACTTAAGTTAATTAGTGGCACGAATTCAATCTTAAGAGCACATATTGACACAATGTGATTCTGCAACTTGATTAGTCCCTAGCAGACTTGGAATCAACCCAAAATCTAATTAAAGAATTGAACTTGGTGGGTCTGCCAATAGTTTTAAATAGATTGCCTTTGGGAAGCTTAAAGTCCAGTAAAAAAGAAATGAACTTACGAAAATAAATACACACGTTGTAATGTTTCACACTCTAAGTTAAAACTAAGCGAAAGAAAATATTAGACACCCAAACACTTGTTGAATATAAGGACTAAAGAATAATATTAATATACATGTCAACAAATAAATTTGGTTGGACACTTACAGTGCAACCAATAAGATAAGAAAAAAATAAGAGTTGGAGAAAATCTAATGGCTCATAACTTCGCAAGTATGAGCAAAGAATGACCCTAAACTTGTGACAAGATGGCACATTTCTATTGATAGCCACTGATAAAAAATAAAAACAACTTCGAAAAAGTGCTTACCAAAATGACTAAGATGGAGCAATTCTATTGGTCAACCTTTGTATATGTTAGAAACTTCGCAATAACCAAAAGATTGATAAATGTGAAATATGGAGCAATATTATTGGCTTGAATTGTCATAAAGATATGAACAATGCTACCAAAGGACTGACAAATGTATAAATGGAGGCAAGCTTATGGATCACAATTATATTGGTCTTATGTATTGGTCACAAAGACAGAAAAAGCAACAAAAATTGATAGCACATGAAATATAAAGCGACTTGGAGCTTCCTAATTGGATCAGATTTCACAAATGACAAAGGAAAGCTAAACCAAGTCTGACAACATGAAGACACATGGAAAGCCCTTATTGGCTTCACATTTCGCAACTGACAATCAGATAAACAATATGAATAACAAAGTGAAGTAATATGGAGCCTTCTGATTGGCTCGGGCTTCACAAAAAAATAGAAAGGTCTATTAAGAAGAATGACAATGTGAAGATAGCTAGAGAAAAATGATTGGCTCATGCTTTGCAATCAAAATAACTTCACAGAAATGAAAAAAATTCAAATAAGACTGATAGAGTGAAGCCAGATGGCACTAGAAGATTGGATCAAACTTCACAAACATGAAAATAACAATAGAGAAGCTACTTTGAGCAATTTTATTGGTTTAAGCTTCACAAAACCAAAAATAACAATGAAAATATTGACAATGCAAAACCAGATGGCACAAAATGATTGGCCCAAGCCTCGTAAAGACAAAAATAGTGAAAAATTTTTATTTCATAAAGTTGAGGTGGATTTAAACACTCTAAAATAATTAGATATAAAGAGATATTTTGGATCCACAATAAAAAAATATAACGGCTATAAATGGCACAAAAACTTAAAATAAACACACAGACAATGGATTTAAATGAAAAATGACTGTAACTAGATGTAGAAACAAATATCTAAGCATGTAATTTCTTAAACATGATCTAGACATCTATTTAGCCAATATTTTAAAAAATAATTGGGTAAGAATTGGAAATTTAAACTTGGTTATCTTGAAGACTACTGAGGAATTTTAGGGTTTCGTAGATCTATAAATAAACTTCAAGCTTCTTCACTCTAGAAAATTAAAATCTTCCAGATCAATCCTGCACATGCATAATCACCATCTCTGATACCATGTTATATTTATGAGGAATGTATAATTAACCAATTATAGATTCACAGATAAATTCTAAAGATTAGAGATTATGTTGTGCAGTTAATTTAAAAATATATTTAGATTATTATAGATCACATATTATAGATATTAATAACATGAGATGAAAGAAAACATAGGAAAGTAAAAAAGACAAATAACACCGCATTTAAAGTGGGGAAAGTCGAAGGAAAAAACCCCACTGATAAAGCATTTTCTATAATAAGAATTCATCAAGACTTTAAGCAAGCACTTTCACTTCACTCCTCGGTCTCACAATAAACAATTTTCTTACATAAAAATCTTGAGCATAGATCAATTGGTGTATCAATTTTCTAGTGTCTCATCCTAGAAATCCCATGAGGGATCATCCTATTTATATAGGATGGGTGAGCAGTTATACTGCTTCACTCTTTTCAAAGTTTTGAAAGATCTTCGATATTAAAGTATATAAATAAACTTTTAATAACGGGTCATATGTAGTGGTCTATCAAATGATATCCCACTTGACATTATCAACCCCAAAAACTTCATCTTCAAATTCTATTATAACCAAAACTAGCATATTCAAAACCATATTAAAATCATTCAAATGATTTGCTACTGAACTATTCTTAGACATCTTCATATTAAACAACTTTTTCATTAAAAATATCTTGTTAGATGCATATGGTTTTTCATATAACATCCCTAATTCATCCATGAGTTCTTTTTTAGCCTTCTCCTTTGAAACATTAAATAATACCAAATATGCAAGACATAGCTAGATTGTCCCAAGTGCCTTCCTATCCAACAAATCCCAATCCATATCCGTCATGCTCGAGAGTTTGATCTATTTTTCAAACAACAGAATATAAAGATACTTCTAATAAAGGTAATCTTTCATCTGCATCTTCCAAAGACTAAAATTATGCCCATTGAATTTATCAACCTTTGATCTTCCATCATATGTCATAGCTCCTACTTAAGCTAAAAATTTCTGTGCGATTCAACACTTCAGCAAACAAATCTAGTCTCCGATACCAATTGTTAGGAAATAAGAGATGAAATATGTGGAACAATCCTTTATAGAATCACAATAGTAGAAACTAATATGTAGAATAATATCATAGATCTAAAATAAAAGTGCATAAAATAAAAGAACACAACACAAAGACAATATTTAATGTGGTTCACCTCATTTGCGCTACACCCACTAAGAATCACTTACTCAGATTTTATTCCAAGCCAGCTCTTTCTCTCAATACAATACCAAGATATGTTTGTATCTATGCTCAACAAACTCTCCTAAATTCACATTTGAAATCACACACATCTATAATGATATGTCTCTACTACCATATGCACAAAAGCATGGGCCAAAACTGCCCCATAAACCTATGGGTCAAACTACCACCCATATGAGAAGAGCACATTTCTTGAAGTATCGAAAAGGTTTTTATAGGACAATTTTTTTTTGTTCCAGCGAGAAAACTGTGGAGAGTGTACAAGACTTTTAGTTTACAGTCTTCAACACTTCCACACATGAAACTAGGCTTCACAACAAAAAATTTTCCAAAGTAAAATATGAAATTTTTTTCATTGGAATACATGGAGGTATGAGTTGAGAAGGTGTGGTCAAAATTTTAGGACCTAAGGAGGTGTTTTGCAAAAGTTATGCAAGTTTTACCAAAACCGGGTTTTTGGAAAATGCAAACTAAACACTATAATTTCTTAGCATCTGTTATAAATTATGAGGGATTGTTAAGATAAATTATAGAAAAAAATTTGTAGGTAATTTTGATAAAAACATGATGTAAAAGGTTTGAGATCATTTGGTTAAGTATTTAAAAAGTTCTAACCATTTTTCTGAGCTAGTCTGAAACCCTCCAAACCCTCATCCTAAAGCGATAGGAGAAAAATGAAGTGTTTGATCTTCTAATCAATTGGAAAAGTTGTGAAACCTACTTGGATGTGTAGAGGAATCCCTGAAGCACATTTTAGTGACATTTTTCCTTTGCATGTGTGACTGTAAAAATGAGAAAAAATGTGGTTTTGAAGAAAATTGCAGGTACATGTATGGTATGAATGCTTCATGAAGAAAAAATTAGTTTTTTAGAAATCTTATGATGTCTAATACATGATCATGAAAATATTTCAGCAATTTGTGTAGAGAAATTGAAATTTATAGGTGTATTTCTATCTCCTATCGCTATAAGCCAAATCTTGCAAAAACCAGTCATGGTGATTGTAGAAGACCTCTGTGTTTGAACTTGAAGATGTGATGAGAAATGGTCATGGACACTTCCTAAAGGCATGAAACAACATGTTTGATCCAATGGTTGGATTTGGTGACAAGTTTTTCAATTCTTAGTTTAACTCATACTTGACTGTCCTATACACCTAGTTGATAAGGCTGAGGAAATGAGTTGTTTTGGTAAAAATATCCATACAACACCTGATTTTATGTACTTAGAGTTGGATTAAGGGTATCACATGACATGATTATGCCCTTGGTTAGACACATGAGTGATGTTTGGTTAGCAAGAAGATAAAAAATCAAGATTGCATTTTTGTATGTTGAGAAGTAGCCTGCATAATCCAAGAAATGCTTGATTAAAATGGTCATATTCTTTGAGAAGGTGAATGAATCTGGTATGGTGAGTTGAATAATGACAATATATTCTTATAAAAGTTTTTTATAAGCCTTTAATGTACATTTTAGTGCATGGAGTTGTCTCATAAAGATGACTGTATTTGACATGGTGTAAACTCTAATAGGTCTTTTTGGTTTCTTATGCAAATGAGGTATGAACCAGATTGGAAATGGTGATGGATATGATTTAAGAAATTCCATAAATCCCTATTTTTTATCTCAAAGTGGAAATATACTCTGAAACATGTTTGATCAGATGGTGTTGAAAGAATTCTCAAAACTGGTCTTTGTAGTTCCTATTCTAAGTATGAAGACTCCAAATGAAGTTTGCAAGAAAAATGGTGTATTATGAAGGTTTCAAGGAGTTATAGAGGTAAGAATAAGGTGTAATAACGTGCTAACATGCCTTTGAATACTTGGGTCAAGTCAAACTAGCTAGAAGACAAAGAAACTCTCTCAAAGAGGAAGAATACAAAAACTACCATGTCAGTTACAAACTTAAAGTGTAGATGTCAGGTCAAAAATCAGGTTGTAAGAGGAACATTTTTAGATGTCAGAAGGTACTAGAAAGTGTAAGAGAAATTCTTAGAACCGTAGAAGCATAAAAATGGATCTTGGCAGGTCTGACAAGCTTATGTAAGTAACTGAATATATCATATACAAGAAGACAAATTTTTGAGGAAGTTTTGTAAATTCCTTTTATATGCACTTGTACGTAGGAAGAATGAGTCATGTGAAGATTCATTTAACATGAAAAGTCAAGATTCATGTTTAGGAGTCATGCTTGTTTATTTAAGCTCAATTTTTGAGCATGTAAAAGTTTTTGAAAGCGAGGAGAGCTCAGTGATTGTATTGAGAAAATAAGGAGAGTATTAATGTATTGAAGCCATGGAAAATTAGGAGAGGAAAAGAGAAAGAAGGTGAGATGAAACAATGATCACATCATGTTGATGAAATGAAAAAAATGGTGAAGGTGACCAAAAAAAATTCTTGTAATAAAAGTCTAAGTTGTAGCTTAGAAATTTAGGGGTGAGCTTCCTAGCAAGTAGGTTCTTATAAAACAACAGTCAAGTGGGTGTTTGGCATAGAATTGAAGTGGGTGCTTAAAAACTAGAGTTATAGCTTTAGGGTGAGTGGATGCTCACCGCTTGGTGAGATCATTGTAATTATTGATGGATAATTGTGCTTGATATTACTTTGATTTATCCTTTCTATGGGTTTTATCCCTTATTGGGTTTCCCACCTTAAATCCTATCTCCTCATGTGTACATGTGTGTTTGTTGTTCTTTATCTTTTATGGTTGGATGCTCATGTTCTTCATGGTTAACATAGTTAAGTTTGGTTGATTGAATCATTGTAAATTGCATCAAAATTTTAAAAAGAACTAATCCACCCCCCTCTCAGTGCTTAGAATTTTGAACAGATAATTCATACAGTCATAGCTAAAAACACAAACTGCCACCTACTACACATACCTCTTTGTGATTATTTCAAGTCATGGGCATGACTCCCCTTAGTAGCATGCATTATGAATCTATTTTAGATATTCATACTTGTCTCCCATATCAAAAATCACTGTAGAAACCTGACTTGATCTTTGCATACCATACTAAGTCTTGTTCCTATACTATTGTCATAAGTAGTTCCCCTTGAGATAATGCATATTTCACTTCAAACATTTTAAGCAACATAAGAACAATATGCTAACCTAATCCTGCAAACCTTTTTGAACAAAATGGGAGGATTTACAATTATATATACATTTTAGGACAATACAATAACTCAGAATACATATTCACCAAGCATTCCTCAAACCTTTTACACCTTATACAAAAATATCAAGTCCAAAAATTCACCTTTCACAGTCCTAAAAAACCTTCAATCATGCTTGTCAAACACAAACAAATAGAGCATAGAGTTTCCTAAATATTCTTAATGCTAAAGCTTCATAACAATTAGCTCTTTCGTGTTCATGACAATATCAACACCATAATTGATCTTAATTGTAAAATCTCACTTTTAAAACTATGTTACTTGATACTTGCTATCTTGACTTTATTGCATAATGCTTCAAGCCCTATCCTGATCTTGATTGATTATTGGCATTCAAATTGTTTAACAACACTTTTCATGGACACACATATTTACTGAGTACAAAAATATTAGGAAACAACGACACAGTTGCAAACTTGTAGACCACAAGCCTGTCTATGACAAATCTGTACCTATCCTTGAACTCATTAAACAATCTCACTCTGCTCTGCCTCTTTAATGAATACAAACATACCATATCTTAACTCAACTTGTGCTTACTTTAACAAGAAAATATCTCATGCTCAAACTTTAGACTCAGAGGCCATGATTTGAACTTCATACAATCAACATGTTTCTTCTTCATGATGGGCTAAACTCAGAGTGACAACTTTTTCTAGGGCTTCTCATAGCTTCATGGAGTCATTCAACAACTTTTGCAAACCCATATTTTAGGTCTCAAACCTTTCTTTGAAAAACTTGTTACCATTTTCTCATCAACTTTGATACTGGATTACCTTTTGAAGTATCACTTTTCAAGATCTTTACCAACGCAGTTCTTCTTACATCTTGACAACATTGAACATGGGTTGAAATAACTGAAAAGAGAGTCTCTTAACGCTATGAATTTATCTCCATGATGCACATGACTACATGAATTAAAACATACTCCATCCAACCTTTCACACAAAAAAATGACATACTTGTAATACATGTACATGCAACTTCTTGCTCATGCAATCAGATAAATGCATAACATAACATCCCTGGTTTCTTATCCAAACCTTAATTTGTCTACCAATCTTCTCAATATAGACCAAATCATTTTGTCTTTATGTTTCAGAGTTCATTCTGGTACAAATCTCATAATACCCTATTAATTAGGTCTTCCATTTCAAGCATACCTTACCTATTTAATATTTCTTCATAGCCTATAAACCACCTTTGAGAATATGACACTAATGAAATGAATACCCTTACTCCTTAAAGAAGATTATCAACACAACCTTTTGATGATCTTTAAACCTGCATGTTTGGGTTTTGTTGATTCTTGCCAACATGTTAGCTCCTCAAAACACTTCGGCCCCATATTCTTCATATCATACAATCTTTCAAACGATGAGAACCCAAAGCATACTTCAACTTTTCTTTATACTTCTTCAAACAATCCTATTTGGTATCTTAAGCACAATGTCATCCAATGGTTCATGTTGGGAACACACTATGCATGCCTAAAATAATGTAAGACCATTTCTAGATACCCTTTAGGCTTCTTGAGGTGAGTGCAAAATATCTTGATCCAAAACACAAAGAAACTCTCCCTTTCTTACCTTTTTTTTCTTCAACTAGCAATATTCCTTGTAGCCCTGTCTGAGTGCCTTTTTTGACCTAAATTTTGATGTAGTGATCATAGAACCTTGATGAATGACTTTTTATATACCCATTATCCTCTTTCACATGTACGTGAAGTTTCAAGACCAAACTTACAAAATAAATCACCTTTTTGCATGACAATTTTGGGCAAATTAGGTCTCTTGAAGTTAGTTATAACCATGGCTAAGGAATGTCACGATTTCCCATCAAATTTGTTCTTTCTTTGGCACAACCCTTCTAGAATCTTGATGTAGGTTCTACGTAGATGATTTTTTCCAAAATGTTCCCTTCAAATTCTCCATCTGGTCTCTCAAACACAAGACTTTCACCAAACCACTTAACATGGTTGCCTAGAGCTCGTTTATGATAGAATCATCATATAATGCACATTTATTCATTTCATAACCTTAAATTTGGTCAATATATCTATCTTACTCTTTTCTAAAGTCTTGTGCATTCATGTTTTAGGTATAAAGCAAAGAAACCATAAAGACTTACATGTACTCTTCTTGACTTGTCACCAATCACCGTGCTTATATGAACCTTGCAACCTTGTTTCTTCTTCCAAAATGCCAAACTATCTTCTAAGCCTTAATATTCATATACATGTACCTTCAAACATCTGTATTCTTCCTTAATTTCCTTTACATATCTCATAGTAGTCCAAATGGTTGCCTATTACTTTACACAACTATGCTTCTATGTGTTGATGAATGTCTTCAAGAGGCTAAGAAAAGACACCCCATACCTTTACACTTTTCATGATGCCGACTCAATAAATCTTCTCCAAACAACAGTATAACGCCTCATTCATCCTAACATTTTCCCTCTAAAGGCAGAATATATCCAAGCTCTTCCATTTAGCCTTCCTAGACACTACTAGTATGATGGAAACATCATTCTTCTCCCCTTCTTTGCTTGAAAACATATCATAGCTAGACTTGGCTAAACTTGGCTCAATATTCTTATCCTCATTTGCATGATCATCATTCTTGGCTACACATGGTTCTTTGACTGTCTTTGACACCCAAACCTTCTTGAACTTGGGAGCAAAAACTTTCTTGCTTTTTTTAGATGGAGCTTGATGACATAACCTAACAATGTGACATTCTTGATGACAATAATAACAAACAACATGATGCATACCTCTAGGCTGATGACTATGATTTCTTCCATTGCTTGATGTGTACTTACTCTTGGAAGATCTTATTCTACATTCTCTTTCCCTATGACAAAATTCATTGCAAGAATAACAATAACCATGAAAAGAGCTTACATACCTTAGTGCATTTGGCTACCTGATGGGATTAGGCCTTGAATATACCTTCTTGGCATAGACACCTTCATATTCATCTTCCTTTGAGCTAGGGCCAACGTCTTGACTTGATAGAAAAACCTTCTCAACACCTCCAATGAAACCAATGTTAGGTTGTGGAGCCTGTTTTCATGTGAGAAAGTGTTGAAGATTGTACACTAAGAGTACTGTACACTTTCCATAGTTGTCTCGCTGGGGTTTGGGGGCGGCAGCCCCTGAGAATTTTTTTTGGCCTTAAAACGTGCCCAATATACCAGGAAACGTGATTTTATCATATGGGCGAGATTTTGACCCATAGGTTTATGGGACGGTTTTGGCCCATGGTTTTGATACCCACGGTTTTGTAAAACTACTTAAGTAGTTGTCTATTTATATGGTTTTGTGCATATGGTTGGTAATATAAAAACATTGCAGATGTGATTTGAATTCAGGTGTGAATTATGTAGAGTTTGTTGAGCATAGCTCCAAACAAATCTGGGTATTATATTGAGAGAGTGGTGGCTTGTAATAAAATATGAGCAAGTGATTCTTGGTAGACGTAGCCCAAATTGGGTGAACCACGTTAAATATTGTCTCTTTGTGTTGTGTTATTTTATTCTGCAATTTTATTTGAGATCTGTAATATTTTCTACATATTAGTTTCTATTGTTGTGATTCTGTGAGGGATTATTCTGCATATTTTATCCCTTATATCCTAACAACCAAGACCAATCTTGTTTTTAGCAGTCCTTTGCTTGCTTAAGATGTCATCTAGGGTATTGTTGATTGTTTCAAAATTCTCATAGGACTTCATCTTGTTAGACATTTGATTTCAAAGACCTCAAATCTAATTCATATATGATGCAATCACTTTATTTAGCCTTTAGGGTTTCCTCCTTTGCCTTGAGCTGGTCATGAAATCCTTCTATCTGGGATTCTGTCATTTTGAATGTCTTCTCATGCTCATTTTTCATACCTTTGACTTGTTCTTCATAACCCTTGATTTATGAATTCAATTGATGCTCTCCTTTTTATGGAACACTACCTCTGCTTGTAGATCAACCACAAATTCAATTAGATCACATGACTTGTTCTTCAATTTTTCACACTCATATTCCTTTGTTCTCAAACTTACAACTGCATCCTCTAGCTAATACTTAAGACTATTAATGGTTTATTCATTCTTCTTGGCCATAGGCCGTAACTCTTGGTTCTCTTTCCTCAATTTCTTAGCTATTTTGTGCTTCTAGGATCACCTTAAGTTTGTTAAGCTTTTCTAAAAGGCCCTACTCTGATACAAAATGTTGGAAGGAAAAACATTGAGGGGGGGGGGTGAATTAGCACACCATTAAAATTTTCACTTCAATTGTGTTTAACCATTCAACATTCATCATCCATTATATGTGTAATATCAATTAACTTAGAAAACCATCAAGCAACACATCAACCTTGTAGATAAACATGAAGCAAGAAAGAACACATTAACACCATATTTAAGTGGGAAACCCTCAAGGGGAAGAAAACCCACTGAACTCTACATATTGTAGACATCTAAAATGTCGACATAATTAATTACAATTAATTTTTCCTGCAAATAACCTAATATCATCACCATCTAAAATCACATAATAATTACTCACAATATTAATTATTATTAATCCATTTTATCTTATTTACCCTTTATCATTATTTATCATTCCATCATTAATCCCTTTAAATCATTTATATATCCCATTTCATCCTTAATCCCTTTTATTTCATTATTATATCATATTAATCCCTATTATCATTTTATAGGAATTTAATATTCCTACACCCACCTACCCACCTACTCTACACATCCCTATACCAGCATTTCCATGTAATACACCCCTAATCATCTTTATTAACCTAATCTAACTCTAATCCTAATCACATCCTCCCACCTCTAAATCTAGAGGCTTCTATTTCTAGAAGCCTCTCTAAATCTCTTCTTCCATTGAATTTTTAATTCAATGGAAGTTTCTTCCCTCCATGAATTTTGAATTCAAATTCTAGAGTCTTCTATTATAGAATCATCTATTCCTCATATGCATTCTCCACCCTTGATCCAAATCCAACTTGGCTTCATCCTAGCTATTGAATCCCCCACCCCCAATCTATAAATTGAGCTCTCCTCCTCCATGAGAGCTAACTTGGAAATCCATAACAAATCATGCCATTTTATCTTCAATCACTTAATCAATCCACCATTCATCTACAATCTATCATCATTCAATCCTTCATCAATCATTCTTCAAGCAAAATCATCAAGTTACAAGGGGAGGTGTTGCCCAAGTGACTCCACCTAAAATCTGAAGCAACCAAGTTCAATCCAACATCTTGAGCACATCAAATAAATCAAAGGGAGCTCTACTTTGGTAAGTAAAGGTATTGCACTCTATTTCCCTTTCCATCTAGCTCAATCTGAGGTAGTGTATTAGAGTGTTAGATTAGGAATCAATTTTCTTTGGTTCTTGTTTTCATTTTGTACTAACCAATCTTTTACATCTACACATATATTACTCAATAAAAAGGAATCTCATGAATATTATACATCACAAGATATTTGTTTAGTGAGGCACCAACCCCTAGTTTAATAGGGCACTAACCCTACAAGGAGCACCAACCCCTATTTTAATAAAGCGCCAACTCTACAAGGAGGCACCAACCCCCTAGGTGAATCACCACCAACTAAAGCCATCTTAAATGAATTTCCTCTCTGATTTTTTCTGAAAAAAATGATGATGAATTAATGAAGCTCACTCTCCTCTCCATCTTCTTCAAAACATCTCTCAAGCCTTCTTGCCAAAAACCTCTTCCTTCAAGCTGATTTCAACACTTGCCCTAACTCACCATCACCTTATCTCTCTCTACCACAAAATCACACACTAATTTCTCTCTCAACAAGGTCACAAGGACCTTCATCACCTTCACTTCTCTTCCCTCTAGGTCGTACTTTTCCCTCTCTTACTCAATAAACACAAATGAACTCTCTAATTTGATTTTATACCTATCTCTTGGTCATAAAAACATGTAGGTAGGAATTCATAGTGAAAAATACATTAAAAAATGCATTCATCATAAAAACATCATACGAACACCCATATAGGTCGGAAATATCATGAGCATTCTCAAAACCACCATTAGGACCCAAGAAGCCCAAAAGCACTTTAAGAAGCCTATTCGCCAAATCTGAATGTGCAATACCATAACCAACTTTAACAAGGCATACCACACACTTAGAAATATTTTATAATCCCTCAACAATATCCAATAATCATGAAAACAACTCAGAATAATCATCACACCATGAAACCCTAATGAGAGCATGCACAACCAAGCACCCTCAATATTATCCTTCACATAACTAACCATAACTTGCTCAAAATTCAATAAAAACTTAACTATAATATAAAATTGCAAATTTATTTATGTCAGGATCATCAAAAAATTCAAACCAAGAAAAAAACCACCTATAGCACCTCCAAATATGCTTTGTTCTTAGAGTACTCCAAACTGCCCCAAAATTGCCTAAAAACCAATCCTTGTAAATAGGGAACACTTTGCATCATAAGGACTCAACCATGATCTGAAATCATCATGGACATGAATTAAAACTCCCATTCTTCAATAAATGGTAATTTAGTCATTAGGTTTAATGGGAAATTTTTTCACAAACTAAAACTTTCTAGAAAATTACCTTTTTGGATGAGGCCTACATACAACCAAAACCTCTAAATCACACCCAGAGAAACCTGAAGGAGTCCTATAAAACCTCCAATCATAAATTTTCAAAATGAATCAATTCTGGTTCACTACAAGCAATTTTCTCCAAGTCACTCCAAAGCTAGGGTTTTTACGAGGGTTAAAAAGCTATTTGGCTTCTTAACGATTGTTCATAAAAACCTGACAATGAAACAACCTCATTCTTCTTATTAAATATTCATAATTGACCTATTAAAAAAACTCCAAGAGATTAGGTCCCCATGAAAAATCATACACTCCCTAAGGAGCATCTCAAAGTTAAGATTTAGCTCTAAAACTCACCTGTTGAAACCTGGTTTTGGAAAAAAATCAATATCTCAAAAAAATTCATCACCTGATCCTAAAATTTCATCCACACCATCATATCAACCTGCCAAACAATCTTTAAGGCTCACCTATGCTTAAATAGATCTTAAACTCTCCAAAAATCATGGTTTTCTCATGCCTCCATGCCTTGTCTTCATTGTTCTTGCTTCAAAGGACCTTGACCATGCACTATGAACCTAAATTGTGACCTTGTACACCTTTTATTCTTGCTAGGAAACCTTAAAAAACTCCTCACATGCTCAAACAAATATTATCTACTTCATACTTCATGCTTCCATACCATCTAGCTAGAACTAGGCCTAAAATGGTTTGGCTCAACACATACCTTACACAAAATGATCTTGTCACCACCTTGCAGACCCAAAAAAACCTCTAACGCACCTCTCTGATCATGATAGAAAATATACAAACCTTCATATCACCTTTGAGTTCATGCACTAGACCATAAAGGCTCAACCATGCACTAAACCATGCAAATGCACCAAAACATCATGCCAAGACACCAATGTAACACTTCATGACACTTCACCTCATCAAAGACAACAACATATACTCACCTAGGCTCACAAAGACACCTTGACATCAATGTTACTTGACATCAATGACAACAAAAATGCGACATTTTCCAACAAAAAATTCATATACCAAAACCAATAACCTTTGTCAAAATTATTGCTTTCTACTTTACCCAGATAGATGCTCAAACCATGCTCAACTCCATCATTCCCCTTTTGGAACACATGAATACCCAGAGTTGAAATCACATTCCCTAACCCAGAAATAAACTCTAAAATCCTCTCACGAATGGTCAGACAGTATAAAACATTCTCATAATTACCCAAAATTCCATTATTTCATTTCCTTGGTATGGGAGTGGCACAAGCCCCAAGCAATTGGGATTGGCACACACACACACACACAATAACTCAATCAATGAAAATGATCCCGAGTTGGATGAATTGCAAGACAATGACATCGTGTCACAAATCGAAGACATGATAACACTCCAAAGGTTCAAAAGGGTTAGTCCACATAAGGACAACTTTGAACTTACCCTTATTATTTTATCATCACAAAAGTTTAAATTTATTTCATTACCAATTTTATTTATGATCATTTTGTTGGTGGTCAAAATAACAACCCGATATGATCCCAAAACTCAAGACCCTCCCACAATTCTTGGGAAAGTGTTCTAAACACATTTATTCAACAACCAAGGGTTGGGTTATCTTGATTACCATGGTACACAAGGACTGACAACATCACAAGCATGGAGGGGGCACTACACTTCCACCCATGGTTAGGGTTTTGACATGATTCAACTGATTACATATGGTTTCAAGACTATGTGACAACTAGGTTTTTACAAGGAAGTATGTTTTAAAGCTAATGATGGACCCATAATTTTACAAATCTCAATTTCAAGGAGGTACAAGACCATACTAAAGGGGAAAGATCGAATTATACATCTCGACTGAGTTATAAAATCATACACTTGAATAATTTTAGGTCATAATATTGAAAGTGAAGCATCTTCAATCTGTGTACTCCCAAATTCTCCAGTTCATGCACCCAAATCTCTCATATGTCACTTTGTATAGCTAAGTGTATCTCCCCCCTTGTGTATTTAAGCTTGTAGCATATTATCACCACTAGTTGCAAGTATTAATGTGTTATTTTGATTTTGTATGATTAATGTTGGAAGTTAATTAATCAAAATAACCACCTATAATGAACCATACATTTATTTGTAGTGTTGTGTATATCCATAAGATAAACCCCATTAAGGTTAAAAATGGTGTAAACATTTAGTGAACCCATGATTGTATCTTGCACCTTATTTCAAACGCTAATTACCTTCAAAATTAAGCTCTACATTATATATTTAGATCCCAACTCGATTCTCATATTTCACATGCCCTAAATCTGGTTTGCTCAAATTTCCCTCAGGTCGCATAGTCGGTCTTATCCTTTGGTTCTTTTTTTAGGGATCTTAATTCCATAATCAACTTTCATTTACTATTTCAAGCATAACAACTCTATTTTCAAATTCCTTTGAGGTTATTATTATTTTTTATCTATTTAACAAAAACCTCTTTTTGTTTCCCCTATTAGTAGCACAATATTTAGACATTCAAAATTACTATTTTTAGTAATTAATTCGATTCCAAAATACCTCTTTTTGTTTCATTAAATTTATTGATTATTTTCATATTTGGTCATTTTAATAATTTGACGATGATAATTTTTTTCTCAACATTGCTTTTGGGTCTTATCTTCCATGATCTCTTGACTATCGGACCTCCATATGCTAATTATTATTATTTCTTACCTAATTGGAGTTTATTCTATCATTTTTATGTCATCATGGTCTATGCTAAATACTTCAAAGTTTCATTATATGATTTGCTTCAATGTTATCACACATGCAAACATACTATCTTGGAAGTATTCCAAAAAAAATTCTCCCCATTGATACAAAAGATTTGCACCTAGTTCAAATATTTAGATATATACCAAAATTTTCTATTAATAATGATGACATATTTCGTAAAGCTATCCCAGAGTCTATTCAAGAATTACAACATGATTTTCAAGCCCAATTTCAAACTATGAGTACTATTTAAGGATGAGATACCACATCTCAAGTATTATTACAATGCACATGTCCCTAATGTCTTTATACAACACGATCAACACACTTTCAATGCTACTAAAAAGTAATGTCATAAAATGTTATACATGACATATGTGCTCATACAAGTGAAGTGAAATTCCTACATATAGGTAATAATGGGTATGTTCCACAAGATCAATCTCAAATACTAAGGGAACTACAACTGAAAGCAACCCTTTGGTTTGATAAGAATTCTAGACAACATGATATTCTCTATGAGTTACTTGATAATTGATTAATCACTTTGTTACCCAATCATTACTAACCCCACTATCGACTTGACAAAATTAAACGCCAACAATTTTTCAAGTGTCATAGAATTAAAAGACATTGTTATCCAATTTTGCATGCATGACAAAACTGGATAATGGGGTCCTATTACGATCAAATTATGACATTGGTATTAGGGACCTGGACCCACTTCCAGTCATCATGGAGTTAACACGATTAAAATAATTAATAAATTAATAAATGAGCTCACCTAGCCCAACTCGGGCTTAACTTGGTGCCAGTTCGATGTGTAGCCCAGTGCCAACTTGGTGCTAGCTCAAAGAGGTCTCGGTTCACATAGTGAGTGATTCACAATGGTTCAATGCAAGGGGCTTAAGATCATTAGAAAAATAAATAACATAACTCAAAGGTTCAAACTAAGGGAGACTAGGAGGAGCTCAGGCGAGTTAGTCATTTTGGAACTCGAATGGGATCTCGGTAACTTTCTCAACTCGGGTCCTAACTCAATGCTAACTCATGGAGGTATTCGGTTACAACAAGTCAAGCTAGTCGATGGAGATCAACGAAAGAAAGGTGAGTCAGGTTTGGATGATGGCTTAATCGATGCAACCGATGAATCGAAAGTTTAGATTTCACTTGACTGAGCTCGTCGATGTTGATGCAAGGATGTCGGTGTATCGAATCATGTTAAAAACTTAGTCAAATGAGCGGGGAAAATGATCCAAAGTGAGCTCATGCATGACTCGATGCGTGGTAATAGGTTGGTTAGGCAAGTTCTCTATTGTAAGAGTTCAAAGGGGAAATCAAGCTGAGCTTGAGGGACAAGAAGAGTTCAAAGTTGGTTGCACCTCTGCAAGGACCACAAAGAGCAACTCATTTCCAATCCAAGGAGTATCTCATGATTGAGCACAATATATTTTCATGAGTTGATTGAAGAGGAAGCTCGGTTTGGGCTCATTGTGGGATGTATTTCCACGACGTGTGTTTTAGGTCAGGCTCAGACCTTCAAGTTCGGGGGGAGATTTTTTTTCCCAATACATTAACAAGTTGGGTCAAAGATTCCACGTCAGGTTTTAATATATAATTTTCCAAGAATATGGGGACTTTAGGAAATATAAGCCATATAACCGTGTTGATGGATGGCCTTATGGTCTTTGGGTCTTAAGTTTATTTATGTAAAATGCGGAGATCCATGGGTAATTCTCCAAGTGGGGAGAATATGATGGCAATCCATCGTGAGAATTCTGTGCAGTAAGGAGTGGTTCAAGGCGTTGTGTGAGTCCTCAGGGGAGTTAAAGTAATAGTTATGAATTGGGCAACGAGTTATCCTCCAAGTGATGGGGGAAGATAATGGTGAGATCGAGCAATATGGCGATGGTTGAATATGATTCGACATTGGAAAAAGTATCGAGTTCTAGGATCATCAGATCAAGCGATGCACAATATCACAAAAGGAGTTTCCCAACGTTAATGCACAAGTTATAGCTTGGAAATGTGTTTAAAGGAAGGAGCTTGACATTACATAAGAGATAGACATTCCATGGAACAGGAGCTCGGATAATGTGAGGTAAGTTGGTTAGTTAAATGAGTAGCATTTCACAAGGAACTCAACATTCGTATGGATGAAAAACTTCCCAGAATAGGCATCTCAACATCAAGTTTGAGGAGAGTCAATGTAAGGCACAAAGCTTAGTGAATGTAGAAAGCTCGCTCAGTATCAACTTAGTGTGGGGCTCGACGTATGAAGATGGATCTCGGATTGATCGTGGAACAAGATACAAGTGATACAAAGGAGGGAAGCTTGGCAGTCAGGTGATGCTGAGTAGCTCAAATCACTGCGAGGTGATACGATAGAGGGTGGCTTGACGGTGAGTCTATTCGTTAAAGATGGAGCCCAAATTTCAATACAAGTGAGAGCACTCAATGCAAAGGAGCTCAATGCTAAGTAGGAGCAAATCGGTAGCTCAACTGTCAATAGAATGGAAACTCGGGGCTCAAAATGTTGGCTCAGTCAATACAAATTGCAAACGTGCCATGCGAAGAAAACCATGTAAATTTTATGAGCTCGACTCAATGTTGGAGTATGGAACTCAGTCGGGCCCTAGAAATAGCTCATAGGTCGAGCTATGAGATGACAAGGGTGAGTCCTTCCCTGAGTTGAAATCATGTTGCAAGAGGGAGTTCATTCGATTTTGGTATGGGAAAAAGGGCCGCGTTGAAATTCATGCATATAATGGGTAGTGAAGGATCTGAGCCTGTTCACAAGGACAACCATGTACGTGATGAAATTGCCACTTGTGTGTATGATTTTGGTTAAGATTAACTCAACAAAGGCCAAGACATTGAAAAGAAGATTGAGCTCCTACATGGCTCAATGAGTCACATGTGTAGCCAAGTATTGGGAGGCCAAGCCCGTGGAAGAAACAAATGACTCATTCAGTAGATGAGTGGAATGGGAGGAGAGTTTTAAAGTTCATGCAAATAGCAATTTCGTGTGTCTCGGTGGATCATGCATCGACAAAGTGAGTTGGCTCGGTTTGACGAGCCTTGAAGTGATCGAGTCTACGGAGGGAAGAGCTCGTGAGTTGTCATGAAGATCCATGCACATAGCTCACAAGCATGTTTAATAGAAACTTGGTCAATAGATGAGTGTTAAAATTTTCCTCTGTAATTTCTATTTTATTAATGTATGTATTAGGAATAAGATGTTGTTAAGTATAATTAGTAGTGGCATCTAATAGAAGATAACGGCGCCGTCAGTACGGTGCCACCAATAAAGTAGAGTACGGTAATAGTCAAAGTACAAAAGGAATGTTGTGGTAAAAAGTAAATATTTGTCGTAAGTGGTCCGGTAATGTTAAAATGTCAAAGTTGGGGTAAGTAGAGAAGTAGGGTCTACATGATTAGGAATTAGAAATATTATATTTGTAATAAGGACAAGGAGTGATGTCATAAATATTTTGTGTATTTTATTTGTGGAAAAGTCTAAAAAGGTGGAACCCATGTGAGATGATAAGGTTTATCTTATCTTAGAAGATAAGCCTACATGTAAAGGCAAGAGTTTAGGCATGGAATATGATTGGCTGGAAGAGATTTCCTATCCTATCTTAGAGATAGGGTGGATAAGCCTGAATTCCTATAAATAAAGAGGCCACCCCCCTCATTTAGCATAGAAGGAAGTAGTGAGAAATATTGTATGAGTAAGTGTGTAAAGGAAGCCATCATTTTGAAGGTGTGTTAAAGAAGCCATTAAGAGGTGTAATTGTGAAGTTTCTCCCATAGTTATTGTTGGAAGGCAAGTGAAGTCAGTAACACTTGAAGTACCTCATGGGTGAGATTGTAACAATTTCATGTTGATATTATAATTTACACTTATATTTCAGATTTATCATCATTCCTTCTTATCATAGTCTATGGTATTCTTGTGTTATGTTTGTTGTTGTGTTTCCAGATTCCATCCACCAAACTAAAAGTTGTGCATTAGTAAATAATCATAGCACGAGGAGTTCCCGGTGAAGAATTATCATAGTGCCGGATTGGTGATGACATTTTGGTTCCGTTGCCAGGACCATTCCTCATTGGTGGATTTTCTGGAGAGATATTCCCACTTAGTCAGAAAATATTTGGAGAGTAACCTTTTTTTTACTGTGCATAGTAGTTACCATGGTAAAGTCACTTTTTACCATGAATAGTATTTACCATAACTTTACTTTTTACCATGAATAGTATTTACCACAGTAACTTCACTTTTTACCGTGAATAGTATTTACCCCAGTAACTTCATTTTTACCGTAAATAGTGTTTACCACAGTAAAGTCAGTTTTTACCATAGTAAGTCAAGTTTTACCATAGTTTACCGTGGTCATTCCTATTTTACTGTAGAAAGGTGTAAAGTCACTTTCTATTGTAGTGAGTCCAATTATTTGTGCACATAAGTCTTACTGATTGTACTTGTGAGTTGGTATTTCACTGTGGTTACATTTAAAAATGGGGAAGATTCATGTTTTTTCAGCCCAATCTAATGAAGATGCTTC
Source organism: Taxus chinensis (assembly GCA_019776745.2). NCBI lineage: Eukaryota > Viridiplantae > Streptophyta > Pinopsida > Cupressales > Taxaceae > Taxus > Taxus chinensis. The sequence goes on from CM034151.1 coordinate 222,232,275, forward strand.
CTCTTTCATTCAAGAGTTTAAACGATCTTGCATTTGTAATGGCCTCATAAGAAGGGAACAATGGACTGAATTTTTTCCTACCTTTTTGGATGGTTCAACACTTAGGTGGTTTAAAACACTAGGTGATAATGTGAAAAACTCATGGGATTTATTAACTGAAAGTTTTCTTGAAGAATTTGGTGAACAACAGAAATATGCAGATCTCATGATCGAGATCACAAAGCTAGCCCAAGGAGAGAAGGAGAAGATAAGAGATTATCATGCTCGTGTTCTAGAGCTAAGGAGGAAGCTCGATGCCCAGATCCAGAAGGAAGGATTAGTGGATGGGTTGATGAATGGCATGGATAATCTCCTCTGTAAGCACTTCATTCTTGGGATGAAGCCAGAGATCAGACAACGAGTGAAGTATGACCACCCAGCTACCATTGAACAAGCAAAGGAGATTGCAAGAAGGCAAGAAGAAAGCATAGAAGAGGAGCCCAAAGAAATTGTTGCTAAAGTAGAGCCTACACCAACACCTTTGGTCCAGAATCCACAACCACTCTCGGTGAGCACAAATATTTCTCCTAGTACATCTACTGAGTATGAAGATCTGCTCAGGAAGATGGGTCAGTTAACTATTAATCTTCTTCAAGGAAAGGAATTTAGTTCTCAGGGAGGAGATAGAGGTCCAAAAAGAAATATTTCTGAAGTTGTATGTTATGGTTGTTATAAAAAGGGTCATTATAAGTATAATTGTCCAGATAGAGCTTCTACATCTGGTACAAGAGATAATGATAAAGGAAAAGCACCTGTGAATTCTTTTGATGTAGTAGATAAGAGCATAAATAATGAAGTAGATGTGTTTGTAACAAAAAGAAAGAAAGAAAAAGATAACCAAGATGGAAATGATCCTAAGAAGATGAAAGGAGAAACTAGTAAGAAACATAGGAGAAGAAAGTTGGGTGTGTAGGATTTTCTGATTTCACAGGGACAAGGACCATACTCCATCTTAGAAGATCTATCCAAAAGGCCTGCAAATATTACATATGGTCAACTCTTGGCTATGTCTTCTGAGAAGAGGTGGGAGCTGCGAAGTGGACTCAATGCTCGACGAAGGAAGGAGGTTGAGGTCCCTGTTTTGGAGGCAGAGGTGGATCCCTATGCTCCACAAGCTGAGGTATTATGTAATGGTATTTCAATTCATGATGTCTTAGTTGATGGAGGTGCTGCAGTTAATGTAATGACCGAGTCTGTAATGAATATGTTGGGTTTAAAAATTGATCGCCCCTCAACACTTATGTTAAGGTCATTAAATAAGGGAAAAACTAAACCAGAAGGTGTAGTTTCAAATGTGGCAATATCTGTTATGGGTGTTGTATGTGTGGTAGACTTTCAGGTGATGAAAAATGGTACTGTTGCGTACCCAATGTTGTTGGGAAGACCATGGCTAAGGAGAGTTCATGGAAGAAACTACTGGAATGAAGGCTTCATGACACTTGGATGTGGTAGAGAGAGGGTGAAGATAAATGTGATCCCTCGGCATCATAAGGTAGAACTTGTGGATTCAAGTGATGAAACTGATGATTGGACATCCTCTGATTACTCTAGTACTAGTGAAGTGGACACAGAAGATGAAGAAAGTGAGGTTGATGTTTCGGTCATGGATATCCTTCCAGTCACACCGACTCATGAACCCATAAAATTATCTGAAGAAGAAATTGATGATCGTCTCCAACAAATAAAGATTGGTGATGCTGTGATGGAGAGTGAGAAGGAATCCTACCTCCAGCTCTTTCGAAGGTACATACACATATTCACTTTTGATTACAAGGAACTCCGTCAAGTAAGTTGGGTAGAACATTCTATTGAGCTGGTAGATGGTGCTAAGCCCATAAAGCAAATGCCATATAGAATGAATCCTAATTTTTCCAAGACTGTAAAAGAAGAAATAGATAAGTTGCTTGATGCAGGATTCATATTTGCTGTGGAGAATTCAGAATGGGTTTCTCCCATTGTGATCTCAATAAAAAAGAATGGGAAACTACGCATTTGTGTTGATTATAGGAAGCTCAACAAGGCAACAAAGAAGGATCATTACCCTCTTCCATTCTCAGATCAGATCTTGGATGAAGTAGCTGGCCAGGAGTGCTATAGTTTTGCTGATGGATATAGCGGATACAACCAAGTTCGTATAGCAGAGAAAGATCAGCTGAAGACCACGTTCACCACTCCTTGGGGAATGTTTTCTTATAGAGTTATGCCTTTTGGGTTGTGTAATGCTCCGGCAACGTTCCAGTTCCTGATGAATAGGGTGTTTGAACCCTACATTGGGAACTTCATCAGAGTATTTCTGGATGATTTATGCATCTATGGGAGCAAGATGGACCACCTGCACCAGATGGAGACAACATTTCAAAGGTTAGATGAAGCACAAGCCTCACTAAACCCTACAAAGTGTGTCTTTGGATGTTCTAAAGGTGTTTTGTTAGGGCATGTTGTATCCAGAGATGGTATTGGTACTGATCCTGATAAAGTTTCAAAAATCAAAGAGTTACCATTTCCTATGAATAGAAGTAAGTTGAGATCATTTTTAGGCCATGTGGGTTACTATAGAAGGTTCATCAAGAATTTCTCAAAGATTGCACAGCCACTAACCCAGTTCTTGAAGAAGGATGTTACTTATGAACCGGGAAATAAGGCGCATGAAGCTTTTGAATAACTGAAGGAAGCTTTGGTGTCTTCACCTGTTTTAAAGAATCCAGATTGGAGCAAGCCATTCATTGTGTATATTGATGCCTCAGATGTAGCACTAGGAAGTACTCTGAGCCAAAAGGATGAAAATGGGAATGATCATCCAGTTTACTTTGGGAGCAGACAAATGAGCAGTGCTGAGGTAAATTATACTGTAACTGAAAAAGAGGCTCTAGCTATCATTTTTGCTGTAAAGAAGTTTAGAAATTACTTGCTAGGGCAGAAATTTATAGTTGTAACAGATCATCAGGCTCTAAAATATATTGTAAATAAGCCTAACCCATCAAGGAGGATAGCAAGATGGATAATTTTGCTACAAGAATTTGAATTTGATATTATAGATAGGCCAGGAAAGAAGCATGTCAATGCAGATGCACTCTCTCGAGCCTATGATGGTTTAGGTTCATCTTGTGATGATGATGATTTCCCAGATGCAACATTGTTATCCCTTGACACAATCCCTAGTGAATACATAGATATTTGGAATTATCTGAATGAATTCAAGTTTCCTGATGGTGCCAATGCAAAGACTAAGAGGAAGATTACTCAAGCCAGTCATCCATATTCTATTCTACATGGAGTATTATTTCGAATAGGACCTGATGGACAGTACAAGAGGGCAGTTGGACGTGATCAAGGGAAGGAGCTGATAGAAGAATTCCACAATGGTACATGTGGAGGACACTTCTCTGGACAACTTACAACAAGAAGGATCTTGGATGCAGGTTATCACTGGCCCACTCTTTTTAGAGATTGTTATAATTATTGTAAGACATGTGATATTTTTCAAACACATGGTAACCGTAAGACTTCATCAGCTCCATTATGCCCTATTCTTCCACTTGGTCCCTTTGAAAAGTGGGGAATAGACATTGTAGGTCCACTTCCAACTACCCCACGCCAAAATAAGTATATTGTAGTTGCCACAGATTATTTAACCAAGTGGGTTGAAGCTAGGCCATTGAAAACAACTTCCATGGATGAAGTGGCAAGGTTCATATATGAACGCATTGTCACCAGATTTGGTTGTCCATTAGAAATTGTAACAGATCAAGGAAGCCACTTCATTAATGAGGTGGTAGAAGCCCTAGTCAACAAGTTTTCTATTAAGCACAGGAAGGCAACAACATACAAGCCAAGCACAAATGGACAGGTGGAATGAACAAATTTTGTGTTGTGTCAAATTCTAGCAAAAGATGCAGCCTTGCAGGTACATAAGTGGGATAAAAGGATTCATGCAGCATTGTGGGCATATAGGGCAACATCAAAGTCAGCAACATGATACTCCCCATTTCAGTTGGCTTATGGCATTGATCCAGTTCTTCCTATTGAGTTTGATATTCCCACTATGAGAGTTATGAAAAATGAAAGGATGGATGAAAGTGATTCAGTAAAAGAAAGGTTGGTGCATCTTCATTTGCTAGAGGAAATGAGGGAAATAGCGAAGGATACAAGCTATAAGAAGAAAATGAAGCAGAAGGAATACTTTGATCAAAATATCTGTTGGTCTCCATTTCATGTGAATGACTTGGTTCTAGTATATGATTCCAGATACAAAAAAAGAAGGCAGAGAAAATTTCTTCCCAAATGGATGGGGCCCTACAAAATAGCAGTTGTGCATGAAAATGGTACATATCGACTGGAGGAATTGGATGGTACTCCCATTACGAAATGGGTCAACCATGACAAGTTAAAGATTTTCCAGGCACCAGCTTCAGAATGTCCATAAGAGTCTACTCCGAGGACAGAGTAGAAGCTAGGAAGGGGGAAAATGTCGACATTAAAATTTTCCTCCGTAATTTCTATTTTATTAATGTATGTATTAGGAATAAGATGTTGTTAAGTATAATTAGTAGTGGCGTCCAATAGAAGATAACGGTGCCGTCAGTACGGTGCTGCCAATAAAGTAGAGTACGGTAACAGTCAAAGTACAAAAGGAATGTTGTGGTAAAAAGTAAATATTTGTCGTAAGTGGTCCGGTAATGTTAAAATGTCAAAGTTGGGGTAAGTAGAGAAGTAGGGTCTACATGATTAGGAATTAGAAATATTATATTTGTAATAAGGACAAAGAGTGATGTCATAAATATTTTGTGTATTTTATTTGTGGAAAAGTCTAAAAAGGTGGAACCCATGTGAGATGATAAGGTTTATCTTATCTTAGAAGATAAGCCTACATGTAAAGGCAAGAGTTTAGGCATGGAATATGATTGGCCGGAAGAGATTTCCTATCCTATCTTAGAGATAGGGTGGATAAGCCTGAATTCCTATAAATAAAGAGGCCACCCCCCTCATTTAGCATAGAAGGAAGTAGTGAGAAATATTGTATGAGTAAGTGTGTAAAGGAAGCCATCATTTTGAAGGTGTGTTAAAGAAGCCATTAAGAGGTGTAATTGTGAAGTTTCTCCCATAGTTATTGTTGGAAGGCAAGTGAAGTCAGTAACACTTGAAGTACCTCATGGGTGAGATTGTAACAATTTCATGTTGATATTATAATTTACACTTATATTTCAGATTTATCATCATTCCTTCTTATCATAGTCTATGGTATTCTTGTGTTATGTTTGTTGTTGTGTTTCCAGATTCCATCCACCAAACTAAAGGCTGTGCATTAGTAAATAATCATAGCACGAGGAGTTCCCGGTAAAGAATTATCATAGAATATTATTTATTATTATTATTAAAATATTTTATTTAAATATTCCTTTAATTAATTGAGAGGATTAGGTCAACATGAAATTGATGGCACATGATGGAAGCTTCTCAAGTGGTTCAACCAACTGTAATAAATGAACAATCATGTGCCTTCAATTTAGGAAGGGAATTTATGACTTCTCCTCTTCTCTCTCACAACTTCTTCTATAAATATAAGTTAGAAGCTCATTCCAACAGGTTGAACCAGTTAGACTTCTGAGACAAGTGTATATTTTTTCAATAATCCTCTGTCTGCAAGTTGTTCTTGTATGCTGAGGGAATTTTCAAGCTTCCTTTCAAGACTGTAATGGAAACCATTGCCTCGTCTTAATGTATGATGCATTGTGCATGTTGTTTTAGTAATAAAAGGGTGTGTTTTATGACTAATCCTTTTCCTTTCATCATTCTATACTTCTTTGTGCCTTTCTCATGCTTACAGGTAAATTGTGTAAGTTGAAGTTTCTATTGCAGGTTCTTGGAGTTTTGTGCTTATCAAGTAGTGAAAAATTTGCATGTAGTTGAGTTGTGGTGCTTGTTCAACCTTCTCAAGTTCATCCTTCTTCATTGGAATAATGATAGATTGTTTTTTTTTTATCGAGTTTAGTAAAGGGAACACATGCTTCCTAGTCTGCGGTATTTTGTACCCTCTCTAAGTTGTAGTAGGTGAAGTTGAATTTTGGTGCACACACCCTCTTTAAATCAACCATTTCTGAGTTTTGAAACACCATTTATTTGGTGCACCACCATTCCTAGTATAGTTTCATTTCTTGTAAATCTCTTTCCCTAAAACCCATGAAAATGTTAGCATAGGTCTAGATAATCACTTTATTGCACTAGGAGTAGTAAAACACTTAGTTTAGGAAGAGGAAGTCAGACTTCTCCTGAGGTTCACCTCGAGCCCAAGTCCCACAACTTGAGAGGTGATCCCATGTTTCCCAATCACACCGAATGTCATATTCACATTCTAGCTATTCGAAGGGTGCAGTGATTTGGTGACAACAGACATCATGACAATGATTTCTATGCTTTACAATGAAAAATCTAAATTAATTGTAAGGGATTTATTTCCTTCAATACACGATAATATTCTATGTAATCATCTCAAGTCCTAAAATATTAGTGGGTACCAGAAGCTATAACAACTATCTCTGATGGAAGTCAAGGTCTTGGGCTATTGGTGAGTTGCAAGTAGTTTGTAATCATTAATCCAAGCTCCATTCCCATTGAGTTCATTGGATGATTTCAATACGTGGCCATGGGGACACCTTGAGGTAGGGGTTGAACTTATCCATGTGGACCAAACGGAACATAGCAGGGTGCTCTGAATGTGGATCGCTTGGTGAACATTAAGGACCCAAGCCCACACCTGTGTTCTACTTAGAGAAAGTGCTCCTCCACCACTCCACTTCATATCTCTAGTATAATAAAAGCATTTACTATCCAAATTTGATATACAAACTAGGTTGAGACGATGGAGCAGGAATAAAGTTCAAATTTTTATGGTTTCAATTGCTACCCTCTCCTTGGTTCCTCCACTCATGCTCAGGGAAAGAATGTAGGGCACGATCTCCCTCCTAATCTCCTCAGGCATTTGGGCCCCAGGGTGTGCACGTCAGTTTCCCCCCTACCGGTGATCATGGGTGTGAATGAGACAAAGAGGTTTTCTTCTTGAAGAGCATGTGTCAGTTTCTATGGATGATAAGGACAACCTCTCTTCCTAGCACCATCTTCTTGGGTCAAGAGTAATTTTTTCCAAATTCGCAGGTCGTCACCTCTCTTCTGATGGGATTCAAATCTGGTACGACACTTAATGGGGCAGTGGTCTCATTTTTTGTTTCCTCACCAAAGGCTTCTTCTTGGTTATTTTTCAAAAGTAAATCTCAATGTGATGATACTTTAGTGAGGAAAGAATTCTTACATTTCGACTGGGGCATCCATATTAAAGCGTGGAATGCTAATTTTGATCCCAAGCAGATAGTTAAGGAAGAAACTCAGGTATGAGTTAGACTATACACTCTGCCTTGTGAATAATGGAATCTTAAAATCCTCACTAAAATTTGTTCCAGTCTGGGTAGAGTATTTCGCATCGACCCGGTCTCTCTCGAAGGTTCCCTCTCTTCCTTCACCTGGATCTACGTTTCCATTGATATGTCTAAAATTTTGTAGGACTACATAGTTATTTACTCTTCTTCTAGAAAATGGGTTCAAAGGGTCGAATTTGAAAGGATATCAATCAATTGTTTCTGATGCAAACAGAAGGGACACTTCCAAAAGGCTTGTAAGAATGGCCTTGTTCCAAGTAATTCCATTTGGAGAAAAATAGAAAAATCTGTCTGTTAATGAGACCTTGGTTCCTTCTTCTTCCACTCCTGTCCAATTCGATCGGCTGGAAAAGCCTTGCAATACTTTGGCTTCCAAACCCATGTTTCTTGATCTGGCTACTATTTCCCTGGTGAAGAGAACTGCGTATGTGGTCTAAGAATCTACCTTTATCCTTGCCCTCTTTCAAGAAGTCCTGGCCTAAGGGCATGGTGCCAATGTTTCCTCCTTGGAGAAATGGGTATGTGACAATGAAACAAAGGCTACTCTCCATCTTGCAGGCGAGGGCAAGTAATTTAGTGTGTCTGAGCTGGTTTAAGAACCTAGGAGTGACCAAATCTACACTCAGAGCTCTATTCTCCCCACCATATCCATTCTTCACTCTGATTTGGGTCCTAAGTATCCTCCGAGTAGGCCTTCCAAAGAGAGACTCTCCTAAAGGAAGATTGTAGTAGGTAAAAAAATTTAGTTAGGTTCCTTCTTTTTGTCTTCTAGTAGGAGAGGTGAGTCCTCTCCAAAGAAAGGATGAAAATATTTTCTTGGAACATTAAAGGTCTAAACACACCTAACAAACAATGTCTCCTCAGGTGCTATGTTTCTGAACTGGATGCAAATATTTGTTTAATTCAAGAGACTAAAATGTCCAATGTTGATTTCCTTTTTGGATGGTTTCATAACTGGAAGGGTTGGAGTGGTTTTTTTGTTGATTATGATGGTGCTTTAGTTGGTTTGGGTTTTATTTTAAAGGTTAGTAAAATTTTAGTTGACCTCATTTCAGGCTGTTCTATCTTTCAGTGCTTTCGAGTTCAGGTCAAGCACACATATGTTTTGTTCCTTCTTTCTAATGTGTATGGTCCGAACAACCCTATTAAGAGGTGGAAAATATGGTCTAGATTGGATGGTGATATTCGTTCTTTTGAAAATTCCAAAATCATTTTAGAAAGGGATTTTAATGCTACCCTCTCCGAAAAAGATAATCATAGTGGGATTCATTGGCAACCATGTTCTCAATTGGAATTCATCACTTTCGTTGAGGATTCTCGTCTGTTGGATGGTGATCTAAGGAGAGGTTGGTTCTCTTGGACTAATAGATGGTCGGGATTTTGGTATGTGGTGGTCAGATTAGACCACTTCTTGGTTTTTGAAGATTGGATGCAACAAAATTTTCTCTTTGATAGCACTGTCATTCCCCTGTCTGGCTCGGATCACTTCCCCATTTCCCTCAATATTCAGTTCAAGATTTCCCCTTGCAGATCCCCTTCCAAATTTGAATTGATGTGGATGCAGGATCCTGATCTTCCTAATCTTATTAGAAAATGGTGGGCTTCCTTCTCTGTGTTAGGTACAAGAATGTTCATTATTTCAAAAAAACTCTCTTTTCTTAAGGAAAAAGTTCTTGATTGGAATGCCTCTTCCTTCAAGCATATTTTTCAGGAGAAATTAATAGTTGAAAAATAGATCCGAGGTTTGAATGAATTTGTCTTTAGGTAAGGCATGAGTCAAGTAGAATTCGGGAAAGAAAAATCTCTTCTCAATGAAGTAGGGGATCTCCTCCTGAAAGAAGAAACGTTATGGATACGGAAATCAATATAAATCTGGATGAAAGATGGAGAAATGAACACCAAGTTTTTCCATGCTTTGGTAAAGGCCAAAATAAATCAAAATTATATGTCTTCTCTCAAATTGGAAGATGGCTCATGGATCTCCTCTCAAGCTCTCATCAAAGAAGAATCTATGTCTTTTTTCCATAAGTTGTTGAACGATGAGTTCAATTCCTGTTTTGCCTCTCAACAACCTCTTTTGGACAAAATTCCTAAATTAGTGTAAGAAGTAGATAATGTTAAATTACTTTCCCCCTTCTCTAAAGAGGAAATTTGCTCCATTATTTTTTCCATGGAAAGAGATAAAGCCTCGGGCCCTGATGGTTTCTCGATCACTTTCTTTCAAGACTTTTGGAATGTTATTAGGAATAATTTCTTGCTTACCTATGAAGAATCTAGAATATATGGGAAGATTTTATGGGAAATGAATCACACCTTCATTTGTATGTTCCCCAAAAATAATCTTTCTAAAAATATTGATGAATATCATCTGATTTCTCTCTGTAACACTTCATATAAAATCATTTCTAAAGTTATCGCTTCTAGGTTGAGCCCTCTCTTGAATAAGTTGATAGCTCAAGAGAAAAACAAATTTATTCTTGACAGGTCAATTTTCGATGGTATTATCATTTCCCATGAGATTATCCATTCCCTGAATTCATCCTCCCACCCTGGTATGATGATTAAATTGGATTTAAACAAATCCTATGATCATATCAACTGGAGATTCCTTCTCAAATCCCTTAAGAAAATGGGCTTTAGTGATCATTTCTACAATTGGATATTCAATTTTGTTTCCTCCTCTCATTTATCTGTCCTCGTTAATGGTTTGGTGGAAGGTTTCTTCTCCACCATCCAGGGCTTAAGATAAGGTAACCCCATATCAAATCCTTCCTCTTCATTCTTTTTGCTGAGGCTCTGAGCAGAGCCATAAAATCTGCTATTGTGCAAGGATCCTTATCTGGCATTATCTTAACAACTAATCTCCCTCCTCTATCTCACTAGAATTTTTTTGACAATACCACTATCTCAGAGGCTCACGCTATTGACAACATTCTCACTTCCTACTCCTATGTTGTTGTTCAGGTAATCAAATTCCACAAATCTATCATTTTATTTTTTAATGTTTCTCTTCATCTCCAGTGAAGAATCAGGGAGGTTCTAGGCTTTGAATTGGGATCTCTTCCATATAAGTATCTTGGTATCCCCTTATTTTTTGGGACTGGAATATTTTCCCTCTGGGATGATTTAATTCATTCTCTCTTTCAATGATTACAATCATGGAAAGGGAAGTGGATTTCTCTTACTAGCTGAGCTCTCCTTATCAGATCGATTCTTTGTGCTCTCCCTATTTACATGCTCTTGGTGTTGTCTTTTCCCAAATCTATCTCAAGCAAGTTTGAAAAAATCATCAAATCCTTCCTTTGGTAGGGTAATAATGAAGAGAGGAAATTCCATTTAGTAAATGGGATGATGTCAAAATTCCAAAATTCTTAGGTGGTTTCGGTATTGTTGATTTGGATTTGCAAAATATTGCTCTTGGTGCTAAAATTGTTTGGAATTTTATCTCCGATCCCAAAAGGCTTGCCTTTCAAGCTCTCTCACATAAGTACCTAGAAGATGGTAGTCTTGTACTTATGCTCTCTAGTGAAGATCTTCCCAAACGTTCACACATTTGGAATTTTCTATGTGAATGCAGATACCTTATTGTAGATCATGTTTCTTGGCAAATTAACAATGGTCTTAGTGCTGATTTTTGGGAAGATAGTTGGGGTGGGCTTGAGCCACTTATCCTTAAACATAATATTAATCATGTCATGAATATTTCCAAGGATGTTTGGGGTAGCAAGGTAGTGGACTTCGGAACTCCTGAACCTGACAGTTCTCCTTCTCTATTTTGGAAGGATATCGTTCCTCTTAGCGCATCCAATCAAAAAGTTTCTCTCTACAAAGAGGCCCTCTCCTCTTACAAAGTCAACTTTAGGGATCAAGAGGATCACCTTATTTGGTTAGGCTCTCCCTAAGGAAATTACACTATCAAAGCAAGTTATTCTAAACTCATCTCAATGTTAGAACAATAATTTGAGATTGCATGGCATTTCTGGGCTTCCCTTTCCTTTATTTGCGTGGTGAACAACTAGAGTTTTCTCTCACTACAGCCATCGACTGTTATCATCTTTCAGAGGTCTTTAGGTATTCGTCCTCTAGGGAAGTTGAAGCAATTAAAAATATTTGAGGGGATTCGTATCAGTTTAATTCTCGCATATCCCAGGTGAACTCTGATACCGTGGTGGAATTTGTATCTTTTTTCCTCCTGATTCATCGTGTTCCATCTAATGTAGAGTTCATGGCAGTCAATCTTATTTATTTGATTCATCGTGGTAGTCTCCATAATGAACTTGTGGATTTTTACCTTCCTGACCATCTTTTGTGGATAGAGGAAATTGATGAATTAGCTACTGGTTTAAGCCATGGGATTCAATGGCTTAGTGGGAAATACATGGATATTCTACATTAAGCCAAAAATGTGGACTCCATTTTCATTTATGGTCGTCCCGATCCTAGGCTTCTCCCTCCCATTGACATTGACATGGACCATTTCCTTGTTCACTCAGCTATTTATAATCTCAACGAGCTATGTGACTGAGTTGGGGCTGACTTTCACCTCTTGCTTCGGGAAGGATCTTCTTGTGCCGGTGGCTACGTTGGAGGTGGAAATGGTGTTTAGGATGGTGTCCAGTATTTGATGGTGTTCATTGGTGCTACTTCCTTCTTTGGTCTATTGCTTTCCTGCTTCTCATTATGGTTCGCCTATGGTATTTTTGTTTTCCTTCATCCATGTGGTTCTCGTTCCGCTTCGTGTCTTCCTTCCCTCTTAGTTTTTCATCTCTTCTACTATTTGTCTTCCTCATCCTCTTCTCCTCTCTTCTTTCTTTCCATTCCTTGTATATTTTTGTAAGGTTGGGGTCCCTAACCCTTCGGTTCATAGCTCCAGCCAAAAGCATTTAAAAAAACAAGTATCTTTGATGAGCACACTATGATACTGAATTATACACCTTTGGATATAAAACAAGATTCATATTATCACAAAGAGGATAAAATACAATCCCTATTATTATGTAAACACAAGAAATAGTGATCAAGCATGAATAATTGCACACTACGTCAAAGCACTTAGAGAATACACGAGCCCAATCAGGGGACAACACACCAATGGATTCTATAAATATCTCTACTCCACAAACTGAGACAGATTCCGAATTGGATGATTATATTGATGGATATGATTCTAAATATTATGAACCATTTGATATGTCATTGAACATTTGTGCATGTTAGATTTCAATCCCATTGAGGGAGTTGAAATTATATTTATATTAGTGATGATGAAATAATTGATACATTGATTTAGCCTTCTACACATGTATCAACTTCTCCACAACAAGATGTGATAGATCGTAGTTTAAATGATGATATCAGTTATAATGGAAATACAAATGATCCTATTCAGGTGCTAATTACTAGTAAGGTGACACCTATTATCTATGAATGAAATTATCTAAATGTAACAACTGATGATAATGATATATATATATATATATATATATATATATATATATATATATATATATATATATATATATATATATATATATATATATATATAGGAACATACCATGTAAATCCTAAGTTTTATTCTAAAAAATATTATGTCACCATAACTTCCAACCCTAATGTGGGAAACATGAAAAATACTCTCATAGATAGAATTGATTTATCACTACTAGTCAATTATGATGATATAGATATTTTGATCTGGATTACTTTTGTGATGACTATAAACACCCCGATATGTCTGATGAGAATTTGTAACAATTAAATCTCGATCATATTGATGAAGAAGATGACACTATTTCAATATAAGTATTATATATTTCTAAAAAAAAGCATTTTCCATTGGGATTTGTGCACCACACTACCTTATATACAACCAAGTGCTACATTCAGTTATCCACGGAACATGCAATCAAATCATTAGTAAGATTTCATCTTCATAATCTATAGTGGTCATGTATTATATATTCAATTACCTTATCCATCATGGTACACCATTGTGCTACATCCCTTCTCAATTTTTCAAGGGCATATGCAGATCTACCTTCGTTATTTTATAAGAATAGGTTTCCTTACACTATATGCACCCCTGCATACTTTGGTAAAGGTGATGCTTCCAACATGTTTGCTAATTAATGCTAATGCTATCCCTCCTTGTCACATGCTATATCATATCACTTCAATCATAATAGGTTTTACGTTCAATCAAAATCAATATCAATCAATTACACCCTCTTTAGATACAATACTCCAATCATAATTTTCAATTCAAATCCTTTTTCTCATAGTATTAGTAATGGGTGTATCCTTCTACATATTTCTTTTTTGTTATGAATCATCTCCAGTTTCTACATATATTATGATATATTTGTGGCCTATGCCTTCTTCACCATTTAGGGTTCATATTTCCCCTTGATCATAATCTTCTTGGGTAGATCTTGTGCTACCCCTTTCCCTGTATATAGCTTAAGTTCAATCATACAAAAACATTCATATATTTGTAAAAATACAAAACTAGGACCTCTACACATAGCTTACTTCATTAGCACTTTACATTACATATGTTGTTTGTCACTATGGTTTGATTGATAGCATATATTTTTCTAGTATTTATGCACATGTTTTCATGAGGTATATTGATATTTTTGTAGGAAAACATATCGTTATATGCTTATAGGATATAATTTGGTTCCTTATATTACATATCTTAGGAACATCCGTCTACAATATACAAGTTCTATTATTTCATTATAGTTCCTTCCAACTTCTTCATTACACTTGTGTACATGTTATTTTTCAAACTAACAAGACTAACACATGTGTCTTATGCAACACTGCCATATTTTATTTCATGTTCTCTTTTACAACTTACTACTTTATCATTGTTTGACATCATTGTACATGGTTTCTAGTTCCTGGTGTTATTACGTGTTTTATTCATTGTATAGGACCTACGTGCCTTGCTTGTCTTGTGGCACTATGGGTGTCCTATGTTTCTATCTATATGTCTTTCTTGTGTGACATTTATTCTCTTGTATGTAGCCTAATTTCCTTGATTTTATTGTAACACCGTGGGTGTCCTATGTTTATGGATCTATGCCTTGATGTGATTCTTCTTTGCATACTGCTACCTCTATTTTTTCACTTGATTTTTGTTTTGTCTCTATACTAGTTCTATTACATTTGCATTGCTGATACTATTTTTGCTCTTGTTGCTATCACTACTATTGTTTATCTTTTTTCTATGATTGTTTGTCTCTTTACGTGTAATGGTTTCCACCATGCACAACCCCTTTTGTAGGTACAGGTTCTCAATGATGACCAACACTTCCACATTCCACGTGGTTTATCACTTTGGTTTGATAGATAACATGCTTCTTTACTCTTTACACATGTATTCATGAGGTATTTTGAGCTTGATGTAGGATATAAAAAGAGTGGTACATGATGATAAGTATTGGCTAAGTTTTCCTACAAGTAAGATTTCATGCTTGAAGAGGACTCAACTTCGTTCTAAATGAACTGGACGATCTGCATATCACTATCAAACACTTGCCAGCTGGTGTTATTATCTGGAATAAATGGTCTGACTACTGTCTTAACATGTTTCGTGTTTCCCTTGAAAAATTCCTCAGCATGGAAAAACTGTGAGCCAAACACAACCATCTAATTGGCTTCTTTGTTCATTTTTCTTGGTGCCACCTATAAATTTAGAGCATCAAAGCTCTCAAGGAGATCCCAAAATTTGTGTCTATAAGTTTTCATAAGCTTATTCTTTGTCACACATTTTTTTGTGACCTAATAGATGACCAATTTTGTGTCCCCAAAGATCTGCAGTGCCTTAATCTGTTTCTTTTCTGTAATGAGAATGCCATACACCAATGCTTCATATTCTTCCACATTGTTGGATCAAGTGAATTACAACCTGTGTGCGAAGAAGAACCTCTCATCCTTGGGAGAAATGATAACAACTCCTACTCCTACGCCATTTCTACTTTTGGATCCATCAAAATACATCTTCCACAGACCATAATTTTCTTCATTATGCTTGAGCACACGAAACATCACAACTTCTTCTTCTAGGATGTAGTAAGTGTCAAGCCCAATTTCAAAACCTTCAAGTTCTCAAGTAGATGGATCAATGTTTTGGTGCCTTTTCTCCCACTCATCTGACACTACATCAAGTAGAGGAGGAGGGGAAAGTTGCTCTTCAAAAACATGTTCTTGGCCTTCTTGGATTAGGTAGATAGCTTGGAGAGGGGATGGATCATATGACTCAACATGGTAGGAAAATATTGGCTCAGCTTGTATGGTAAACCATGTACCATACCTTGTTTTGAGTAACATATGAGACCAGTTAGAAGACAAGTAGCTACCCACTTCAGCAGTGAAATCTCTTCATAGACAAAGCAAAAAAAAGGAGGTAAGTCAATGATTGACACATCTTGAGTTATGGTGAGCCTTGGACATGTATGGAGGGTTAACTCAAGACCCTTGATGAATCCCAAAGTGGTAACAGTTGAGCCATCAAGCTACACGAATCCTTTTGCCAAGGGGCTATACTTAAGATCTAATACATCACCAATTTTCTTAGGCATGACAAAAGTACTAGTGCCTTAGTCAATCATATAATTATGTACAAGGTGTTTACCTATGATTAAGGACATATAAAAGGGTGGGGTTTTGAAAATCTTACTTACTTTCTTCTCCTTTGCATGATAGATATTGACAGAAGTGCATGGTTTTTGGATAGATGGATCAACGTGTGGAAGTTGGGCCATAGCTTCATGCAACAAGTCGCACTGAGATTGAATTGTGAGGGCATCCCACATTCTAACAGTCACATTTTTCTTCTTCATTTGGCCCATGATGTTGAATGGAAGGACCATTGATTTGTGCATTTGGGGCATAGCAACATTTTTTCTTGGTTGTTTAGGTGCAGAGGTAGGGGCCTTAGCTTGCGTAGAGGCTTAACCTACCAAAAGAGGGATGCACGTTACTTCAGAAGGAGCATTTTATGGAACCTCACATGCAGGAACCTACACACCTTTATTGTTGGATGCCTTGGTTGAATATTTTTACTTTTGAGGATTGACTTCTGTTGTAGGAACTGAGACCTGCGCACCAAATTTGAGCATTCTCTTCTTATACCTTGTGTTTTTAGCAACCTAGATGGTCTATTTGTATCATTTATAGCTTGATTAATTACATAGAAGTACTCAACACCAAAGAATATCAATTTGGCTTTAGAAACCACTGGATTTTCTTGATTCTCAGGTTCGCTTGCGCTTTTGGAAGTATCATAGTTAGAAGCATTCTTGATCATACAGGCATGTGCATGCATGGCATTGGCACAATGATATTGACTATGAGGCATATTGTAAGGAAAACACCATTCAAACTCTTGAGCCGTATTTTTCTAAAATGGAACTAGTGCTTGAATTGTGCTAGGCATTGGAAGAGGTTGCACTAGAGGTATAACTTGCAAGGATATATGTGTGTTAGCATGCCATCTATCATTTTGTTGGTTCTACCCATATATTTGATTTCCATACTAATTCCACTAGGGCTGATTATTTTGGTTATGCACCTAATTAGAACTATTTTTGAAGGCTTTCCCCTACTGCTTCTCCAAAGATATGACCTTGGTTTGATAAGTTTCTAATCATGGATCTTCAATCTCTTCATCTTAATTTCTTCTTCATGGGAGAATATGATGTAGTTTCTAATAGGTTATGCACAATCTGTATCAGGGATAGGAGAAATAGAAGGTTTGGGGTGTGTGAAGATATCTTCTGGGAATAAGGGCATGAAGTGGTCTTAGGAGCCAACTTTCCCTCTTGAATGAGACTATTTTCTACCCTTATTGCAATATTGTAAGCAGTAGACAAGGTCCTACCACTCATGGATTGAATCATGACTGAGATGTGACTATTGCAAGCCCTTAGATAATATAACAAAGCATGTTGGGTTGTAGATCTTACCACATAAGGTATTCTATGTCCCAAGTTTTCTAGAATTTGATATTAAAATCAGTCATTTTTTCATTTAGTGCATCCTCTTCGTCTTAGATCAGTTACTCCACCAGTGGTAGGCGATCTGACTTGTCTTCAAAGTAATTAAATAGATTTGTTCCAAACTCATTCTAGGTGGAAATAGATGCAGGTCTCAAGCTTTTAGTACCACCGGAGTGCTTTACCTTTAAATGAGACTGCAAATATCCTGACTACTACATCGGTCATGCATGATCAAATATACAGAGCATGCATGTTGGCTTTATCCTAGATGTGCTCAATAGGAGTAACTTGATTCTCACTGGGTAAAGTATGAAAGGATACTCTTAAGTGTGGCTATGTTGGCATATCATTTTGTGACATTGACATTGAGAGGGGCTTCCACCAGTGAAAATAGGAAACATTTCTTGGATGAGGAGGTGGCTATGAATTAGCCATGGTATGGCGAACATAGGTCTATTGCGAGGAGGAGTGGAATGTGTGTAGCATGCACCAGAGATGGATACATGTGCACAGATGGGTGTTATACTACATACACTCCTCAAATATAGATTGAGGTACTCAAAATATGCTTTAGTTGTTGCACTTTTTCTCGTATGCACTCTTCTCATCAAAGGTGCTTAAGACTGCTAAAAATAGTAGATCTAGATGTGTTAGCAATTTCACTAGATGTGTTAGAACGAGCCTCCAAAGGCTGGAAATCACTAAGATCACACACTCAGAACTTAGTAATAATGAAATTTAAGCTTTCAATGTTGGTCCCACTGAGCAGTGCCAGAAAACTTTTGGTCACTCAAACTTGCACATATATCTCATATTTGAAGGAACTGAGTCATTTGAGTCAACAATGGGACTACCTCCTAGTTCTGGGACCTTGTACGTGCTTGAGACAGACCTTTGGGGAAGGCCAGTTCCTCTACATATTTCTACTACTACAACTATTTATGAAATTGAAAGTTGAGCTAACAATGCCATGGGACCAGGGATAGAAGGATAACATGAAAAAATTGAAAACTAAAACTAAGGGAAGGCGATAGCATTAGAAAAAGTGGGATGAACACTATCTGTTTTGAGTGTAAGAATGAGGGAGAAAGCATAAAGGGAGGCTAGGGACATGCTCAGTAGAGACCATAATGCATTCATATAATCTATACCATGAGACACAACAAGAAAAGGATAATTACAAGGGATTTAAAATGGCACATAGCAAGCACAAAATACAAATGAAAGGAAAGAAAGAAGGATACAAACACATGTTAAGGTAGAGAATAGCCACAAAATAATACTTCTATTACTTCCAAAAATGCACAGTTTATTACAATTAGGTTTCTGAAGTCTAATATCCACATGCAAGAATTAGATTTAGAGTTCTGTGACTCAAAATACAGAGATATATAAAGTCCTTAGCAAATGCTAGAAGGATCCAAAATGTCTAACCCTTTACAATGAGCCATGATTTTACATTTAAAGATGAATCGATGAGAGAAGAGGAGGTGGAGGAGGGAAAACTTGGATTTGAATCATAGCCACCAACAACAAGAAATAAATGCTGGGAAATCTGTCAAATGTGCTTCCCCACATCTGTTCGGTGTGTAGAAGAAGCAAAGAGGGAAAATTAGCCTCGAATCTGGGTGGTTGGAGAAATCATATATGTTCATTAATGGCTGAGAAAAGTTGTTTCCATATTTCTCACCTACCAAATCCCATTGAAATTTGAATTTGAATAGTCTAGAGTGTATCCCATGTCAACATATGTTCAAATGAGACCAAGCACAATGTTTCAGAATCCTGTATGGTAAATTTTATGGCTGCCAGAAGTTATGTAGTGTAAATCTAAACACGCAATGACACGTGGCGTGCGCTGAATTGACTAAAAGATTAGACCAACTATGCTTACAAATGTTTTTTCATTTCTATTCCATGTGTCACTCAGGCTGGTTTTTTGTAAGGATTTAGTACCCATTTTACACGCTTTGATTGATTGTCATGTAGCACACTCAATGTCTAACAAATGTCATGTGGCATAGAAGGGTGTAGAAGATAAGGTGCAAAGGCATGTGTACGTGGAAGAATGAGATGCACAAGATGAAAACAAAGGAATGGCACGTGTGAATAGTGAAGCACACGAAGATAAATGAGGGGAATACCTGAGAAAAAAATGAATGGTAGAGGTGAAATCATTACAAAATGATGTGTGACAACAAGGAAGGGAGCATGCGGGGATACCAAGGACTTCGTGAATTTTGGGAAGCAAGTCTAAGGTGTGCACGCAGGATGCATGAATTACTGGGAAGAAAGTGAAGGCACAGAGGGAACACATGAGGGAAAATGGAAAAAAGAGGAAAAGGAAAATAAAATGTGAAGGAAATTAATGGCACACAAGGGCACGTGAATAATCTGCAACCAAGGGAATGTGTTAAAGGAGCAAATGAAGTGCGTGCAACCTCAATGTAGAACCTCATAACCAAAATGGAATGTGAGTTGTATAGATAACCAGGAGAGTTATTTTGGATAATAGGCCCCTAAGTCACATTTTTCATATGTTTAATATGTTTTTCAACTCCTTAGGCTTGTACCTTTTCTTTATTTCATAGACAAAGTATTGAATCTTGCATGATCTTCGAAGTACACTTAGGAAAACTTGATCTTATAGACTTCCTTTCACCATAAGAGTGGAAGATGAACCCAATTATCATAAATTTCACAAGTAATGTGTCTAATACCTGTTATAACACTAAGTACACCTCATACACAAGCTCTCAAACCTAGAGATTCACTTTGGAACCTTCAAAAACATGACTATTTTCACAAGACTTGCAAAACAAGGTACAATACGTACAGTAAATTCATACTTGACAAGAAAAAATACCACAAAAATAATCTATAATGATTCTTATATACCTTTGAGATGTTTTCACAAATTTCTCAAAATATTTGGAGATTAAAAACCTCATTTTACCTCTATTGTTGCAAAACATGGTTTAGGATGGTTTGAAGAGTGCTAGTAAAACGGAGAGAACTTTTTTGTTTCTTAACCAAATGACTCCAAATTTTTTGAAAAATTTATGTATCTGAGTGCTCTTAAAAAATTTATTCTATGATTTATCTGAAGGAGGATTGATAATTTTTTTTAACGTTAAGAAGTTGATGTGCTCGATTTGCATTTTCCAAAAAACTAGTTTTGGTAAAAATTGAATATCTTACACAAAAAAGCTTCTTAGGTCCTCGAATTTTAACCATACCTTCACAAATACTTCCTCCATGATTTCCAATTAACACTTTATCATATTTCACTCTAAAAATATCTTCCCTGTCTCATTTTTGCAGCATTTTTCACTAGTTATGAGCAAGATTGCTATATAGACCTATATAGGTGCTCAAATCACCTTCTTAGTCACTTATGAATCCCTTTATACCTAATATACCATCATATTATACTCATATAAAGCTTTCATTTCTCTGAATTTATCTTTTTCTCATGTTTCCATGCTAACCTACTTGGTAGGGGACTAGGATTAAGCCTAGAACTACCTAACTCTTCATAAATTTGACCATGATGACCTATTACAGACACATTAGCACCAAAAAAACATCTCATTTACCATGTTTGACCTTATGAAACCTTCATACAACCTTGCGAGAACACATTCACACAACTTTCTTGCTTGACCATGCACCGAGACCATGTCTAAATGCATGACATCATGACTTAACTCATCATGAAGACACCTGGATAGCTTGGGAAGAAACCTGAACCCCTTGGAAATCCTATGACATCATTGAATACTTGACATCAATGAAAACACGTTACTATGACATCCAACAATCTTTTCCTTTGTCATTGATGATAACTACCACTAACAAGACCTACACCTAAAATAGCTTTTTCACATGTTTCTTGGTTCACTCTCCCCCTTTTACATACAAATGTACTCTGACTACTTGACATGAAAGTAATGACAACCAAGATAACAATGAGTGTGTGTAAACTTACTTGTTGATAAGCTCCCCCTAGAATTGTACTCTTTCTTCTTGATTCCAACCAGCTACAAATTGAATTCATGAACTTATCTTAGGCATTGAAGCAACTCCCCCTGAGAGTGTATTCCTCTTAATTGTCTTCATCTTGTCTATAGACCTTCTCTTAGACTTGTCTTATCAAGAAACCATTTCCAAGTCAACATATTCTACCTCCATTCCCTATTTTCTCAATATGTAGCATCTATACCATCATTGAGTGACTCCCTTCTTGTCTGAACCAAGCTCCCCTTTGACTTGGAAAACCTCCTTTGAGGGAAAATATTGTTTTTGACTAGCCTAACTCACATAGACACTTAGCTTCTCACTATCTCGAAATTTTCCTCAACCTGATGTAGAGATCCATATAGCATGTCTTTAGTGCATTTTGACTAAAATGTGATATCCTCTAGAAACAACTCCATTTCATGATGCATTCTCCCAATGTTTCCCTTTAATGTAAACACCCTTCATTTACTTAAGAACACACCATTTTATCCACAAAACATGATCATCATACTAAGAGATTAGTTACAAGTTTTGACAAGGTCCTAAAGGGATTTTGTAGTGTTCTTAGCCAAAATTGACAACAATTCCCAAATGTCACCTCATACTCTGTCAAAATGTTTAGAACACTAGCTCATCCTTGACATATGATAGGTTTTGATGAGTTTTAATATTTTTAACACTAACTTCTCATTGTTTATATCATTTCACAGTGCTAGGTGTTTCATCTTTATGCAATCAATAGGCTTCTATTGTGCATAAATATATTTTCTAAAGAATGTAATGGTTTTATTGCAACTTACATACTTTGGTCATTATAGTTACATTCTTCTGTCAATTTCATCACATTCCAAGGGTTCTTAGGACTTGTATCTTCATGTAACATCAATAGGGACCATCCTTGTATCACAGTAGCGTTGCATTCATAACTATACTATACAGAGATAGATAACACAATTCATTCACTTTCTTTCTTGAATGGTCAAAGGATGTAGTCAACACTCCATATTATGCATGTCATCTTGTGGAGCACATTAATAATCAAGCACACAACTTTAGTGATCATCTAAACACACAATTTTCTATGGCAGCAACCACTTCAAACCCAGTCATTTCCAATCATAGTTCGGTGAGAATGAGTTTCACCATTTTGTTTTTTTATGCATCTCTCTTTGTTCATATGATTCTATTGATAATTTTAAATACCAATATACCTTGCTCATGATTATATGAGGCTTCTTTAAGTTCTTATCATCAATAAACCATGTTCAACCTTTTTTTTCCTTTCTTAATCTTCCATATCCCCTTTCTCAAGCTCTATAACAACCCATGATTCATGTTGGGAGAATATTGAGACCATGTATAGATTCATTTTAGGATTCTTGAGGTGCATAAAAAATATCTTGAGCTAAAATATCAGGTATCTCTTCATTTCTTTGTTTTATTTTTTGCTAATCATCCTTCTTTGTATCCCTTTCCTGAGACAAAACCAAGTGTAACTCCTGATAAAAGGCTTCAAATTTCAAAATGGCCACCAATTTGAATACCCATTAAGGCCTACTTTCTATGTGCAAGATTTCATCTAACATTCCTTTGTAACATATTCTCCAAGGCCTTTGATTTCAACTTCAAATTAGGTCTTTATAGAATTATACCCTGCCTCTCACAAACTGATTGCTACTACTCACATGTGTGAGGAATTTGAATGTTATAGCCACAAAAATTTGTGCAAGAGTTTGTCAAAGATACTTTGTATGAATTTCATCAACTAGAGCCATCATTTAATCCTCTAGTTATCAAAGCATTTTCAAACCCTAAGAGGATTTCTGAGCAAACTAGAGAGAGGACATATTGCCACAAAGTTATCATGAAGTTGTTTCAATCACCTAAAATTTTATCAGTTGTCTGTTGTGACCTTCTTAACATGATTTTCTAACCATTGGATCAAGATGGACTCCATACCTGAGATAGATCACAAAAATACATTGCTCTGCTATGTAGAATAGATGTTTTTGTCTCTATATCAGTCTTTACCTTCTTCATCAAGATTGTTTTTTCTTTCTTTGTTGTTATTAGATACCATTGAATATTTTACATAGACCTATAATATTCTATTTGGGTTTTATTTAGCATGAAATATTCTTTCAATACTTTTGCAACCTTACGTATTCACTTGGGCATCCTGATCCACACTTACTCCCTAATATGAATGTCATCTTGATGGATTGAAGTACACATGCTTCTTTTCCCTTTGCATGAAACTGATGAATGTTATTCAAATATCTAGTGACCTTGCACTCATCTTATACACTTTGATCATATACCCCTTTTGACATGGAGAATGTTTCTTGGAAATTTAGGATTATGGGTGTTTGCTCTGTGTTTCAAACCTCACCATTTATATTATTCTTTTCATTGCACCATTGATGCATATATTGAGGCTATAGTTCTTACAACCATTCATTAAGCTTTCCTTTGGGCTTGTAGGGATTTTTATACCTTCTTGATGCTCAAACCAATATTTCTAACCCGTACCTTATCCTATTTGTGTACATAGTACTATTTTAAATTTTGACACTTAATTTGGTAGACCTGTACTCTAGGCTTATTGACTTTATATTGACATACCTCATTGCTTCTTGAAAGAGCAATCTGATTGAGCTTTTCTCCTATTCAAATTGATGGCACATAAATCTTTTACTGAGATTATGATATTTTTCACTATATAGGGACACCATGAGTTTTGATATTAGTTCATCATGTCTTAATACAAGGACTAGATACATCAATATATCCTATGGAGTAATTTTCTTGAGAACTCATATAGTATATCATAGACACTTTTTACATACTTGACTGTGACTAAGGAGGTGACAGACCTAACATTTTTCCCACGTGTGATCTCAGGGACTTCATGATTGCAAGCATACCCTTTGGGATTTTGGATGAAATGACTTGACCTCCTGATGTCTTAACTTAGCTTACCCATATTTCAATGGCTTCATGACAAGATCATCTATACACAATTCATTTGATAACCACACTGTGTTGGCATTTAAACTATGACATTTAGGTTAAATGGATAGAATTAGAGCTAGCTTAAAAAGCTTTGTAATCTTAATTTCAAGGAAATTTTCACCTCTTACATTCTTTGAAGACTTCTCAAGATCCTTACACAAGCCTAAATATTTTATTGAATGATGATAAATAGTTAAGCTTTCAATTTCACCAACTCAAACCTTACACACTGAGTTCATACATTGTTTTGCTTGAAACAGTCACTGAGACCTCCAAATGCTTTACCCATACAACTTGTAATTATACTTGACTCGTGACTCTTTTCTTTCTTGAGGATGACTAGTTTTCTATACATTCATGAGATTTATATGCACACCTTTATGGCAAGATTTAACACCTCAGACTCATACCATGAAAACCTTGGACAATTTATGACACTTTTGACAACATTGACACATTTACCACCTTTGAACAACTTCATGACCTTATAATCATTCATGTTATTACCTCATAGACATATTTTTTTTATTTCAAGGATTAGAGGTGAAGACAAGGATAGATACATGATTAACACTATGTTATTGACAATCACACACTTTTATAATAGTTGAGATCCGCACTAGAACTCAAGACACTTTCCTTGTAAGCTAAGAACTTGACCAAGACATGGAAGTTTGATTTAGGAAAAACCTAATACTATGCCCACACATGATCTCAAAGACATTTTACAACACTCTTTATGCTTAACACTGACCTTATGCCTACTACACACACTTTCTTCACATGAATACTAATGAAAATCTCTTCAACACTTCAATGTTGACTACAAATATCTTTAGAAGAGGAAAATAAATCTAGATAAGCATACCTTGTGAATGTTTACTCAACATCATGGAGAATAATTTGCTTGGTTTGGCAGTTACAAGATGAAAAAATGCTTTCATAAACTCATTGTTCTTCCTTCAAGTGATGCATGCCTTATAGAATCCTAGAGAAGGAATTTCATGCTCTTGAGAGCACTAGAACAACATGAAGTCCTCAAATGAGTCCAATGACTCCACCTTCCTTTCTCTCTTACAAATTTTCTTGGTGGTTCCTTTAGATGGTTGTTTAAGAACGATGGTCTCTTTATTTTTTCTTACTAAGCACATATGGTTCTCTTCATGCATGGGCTTATCACGTACTAGGGAAAACATACCTCTCATAAGGCTTGATGGTTGATTAGTTTTGACTAATCCAACTCCCTCCTTAACCTTTTCTATGAATTTTTTCACTTTAATTGAACTTTGATCTTCATTTTATAGTTTTAATTATTCCTTGGATATTTCTATAGGAGTGAGCTTGACTTCATCCTTTCTCTTATAGATGAAATTCCTCTTATTATAGTGTATTGCAAAGTGACCAAGTTTTTTGCACTTAAAGCATACAAGATTACTCTTGTCTCTAGGTGATTCCTTTATCCAATCTTGATTCGTAGGCTCTTTAAGATAGAATTTAGCTATGTGACTACTCTCTTGATAATTTTAACAAAATCTATTATTTTCATATTCAGTCCTAAAATATCTCCATGGGTGTTCTTTGTCTATTTTTCTCATACAATCCCTAGCTTTATGTCCAAAAACATGGTATGAAAAAAAAATCGATGGAACTTACCTAAGAATCTCCTTGCATTTGGCTACCTAATGGTCTTCTTGTGTTCCTTGATATCCTACTTGGTCTCACAATGCCCTTGGCATGAAACATGAATTGACTCACCCTTCAATTCCTTTTTCCTTTCATGTTCTAGTTCCTATCTGAAAGTCTTCAACTTTGTACTTAGCTTATCACATTCTTCAACATTTTCTTTGATATCTACTTGACATGGCTCATAACTAGACCCATGATTCAATTCATATTGATTTTCTTCACTTTTAAGAACCAAACCTGATTTTTCATTAGGATGTATTTAATTGCTTGACAAGTCATCAAGATTGCTTGAACTTTCCTCAATTATTTGATATATCATCAGTTTATCTTTATCTTGTTATAGCTCATCCTTTAGGGTCTTCAATTATTCTTCATATTTGAAACAAGTTTTTTCCTTGTCTCTTAGAGATTTTGACACATTCCCAACAAATGATGTCACCTCTTTGAGTTCTTGGAGATGATTGGCTTCCATGAGCTTGATTTCCATCTTTAATTCATTAATCATAGCTTGATCAATCTCATACTTCTTTTTCAATATTGTTTCAGCTTGACCACCCATGTTTGTGCCTCAAGGACTTCCTTTTAAGTCATTAAAATTTTACCAAGAGAACCCGATTTGATGCCTATTTTTAAGAATTCTAAGCATTGAGAGGGTGGGAATCAATGCTCATTCAAAATTTTGAAGTAATATTTAGTTCTTCAATCATCCATAATTAAATCTATCTTAAACATGATGAAGCATGAATATTTAACCAGGAAAGAGAGAAAGAAACCAACACACATGCACACATAGGAAGATAAGTTTTAATGTGGGAAACCATTTAAGGGACAAGAAACCAACACACATGCACACATAGGAAGATAAAACTAGAGAACTAGCTTGGACAATTTTCCTATAAGATTACAATTATTTCATCATATGTTGAGCACCCACTCCAATACAAAGCCAATCACCCACATGATAGTTATACAAGAACCTACTTGCAAAGAAGCACCCACTTCCAAATTTATGAGAAACAACTCAGGATTTTATCATAAAAATTTTGATCACCTTCATCACCTGGTTCCTTACACCAACATATTATGATATCATTGTTTCAGTTTAGTTTTATTTTCTTCTCTTCTCTTAATTTGACATAGTTTCAACACTCTTTTCACCCTCTCAAACTAGCACTCATATCTCATCAACATCAACAATGTTTTACATGCTAAAAAATGAGCTTATATCAACAAGAATGACTCCTCAACATGGCATTTGAATTTTCAATTTCAGAGACTCTCTGAATCACTCACTTTCCCATATGTATGAGAAAATAAAGGGGCTTATTAAAAACAACCTCAAAAATTGTCATTTAGCATATGACATGTTTTAGTTATGTTATCATACCTACTAGATTATTTCAAAATTATTTGGACTTAAATGATGAAGAATGAAGCCTTTTGAACTCCTTGACAATCTGTTATAGCTGTTAAAAATTCATTCAGACCTCTGAGCAATGATTTGTAACATTTTTCCTAGTTCTTGTCTTATTCTTCCAACGAGGTATCTTTGTATAGAAACATAAAAACTCACTTTCAAATGTTTTTTACTTGTTGGGACATTACTAAATCCTTTAAAAAGTCTTATTTATCCTCTTGAACCTTTATTCTTCGCTATTTTGGATTTCACTAGCATTTGAGAAAATATGAGCACCTTAAGAGCAGGATCTAGTCTTCACAGTTTTACATCTTGAAGAAGTAGAACCTTGTGTGAAATTATCAGATTATACAGTCATGATCTTTAGACATTCAATAGGTACACATCACTTATAAGAGCTTGAGGAACATCAAGACATGACAAGGAATGTCTTTATCATCTCTCCTATTAAGTCTTTAGCACACAGTCATGAAAAGATTTCTCTCAATCAAGAATGAGCTCAACCACATGTAGAACAAACATTTTCAGATAATTTCAAAATTTTAAGAGGAATATTTGTGAATTTTGTATCATATTGATAAGACAAGTAGTAAGGCACCATTTATTTCTGTATGAAGCATGTATTTGAGTAGGAAGCCATAGTTTTGTAAGCATAGAGTTTATCTTCATTGTTTGAACAACCAACACCCTTTCTTAGTTTATCATGGCCCCCAAGTCGCATTTATTAGATGGTTAATATGTTTTTTAACTCCTCAGGCTTGCATCTTGCCTTATTTCATAGACAAAGTATCAAATCTTGCATGATCTTCAAAGTACACTTAGGTAGACTTGATCTTCTCGACTTCCTTTCAACTATAGAAGTGGAAGATGAACCCAATTCTCATAAAATGCACAAGTAGTATGTCTAAGACATTTTATAACATTAATTACACCTCATACACAAGCTCTCAAACCTGGAGATTCACTTTGGAACCTTAAAAAACATGACGATTTTCACAAAACTTGCAAAACAAGGTACAGTCTATACAATACATTCATACTTGCCAAGAACAACTACCACAAAAATAATATAGAATGATTCGTGTATACCTATGAGATGTTTTCATAGCTTACTCAAAATATTTGGAGATTAAAACCTCATTTTACCTCTATCGCTGCAAAACAGGGTTTAGGAAGGTTTGAACAATACTAGTAAAATGGAGAGAACTTTTTTGTTTCTTAACCAAAAGACCCCAAAATTTTTACAAAATTTATTTATCTGAGTTCTATTCAAAATTTTATTCTATGATTTTTCTGAAGGAGGATTCATAATTTTTTTTGAATGTTAAGAAGTTGAGGTTCTCAATTTGCATTTTCCAAAAACATGGTTTTGGTAAAACTTGAATAACTTGCACAAAACACCTTCTTAGGTCCTCAAATTTTGACCACACCTTCAAAAGTCCATCCTCAATGATTTAAAATGAACAATTTTTCATATTTTACTCTAAAAATATCTTCCTTATCTCATTTTTGTAGCATTTGTTTACTAGTTCTGAGAAAAAGTGCTATATAGACCTATATAGGTGCTCAAATCACCTTATTAGTCACTTGTGAAGCCCTGTATACCTCATATACCATCATATTGTTCTCATTACATGATTTCCATATTATTCCTTGATCCATTTCTCATGTTTACATTCCAATATGTTTGGTATGGGACTAGGATTAAGCCTAGAGCTACGTGACTCTTCATAAATTTGACCATGATGACCTGTTACAAACAAATTAACACCTCACACACATCTCATTGACCATGTTTGACCTTATGAAACCTTCATACAACCTTGGCAGAACACATTCACACAAATTTTTTTCTTGACCATGCACCTAGACCATGTCTGAATGCATGACATCATGACTTAACTCATCATGAAGACATCTAGACAACTTGGGAAGACACCTAAACCCCTTGGACATCTTATGAAATTGTTGAATACTTGACATCAATGACAACACATTACTATGACATCCAACATGAATGTTCTAATAAAATATTTGGGATTGGGGTACTCAGATCTCATGAGGAAGTCAGTGCTTGTCTCTAAACTGGTGAAAGCTTGTTTTCCCTTCCTCCATAGGATTTGGTTTTCAAAAATTGATTATGTTGCTCTACTATGTTGGTAAAATATGCTTTCAAGAATTGTACTTTAAGTTCCAGCTTATGGGGTAATTTTTGGTGAATTCTTGAAAATTTCCACCTTTAATATTGTTATTTTATAAAAATAATAATAGACTACATATGATTTTGTATAGGCTTCCAATGATTCTTTGTACTAACAAGCAAGAGACAATCCTTCTATTAATTTTTGATTTTCTTGTTGGGCCTTTTCAGTTCTATTCGTAAACTTTCACTTGTGATTAGTTTCTTCCCAAATATTCATAATTTTCTTAGGTTTTCTCATCATTTTCTATTAGAAAGACTAGAAGAGGGATTTTCACTTTAATAGATTACACAGTCAAAATTAAATCAGGAATTTGAGTGTCTTTTATTGGCAATTGACTTTTTACTTCTTGAAGTTCTTTATGTAGATCAGAAATGTTGTCTTCATTTTCATTATTTTTTTTCTCTAACATTTGGCATTTTTTATTCAATTCCATAATATTGTGGTCTTTTTCACTATTCTCTTTCTTTGTGAGAGTTAGATCTTATTTTATACTCACTAACTCAATATCCTTGTTTTACAGTTCAGATTTTGAGTCTTGAAATTTCTTTTGTAATTCAAATAAAATCATTTGTTTCTCAGCTAGAGATTATCTCATAAATTTGGTTTCTTCTTTCTCTTGCTTGATCAATAAATCTATTTTTGATATGGTTAAGGCTTCGTGTAACTGTTGGTCCTCTATTAGACATTTTGATTCAATCCCTTTTTCTTGCATTATTATTGATTTTACTTTTCCTATCTATAAGGAAGATGAAAGTTCAAAAGCCACTATTTCTGCTTCCATATCTATACATCTTTGAATATCAATTGATTCTACTATCTTTCAAACATTTTTAGTACCTACCATTTGTTGGGGTTGTAATATTAAGTGAGAAAACGACTGAATAGAAACCCGCCAAAGACTAATGGTCATGACATATAACTTATATTTAAAATATAATCATGGTAGTCCTGCAATAATGCGTTAGAATTGTTTAAATTTAAATTATAAGAGTGACCTAAATGGGCCACCCACCTTGATATAAATCAAGGTGATCTCTTTGAGATTGGTTACACACATCGAGAGTAACACATAGATGCGAGCTATATATGCGAGTAGATTGATGATAGTGTAAATTTTAATCTCTACATATGAGTGGATGTATATGACAGTTTAGAATTCCTCCTTGAATGTGTAATTTCTTTGGATTCATGGAAATAGTGGGAGTGTTGGGTGAAATATATATTCTCAATAAAGATAAGTGATTTTTCAATGGATTTTTTACCGAAATGTTTTCCCACTTAAATCTTGTGTCTTGTGTTCATTTAATTTCATGTTTATGTATGTAATCAAATATCTAATTCATTATGTAATGTAATTAAATATAGCTTACTTTACATTCATAAACTATATAATCTTCGGTCATTTAATATGGTACATCTATAATATATAATATCATTTATCCCCATGTTTCCTAACATGGTATCAGAGTAAGATGTTTGTGGTTATACAAGATAAATTTGTTTTATAGGTGCAAGATCATATGCAGATTGGTTTAAAGAATATAGCTTGAAGTTTTCAAAATTTGTGAAACCCTAATTCTAAGCATTCATGCATTTTTCAAAGACTACAGGTGCAAAACTCCAATTCCTTGTAAATAAATTGAATTTGGAAGTTTTGAAAGTTCAAATTAATTCTGGAAGATCAAAATCAAGTGTGTATTTGTGCTCCTTTCTCCCGTAGCCTTATGAGTGATTAGGATTGTGTTTTTTTTCATTTGCCTTCCATAGTATTTTCTAGTATTTCATGGTTTTATGTTGTGTTTCACAGATTTTTATTATGTTGTGTGGATTTTCCTTAGCTTTGCACCTTATTTAAGTGTTGTGTAGCTTATTTGTGTATTTCACAGCCTATTTTCTTGTTGTGTGGCGTGTTAAAGTGTTGTGTATAATTTATACATTTTGTGTGGCTTATCTAAGTGTTATGCAGTTTTTCCTTAGTTCCGCAGCTTACTTAAGTCTTTTAAAGTTTTTAAGTGTTTCACGCATTTCTCTTTGTTATGCGGTTTTTTACTCTGTTTCACATCTTGTTTTCGATTACGTGGCTTATTTTCTTGTCATGGGGTATTTTGTGTGTTCCACATACTTTTCTTCGCTTTGTAACATTTTTTCCTACTGCGTGGAATTTTCCTTTATTGTGCAGAACCTTGTTTGTTGCACGGATTTTTGCTTATTGTGTGGAAATATTTTGTTTCACATCTTTTTGCAAAAAAAACCTTTATTCTGTGGACTCTCTTTGTTTCATAGACTTTCCTCTGTTTTGTGGCTTTTTCCATTATCCTTTGTTTTGTGGATTTTTTCCTTGCTTTTTTTGCTAAACACTAAAATCCTTTAAAACGTGTGAATTTTTTTTCCTTTTTTATACAATTTTTACCTTATTATTCCGCAAAACATTATTTCTATGTATTGCATATTCTAAACTTTAAAAAATTTATATCTTCTTTGTTCTTTCTTCATGACATGTTATTTTTGTTTAGTGCCCTCTCTACTAGGTTTGCATACCTTGTTTGAAGGTTTTCTTGGATTTACAAAAATATTCATTTTTATAATCCCATGGAACTTTGTTTCCTTGTTCTATGACTTTTAAAATTTGAAAAAATTACATCTTATTATCTATTACTTTGTGACCTCTCACGACTTGTTCTTTTTGTTTTACGGCCTCCTTTCTTGGTTCTCATACCTTGTTTGAGTGTTTTTATTAAGTTGTAAGTAGTTCTCAAATACGCAGAAGTATGTTTTCTTCTAACTGTGGATATATACAATTGTTAAAACCTACATAACACTAATTGTTCCAAATTTGCTAAAGTTTTTTTTAATATGGCTAGTTCATCTAATTTCTCCATGGATAAATCTCACTTTTTAAATGGTACTAACTATAGTATTTGGAGAGTTAGGCTTAAAGCCATCTTTATGGCAATAAAGCTTTGGGATCTAGTTAGTGGTGTTGAAAAGAGACCCACTGGGAGACAAGCTAACCCTGAAAACTTGAGTATATTCTCCCAAAAATCCCAAGAGGCCATGTCCATCTTATTGCAAAGTATCAAAGATGAATTCTTGTTGCATATAGGACATGTGGATTTTCTAGCTAATGCATGGGAACAATTGCATACTGTGCATAAAGGTAGTAGCCTTTCTAAAATAATAAAATTAATCATGGAACTATTTACAACTCCAATGAAAGGAGATGAAAATATAGTCAATTATCTAGCTAAGATTAAAAACATTAAGGATTAGTTAGATGGTTGTAATTGTAAATTATTTCAAAATAAGTTGTATTTTATTATTTAGATTAACATACATGAATAATTTAGAAATTGCATTTCTATTTTGAATTCTAAGTATCAAAATGAATTTGATTTACCTGATTTAGATACTTTGTCTTCTTTACTCATTCAAGAAGAAAAATTAATGGAGAAATTTTACTCTAAATAGAATGCTTCTCAGGCATTGTTCTCCCAAAATTAGAAATCATTTAAAAATAAGAATAATAGTAACACTAACCAGTAATCAAACTTTAAGTCTAAGTTCAATCCTAAGAATAATCAAAATTTTAAGGTCAAGTTTGATGGCACATGTACCAAATGTGGTAAATTTGGTCATAAAGTAGTTGATTGTTATTCTAAAGTTAATAAGGTTCATAATAATGCTAAAAATAAGAACTTCAACAATAAAAAGAAGAATAATAGAAATCATAATCAATCTAAAAATCAAGCTAATAATGTTGAGAAAACTATTTCTCTTTATACAACTCTTTCAGCCTCTAATGACAATGAATGGATTCTAGATAGTGGTGCATCTAGGCATATGACATCTATTCATGAAAATATTTCTGATGTTGTAGAATGTCATGAGAATATATATCTAGGTGTGATAATTTTTTCATTAGGTCTGAATGTTGTGGCAATGTTAAGTTAGCAAATGGAACCATTAGTAATGTTTTATTTGTTCCTAACTTAAAGAAAAACCTTTTATCTTGTTCTCAACTAACTAGAGAAAACTACAAAGTTGTGTTATTAAAAGATAAATGGTATGTAAAGAATGAGTTTGGTAAGATTATTGTTGTTGGTTTTCAGAAGAATGGCTTGTATATTTTTGAAGGATTTGTTGTTGAATCTTGTCTTTCTTCTTCTTCTTGTAATGTTGTTCAATTATGGCATGAAAGGCTTGGGCATGTGAACTTTAAAAGTTTATTTGAAATGTCTTGCCTTAACCTTGTTATAGGTCTCCCTAAGATGAAATCAGACCATGGATCTTGTGAAAGTTACTTGCATGGTAAGAAACATGTTGAACCATTTCACAAACATCATGAGTCTAATTCCTCTAACTTGCTTGAGTTAATCCATAGTGATGTAAGAGGTCCTTTGGAAGTTCCTTCTCTTGGTGGAGCCTTGTATGTTGTTAGTTTCATTGATGAATTTTCTAGAATGACTTGGTCTTATTACATTAAGAAAAAGTATGAAGTTCTATCTAAGTTTCAAGAGTTTAAAGCCTTAGTTGAAAACATGGCTAATCTAAAAATAAAGAGAATCAGAACTGATAATGGAGGTGAATATGTCAATAAGAAGTTTGATGAGTTTTGTGTGTCTTGTGGAATTTAAAGAGATTTAACAACTCCATATTCCCCACAACAAAACAACATAGCTAAAAGGAAGAATATAACAATCATAGAAATGGCTAGGACCATGCTTCATGCATCCACAGTGCCTAAGTTTCTTTGGGTTGAAGCCATGAACATTGTTGTTCATATCCTAAATATTTTTCTTACTAAATATTTGCATCAAACTACACCTCATGAAGTATGGACCAAACAAAAACCTGATATATCTCATTTAAATATATTTGGTAGTCCTACTTCCCTTCTCATTCCTAAAGTCAAAAGACAAAAACTTGATCCTACCTCCTACTCTTGCATTTTTTTATGGTAAAACGACCTCTCAAAAGGATTAAGAGTGTATGATATATTCAAGCATATGGCTATAGAAAACATGAAAGTTCATGTTCTAGAGAAACTATTTTGTGGAACTTCCTCTCTTCCCTCCTCTGGGTTTCCTGAGTCTGAAACTCTTCAATTTGATAATCCTTCTTTAGACAATATGAAAAATATATTCCAAGAAATTGATCATCCTTCTTCTGATATGATGGATGTATATATTGAGGGGGAGTCTTCTCAATCTGTGTCTCAGTCTAGAATTCCTAAATGGGCTCAAAATCTGATTTCTAATTCTTAACCTAATAATCTAAAGAAGATGATATGCAATCTTCATTCTTATCATGCCTTGTCAACTTTGTATGAGGTTGAATATTAATATTTTGAAGAAGCTAGCATATATGAAAGGTGGATTAATGTTATGAAAGTTGAATACAATTCTCTAATAAAAAATTAAAGTTGGGAATTAGTCCATCTTCCTCATAAAAGAAGCATTGTAGGATCTAGATGGTTGTATAAAATTAAGTATAACTTTGTTGGTAAGATTGAAAAATTCAAGGAAAGATTAGTTGCTAGAGGGTTTACTCAGAAACCTGGTTTAGATTATGTTGAAACCTTTTCTCTTGTTGCCAAAATGAGCACTGTTAGAATTCTTCTAGCTCTAGCTACTCAACATGGATGGGAGATTCACCAAATGGATGTTAAAAATGCTTTTTTAAATGGTGATTTGAAAGAAGAAATTTACATGCATCAACCTAGAGGGTTTGAAGAACCTGGTAAGGAATTATATGTGTGTAAGCTTAAAAAATATTTGTATGGTCTTAAACAAGCTCCTAGAGCTTGGTATGCTAAGATAAATAGTTTCTTTCAAGATATTGGTTTCAAAAATTATTTTTTGATAATGATTTGTTTGTAAAATATGAAAAAGTCAGATTATTATTATTGTCTTATATGTTGATGATCTCTTGATTACTAGTAGTGATAAGAATATAATTATTAGAATCAAAGAGAAGCTAAGACAAAATTTTGAAATGATTGATTTAGGACTATTAAATCATTTCTTAGGCATGGTTATTTTTCAAAATCACAAATCTATTGTTGCATCTCAAGCATAGTATGCTTATAACCTTCTTAAAATATTTAACATGATTGATTGTAAGCCTGTCTCTATTCCTATGGAAGTTGGAGTTAAATTAGATCCAAAACCTGCTTGTGATAAATTTAATCCTACTTTATATAGAAATCTTGTTGGTAGTTTGATTTATTTGACTATCACTAGGCCTGATATATCCTATGCAGTTGGAATTGTTTCTAGATTCATGTAGGATCCTTATGAGGACCATTGGAAAATGGAAAAAAGGATTCTAAGGTATATCAAAGGTACAATCAATTATGGTTTGTATTATTATTCTTGTGATGATGCAAATTTATTTGGTTATTGTGATTCTGACCATGTTGTTGATATTGTGGATAGAAAATCTACTTCTGGATATGTTTTCAAGTTGGGTGCAGGTGCAATCACTTGGAGTAGCAAGAAACAACCAACAATATCTATCTCTTCTACTGAAGCAGAGTATAGAAGTGTTATGGAAGTAGAAAAAGAAGCTATGTGGCTGAAAATATTGTTGGATGAACTTCATATGGGTGTCAAAGGAAGTAATCTTCTTTTATGTGACAGTAAAAGTTGCATTACTCTTGCAAAAAATCAAGTTCAACATCAAAGAACCAAACATATTGAGATTCATATCCACTTTATTCGAGAGAAAGTTCAAAATGGTCACATAGACCTCAAGTTTTGTTCTATTTAAGATCATGTTGCAAATTTTTTTACAATGCCATTGTGTGCTACAAAGTTCTATAACTTTTGTGTTATGTTGGAATGACGTATTTCATAATTTGACTCAAATGATCATGTGGATGACCTTGATCTCCACCTCTGAATCAAATGAGCATATGTTGTTTGACTCAAATGATCATGTGAATGACATTGATCTTCACCTCTGAATCATATGAGATATGGCCTTTCAGAGTTTCCCTTGAGGGGGAAATAAGGAGGAATGAGCATGTTTTTGCAATGCCACCTATTATCGGCCTGATTGTGCCAATTGTAAACTCCCTATACTATTTCCATTTCTTAAAAGTAAATTATCACTTTATGTGAATTTATTTGTAATACCCAGTGAAGCATTAGATACAAGAGATTATTATTTTGTAAAATACTCTATAATCGTATGTAAGACTTCATAGGTAATCACTTTATCTTGAGAATTCTTATTGTTCCTATGTATTGCAGTTTTTATAAAATCCATGGAACACTTACTTTGTGTCGCAACTTCTTGAAATCTATAAAACACTAAAGAAGTGTACCACGTATTTTCTAAAACCCATGGAACACTTATATTGGTTCACGGTTTGCTTAAGTCTATAGGATATTGTTGTAATGTACCACGTAGTTGCAAAACCCGTAGAACACTAAAGTAGTGTACCGCAGAGTTACAAAATCCACAAAATAAATGTTTTATTGCATGCTATCCTAAATCACTTAGATGATTTATGGATTGTAATTCCTTTTTTACAAAAAGGTGACTTAGCATGTGTTATTTGGATCAAGATTTTTATATTTGCATGCTAGCCTAAATCTTCATGTGAATGATTTATGGATTGTAAGTACTTTTGTATAAAAAGGAAAATTTTCATGTTTCCCTACTTAACATTAAGGGGGAGTGTTGGGGTTGTAATATTAAGCGGGAAACTGGCTTAATAGAAATTCACCAAAGACTAATGGTCATGTCATATAACTTATATTTAAATTATAAGCATGAAAAATCCACAATACTGCATCGATAGTGTTTAAATTCAAATTATAAGAGTGACCCAAATGGGCCAACCACCTTGATATAAATCAAGGTGATCTCTTTGAGATTGGTTACACACACGGAAAGTAACAAATAAATGTGAGTTGTATATGCGATAAGGTTGATGATGCATGATGCGAATGGTGTAAAGTTTAATCTGTACACAGGAGCAAATGTATATGATAGTTTATGATTCCTCCTTGAAGGTGTAACTGTTGTAGATTTATGGAAATAATGGGACTGTTGGGTGAAATATATATTCTAAATAAAGATAAGTGATTTTTCGGTGGGTTTTTACCAAAATGTTTTCCCACTTAAATCTTGTGTCTCATGTTCATTTACTTTCATGTTTATGCATGCAATCTAATATCTAATTCATTTTGTGATGTAATTTATTATAACTTGTTGTACATTCATTAACTATAATATTTAGAAATTTTATATGGCAGATCTATAATATTTGATATTGTTTATCCCCACATTTCCTAACACCATTTCTTGTTCATTGGTGGGCTCTACTCTTTCTTGCATTTTTGCAAGCCTAGGTGATTATTGATTGATTGGAGGATGTTGATTAAACGATGCTAATATTTGTGAAATATCCCAAACTTTGATTTCTTCTTCCAATTCATCTATAAGGAGATTTATTTTTCTAATCCTTTTATGTTATTCTTTAAGGGTAGATTCTTGTGGGGATTCCTCTTTGTTATCTTTTTTTTCTTCTAACTTTTTCTTGAGACAAGTTCTTGTGTGAGAGGTTTTCTGTTGAACCT
Organism: Taxus chinensis; assembly: GCA_019776745.2. Classification (NCBI taxonomy): domain Eukaryota; kingdom Viridiplantae; phylum Streptophyta; class Pinopsida; order Cupressales; family Taxaceae; genus Taxus; species Taxus chinensis. Next base: position 222,270,687 of record CM034151.1, read on the forward strand.
CTTTTCTTTCACTCCTGAATGAGGACTGGGTTCTTATGGGAAGATTTTTATATTATCCTTATATTTTATTAATGAGGGTTTTAGGATATGTTCTTGTGTAAAAAACCTTTTTCTACTTCTTGTCACAGGGAGGAATGAGTGGCAACTATTTCTTGCTAATATTCTGACAACATAATAACTTCATGTTGTTCCTCACTTTCCTCTGTAGTTGAAGGTGTTTTGACATCTATTTTCTTATGAAACATCCTTTTTCTTATAGGTTTTTTCAGGCTTCCCCACTATTTTCTTAGAGATTTATCCCTTGGTAACATTGAAAGGCGAGGTCTCAGGACAAGTACTAGTTTGAGCCTGACCCTTAAGGACCATTTTCTTTGATATATCTATACTAGGGGAAGGGCTTGTTTCCCAGTATGTTATACTTTCTTCTTCCTTGTTTTATTGTTTAAAAAATTATGCCATAATTCTTCTCCCTGGGATTATTTAAGAAAATGGTGTTAAAAAATAAGGTACATTAGGCTATGGTGTTTTAATGATTTGATTTTATGAACAAACCTACTGACTAGTATCTGGACTGAGTCATATAAATACCTTGGAAAATTGATTTTCCACTCAGGTTTACTAGTTGAGTGTCTCAAATGGTTTAACATTCTCATTGTCCCCCTAGAACAAGACTATATTTCCCCTCATAAGTGATATACTTCATTATCTAATAGGCTACAGTCTTCCATGGATTAGGTAGGTGTTGACCTTAAGCCTCAACATTATTGTGAGGATTAAGTAGTTTTCCCTTTTGTCAAGGAAATACCAGGAGTTTGGCTCATATTGGAATACAAACTATAAAGGAATCCAATAAAAATAACATTCATTGCACATTACACAAAACATCTCTCTTTATTTATTTAATAGAACTATTACATATGTATTATATATTTGTCTCACACATTCTTATGTTCATTACATCAGCTATTCATTCTCCTCTTTATCTTGTTTCTCTATTTCTGCATCTACACACCTACATGCCTATATCTCTATTACATGCATTCATCCATGCCTCTAACTATTACATTCAATTACAATAAGTATCTTAATTATGTCATTTATCCAAAGGTCACTTCCTTTGGTGGTGATTTTATATTGTTCAGTTTGTACTCTTTTTTTATCTTTATGCGGCTTCTTGTAGACTTGCACGGTTCTCACAGTCTTCCACAACTTTCACAGTATTCCACAAATTTCATAGTCTTCCATGGCTTTCACAGTCTTTCGTGAATTTCCTCTATTGATGCCTTAGTATATAAAATCGGTGAAGAACCATGTCAACATCACACCTGAACTTCAAAATGTTATCTCGTCCTTGATAAAACTAAGTGATGAAGAACCATGTCAACTACCTTGTTCCATTTTTTGGTATTGAACCTATCTTATTTGTACAATTAATAAGTTGTGTATTACAAAGAACTAAATCCTTCCATGCATAGTCTTTATGGTAGTGTAACATAGGAATACCAGAGCATCACTTTACCAGAACGTAGATGTCCGGCGTAAGGATATGTTTCCTCATTCAACTCACTCAGCTGGGTTTATAGAACATGATGGTTTCCAAAAATTTATAGATAGATTTGTATCCTCTTCTAGATTAAGGTGCAATACTTCACATATTTCTTTGTGATTTATCCTTCAAACTTCTTGCATGTCGATATGTGTTCTTTTGGTGATTTGGGAAAGATTTCTAACTTTGTATTCTCCTAAATGATTGATATAAGGTCTGTAGGGGATTGTTTGTTTTTAATTCCCATGTAGTTTTGTTTGGTGGTATAAATTTCTCTTCACATTTGTGTGAGTGCCATGTCCATGTTAGCACGTTATTCTTCCATATCAGTTATCTTGTTTGCTCTTTCTAGCTATTTTGTGTGGCATTTAATAGATAAGTTCACTAGTTTCTTTCTCCCTATGCCATCTAAGTCCTTTATAACATAATAGGAGGATGATTTTGTGTTTATATCTTATTCTATCTTGTCCATTTCAGTTTTTTCTTCCTGTGTGGCTACTGGCTAACTAATGGAAAAATCGTAATATGCGTCTACATTTGATCTTTCAATTTCTAGTGATTGGAGGGCTTGCTTGACCTTTCTGTTGTTCTCTTTATTTGTTGTAGTCTTTTTCAACATTTCATTGAATTTGTAATTATCTATTGCTTCTTGGAATATTATTTGGTCTCTTTTCTCATCAGATAGAGAGTGTGACAAGAAATCTTGTAGTGTTTTCTCTACCATGTTTTCTATTGGTAATGTGGGATTTGCTACGTAGAGCGGCCTGAAGTGTTTGACTTGTGTGATCATCCACTCCATTGTATCTTTGAGATCCGTGTACCATTGAATCTAGTTTTTATTCAATAAGGATGCTACTAAATTTTGATTTTTGCATGGGAATCAATTTTTTTAGGTACATTATGCATCCTTCCTTAGTTTTGTTCTACTACTTCATGTTGTAGCTGAAAGCTTTGAGCTTCATTTCTCTATGCAAATACCTTTTTTGTAAGAGCTAGGGAATTCCATGGAGGCTTAGTATGAGTGGTTCCACAAGATACCAACAATGTATCTATGCTTGCAGTACTTGGCACGGTGCTCTATATAGATGGTTTTTATGTGGCTTTTATCAATTCTCCCTCATATTTTTCTTCCTTATTTGATTTTACCATTCCTTCCTCTTTTTTCTTGTTTCCTCTCCTTATTTTTCTTGTTCTTCCTTTATTTCTTCTTCTCTTCCTTTTCTCTATTTTTCTTTTCCTACTCTTCTTTTTTGTTATTCTCCTGATATTGTTTCTTCTTCTCCTCTTCGTTTTTCCTCTTCTCCTCTTCTTTTTTATTCTTCTCCTCTTTTTTTTCCTCTTCTCCTCTTCTTTTTTATTCTTCTCCTCTTCTTTCTTTTTCTCCTCCTCTTCTATGTGTTTCTGCTCTTGTTCTTATTTCTTCTTCTATTCTTCTTATTCTTGTTTCTTCTTCTCCTCTTCTTGTTTTTTCTTCTTCTCCTCTTCTTCTTGTTTCTTCCTTTTTTTTTATTTTTTCCCTCTCTTTCTTCTTGTTATCTCTTCCGCTCTTCTTTTAATTTCCTTTTCTTTTCCTCTTCCTCCTATTTTTTTCTCTTCTTCCTCCTTTCTAGTTTTTTATTTCTCCTCCTTTATTTTCTCTTCTTCTTCCTTTGTGTTTTTTTGTCTTCCTCCTCTCTTGTTTTCTTGTCTTCTCCCTATTTTTCTCTTCTTTTAATTTCTTGTTCTTTCTTTTTATTTTCTTTTACTATCATGTCTAGTAATTCCTGTATTTATTTGATGTGGCTCCTATCCTTTGTTGTTTTCTTTTTCTTTTTTCTTAACTCCTGAAGTTATTTCTTAAACCCTTCCAATATCATTTCCTCCTCTAGTTGTATTTGTGATTCTAACTCTTTTAGTAAGGAGTGTAGGAGTAGATGGATTATATCTTCAAGTACTAATGAAAATATTTTTAGTAATGGAGTATTTCCTCTACCATAGTAATTTATTAGGTTTCAAAGTCGGCTTCATATTGTTTTACAATATGGGTTATACCCCCATGGTTAAGGAATATTTTGTAGAACTTGTAAGCTAACCTTGTAAGTTGAGATTCCTCCAATGATTCAATTTCCCCTGTGAATTTTGGTTCAATGTCTTCTTCCTATTTTTGTTGTTGGGGAGGTGTTTTTACTTGTGGGGTTCCTTCACTATATGATTTTGTAATTTCCATTGAATCTTCACCCAAGTATTATGATTCATCACTTGTTTGTTGTTCCATGACCACTTGTTTGGATATCCTAGCCTTTTGTCTCTTATTTGGGGGCATGTGGAGATCATTTTTATTTAGCATCCGGGTTTTTCCTTTTGTAGACTTTTGGCATTGTTTTCTCTTGTACCTTATTTTTCCCTTTTTATTTCCATGTTACTAGTTTTTCCAGTGGTCTAGATGACTTAGCCAACCCAACAGGTTCCCGTGTGAAATCCTCATGATGTTTCTTTCTATATTCCTCCCATATTTCTCCCATTATATCATCAATGCTTGGTGGTATTGGCTTCTTGCTATCAATGGGTAGATCTCTAATAGCCTGGATTGTAGTTAGCATAAGTTCATTTGATGCTTCATATGGGAGTGGGGCAATATGAGAAATCCATAGGGTGAAGGGTCAAAGGAATGTGTAATCAATATTTGTGATGAATTTACAACTTCTTTTTCATATTTAGCGACTATTTGTTCAGAAACTCTAGATTTTTTGGCAACCATTCTTCTGATATTACTGGTACAACCAATCATTGAAGTGATTTGTTCTACTTGTGACAGAGCATTCATATGTTCCAAGATTTGTTTTGATATGGGTGTATTTTGATCCCATTATACTTGCTATGTTTTTTCTAGTAGAGTATTTGTGAAATACATGTCTAGGCATAAGAGTAGTGACCCATAAAAAAAATTGTATTTGTCCTCCTTAATTTTCCTTATATTTTCATGGAATTATTCTGTGCGCAAAGATTGTGTTCATAGTGGCTCATTATCATTTCTAGGGCTACTATGACGCTTGTATTTGTGCACCATCTTCTCTATTGGTATGATAAAGTTTCAAGCAAATGGCTTTGGCGACATACCTTAGAATGTTGTTTTTTATTTCGCCAATATACACCCCTCTTTTTTTGGTTGTGATTCCCACTAATCGTGCGGCTTGTTGCATTGCAATATTCTTATTTTGTAGTTGTAGTGTCGAGTGTCCTTTTGCCCATAACCCTGTTATCCTCTCCATTACTGATGTGTTTATTTGGTATGGTTGATCCAAGTAAAATATTTAATTGTGATGTCGGCTGAGAAGAACCCTAATAGTGTTCTCGTCTATTGTAAAATATGGGTCCATGCTCTATGTTTCCAACTTCAACTCTGTGATTATCTTTGCATTCTCCTTACATTCTATTTTCCTTGTATTTTTATTCTTTTAGAGGAGAAATTAACAGTCAAGTTCTAACCAGTTATGGTCATATTTCGGAAATAGTAGAATGGATGTATTTTTTCATATCATACTCATGTGCAACTTTGAACGGGACATGGGAGAAGGCTTCTATTGGGTCTGGTAGCATTGATTTTAATGTCTTCTTTTGGAATTTTGGATTTAGGAGGTTGTATTGTGGGACGCTGGTGGGGGTTGCCATTTTTCTCTAATGATTTATTTTCTTTGTGCCCTCGTGTGTATCTCTTATTTCACCTTTGCTCTTCATTTTGGATTTTGTTTTCACAAGTGTGGGACTTTACTTTGTGGTCTTCTCCTTTCATACCTTTTGTTTCCACCTACCGTATTTATTACTTTGGCCACAAATATGTTTTTTTATCACAGATGTCTTTTTCTTTATTTTTTTGCTTTTCTCCTTCTGCGGGTTTCATCCTTGTCATTCTGTGGTTTTTCTACTTCCTCCTGTTTTGCATGGTTTTTTATTTTCTCCTTGCTTTGTTTTGTGGATTTTCTTCCTTTGCATTTTCTTCATGTGGTTTTACTTCCTTGCTTTATTTTTCAGATTCTCTTTAATACACAAGTTTCTTCACAGATTTCCCTTCCTTCTTCATTTGGCAGATTTTTTTAAGGATTTTTATCCTTCTTTATATGGCGTATTTTTCCATGGAATTTTTTTAGTTTTCTTTTGTACATATTTCTTTATTATTTCTTTCTTCTTTGTATGATGGTTATATTTTTATCCTTCTTTCCTCCTTTATTCTTCTTTCTTTCTTTCTTCTTATTTTGTTTTTGGTAGAGAGAAGGTGCCCTTGTGGGTTTTCACCCTCCTCCTCATCAACTCTATCGAATTGTAGATTTTCAGAGAAGACAAATTCTCTTTTTTGCTCTTTTTTTGTTTATTTTTTTTTCAATATTTTCTATTTTTAAGTTGTTATTTTCTTTGTTTTACTCTTTGTTATGATATTTCTTTAGTTGTGCTCCGTTTACATGACTTGGTATCTCTTTTTCTTGTAATTTTTGGAGTTTTACTGGTCCATATGGTAAAATGTTTTTGACTACATATGGGCCTAACCATCTAATTTTTAATTTCTCGGGCCTCTTCCACTTATTATCATATAGTAGTAACTTTGTCTCCCACATCAAATTATTTGTGTTAGCAATGCCTATCATGTCAAGATTTCTATCTTCATTTTTCATGGGTTTGATTATACACGCAAGGAAGTGTTTTTCATCCAACTTCTCCAATTCAATGAGTCTTTCATGCATTGATGGCTCCTCATTCATTTTGAAAGCTATTGCTACTTTGAGGCTTGGGAGGATAAACTCCATTGGGACCATGAATTCTAATCCATACACCAACTGGAATGGTGAATTTTTTAGTCTTTGTATGTGCGGTATACCCATAATGTTGTGGGTATTTTCAATCCCAATTAGCCTTTTGTGAGGAGCATATCTCTGTCAAGACTTTTTCCAAAACTTTGTTGAATGCCTCCACTGTGTCATTAGTTCGTGGGTGATAGGGAGTAGTTTTGTTATGATTTATCATGAAATGCTCCAGTAATTATTTGATTGTTTCATTCACAAAGTGTTTTCCTTGATCACTTGTGATGCTTAGTGGACACCCAAATCTTGTTATGACATTTTCGTACATAAAATTTGGCTACATGGTTTTGTAATGCAGTATTCTGTTGGCATTGTTTTCGCCCATCTTATTAAGTACTTTGTTTCATGTAATGATGAATCGTGTTCGAGAGTGCCTTGTTGTGGGTTTAATTGGCCCAATAAAATCTATTTACCACTTTTCAAATGGGGCTAATGCAATAACAAGTCTCAATGGTATTTCATCCCTTACATTTGGTTTTACAACCTGCTGAGATATATCACATGATCTGACATGTTTATGGGCATCAAAGAATAATGTAGGCCATGATAATATTGCCATCAATACTTTCTTTGCAATTACATCTCCATTGTTGTGTCCACATGTTATCCCCTCATGGGCTTCACTTAAAATGTTCTTTCTCTCATGCTCCAAAACTACCCACCTAAGGATGTCATCTTGTCCTTTCTTGTAAAGTTGGCCTTGAATGAGGGTATATGGGAATGTCTGAGCTAATAGATTGCATTTTTTTTAGTATTCCATAAGGAACTCTCATATAGTGTGTAATCGGGCTATTTCTTCTAGTTTTGGGAGATCGCTTCAACCTCGAATAGATGTTCCCCTGGAAACTCATCATCAATAGGGCCTACATTGTCTCCTATTTCAATGTGTGATAGATATTTTGGCCCATTGTTTAACTTTCCTAGCTTAAGAGAGATAGTGAATTCAAATTCTTGGAACAACATCAACCACCTACATACTCTTCCTTATAGCATCTGGTTTGTTAAGTAGGTACTTAAGGGGTTCATGATCTATCTAAAACACAAATGGTGTAGCCAATAAGATAATGTCTAAATTTTTGGAGGGCATACACCATGACTTAAGGCTTCTCTTTCTATTGTGGAATAGTGTTTTTTTTTTCTGATTTGGCCATTTGTGGCTTGTAAAGGCTATGGATATGATCCATATTTTCATATGCACAGTTGTGTTAAACTACACCTATTGACTATCCTTGAAGCATCTACATGAACATGGAATTGAAATTTCCAATCTAGGAATATGAAGATAGGGCATGCAAAGATCTTATCTTTCAATGTCTCAAATGCATCCATGCACACTCTTTTGTCCATTCTATTTATCTATTTGATTTTATCTTTCAATAATTCTTCTAATGGTGCACTTATCTGCTGCGTAGTTTCTTATAAATTTCCTATGATAACACTATATATCCCAAGATTGTTCTACACATCTTTTTGTGTTTTTGGTGGTGGTAGTGTTACAATTTTGGATGTATTCAATGGGTTTATTAACAATCCTTCTTTGCAAATTATATGACCCAATAATGTTCCAAAATGTGTGAGGAAGATGCGTTTCTTTATGTTCAATGAAATTTGTAATGCGTGACATCTTTGGAACATCAATTATAACACTTGAATATGATTTCTCAGTAATCCATATACCTTCCAATCATCAAGGTATACCTCCAAGAAATCATGGATGAATTCTTTGAATACATTGATCATAATTTTACTGAGTACCGCAGGTGCATTCTTTAGAACAAAGGGCATAATGGTGTACATGAAGGATTCCCATTCGGTGGAAAAATTTGTTTTGGGTTAATACTCATGTGTTATCCTAACTTGATGGTACCCAAAGAAACCATCAGTGAATGAATTAACCTCTCTTCTTGCTACATTCTCAAAGACTTCTTCTATAAAAGGAGTAGGGAATGGGTCATGTACATATGCCTTATTCAATTCTCTATAATCCATGCAGTTCCTTATTTATCCTATTTTCTTATTTTGTACCACCATTGGATTGATCCACTTTGCATCCTCAACCAATTTGATTATTCCAACATTCAACATTTTGTCAATTTTTGATTTGATTTTCACCTTTAAATTAGGATTTATTTTATAGGGCCTTCTCTTTAGTGGTTTTATTCTTTCTTTTATTTAAATTTTCATTGTGCTTGCTTCTTCCTTGATTCCATGGAGTTCTTTAAAATATTTGGGAAATCTATCTTGATATTCTCTTGGAAGTTCAACAAATTTTGCCACTTCTTCCTTTCCCCAATAATCTTCTTATTTTTGTAAATTTTTCTTCTCCCTCTACCCCAACGTTTTATTCTCTTATTGTCAGTGGTTTATAAAAGTATTGTTAATATTCTGTTTTGGATTCTACCACTTCATTGTTTTCCTTTTGTGGTATTGTATTTTAAATTTTCTAGTTTTTCTTTTGTTCTTTTTTTCTGTAGTAAAACAAAAAGCCATCTCTTTTGTTTATTTATTTAGTTTTTCATTATGTACTTTTTGTCTACCTTCATGTGCTGGGATATCTCTTGTAGCTTGAGCAGTAACATCTTCTGTAGATAATAATAAGAAAGTTCTGATTTTTTGAAGTGTTTGTAAAGTTTTTAAGTTCGTGTCCCAGAAGTTGAAAGTGTGTCAAAAATCTGTTTCCAGTTGATTTCATTCCCTTGTATTTGTTGTTGTTTCCTTATGGATGTACCATGATCTGGACAGGGTCCTAATGTATAGAAGAATAATTAGATCTACACGATTGAGGATGTTTCTTTGCATATTTTATAGTGTTTTAAACATGCCTTGAGATGTTGTTTGGGGGTCTCCTTCACTTGTATATTAAGGAATAACTGCATACACCCTTTACTTTACAAATAGCTTATTTTCAAGTAGTGTCATCACTGAATTCCAATGTGTGCTATTAGGTTTACGAGTTTCCTACTAGCGAGAACAACGTTGATTGTTCAAAGTATCATCTAGTGCTTCCATGCAAGGTTCTTCATTTGGGAATACTTTCACCATTTGTTCTAGATAGCCCTTCAAGTCTCAAATTCTAGAAAAATTTGGTAGGGTGCGATGAGAAGCTCTGTATCTTAATCTATAAACCCACTCAACCAATCATCTCTGGTTCTTCTTATTTGTTATAATGCTCAATGATGGTATAGTGTCTTCTTCAACAGAATAATATTATTCATCTTCTTTAAATTCTTCTTCCACTAGCCTATATAGTTCTTCTTCATTCTCCACGGAGTCATATTGGTCATATTCTAATGATTATTATGTTAGATTACTAGTTTTCTTGCATATAACAACATTCTTACTCTTGTGTTCAGGGAATCCATGTGCCTGAGATTCTACTGCATGTGATCTGAAATTTCATTTGTGGATTCAATATGTACTAAAAATTTTCCTTCCAAGTTTAGTTCAAATTCCTTATCATAAATATCTATGTTCTATTGAGGGTGTATATTCCTTAAGTGTCATCAAAATCTTCATATTTTGTATCATGTCATATTTCTTCTGACCATGTTGCACTCATGCCTGTTTGTAATGGGATGGATTTAAATACCATATGATTCCACCATTAGTTCTTCTTATTCATAATTTAAGGTTTCATTACAATCTACAAACCATTTAAGTGCTAAAATGGAGTTGTATGTGGGTTTCTTGAGAAACATTTTCTATTACTGTCAAATTCTACCATTTTCTTTATCCCCATGAAATTGACTTATACATTCTAGTAGTACTCCAACTAGGGATTTCTTGGATCCATCAACAAGGCCAATGTCATATCTTGTGGCATCCTAGTGGGGCCTTTCTAATTTTTTTCCATGTAGATTTTTACATTATACTAACATCTACTTCAAGATCAAGTAATATTTTGGTGATTTTTGTATCACTAATATCAATATTTAGGTATATTATGGATTTCCTCCATGTTCTTCAGGTGTGGAAGAGATTTTTCCTTTTATTTTTTATGTGTGGCCTCAATTCGTTGGACATTAAAAAATTTCTTTTCTTTTTTCCAATATTTGCAAAACTATTTTAATTTTTCTACCAATCTGTGTCTCATAGTTAATATTATTATTTCCTTAAGAGCATTCACCTCTTCTTCCAAAAAAAATTGTTCTATTGCTTCATGTTTTTTAACTTTCTTTGTCACCTCTTTGATTTTGTAACTTCTTTATCGTGCAACTCTGGTTCGAACCATTATGCGATCTACTCTTCTTCATTATATGTGTCTTCTTCCATAGGTGGTTTGATTAATTTTCTTTTTCCATTTCCTTGTTCCTTCTTATGGCCGCTTTTGGTAGTTATATCGCGACTCTACGAAGTGTCCCATCGTTTTCACTTTCTACTTTTTTGTTATTTTTCCTTTTAAAGTAATTTTCTTTAGCCTCTTCTTATTCTTTAGGTTTTTCTATTTCTTGCCTTCCTAGAACTAGATGTTTTCCCTTTAATCCACTTTTTGTTTGCATCATTTGAGGATTCCTACTTCATCCCTTGTTATTCTAGTTAAGTGTTGTACATTCTTTTGAGCATCCTTGTCTAATGCTTCTAATTTTTTCCCTCCATTGCAGTAGAATTGTGTTACTTTAGGACAACTGAATGAGTCATGTGTTCTTTGTTCATGACAGAACCCATAGGGTTTTGGTTTAGTGCAATTTATTGCTAAATGCCCATATTTTCCATATTTGTAACAGTTCATTGGTCTTTTTTCTTGTGGTCCATTTCCATGATGATTTGGTTTGCTCTGCATTGGTACCCTTTGTTAGGAAATCTATCATTTAGTGCTCCATTAATATTTATGATTTAATATTTACTTAGAGGTAAATATATGTGTGTAATGTAAATGTTAATATGAGTTGTTTATTAAACAACTCATATAACAATATTAGTTTTGGTGAGTTTCAATAGCTCACGTATTTAGGTGTTGAGAAGAGAGATTTGTGGGAGTGTTGTTGAACAACCTCCTTGTTTTTAGGAATGCATATTCCTATATATATGCAATCCTGTGATATGAATTAACACAGAGCATTATTGGTTTTTCATTTTGGTTTCAGAGTGATGTAATCGTGAGGATTAGTAGGGGAGATCATTCATTTTTTTGCCCCAAGATATGAGATATTATGAGAGATTCTTTCAGTGGGAAAGCTTGCAAAGTCATACAAAGCTTGAATAAACTGACTGTGCCTGGCATCTAAGAAGCGCCCTGATCGGCTTGGGAGAAAATTGTAGGATTGTGCGTATTCTGTAATTTATCGGATTTTGAGGCTTGTGTTTATGAGGCCACACTCCCACTCTCTTTGCGTCTGCTCCACTACTGGTCAGATCCTATCGACCCTCAAACCCCACGTTTCAATAAATCTGTCAAGGAGGAAATGTGTCAGATTTCCTTCATTACACTTGCATCAAGAATTATAGCCTTCCACGTATTATTCCAAGTTTTGTTTTGGTCTTAGCATTTCATGGTGTCTCCCTACCGCACCTCTTGGCATTCAAGCCTACATCAGTAATCAAGAATCTATAATTTTGCTATCAACAATCCATATCCAGTGAGCTACCAACAATTCATTATTAGATCTATTCATAATTGTGCATGCAGCTGTGTAAGTGGGATTCGGTGGTCAAAGATCTGCTAACATTCTATATTTTATCCACATTCTCCCTACATCCATTTGGATCTGTACACTTTGCATTGATATCAAAATTGCTCGGAATCAACAGTGTCAAAGCCTATATACGCATCTTGACATTCTGCAGACCTGTCTCAGTGATCACTAATCTTCGCAACCATGGAAGTGCTCACGTCTATGCATAATGATGTTAGAGATTACTCATTCCATCCTCCGAGGGATGATTAAAACGTACACTTGCATTAGATGTGATCTCCCGCTGTTAGACTGTCTACACTCAGAAAAATCGTCCTCTCCGGCTCACCGGCAAATTTTAATCTTATAGTGAACTCAAACCGGTTTGTTGCATGTACATCCATCTAATGAATTGCACTGATAGTTGTTCAGGAATTCTACATTGGAGGCTCACACGCATGAAGATCGATGTGCCAGTCAATAGTAAGCAACTGTTTTTTAGTATTGTTTTTAGTATAGTAAGCAGTAAAGGTGTATCGTTTTGTCTTTATTCATTATACATCCTCATGGTTAAAGTTTTATAGCTTAATCCGTGTTCCAAGTTTTTAGTATTTTGGTCTATGTTAATGGTAAAGTGGTAGTTCCAACCAAATTTAAACAAAAGATAAAGTGTATATATTTTGTCAAGTCGTCACATGGTCAATGTCAACATGTCATATAGTTTGAGTCGTCCCATTTAAAATTAAAAAAAAGAGTCGAGAGGGGGGGCATTTTTTTTTTAGTGTCATTTTGTTATAGTCGTTTCATTTAAAAAATTAATCTCAGTTTATACTTTTTAAATTTTTAGTCCAGTTGTCATATTGTCTTGAGACGCATTTTTAGTTGAAAACAGACATCATTTTTTTTTAAATGGCTAAGTTGAATCGAATGAAAAATGGAAGGCAAATATTTTACCCACATGGCAGGTGAAACTCAGTTGTATTTAATAAAACAAAGATTTGTGGGAGATTGTGGATGGCCAAAGCAAAGAAACCACACAATATGCAAATGAAGCGGAAGATGGGACATCAAAGATCGAAACGCCATAGCAACATGGATTGGGATTATCTGATGCGTATTTGCATCATATAGATTTGTCAAAAATCCTCAAATACAATTTGGACTACACTAAACAAACGATTTGGATTCGCAAGCAGAAGCACAATAGTATCACCTAAACCAAAAGTGTTCGGACTCAAAATGGAGGAAGGTGACCAAACATGGTGGAACAAATAAGTAAGTTTCGTTCTGTATAAAATAAAATTCGCTGGAATCAAAGTAGATGATTTCCCAACGATGATGACAAAAGCGTTTTACTTAATAGCATGCCCTCCTAGATATTCTTAATATGGTCTTCACTTTGAGCAAAATCAATCCAAGGTATGGAGACTTGATTTTTCTTTAATAGAGGACGAAAATTTAGAACAAATAAAATTAAAACAGAATAAAAGTATTAGATGGAAAACATGGTAAAGATACAGTCATTATTTAAGAAGGTTCAAACCTCCCAAGATCCAAAGAAAAGGCTATTTGTCACTATTGTAATGTTGTATAGAATGGAATTAATGTTTTGTCAACCAACAAGCTGGGATCTGTGGATGGTAAAATGAAATAACAAAATCTTTTATTTTGAAAATAGAGAAGAAGAAGTGATAGGAAGCAGGGATTAGCCATTACACATGACATAGAAGTTACTGCTCAAGATAGTGAAAAGATTTTCTCTTCTAAAAATAATGCATCCAATGGCGGATGGAGGCAACAGGAGGCTGGAGGTCATTCAACGACCTATCGTCAGTCACCAATGACGGGGCTGCATGAAGATGTGGTGAAGTGTGTGTGTGTGTGTGAGTTTGCTTTCTTGTCAGAGTTGCAGTTGATTTCATTGTGTGCAGCATAATTCTTTCTCGTGTTCTGTAGGGATTGAATAAGTGAAAATGTTCACTTGAGGGGGGGAAAATGGTATCACTGTTCCCATTTTCTATTTCAATATTTGTAATCAGTGAGCGGTATTCCTACATAATTCCCTAATGGAAAAATTCATAGGGGACAGATGAAGCAAAAAAGAAAAGCAGCATCATGATATTGAGGGTGGTGGTTGTCCTGTAAACCATCCCTGTTGGGTTGTTGGCTGTCCTGTAAAACCATCCATGTTGAGGTTATGGTTTTCCTATAAACCATCCATATGAGGTTGTGGTTGTCTGTTAAAACCATCCAGATCATGAGCATGCATGGGTAGCACGCTGACCAGAAGGAAGGCAATTACTCTCCCCATGTCGCACTAAGGGGGGGAGGTTAGGAAATTATCATTTAGTGGCTCCATTAATATTTATGATTAAACAAAATATTTACTTAGAGGAATATAGTGTGTATGTAAAGTGTTAAATGAGTTGTTTTATTAAACAATAATATAACAATATTATTTTTGTGAGTTTCAATATTCACGTATTAGGTGTTGAGAGAGAGATTGTGGAGTGTTGTTGAACAACCCTCTTGTTTTTAGGAATGCATATTACTATAATATGCAATCCTGTGATATGAATTACACGGAGCATTATTTCATTGTTCACCATTGGTATCCTCTTCTTGGTTAGCCTTGATATAACTACATCCTGATAGTTATTATATCTCCGTGTATCCCCCCAGTAGAATCCCTATATCTACCTCTATACCCCCACCATAAATTTGGTAGTGAGGTAGTAATTGTTTCCTTGGATAAAAAATCTTTTGTATGGTGGTGGACCACCTTGATAGCCTGGTACTGTGGTGGGGTTATTATTGTTAGTAATTATACAATATAAGGTTTTGGTCTATTATATTGGTGGTAGGTTATTGTGTTGGTGGTGTGGGTGGCAATTTTTTTTACTATGGCCATTACTCGTCAGGCATTATATTCTATTGAGTCTTTTGTGGCATCCACCGTAGGACAAGTGTGGTGGTAATGATTAAATGAGTCGCAAGTAGTGAAATACATGAGTTGATCTGTAAGTGGATCTACTTCCATTAGTGGGCATGTGTTCTATGTATGTTGATCCCAAATTCTACATATTTTGCATTAGCTTCTTTGAGATGCGGGTATATTCCTAGAAGATGCATTTTTTTATGAATGTTGTCTTATTGATGCTTCTCTTTTAGATTTCTCCAAATAGGGCATTTACTTTATATGCCTCCGTGTAGCATATTGTACACCAAATATTTGGTCTTATGGTTGTTCTGGGAGGTGAATGTTTTCTTAAATCTTCTTTTCTTGGAATCTCTTGTTTTAATTTCAATTTTGTCAATTCTAATTGTACCATTTCTAATTCGGTCTTAATAGAATTCTATCATGCCCCTCTCCATGGTTGGGCTTCTAATCTTGTGGCCATTTCTAATGCATCATCAAAACTTGTAAACACCTTCCCATCAATCGAAGCTCTCAAGTAAGGTAATAATCCATAGATAAACCACTCAATCCTTTATTTATATGTTAATGGTTTTTCTAACCTTCTTGCCATTTTTTTGAATTGGTAATCAAATTCTTTTACTATTTATCCTTCTTTATGGATCAAATCTCTCATTTTTCTGACACTTTCTATAGGTGCCTCAGGATAATGAAAGTATGCCTTAAATTCATTTTCTATAGTATCTTAATCCTTTGTGTGTTGTGTTTGTGTCTTCATATACCACCTTAATGTATCATCTCTGATTTTCCTGAAAAATTATATAATTTAATTGAGACATCTGTGACATTGTTTATTTTCTGGAATGAATCTAAAATAAAGAGGTGATCCTCTACATCCTTAGTATCTTTTCCAAACAGTGGTAACTTAATTTTTTGATCCATTCTTTTAATAGATTGTATATATGGCAGAGTCTGAACTAGTTTTACTTTTGGCATCTTCTCCTTATTTTTTTTGTGATTATCGACCTTCTAATAAGATCCCTTTCTTCCCTTGTCTCATGTAAGTTCTCTATCAATGTAAAGTTCTCCTAATAGCTCCTTGAATTCTCTTACTATTTCTTCTCTTTTCTTACTTTCTTTTTGCAATTTTTTGTATGTTTCTTCCAAACGTTCTCCTTCTTGTAGTTTTTTAATTAGTGGGTAAAGCAACACATGGTATGGAAAAAAACATGAGGGGATTGTGTCCTTTGGGCTTGTTTGATTGTTGGGGGATGCATCTTTTATTGGTGTCTCTTCATAGCTATCTTCTTCCACAAATAACTCCCTACCTTTAACATCACTTAAACTATAATTTTATTTTAATTCTATGTATCCTTCATCACTTCTTATTTTCTAACTCTTCTATGTATTGTTCATAAAATCTAGCTATTTTTTCTCTTATCTTATTTTCTTCTAACTTATTAAATGTACTTTATTTTATTTTGGTAACTTCTTCTTCCTCACCTTTATCTATAATCAGGAATGGAGCTTTTGATTGGTTATTGATCCAATCTTCCACTCCCTAGAATTTTTTTGGTTGGTTTATCTATCTCTATTCTTACAATTGTTCCATTAGTCAAGCTTGTTGGGACAAATGAGTATTGTAATTTACTATCAAATGGAAATTATCATGTGGTACTCTCAATCCATGGGGTAACCATTATATGTTGGTATCTTCCTTATGTGAAAATTATAGCCAGACATCGAGCGTTTTCCTCTATTTCTAGGGTAGCCATTTGCTGGTCTCCACTTCAAGTGGTTTTATCCTTCTTCTCTACTTTCTGATTTTCGTTTGGTTTTTCTTTTCTCTCATTCAATTTCCTTAATCTTTCTTACCTTGTTATTCTCTGATTTTTCATATTCTTCTCTAATTCTCTTTTTTTACAACTATCCTAGCCCTTCTTCTAATCTCCTCGTCATTTTTTCTTTTGCCTATTTGATTTCTCTTAATTTTTTTATCAACAATGTAAAAAAAATGTTTCATTTCTTTTCTTCATGTTCCATTTTCTTATACCCTAACCATCACCCCAGGAAATTCTAATAGTTATATATTTTGGATTGCCCCTCTTCTCGCTTTTCATCTCACGGGTGCCTTTCCCCTACAAGCCTATTATGTGATTTTAATTTATCCCTTTTCTACCAATAAAATACAAATTAGAAAGGGGACTCTCTTGAGAAACCTTCCTTTGGATCCACTTAGAACTTCATCCTTCTTGTGATCAAATTTAGTCCAACCTTGGATTTCCCAATTGATAAAAAAATAATCTAGCATACATTCAAACCAGTAATCGAGTGCTCTTATCCATGGCTCGTCGAGATCTTTAAGTATTTCTAATTTTTCTGGAGTCCACTCAAACAGTTTCCATAAATGTATTTGTGATCATTTTGTTCTTTTTGTTGTTCCTAAAATACAAGGCCATAATAAATGAGGGAATTGAGACCATAACTCCTCTCCGAAATCTCCAAAAAAATAGATTCAATTTTATTTGTAAGATAAATTGAGTCTCCTTGCTTCCTTTTTAATGAATATCTTAATATTATTTTCCTACCAAGATTTGATCTCTATTAATGTGGGTTTCCAATACCCTAGTAGTGAAATTTTCTTGAATATCCTCTTAACAAAAGGAACCTAGGCTCAAACACCAAATGTTGACCTTAAGCCTCAATTATATTGTGAGGGTTAAGTAGTTTACCCTTTTGTCAAGGGCATACCAAGAATATGGATCAGATTGTAATGCAAACTATAAAAGGAATCCAATAACAATAATATTCATAGCACATTGCACAAAACATCTCTCTTTATTTATTTAAAGAAACTATTAGATAGGTATTATATATTGTCTCACATATTCTTTTGTCATTACATCATCTATTCATTATCCTCTCTATCTCGCACACACCTACACACGTATATCTTATCCAGTGCATTTTTATCCATGCCTCTAAAACTATTACATTTAATTACAATAAATATCTTCACTATGTCATTATCCAAAGTCAACTTCCTTTGGTGGCGAATCTATATTGTCCGGTATAAGTTTGTCTGATCTTATGCAACTTCTTGTATACTGTCATGATTCTCACAGTCTTCATGACTTTCACTTCTTTGCGGCTTTCAAATCTTCCGTAGCTTTCACATTCTTTCAGACTTTCACATTCTTTTGTGAATTCTCTAATATGCCTCTAGTATACAAAATTGACAAAGAACTATGTTAACAATAGGGTAGTTCAATTTGCCCTTGATGTGATCTCCCGCTGTTAGACTGTCTACACTCAGAAAAATCGTCCTCTCCGGCTCCACCGGCATAATTTTCATTCTATAGTGAACTCAAACCGTTCGTTGCATGTACATACCATCTATTGAATGCACTGGATAGTTGTTCAGGAATTCTACATTGGATGCTTCACATCGCATGAAGATCGATGTTGCAGTCAATAGTAAGCACACTGTTTTTTAGTATTGTTTTTAGTATAGTAAGCAGTCAAAGGTGTATCGTTTGTCTTTATTCATTATACAGTCCTCATGGTTATAAGTTTTTATAGCTTAATCCGTGTTCAAGTTTTTAGTATTTTGGTCTATGTTAATGGTAAAGTGGTAGTTCCAACTCAAATTTAAACAAAAGATAAAGTGTATATATTTTTTGTCAAGTCGTCACATGGTCAATGTCAACATGTCCATATAGTATTGAGTCTGTCTCCATTTTAAAATTAAAAAAAAGAGTCGATTTTTTTTTTATTGTCATTGTTATAGTCGTTTTCATTTAAAAATTAATCTCAGTTTATTACTTTTTAAATTTTTAGTCCAGTTGTCATATTGTCTTCTAGACGCATTTTCGGTTGAAACCGACATCCATTTTTTTTTTAACATGGCTAAGTTGAATCGAATTGAAAAATTGGAAGGCAAATATTTTTACACATGGCAGGTGAAAACTCAGTTGTTATTAATCAACAAAGATTTGTGGGAGATTGTGGATGGCAAAGCAAAGAAACCAAAATATGCAAATGAAGCGGTAATATGGGACATCAAAGATCGAAAAGCCATAGCAATCATTGGATTGGGATTATCTGATGCGTATTTGCATCATATAGATTTGTCAAAATCCTCAAATACAATTTGGACTACACTAAACAAACTATTTGGATCGCAAGCAGGAAGCACAATAGTATCACTAAAACAAAAGTTGTTCGGACTCAAAATGGAGGAAGGTGACAACATGGTGGAACACATAAGTAAGTTTCGTTCTGTATTAAATAAATTAGCTGGAATCAAAGTAGATGTTCCCAACGATGATGCAAAAGCAGTTTTACTTAATAGCATGCCTCCTAGCTATTCTAATATGGTCTTCACTTTGAGCAAAAATCAATCCAAGTCTGGAAGACTTGATTTCTTCTTTAATAGAGGACGAAAATAGAACAAATAAAATTAAAACAGAATAAAAAGTATTATATGGAACACATGGTAAAAAGAGATACAGTCATTCTTTCAAGCAAGGTTCAACCTCCCAAGATCCAAAGAAAAGGCTTATTTGTCACTATTGTAATGTGTCTAGACATGGAATAATGTTTTGTAAACAACAAGCTAGGGATCTGTTGGATGGTAAATTGAATAACAAATCTTTTATTTCTGAAAATAGAGAAGAAGAAAGTGATTAGGAAGCAGGATCTAGCCATTCACATGACATAGAAGTTACTGCTCAAGATAGTGAAGAAGATTTTCTCTTCTAAAAATAATGCATCCACTGGAGGATGGAGGCACAGGAGGCTGGAGGTCATTCAACGACCTCTCGTCAGTCACCAATGACGGGGCTGCATGAAGATGTGGTGATAGTGTGTGTGTGTGTGTGAGTTTGCTTTCTTTTCAGAGTTGCAGTTGATTTCAGTTGTGTGCAGCATAATTCTTTCTCAGTGTTCCTGTTATGGATTGAATAAGTGAAATGTTCACATTGAGGGGGGGAACATGGTATCAATGTTCCATTTTCTATTTTCATATTTGTAATCAGTGAGCGGTATTTCCTACATAATTCCCTAATGGAAAATCATAGTGGACAGATGAAAGCACAAAAGAAAAGCAGCATCATGATATTGAGGTTGTTGGTTGTCCTGTAAAACCATCCCTGTTGAGGTTGTTGGCTGTCCTGTAAAACCATCCATGTTGAGGTTATTGGTTGTCCTATAAAACCATCCATATTGAGGTTGTTGGTTGTCCTGTAAAACCATCCAGATCATGAGCATGCATGGGTAGCACGCTGCAGAAGGAAGTGCAATTACTCTTCCCCATGTTCGCACTAAGGGGGGGAGTGTTAGGAAATCTATCATTTAGTGCTCCATTAATATTTATGATTTAATATTTACTTAGAGGTAAATATATGTGTGTAATGTAAATGTTAATATGAGTTGTTTATTAAACAACTCATATAACAATATTATTTTTTGTGAGTTTCAATAGTTCACGTATTTAGGTGTTGAGAAGAGAGATTTGTGGGAGTGTTGTTGAACAACCTCCTTGTTTTTAGGAATGCATATTCCTATATATATGCAATCCTGTGATATGAATTAACACGGAGCATTATTCATTTTTCACCCTTGGTATCCTCTTCCTTGGTAGCCTTGATATCACCTACCTCCTTGATAGTTATTATATCCTCCCTTGTATCCACCCCAGTAGAATCCTCTATATCTACCTCTATACCCCCACCATAAATTTGGTAGTTGAGGTAGTAATTGTTTCCTTGATAAAATCTTTTGTATTGTGGTGGACCACCTTGATAGCCTTGGTACTGTGGTGGGGTTATTATTGTTAGTAATTATACAATATAAGGTTTTGGTCTATTATATTGGGGGTAGGTTGTTATGTTGGTGGTGTGGGTAGTGGATTTAATTACTCATCGGGTGTTATATTCTTTTAAGTCCTCCATGGCATCCACTACAAAATAAGTGTTGTAGTAATGGTTAAATGAGCCGCTAGAAGTGTAATACATGATTTTATTTGTAGGCGGGGATATTTCCATTAGTGGGCATGTGTCCCTTGTATGTTGATCCCAAAGTCTTCATATTCCACTCCAGGTTCTCTCAGATGTGGGTATGTTGCTAGAAGATGCCTTTTATGATAAATGTTGTCTACCATTGCTGCTCTTTTATCTTTCTCCAAATAGGCACATTTTATTTTACTATGTCCTTCCATGGAGTGTACTGTATACTAAATCTTTAGTCATGCAGTTTTTTTAGGAGGTGAATTAGTTCTTAAATCTTCTTTTCTCTGAATCTCTTGTTCTAATGTTAGTTTTACCAATTCTAACTATACCCTTTCTAATTCAATCTTAGCAAATTTTTCTCCTTCTTGTCTCCATGGTTGGGTTTCTAATCTTGTGGTCATTTCTAATTCATCAATAAAAATTGTAAGCACATTCCCATATAAGGAAACTCTTAAGTAAGGTAATAATCCAAAGATAAACCATTCAATCCTTTGTTTATCTGTTAATGGTTCTTTCAACCTTCTTGCCACAATTTTAAATCCATAATCAAATTCTTTTCCTATTTCTCCTTCTTTCCAAATCATATCTCTCATCTTATAGAAATTTTTTGTTGGTTCCTCAGGATAATGAAATTCCACCTTAAATTCCTTTTCCATAGTATCCCAATCATTTGTGTGTTGTTGATTTTCTTCATTTACCACCTTAATGTTTCATATATAAGTGTCCCAACAAAATTATATAATTTAATTGAGGGATCTGTGATGTTGTTTTCCTTCCAGAATGAATCTAAAATAAAAAGGTTTTCCTCCGTTTCCTTGGTATCTTAGTGGTAACTTAATTTTCTAAGCCATTATTTCAATAAATTGTATATTTGGTAGAGTCTGAACTAGTTAGTGTACTTTTGGTGTTTTCTCCTTCTTTTGTTTTGATTACCAACCTTCTGATAAGATCCCTTTCTTCCTTTGTATATTTTAAGTTATATATCAAAGTAGATTTCTCCTAATAACTCTCTGAATTATCTTATTGTCTCTTCTCTTCTCTTACTTTCCTCTTGAAAATTGTTGTATCTTTCTTCCAAACTTTCTCTTTCTTATAGTTTTTCGATCAGTGTGTAAAGTGGAACATGGGATGGTTAATGATCTGAGGGATTCATGTCTTTTGGGCTTGTTTGATGGTTGGGGGGCACATCTTTTATTGGTGTCTCTTCATAACTATCTTATTCCACAAATAACTTCCTAACTTTAACATCTCTTAATCTATAATTTTCTAAGTCTATGTATCATTCATCACTTCTTTTCTTATTTTTCTTTTCTAACTCTTTTTTGTCTTGTTCATCAAACCTAACTATTGTTTTCCCCTCTCTTATTTTGAGTTCTTATTTTTTTCTAACTCCTTAACTGTGACTTTCCATTTTATTTTGGTAACTTATTCTTCCTCACCTTTTATCTATGATCATTAATGAGAGCTTCTGATTTTTATTTCTCCCATTCTTCCACTTCTAAAATATTTATTATGTCTAGTTCTATTATGTCTACTGGTTTGTTGTAGTTATTTCATTAGTTATAGCTTGTTTAGACAAATGAGAACTATATTTTACTATCTAATGGATATTTTCCCATGTGGTACTCTCAATCTATGTGGTGACTAATATATGTTTGTCTCCACCTTCTAAGGAAGTTATAGCAAGACATTTAGCATCTACCTCTATTTTTAGGGTATCTATTTGTTGCCTCCATTTGAAGTGGTTTTATCCTTCTTTTCTAGTTTTGGATTTTTGTTTAATATTTATTGTCTCTCATTTAATTTATTTAATATCTCTTCCCCTTGTTATTCTATGATTTTTCATATTCTTCTCTAATTCTCTCTTTTATGTGCCTATCTTAGCCCTCTCTTCTAACCTCTTCATCATTATTACTTTTTCTTATTTCTTAATTCTCTTAATCTCTTTTTCTCAATTATATAATTTTTTTATGTTTCATTTTTCTTTTCTCCATGTTCCCATATTTCTTCTGACCCAACCATCACCCTAGGAAATTCTAACAACTACATATTTTGTATTGCCCATCTTCTCGCTTGTCAACCATCCCATGGTTCTTTTCCCATACAAGGAACTATTATGTGACTTTTGATTAATCCCTTTTCTACCAGTAAAATATGAATTAGAAAGGGCACTCTCTTGATAAACCTTCCTCTGGATCCTCTTAACACTTTTTATTTCTTGTTATCAAACCTATTCCAACCTTGGATTTCCCAATTGATAACAAAAGAATCTAGCATAGATTCAAACTAGTAGTTGAGTGCTCTTGTCCAAGGCTCATTTTTTTTAGTATTTTTAATTTTCCTAGAAGCCACTCGAATGGTTTCCAAAAATGTAGTTAAAACCACTCTATTTTTTTGTCTAAAATACAAGGCCATAATAAATGTGGGAATTAAGATCGAAATTTTTCTCTGAAATCTCCAAAGAAATAAAATTTGGTATCTTTATAAGATACTTTGAATCTCATTTCTTCCTTTTTTATGAATATCTTGATATTATTTTCCCAAAAATCTTCGACCTCTATTAATGCGGGTTTCAAATACCTTGGTGGTGAAATTTTCCCTATCATCCACTTTAAAAAGGAACCTAGGCTTAGACACCAAATGTTGACCTTAATCCTCAATGTTATTATGAGGGTTAAGTAGTTCTCCCTTTTGTCAAAGACATACAAGGAGTATGGTTTTGTATCGTAATGAAAACTATAAAAGGAATCAAATAACAATAGCATCCAATAGCACATTGCACAAAACATCTCTCTTTATTTATTTAATAGAACTATTAGATATGTATTATATATTTGTCTCACATATTCTTTTGTCCATTACATCATATATTCATTATCCTCTCTATCTCTGCACACACCTACACACGTATATCTTTATCCATGTGCATTTATCCATGCCTCTAACTATTACATTTAATTACAATAAATATCTTCACTATGTCATTTATCCAAACGTCACTTCCTTTGGTGGCGAATCTATATTGTCCGGTATATAGTTTGTCTGATCTTTATGCAACTTCTTGTATACTTTCATGATTCTCACAGTCTTCCATGACTTTCACAGTATTTTGCGGCTTTCAAAATCTTCCGTAGCTTTCACATTCTTTCACGACTTTCACATTCTTTTGTGAATTTCCTCTATATATGCCTCTAGTATACAAAATTGACAAAGAACTATGTTAACAATAGGGTATTTCTAATTATGCCCTTGATTTCATTTTTTAGTATATACAGAATAAAAGGCCTTTGTTCACCCTCTACATGAAATATTTTCAAAAGGTCAGTATAATTAGGTCTATCTTGAATTCTCATACCTATATTTGGGATTTCAGCCAGTTCACTTATTATTTCAAGAGTCACTGAAATCTTCACATTTTTACCTTGGTATGGAATTCTTCAAGATTAGCCACAAACTCTTCTACAATATCTCTATCAAATCCCTATATTTTCTCAAAGAATATCATCTAACCAGCTTCCCTGAATATGGCCACAACTTATGCACTCTTCAATAGTTCCTCAACTCCTTCAGGTTTAGACTTACGTTTTTTCCCATTTCTTCTTTTGATTTCAAATCTATTTTTAAAGTTTTGGCTTCAAAACCCTTGACAAATCATAGCTTCTAGAGGGACTTGCAGAGATATGGAAGGAATTACATAGATAAAGGTTCCCTGAAAGGCAATACCAGCTGGTGATGGAGGAACTAAGGTGTCAAGGTCTAGGTGAAATGATAGAATACAAATGGGTGGATTTAATTGTTATGCGCTAAGTTTAATGATGCAATAGGAACAAATGCGACAGCTAAGTCATCTCATGTGGGTGAAAATCATGGTAATTATGACTAAATCCACCAAGTTATCAAATCAAGTGAACATATCAAACAAATATGCAAACATTTTATATGGTTTGTCACCTTATAATTTTTTGATATAAATATAAATTTGATATTGTATTTCAAAGTAAATAATAAAACATAAATGTAATACTTAAAAATTGTTTAAAATTGTTAAAGATGCCTTTGATGTTTAAAATGGTCTCAGGTAGTATTTTTTTAAATGCACCTATGAACTATTATGTTTGATTCGGGTAGTATTTTTTACATATCATGAAGTTGAGATAATGTTCTCTTTTTTACGTACCATGAAGTTGAATAATCTTCTAATTCTTGATGTACATGCAGATGCACAAGGATTCACATTCATTCGCCATGATTTTTGATTTCAGTAGAATATGTTGGTTCTTAATCACCTAAATGCTTCAGATGCTTATACGATGTTAGGAAATAAGAGATAAAATATGCGGAATAATCCCTTACATAATCGCAACATTAGAAACTAATATGCAGAAAATATTACAGATCTCAAATAAAAGTGCATAATAAATAACACAACACAGAGAGACAAGATTTAACGTGGTTCACCCAATTTGGGCTACGTCCACCAAGAATCACTTGCTCAGATTTTATTACAAGCCTCCACTCTCTCAATATAATACCCAGATCCGTTTGGTGCTATGCTCAACAAACTCTACAAAATTCACACTCGAATTCAAAACACATATGTAATACATTTGCTTGTCTATCTATCATATGCATAAGACCATATAAATAGACAACTGCTTAATCAATTTTACAAAACCATGGGTTTCAAACAATGGGCAAAAAACAAAACCGTCCCATAAACCTATGGGTAGCCGAAGAGGCAGTTTTACAAAACAATGGGTACCACAAAACCATGGGCCCCAAAACAGCCCGTAACAGTTACCCATTACCCATGGGTTAATAAACCACCCATGAAAATTTGCTTTGGGGGCTTTGCCCCCAAATCCCCCTTAAAAAATACTCGAGTGTAACACATAGAAGGTGTACCACACTCTAACATGAAAATAGGCTCCACAAACATAACATATTATTATTAGAAAGCAATTAGTTAGTAGTTGGTCTTTTATGGGGTATAGCCATTGAATCATGTGTTTTGGCCATTTATTGTATCATTCTATGTTAAGGGTTAGTGGAATTTAGGCACCCTTTTAATTTATTTTCTCATTTTGATATTAATAAAAAGCTTTTGAACTCATTTGTGGGCACAAGATTAAGCCCATATTATTTTTGTAATTATTTTATAATAATAATCATAAGCTCACTTTGATTCCATTGACGATAGATTAAAATAATGAGGCTATGAAGCTATATTGTCTCTAACGCTACCACACACCAAAATCAAACACTGAAATCAATTGCACTAAATAATTAACACAAAAAAACACTAAAATTCATGCATAAACATTAATATGTGATTCAACAACATTGGTGTTAGTTGTGTGGTTTTTTTTTGACACTAAAATCTAACAGGTCAAAAATGGTTACACCAAAAAATATAACACTATATATAGAACACCAAATTTGGTGTTATATGTCATAACCAATTTTGGAGGTGGTGTATTTTGGTGTTATCTAAAAACCACCACACAACTAACACCAGTGTTGTTAAATCACAAATTGGTGTTATATGTCTGCATTTTAATATTTTTTGTGTTATATTACCTAAAATTCTTGTAGTGAAAGCACGATATTTTCTTCCTCTACAAAATAAACAGGTTTTTTCCTACCTTATTGTAGACACCTAAAATATTCTTACACTTAGCATTTCCTCCAATTCAACCAATTAACAACACTTCGTTAATTCCCCATTCTTCGCTCCATTCTCGGATGCCCATTCACGACACTCTTTCAGTCGTATTCCTCCTATAATCATCTAATTGGGCTAATATCTCTCTTATTAGCTAAACATTCCTCCTTTCGACCATTCAAAATATCCCTAGTTCTCTTTGAACCACTTCTGTAAGCTTCCTAGGCTATTTATCAGTCAAAAATGGTTATCCAGACCCCTCCCAACTCTCAATGAGTCTTTAATCACTTGTTAATCAAGTTTAACTAGCCTAAACCCTAGTTAACTATCCTAAACCAAGCTTAGCTAATCCTAAAGCATGTTTATCCTAATCTAATCTAAAAGTGTTTTTTGAGCTTTAGTCCCACATGCACCCAAATTCCAAACTCTTCCAAACCAAAAATTATAAATACAAGGCTAAGCCTACCCATTCAAACATACAACTTTACATAACAAAAAATCAAAACAAGCCTAAGAAAGCTTGGATCTCATTTGTATTAGCTTTAAGCTAATTATACATTTGATCTAAAGCTTACCTTACTCCATTGTTGAGAGCTCATCCATCTTGCATCCATCCACCATTAAAATAGCTTCATCTTGCATCCATGATAGGTTAGTAATGTAATATGCTAAGACTTGGTCTTGTAGCCACTTAGTAAGATTCATTCACCTTCATGGATTAAACAACAAAACTGATTGCTATGATCTTCTAAGTTCATTTAAATTAGCATTCAAAGAGTAGATGGTAATATACATGTTAGTTTTTGATGTTTTTGTCAAAGTTATAATGCTTTCATGTTAGTTTCCCTTGTTTATCTCTTATCTCATGGTGCATGGTTGAGTTAGCAAAGCTTTGAGGTTATTTAACCTCATTCCATAGTTTTTCAACTTCTCCATTGCATACATTTGGCATGCCTGGTGGGACATCTTAGCCCATCCTCCATTAATGGAGGTCTTTTTAAGCTTTACATGTCCATTTCTAACCATTTTTATGCTTTTTAGGTTGTAAATGCTTGTTTTTTAACATATTTCACATTTTATAGGGGCTTAATCTTCCTTTTTCTAAGGAATTTCATGGGTTAAAGTTAGAAATTGGATTTAGTGGCTAACAACTAAACTGTTTGACTGTTGAAAATTTTCATTTCCATGTATTTTGCAAGTTTTACAGGGGGTATGCATACATGTCTTGGATTGGTGTGTATGCATTGAAATAGGCTTGTTTCCATTGAAACAGGTGCGTACACATATTTCTGGTGCAAAAACACATGCGTACATGCGTAGGTGTCATTCTGGGTGCATATACGTTGAAATAGGTGTGTACACATCTTTCCGATGCAAAAACACCTGCGTGCACGTGTATCCATCATTATGGGTGCATATCCATCACTGTTACTATTTTTTTACACTGGGGTGCATATCCATCGAATTGGGCACGTGTCCATAGAAACATGTGTGTACATGTCATTACTGAGCATGTATGCGTCGAACTGTGTTCATTACCAATCTTCCGAAGGCCATAAATTTTTCTCCTGAACTCAAAACGACTCTATTTTTTTTGCATTGGAAAGGTATTGAAGTGAACTAAGCAATAAAAACATAAAATTAGGATTTTGAGTTACAGAAAATTTATGGTTTAAATTATTAGATAACTATTCATTTTCTAATGTATCTTAAATTTTGAAAAATTGTTTTCTTGGCTATTCTAACACTTTGAAAGGTTTTGTGGCACTAATCAATTGTTTGTAGGGTTATTTTGGTCCCTTTTTAATAAATTAGTTAAATTTTCTATTTCTTAGTTCATAGAGGTTTTTGAAGTGAGTATGCTCTTCCCTCGTACCTTCTAGGTGATCTTGGGAACCAAAAAAACTTCCAAAACCCTCTTATTGCTTTCAAAAAACAATTACTTTACACTTCCTAATGGATGGACATTTCAAAATTGGTTAAAATGAACTCAAAATTTTGCAAAAATATATTTTCCATAAAAAAAATTTAGTTGAGTTTTCACATTATGTATGCTCTTCCTTTGCGCCTTTTGGTGATATTACGAATCAAAAGCAACAAGCAAACTCTCTTTGGATATCATGATCTTTTTTGGAAACCTACTAACTCTTTTTGTACAAGACCTAACACTTTTTGAAGAAATGAGGAGTCAAAACAAAACATGAACCCACTAACACATGTTTTCATACAAGTTGCCAAATGGTGTGCTACTTAAAACCACATTAATTTAACAAGATAAAAAAACAAAGCATTTCACTTCACATTGTATTGCAGGTTTCAGAAAAGGGTATGTCCCTATCCGCTCAACTGGAACATAACCCATTTGGAATAATGCCTTAAGCTACAACAATGGGGGTGGTTCTAGGAACCCTAAAGTAATCCACCACTGAGTAACCTCTTGGATGAAACAAGAAGCACTCCACTTACCCAATTGACTAGTATGCATTAGGAGTTAGAGTCAAAGAGTGTCTGTATCATGGTTATAGTGACGGTACAACTGAATGCATTAGTTTCTCATTGTATCATAGGGGGGTATAGTAAAGTTGAGATACTCCCAAATCAGTCGTTGCGACTCTTTAGGCAAATCACATTCATATTAGACAATCTTCTGACACCTAGCTGAGAGAACCTATTAGGGAAGCCATTCTATCTTGGAGACCACTTTACTAGTCCGTTTTCACATCAAGCCATCACGAAGTGACGACTCACTTTGAGTCTAAACCTTGTTTCTCAAATAAGGAAAAGAACCCATGTAAGTTTGACCTAAGTTTCTTTCATCACAGAATTAAACTACGTCACACTTAGCTTAGTTTTATCCTCATCTTCGGAAGAGGTGAAACTCTACCCAAGTGGCACTTAGTTTATTTTCATC
The DNA here is from genome assembly GCA_019776745.2 of Taxus chinensis. NCBI lineage: Eukaryota > Viridiplantae > Streptophyta > Pinopsida > Cupressales > Taxaceae > Taxus > Taxus chinensis. The sequence goes on from CM034151.1 coordinate 222,300,178, forward strand.
CTTTTTTATCTATACCCTTGCATTCTCGCCACCCATTTTCAAGGTGAGAAGGAAGCATACCTCTCAAGTCTTATCAAATACAATATTCACCACTTTTTTGTTTGTTTACGCCCATCCATGTTTACAGTTGGGTTGTTAAACGTCTAAAGTGCGCAGGTACATTTTCATATCTTTGATAGTCCTTTGATCTTGATTTCGAGATCATTAGCATAGTTATGATTGATTCATCAATTGATCTCTCTTTGATGTGTTACCTTGTTCGCATTGTATCTACACAATTAAGATACTTATGTCATGTTTTTCGTAAATTTCATCTAAGTATCCACATTATGGCATTATGCTTGCCCACATTTTAGCACATCCCCAGTATACTTTGACTTAGTTTGACTTTAAAAATTTGTCTAAAATCTTGAAGATTTTCGCTTACTTTGTTTGTGTCGTTTCAATTCCACTTTGGCACTAATATCTCACTTCTTCATGAAGCTTGATTAACGTGTCCAATTAGTGTGGTTACGTGGCTTACATTTGTAATACTCTCCCTTTGACATTTAGGCCTTGTTAACTACTAAACTCATCGTGGTATCCTTTGATTGGGAGTCACATCTACCATTTGTTAATATTTATGCCTTGTTCATTTTGATCTTGACGTAAGTATTGACATTGTGTTGATCATCTTTGCATCAAACTATCATTTTACACACACATTTGCATAGGGAGTATTTCCTTATTGATTGGTTTTGTGTTTTAAACTTGCATGATTGTTCCTTGTGATCGTTCATCTTGAAAACTTGTTTTCTCGGACAATCCCTTTTTCTCTCATCGATATTACATCATCATGATGCCCATTTTCCTTAGGTTTCCTTTGAAAAATCATGCACGCATCTCCATACTTACGAAACATCTAGTTGGTTTCTACGATGCTACCCTAAATCGACATGTCACTTCCTTCCCTTTGAAGGAATTTAATAACACTATCTAGATCTAGGCATTTTTACCTAAACGACACCAAAAATGACTGATTACCATGTGTTTCCTCATGCTTACAACAATACTGAACCTAGGTTTAGGTACTCACATCAAAATATTCCCATTAAGACTAAGCCTCGTTTGGTTCTTTGCGCTAGAGGGCCTGATCAGGTACCCTATTCCCCACCTTCAGCTCATAATCGGTGCTATGGTTTGGATGCTTCTGTTCCAAAATATTATTCAGGTTTCTTCCCCTCTTCTTCTGATTCAGATCCAAACTATTGTTTGGACTCCCACTCTTCTTCTGAATATTCAAATCCTAACTATAATTCAGATACCCCTAGATCAAATATTGAATCATAGTCCTCCCTTCCTTCATAGGACCTTTATTCCAAATCACCTCAACGATGTCTTCCTCCTTTGAAGACTTGTGTGACTCCAAGTTTCGTTGATCAAACATCTAATTTGGTTCTTGAGTCACGGTCCTCCATTTCTTCACAGGCTCTCTTTCATCAATCATCTTGACGACCTCTTCCTCTGTCGAAGAGTTCCACGGCTCGGATTCCCTCTAGTCAATCATCCAATTCGACTCCTACGTTGTAACTTAACAGATGGCTATGCAATCCTACATTCCAACCTACATTACTTAAACTTCTAGAAAAATGACCTAAGCCCATATCCAAATTGTCCATTCATGAGACACCCACCACCAAGCCTGCATCATCTCTTGAGTCATATTCTACTATCAGTCCAATGCACATCCCTCTTCGGCCCTTGAGCCCTTTCAACCATATTATACCATTTCCTCAATCATTTTCTAAAGATCAATGTATGCAACCATGTCAAACAATTACAAGAAATCCATGTGCTAAGATATTATTTCAAAGCACTATCAAAACTCTTCGTGGGATTGATAAGGTTAGGCCTTCCCCTCATCTACATCATTGACCATCTTCATCTTCTTTTGTCAATCAATCTTCCCCTCTTGTCGAACCCATTTCTTCTAATCAAACTCCCATAGTCAAAAAACAATAACCTCTACTGATTGATTTCTCTTAGAATGAGGGAATAATTAGACTACATGATGATATCTCTTTAGAGGATTGCAAACAAGGATTCTTTCTAGAACTCGATATGCTTGTGTATGGGGAGGAAGAATTTGATTCCTTTTATTAGAACATAAAGGAAAATCCTAAGGTCATGGAACTTGACTTTTCTTCTGGCATTCCATCTTCACCTTCTTCTGGACATGATGAGGTATCAGGGTCTAGCATTGATTTGTGGGCTATCTTCTCATTACCAACTCATTCCTTATCTATCATCATTCCTCAATCAAAATCTTGCTTTAGGTCACCGCTAAGTAGTCCATCATCTTCTTCTAGAATGAATCTACCCCCGGGTAGCCCTCCATTTTCTACTTGTGGTTCAACTTGTGGTATCCCATTACCTTTTATTCTTGGGCCATGTCCTAGTAGCCCTTCCTCTTCTATCTATGGAACCCCTCCCAGTAGTCCCTCCTCATCTATACTTAGGCCACACCCTAGCATCCCTTTGTCATCTTCTTTTATTCTTGGGCCATGTCCTCATAGCCCAAATTCTTCCATCTTAGGGCCATATTATAGCAGCCCTTCATCATATTATATCACCGGATCACCTCCTGGTATCCCATCCTCTTCAATTCTTGGACTGTATCCTTTTCATCCATCACACCTTTCTTTTATCAATGGTTGTGGCAAGCCCACAGTAATTTCTCACATCATTTCTAAATGTCCACATTCACTTTCTTCTCCTTCTCAAGATTAGACAAGTCATGCATCAACTTATAAGAAACCCAAACAGTTTCTTAATCAAGCTCAAATCAAAACTTCCAAGAGCTTGAAATCCCCCACTCTTCCTCCACCACTCGAATTAGACCCATTATGACCAAAAGGTAGGAATTATAATGAGAAATTCTTATGTGACTATCATAGATGTGTGGGACATTCTAAAAATCAATGTTGTAAACTCCACACAATCATCCAAGATCTTATTAATAACAAAAAACTTGAGTTTCTAGAGCCTATAGACTCTGCACCAAACAACGACAAGGGTAAACTAATTTTTTTTAATAACTAACCCCAACAACGTGACAAGAAAGCATCTGACTCTTCCATTGATCATGCATATCACGCAATGCCTCCTCCTACATCAAGGGATCTTAAATTTTTAGTTGCACATACTAATGCTTATCCACCGATCATCTAATTTTTCGACCACAATTATCATGCGAATTTCACATCCAACCATTGACACATTAATGCATCTATTGGTTCAGCTCCCATCAATAATACTAAGGTTAACCCATCTTAGACTTTTAGCACATGTTCCATTCCACTTCTCAATGTTAATGGTTTCCCCCTCTCACAAATTGAATATTGTACGAACAAACCATATGGTTTCGTCAAACAACACGTTACAATTGGCCCTCTTACTATGCTTGTGCCTTTCCTTGTTGGAAACACAGTTGATGGCTGCAATATGCTTCTTGGTTTCAACTGGATTCATAGGTCTCAATCTATCATCTCTATGAATCACTTTCGGCTTAAATTTATTCACAATAATCAAGTTATCTCAATTGACAGTATACGTCCATCTACCCCATCATCATCATCTCCTCCTGCATTGATTCATGCATCTACCACTTCAGTTAGCACATCACATTCTATGTTACTAAAAGAACAATCTAATCCTAGTTCACCTACTTGCACACCATCTATGTGGCCTCACTTCTCTGCTAGTCCTACTCATAGGTATCGGCCCATTCCTAGGATGGTTTCTGTATCTCAACATGGGTTGCTACCTTGCTTTATTCTGCAAGGATTTCCATCACCTTCGTGCTCGGCATCATATAGATCTCCATCACCAAAACATTTTGTTATGCCGCTGCATTCATCATATATTAATTCATCACATGCACATATAATTCATTCACTTGCACAACATCTATATACTATACCGCCACTATTATAACATGGTCATATGCTTTCACCACCACATGCATCGAATGGAGGAACTTCTTCCTTCACTGTTATTGGATAGTTCATTCATTCATATGCACTTTGGGGGCATAACATCCACACATATCCCCCCATATTAGCTTCAACACATATCTCATACATGCATAATCATACATCAATCTCCTAGCATAGGCATACTCTTCTACACTTTAGCATCGACCATTACCCAATGGCACACTCTTGTGCTTCGGTTCACACTTGACTATTGAGGGCATACTACACATGAACCCCACACACTACACAATAGATAATACACATTGCAAACCTTCATACATCTAACATCATACACTCTACATTTAGTCTACATTATTTCGACATTGGTGCATCGATACATCGTACATCATATTAATATTCATCATATATGCATCACACTCCTATTTTTTATGAGTCTCGCATTACATACTACTCATCATGCATATCAAATAGAGTACATCTTCAAACTATTATACTATCTACACATCTCGCATTACATACTATACACAACATATCACACACTCTACATGGTTGTCTATCATCATCGTATATATTGCGTCTCCTCACATGCGTTGCATTCAATACCCTATGACAAACTCTAGTTATTTGGTCCATACTCAATTTTCGAGGGTTTACGAATAAAATGGACCTTACCATAATCACACGTTGATCATTTAACCTTCTACCATGCGACATTACTAGGTTAGTGACATACAATATAGGCTAAATGGTCACCCATGCCTTCATCTTGTTGTGGTATATGCTTTAGGCTACATCATCACTCCCTCAGCTCATCTTGTAGTGATATACACTTTAGGATAACTCATCACTCCTATGACCATATTGTTTTGATATACACTTCATCTATAGCATCACACACACACTTCATCTCTAGGTAGCATATAATCAACACACGTACACACTCATCACAACATGTTAGATACAATACACACTTCGACCATTTCCCAATGACAAATTCTCATTTATGGTTCATTCTTGAATCCTGAGGGGGAAAAATAAATGAACCTCATTGCATATAACTCCATTCACTTGGGGGGCACACGGATCCTATCATCCATATTGCATTCCATTCCATTCATCCACAACATGTTGTATATCTTGGTTGAATTTACTTTTTCTTACATTTTCTTGTTCATGTTCGCTTTAGTACACATGCTATCTATATCTATTATATGTCTTTATCTTTACCATACACACATGCACATTCACACCTTTCTCTAGTTGGGATCACAGATACAAGTCTCTTACATGCAACATGGATGCTCACCTTCTACCACTCCTACAAAGGTCGTTGAGGGCATCCACATTCGTACACTACATGTGCTATTGTTTTATTTTGTACTTAGCACTTTACATTACTTGGTTATACATGCTTTTGACATACTGGTTATCTTTCTAACATGCTAACAGGTGCTTCATGTGTGACATCTGTTTTGTAGAATTACTTGCTTCCATGGCTATCTATCTGTTTGTCTACTATTGCTTGTCTATTGTTTGCTCTTGTATGTGGGAATTACCCTTTGTTTGATGTGCACACTTGTTTGTTGTATGTATCCATTATGGCCTTAAGTGTCTTGTGACATCATGAGTGGTGTCCCATGTTTGTAACCCACTTTGGTGGTATATGATTGTCTTCTTGTGTGTTTACTTGCTTTTTAGCTTCTACATTGTCTGCGTAGCATACACTTGTCTTTTACATGCATGCTTGTTCATACTAACACTTGTTTTCTGTCCACTGATTTGTGCGCACCTTGGTTTATGTAGACACCTAAAATATGCTTACAATTAGCATTTCCTCCAATTCAACTGATTGACGACACTTTGTCAATTAGCTACTCTTCGATCCATTCTCGGATGCCCATTTACGAAACCTTCTTTGTCGTATTCCTCATATATTCAACCCATTTGGTTAATAAAACTCCTTTTATTAGCTAAACATTCTTCCTATTCGACCCTCTAGAACCTCCCTACTTCTATCTAGATCACTTTTCTAGGCTTTTGATGCTATCCATTAGTCATAAATGATTAACCATACCCCTCCCAACTCTCAATGAGTCTCTAATAATTTTCTAATCAAGTTTAACTAGCCTAATCCTAGCTTAACTAATCTAAAGCATGTTTACTTATCTCCCCATCCTAAAGTTTGTTTTATACTTTACTCCCACATGCACAAGAATTCCAATCACTCCCATGTGCAAAATATATAAATAGAAGGGTCACCCCTCCCTTTCAAATTTTACACCTTGTTTACATAACTTTATATTGATATCATCTCAAGCACTATTAGACATAGGAATTAAGACCTCATTTGCATGTAGCTTTAACCTAATAAGGACATTTGATCTTGAGCCATACTCCATTGTTAAGACCTCCTCCATTGTAGCTAATAGCTTAATACACCATCCATCACCAAGCTTGAGTAAATGAGAATATGCTAACCATATGGCCTTATAGCCATTAATGGTGAGCTCTCATTCTTAAAAAGCTTGAGTTTCATATCAAACATCACATTTGATTGTTTGGATCTTCAAAGGTTCAACGTTTAAATTAGCTTTCAAAAGAGTAGAGAGTAGTATATGCATGCTAGGTTTTGATAAAATTTATCAAAGTTATGATGCATGTATAGGATTAACTCTTGTTTAGCTCTTATCTCATGGTGCATAGTTAAGTTAGTTAAGCTTTGAGGTTCTTTAGCCTCATTCCATAACTTTTGACAACTTTTCATTACATCACATTTGGCATGCCTGGTGGGACTCTTAGTCCATACTCCATTAATGAAGGTCTTTTAAAGCTTTACATGTCCATTTCTAACCATTTTTATGTTTTCTAGGTTTTAAATGCTTGTTGTTTTTAACATATTTCACATTTTAGAGGGGCTTAATTGTCCTTTTGCGAAGGCATATCATGGGTTGAAGTTAGAAATTGGATTTAGTGGCTAACAAATAACCTATTTGACTGTTGAAATTTTTCATTTCCATGTATTTTAAGGTTTTACAGGGGGATGTGCGTACACATTCTAGACCAGGTGTGTATCCATCAAAACAGGCGCGTTTCCACCAAAACATGCACGTTTCTATCAAAATAGGTGTGTTTTCGTCGAAACAGGCGTGCATTCATCAAAAAAGGTGTGTATCTATCATTTTGTGCACATATCCATCAGGGGCATGTATTCGTCGAAACAAGGCGTGCCTATCCATCGAAACGATGTGTGTACATGTCATTATGGGCGCATATGCATCATACTGTGTTCATTACCAATATTTCAGAGGCCATAACGTTTGCTCCTGAACTCGAAACGACTTTGTTTTTTTGCGTTGGAAAGGTATTGAAGCGAAATACGCAATGGAAATCTAAAATTAGGATTTTAACTTACAGAAAATTTAGGGTTTTCAATTTTATAAAACAAATCATTCATAACATGTCTAAATGCTTTGCAAAGTTTGGTCTTTTGATGTTCTAACACCTTATAGGGTTTATTTGAGACTAATTTCTATTTTGTAGGGTATATTTGAACATATTTTGTGCTAATTTTTCTTGATTAAAGTTAATGAATGTTACATTATCGTTTAGGAGGCTAGGATCATTTATGCTCTTCCCTCACACCATTTCGGTGATCTTGGGAATCAGAAACAATTCTAAACCTCATCTATTCTTTCAAAAACATCGCATTGTACTTATTTGATAAGGGATTAATCTTTAAAATTATATTTCCGTAAGTTGCTTCAAGTATTTTTCCTTTTTTTTATTTAGTTGAGTTTGTCACGTTGTGTATGCTCTTCCCTTGCGCTTTTTTGGTGATCTTAGGAATCAAAAAGAACACACAAAATCTCTTTTGATATCATGATCTTTTGTGGAAAATTACTAACCATTTACATATAGGACCAAATCATTTGTCGAAGAAAGGATTTACAAAACAAAAACCCACTAATATGTGTTTTCATACAGGTTTCCAAATGGTGTGCTACTTAAAACCACATTAAAGCTAAGAAAGATAAAAAACACACCACATACATCACATTGTATTACAGGTTTCAGAAAAGGGTACGTCCCTATCCACTCAACTAGAACATAACCCCTTTGGCATAACGCCTTAAGATACAACAATGGGGGTGGTTCTAGGAACCCTAAAGTAATCCACTGCTGAGTAACCTCGTGGATGAAATAGGAATATTCCACTTACCCACTTGACTAGTTTTTACATTGTGAGTTAGAGTCAAAGTTGTCCATATCGTGACCCCAGTGATGAATATGTGTGAACGCACTAGTTTCTCATTGTATTTGAAGGGGTAAAGTAAAGCTGAGATACTCCCAAACTTCAGTGCGACTCTTTTTGTAAATCGAGCTCGCATTTAGACAACTTGTGACACCTAGCTGAGTGATCTACTTAGGAAAGCCATTTTGTCTTGGAGCCAACTTTGCTAGTCCCTTATTGTGTCTTGTCTAGCCTTCATGAAGTGAAGACTTAATTGGAGTCTAAACCTTGTTTTCCAAATGAGTTAAAAGATCCCATATAAGTTAGATCTAAGTGTCACTCATCACATGAGATTTACGACGTATCACTTAACTTAGTTTCTTTCTCGCCCTTAGATGAGGTGAAACTCTGCCCAAGTGGCACTTAGTTTATTTCCACCTCTTTTAATCTATACCCTTTGCATTCTTGTAGCCCATTTGGGACAAGATAAGGCATATTTCGGGAGTGTTTTCATAGATAGTGTTCACCAATTTTTTGTTTGTTTACACTCATCCGTGTTTGCGGCTGAGTTGTTAAACATCTAAAGTGTGTGGATACATCCTTATATCTTTGATGGCCACTTGATCTTGATTTCAAGATCATCATCATAGTTAGGATTGGTTCATCATTTGATCTCCCTTTGACGTGTTACCTTGTTCACATTTTCTCGACACAATTAAAATACTTACGTCACGTTTCTCGTAAATGTGATCAAAGTGTCCATTCATTATGTCATTACGTTGCCCACATTTTAGCACATCCTTAGTATACTTTGACTTAGTTTTACTTCAAACATTGTCCAAAATATTGAAGAGTGTCACCTATTTTATTTATATCATTTTGATTCCACTTTGGCACGAATATCTCAATTCTTTGTTAAGCTTGATTAACGTGTCCAATTGGCATGATTATGTGGATTACATTTATAATCCTTTCCCTTTGACATTTAGGCCTTTTTGGTTGCTAAACTTTTTGTTGTATCCTTTGATTAAGAGTCACGTCTACCCTTTGTTAATATTTACATCCTTGTTCATTTCGAGCTTGACGTAAGTATTGACATTGTGTTGATCATCTTTGCATCAAACTATCATTTTGCACACACATTTTACATAGGGAGTATTTCCTTATTGATTGGCTTTGTGTTTTACACTTGCATGATTGTTCCTTGTGATCATTCATCTAGAAAACTTATTTTCTAGGAAAATCCTTTTTGATCTCATCAAGATTACGTCATCACGATGTCTATTTTCCTTAGACCTTCTTTAGAAAATCATGCACGCATCTCCATACTTATGAAATGTCTAGTTGGTTTCCGTTATGCTACCCGAATCAACATGGAGCTTTCTTCACTTTGAAGGAATTTGAATCAAACTATCTAGGTCTAGGTATTTGTACTTAAACGATGCCAACAATGACTGACTATTATGTGGTTCCTCACACTTACAAAAATACAGAACCTAGGTTTAGGAATTCAAATCAAAATATTCCCATTACGACTAAGCCTCATTTGGTTCTTCATGCTAGAGGGCCCATTCGGGGTACCTATGTTCCCCACCTTCAGACTCATAGTAGGTGGTATGGTTTGGATGCTTATTATGATCCAAATTATTATTCAGGTTCCCCCCACTATTCTTCTGATTCAGATCCAAACTACCATTCAGATTCCTATGCTTCTTCTAAATATTCAGATCCCAACTATTGTTTGGATACCCCTAGATAAAATCTTGAATCATGGTCCTCCCTTTCTTCAAAGGACCTTTATTCCAAATCACCTCAATGATGTCTTCCTCCTTTGAAGACTCGTGTGACTCCAAGTTCCATAGATCAAACATATAATTCGGTTCTTGAGCCACGATCCTCCCTTCCTTCACAAGACCACCTTTTAGTCATCCTCAACGACCCCTTCCTTTATCAAATATTTCCACAACTCCTGATTCCCTCTATTCAATCATCCAATTTTACTCCTACATTGCAACTTAATGGATGGCTATGTGATCCTATTTTCTTCCTACATTACGTCATCTTCTAGAAAAATGACCTAGGTCCAGATCAAAATCGTCCATTCATGAGACACCTACCTCCAAGCCTACTTCCTCTCTTGAGTCATCTTCTACTATCAAACCAACTTCAATCCCTCTTCATCCCTTGAGCCTTTCAACTATATCGTACTATTTCCTCAACCATATTCTAAAGATCAATGTCTTCGACCACGTCAAACCATTAGAAATAAGCCATGTGCTAAGATATATTTTCAAAACACTATCAAAACTCTTCGTGGGAGTGATAAGGTTAAACTTTCCCCTTGTCTACATCATAAAACATCTTCATATTCTTCTTTCAATAAATCTTCCTCACTTATTAGACCCATTTCTTCTAGTCAACCTCGTATGGTCAAAAAACAACAACCTCTACTGATTGATTTCTCTCAGAATGAAGGAACAATTAGACTACATCAATGATATCCCTTTAGAGGATTGCAAACAAGGATTCTTTCTAGAACTTGATACACTTGCAGTATGGGGAGGGTGAAGAAATTGATTCCTTTTATCAAAACGTAGAGGAAGTTCCTAGGGTCATGGAACTTGATTCTTCTTCTATCATTTCATCTTCACCTTCCTCTAAGCATGATGAGATGCTCGGGGTCTAGTATTGATCCATGGCCTATCTTCTCGTTACCCAATAATTCCTTATCTATCATCATTCCTTAATCAAAATCTCACCTTGGGTCACCTCTGAGTAACCCATCGTCTTCTTCTATCCTGGAGTGAGCCACCCCATGGGAAGTCCCTCCATTTTTTACTTGTGGGTCACCTCTTGGTATCCCATTACCTTCTATTCTTGGGCCACATCCTAGTAGCCCTTCATCCTCTTCTATCTATGGGACCCCTCCAAGTAGTCCCTCCTTATCTATACTTGGGCCACACCCCTAGTAGTCCCTCATTATCTTCTTCTATTCTATGGGCCATGTCCTGGGGTCGCTCCATTATACTTCTATAAGTCATCTTAGGGTAACCCATTATCTATTCTTAGTTACATCCCTTCATCATCTTCTATCTAGTGGGACACCATCTGGGTAGCCCATCATCTCTTCCTAGGCCATGTCCTTGTAGGCCAATTTCTTCCATCTTAGGGCCATATTTTAGCAACCCTTCATCATCTTCTATTAGTGGATCACCTCCTAGTAGCCCATTACCTTCTATTCTTGGGCCACGTCTTAGTAGCCCTTCATCCTCTTCTAATGATAGGACACCCCAAGTAGTCCCTCCTTGTCTATACTTGAGTCACCCCCTAGTAGTCCCTCATTATCAAAACGTCATTATGGAGCAATGTACTAGTAGTTCTCCAAAATTTCATATATGAGTCACCTTAGGGTAAAAATTCACCATGATCATTAGGTCATGTCCTAGTAACACCAATTCATCCTCATCTATCTATAGGTATAAACTTTGGGCAGCCCATAAACTTCTATTCCTTGGCCATAGTCCTTGGAACTCAATTTCTTCCCAGGGCCATACTAGAAACCCTTCATCATCTTCTATTAGTGGATCACCTCCTGGTAGCCCATCCTCTTCAATTCTTGGATTGTATCCTTTTCATCCTTCTACCAATGACTGCAGCAAGCCCACCATCATTTCTCTTGTTCCTATCATCAATCATAAACGTCCACTTTCTTATCCCACTTATCAAGGACCAGTTACAAACATTGTTGTTGGATCTTACCATGTAAAGTAGACTTTTTCTCAATCAAGCTCAAGTCCAAAAACTATCAAATGATCCAAAGTTCCAAATCAATTCCAAAATTTTAAGGTTGAGAAAATCATAGTGCAATTCAAGAATGCATATCAACGTACCCATCAAGTATGGTGCAAATTTTAGAAACCTATGGATAGGGAAATCAAGTCCCCGCATACGAAATTCATGTTTCAAGATAAATCACAGTCATTTGTTGAGTACGAGCTCACCAACGATTATTGAGATCAGAAATAATATGACTCTTGATAAGACAAACATGCCTAATCTCCCTCATCAAGGAAATCATTTTGTTGGATCTTATCACGTCATGAGTGACTTTGTTAGTACCACCTTTCCAAAAACTATCAAAAACCTTGGTAAATTACAAAATGGTTGACCTCTATAGAGATCATGAGATCACATTCAACATCTAATCAAACTTATTGCGAAGATCACATTTTGTAATCAGGTATTATGTTAACACATGGATGTTCAATTTCGTCCCTTTCTTATCAATCACTTTACAAGGAACCTACCATTTTCATCAAGCCATCAGTGATATGTTGGTTAAACTATTTATGCAAACATTTTGAGACATTGATCTCTATGGTATCTATTAGACCTTGGTCTTTCAAAAGAATGTAAAATTAAATCAAAATGACTAAAAGCTCTTAGAGATCCTAGCAAAAGTCAACATCTGATATATAACTCTCTCTTGCGAAGAAATTTCCAATATATCTGTTGACACGAAGCTATGTTGACTCCTAATTGGTAGTCACTTCCATATCCTTCCATCAAGCCATCAATGGTTCTTATGTTGATTGAGAAACAGGGACGGAAGCCTGTGTAGATTTTATTGATCTCAATCAGTAAAAAATTACAGAGGATGGGCTGCAATATTTATAGATATTGCACAGCCAAATACATCCAGGAAAATGAGTTGCACAGGTGCAACCACAAACCAGAATAAACAAGCTTCCAATAACATCCGGGAAGCAACAATTAAATAAAAGACAAATATATTGTTTAAAACAATATAACAATCTGAATACAGAACAAATATGGTTGATTAACCATATAACAATATAATTATTTAAAATTAATTAAATAATTAACCTATGCATAATTAAATAATAGGATAATAAAATTTATCCTAACATTCCCCCCCTTAATTGTGCATTGTCTGAAGAGATGAGGAGAGAAATGCTCTGAACAACTCGAACTTGTCACGTGCAAGTGACTTTGTGAAAATATTTGCTCGTTGTTCAGCTGTTGGACAAAACTGAAGCTGGATGTTGTGCTTCAACACATGTTCGCGTATGAAATGAACCTGAACTTCAATGTGCTTTGTTCTCTCGTGAAAAACTGGATTGCGAACAAGTTTGAGAACACCTTCGTTGTCAACATACATGGTGGTCGGTTTGTCCTGTGGTATTCCAAGTCCTTCCAGTATGCGACGTAGCCAAATCGCTTCACAGACAGCTTCTCCTGCAGAACGATACTCGGCTTCTGTGGAAGAGCGAGAAACAAAGTGTTGTTTCTTACTTCCCCATGATATTGGTCCAGATCCCATAAAGAATACAAATCCAGAAGTGGATTTTCTATCATCAATGTTACCTGCATGATCTGAATCCGAATATCCAGTCAAGAAGAAGTTTTCGTTCTTCTTGTATTCTAGACCAAGATCCACTGATCCTTTGAGATATCTCAAAATGCGCTTTGCTGCTTTCCAATGACAAATTTTGGGTTCCTGCATGAACCTGGATAGATAGCTCACTGCAAAGCTGATATCTGGTCTAGTGTAGGTCAGGTAAATGAGACTCCCAATCAGCTGCCGATAGAGAGTGGCACTTACCTCAGGAGATGGATCTGAACGAGATAACTGTAATCTGTTCTCCATAGGTGTAGCAATTGGTGTGCAATCCATCATCCTAAACTTCTCGAGCGTTGTCTTGGTATATTTCATCTGAGAAACAAAGATGTGATTCTCTTTCTGCCATACTTCCAGTCCAAGACAGTAGTGCATAAGCCCGAGATCTGTCATGTCGAATGATCGCTTAAGATCTTTCTTTGTTTCATCAATCATCTTCACTGAACTGCCAGTGATGACTAGATCATCGACATAAACTACAACAATCACCATCTCCCCCCCTTGCTTTTTGAGGTAGAGATTGGGATCGTATGGATTTCTGACGAATCCATGTTGTACGAGATGCTCATCAATCTTGATGTACCATGCCCGGGGTGCCTGTTTGAGGCCATACAGAGATTTCCTGAGTCTGCATACCTTTTCTTCTTGACCAGGTACAACATATCCCTCAGGTTGAGTCATGTAGACTTCTTCTTGCAAATCTCCATTCAGGAAGGCACTTTTTACGTCCATTTGGTGAACTTTCCATCCAAACTGAGCAGCTAGAGCAAAGATCATCCTGATTGTTTTGATCTTAGCTGTGGGAGCAAATGTCTCCTCATAGTCAATGCCTTCTTTCTGTGCATACCCCTTTGCTACAAGTCTTGCTTTGCACTTGTCCACTGTCCCATCTGCTTTGTACTTAGTTTTGAATATCCATCTGCAACCAATGGGTTTCTTCCCTGGTGGAAGATCGACAAGCTGCCAAGTGTTATTCTTCATCACTGATTGATATTCAGAATCCATGGCATCTTTCCAAGCTTTTGACTGTAGGGCTTCCTGGACTGTAGAGGGCTCATCTGATTCAATGACTCTACTCATCAAAGCAAAGTTAACTTCTTCTCTTGCTTTACTGCGAGTCCGTGGTCCAGGGGTGGATGTATCCGGTGGAGCATCCAATCTTGCATCTCGTAATGTACTTGTACACCATTTAGGCATACGTTGAGTTGTTCCCATGGGTTGTGGTTCTATCTGATCAACACCATCATCCCCATCATCACTTTCATCTTCTGAGGGAACATTTACTTCAGTTTTTACAACTGGTGAAAAATCTACATCTTGTGAGTCCAGAGGAGGAGTCTCTGCTTCCTTCTTCTCGAAAAAAACTCAACATCTCTGCTTGTGTAGACTTTTCTGGTCTTAGGATCCATCAGTCTGTACCCAAGAGTCCCTTCATTGTATCCAATGAAGATGAGATTTTGTGACTTCATGTCCAATTTCTTTCTGTTCTGTTTGGGTATGTGCATGTTGGCTTTGCACCCGAATACTCTGAGGTGTGCAATGGATGGTTTCCTCTTTGACCATGCTTCTTGTGGTGTAATTCCATCAAGAGCAGTTGTGGGTGCTCTGTTTAACAAATACACTGTTGTTTTTTCTGCTTCTGCCCAAAATGTCTTTGCAAGTTCGGAATCATCGATCATGCATCGCACCATTTCCATGATAGTACGATTTCTTCTCTCGACAACACCATTTTTCTGCGGGTGTGTGTGGAGGAGGCATTTGTCGACGAATCCCGTGAGTTTGTAGATAGTCTCTGAACTCATCACTGGTGAATTCCCCCCCTCGATCTGAGTGGAGAGTTCTGATGTGACGACCAGTTTCTTTCTCAACTGCCACTTTGAACTTTTTGAACGTTTCAAAGGCTTCACTTTTCTTGCGAAGACAAAAAATCCACATTTTTCGTGAATAGTCATCAACACAGAGCATGAAGTACTGGAACCCTAAATGACTTGGCTGCATCGGACCGCACAGATCGGTATGAACCAGGTCAAGTTTACCATGAGCTTGAAAAGTACTCGTTTGGAATGAAACTCTGTGTTGTTTCCCTGCTAAGCAGTGAGGACACTTGTCTGTATCCTTCTGAAGAGATGGTAGCCCATGTACCATATTACACAGGCGAAGTGTTTCGAGATATTTGAAACTTACATGACCAAATCTCCGATGCCACAACTGAGCTGAGGTGGAGTTTTTAGCCATAAGTGCTTGATCATTTTTGTGAATGAAATCAAGTTGAAACATTCGTCCCACATTTGAGGCTTTTGCAATTATTTTCGAGCCTCTGGATTTATCTCGAATCAAACACATTTTCTTGCCGGATTGACTATCAAAGTCAATTTTCAGGTTGTGATCTAGGAGTTGACTGACCGAAAGAAGATTCTTTGTCAACCCAGGGACATATAGAACATCTGATAGTTTGCATTTGCGTGAACCAAGGGGTAGAGAAATGTTTCCAATCCCCTGAACTGTATATGAAGAATCATCTCCCAACGAAACATGATTTTTTGATGGCGTGTCCCTCATTGAAATAAACCAGTCTCTGTGGCCGGTCATGTGTCGAGTGGCTCCCGAATCAACATACCAGACGTCACTAGATGACGTGGATGGTTCACTTGATCGAGCAGTGAACAAGAAGTCTTCATTGTCTGACTGATCTTGTTGCTCAGCAATATTACCTTGCTGGTGGGGTCTTCTTTTCCAGTTCCCCTTTTTCTACCCGTGATAATTGTTTGAATGTCCCTTGTAAGTTTGTTGTTGTTGTGGTCCAGAATTGCTTGATGAACCTTTCTTATATGTGTTAAACCAACATTCTTGCAAGTCATGTCCTCTTTTGCAAATGGGACATCGCTTCTTCTGTTGATTGTCCCCATGATACTGATTTTGATGTGGGGACTTCTGATAGGATTTAGGTTTACCTTTACCTTTTCCTTTCCATTTTTGATGTGAAGACAGTGCCTGCTCCTCTTCATCATCCTTGTTGTACATTGCTTCCTCTTGTTGCAGTAGGTTTACTAACTTGTCAAAACTAATTGTCGTATCTGAAAAGTTTAGAGTTGTGAAAAAAATTCGGTAAGAAGAAGGGAGAGCTCTCAGAACAATGGGAATGAGAGACTCATCTTTGACCTCTTCTCCTAGGGCTAGAAGTGAAGCCCTCAACTCTGCAACTCTTCTTAGGAAGGCTTCAATTTTCTCATTCTGTTTGAATTTCAATGTATGTAACTGACTCTACAAATTGAGTATGACATTCTTGTTCTTGGCCTCATATATTGTGCTCAGTTTATCCCACGCTTCTTTTGCTAATGTGGCATCTCGAATGTGGGCTTACACATCGTCGAACACTCCAAACAAAATGATGGGCTTTGCTTTCTGATATGCTCTATCAAATTGTTGTTGTTGTGTTGCATCCATTGGTGATCTGGTTAGAGTACCAATCACAACAGGCCAGATTTCTTCAAACTCAAGTTTTGTTTTGATTTTTGTCTTCCAAGCAGCATAATTGCTTCCTCTGAGCAATTGTGAATCCGGAAGAAAACAATTGGGGGCATTGGTGCCCATTTTACAGAAATCACTGATAGGGTTTGGCTCTTATCACTCCAGGTATAAGGTCTCCCAATCTATATACCATCATTCCGATATACCGAACCTTTCTATATACGTGCCCTTCCGATATACCCGTCGGTACATGGAAGAAGCTCACCCTTTCTATATACCTGGCGGTACGTGAAAGAGGCGTTAACGTACGTGAAAGAATTCGATACGTGGTACCAAGACAGTACTGATGGGGTCTGTGTGATTATTGACACCGGATCAAAGAAATATCCTCATAAGCGCACGTAACTTCGCTATATACTCGGATAATTTCTCAGTCTGGATTTATGTCTTGCAATCGTTCACAGACGAATGGGATGGTTCATAGTGTATGCACTGTGACCTTATTACTCCCCATTGATTTATAGGGACGATTCCTAGATGACATTGTTGTAACTATATTAGGCATTAAGTGCAGTAGTAGTCGTGACAGCTTTGCCCGTAAGCGCTTCCCAGAGGCACTGTATATACCGAACGCTACGAATGAGATCTAGGATCTCGTGAGTGTTACAGAACCAAATTTACTATTTTTAATTACAATTCTGCCAGTTTCTGAGCAGTTACAAAGTTTTGCAGTTGACTATGGCAACCTGCAAATTAGTACAATATACAATACAATTTTGAATGACAGGCAAAAAATTACAGTTTCGGGGTCCTGGTGACCACCTGAGCCCTAAATGCTAAAAATTGCAAAAAAATAGCTGAAAATGCAATTTTTAGGTGGGTCTCCTTTTGCAAAAAATTTCTGGAATGAAAAAACAGACCAAATAGGAGAGAATTTTTTTTTTTACCCTAAGTTAGGGATTGCTCCGCTAAATTTAGTTAGTCGTAACTAAATTCAAAAAAGCCTGCTAAATTTAGCAGTTTCGCCAGAATTTCCGCCAGATGCAAAAGGAGAGTTTTTGAGTGTTTTTAGTGGGATTTGACCCTCAAACCTCTCACTTCCAAGGCAAATGCACTAACCAACTTGGCCACTTGGGGCGCTTGGACTATGAAAGGAAGGAATTTGTATTTATTGACAAATAAATTGACTTACCTCTTGGAAAATGAATGCCACGTGGCGCATGCTGGTGAAGGGGCGTTTTTAGGGTTGTAATTGCCCAAAAACCGGATCTGAAGCTTTATTTTGCTTGCTCAGGCCGCATTTACTTGCTCAGGCCACATTTTCTCCTTCCCACGCACTGATCTACAATGCAGGCCGCGTATTTTTGTGTTTGGGTCATTTTTAATCACCTGGGCGCGTTTTTGCCTTCTGGGCACTGTACAGCATTTTTATTTTTGCCTTCCGTTTTGGCCTGGACTACTTTTTTTTTCCTTTGGGCGCTGAATCACCTGGCTGCATTTTTTGCCTGCTATATTTTTTCCTGGACTGCGTTTTTTTGTTGTTTGCCTTTGTACAGGCCATTGGAGACTAAAAATGGCGCGTTTTTTCAATGCTTTGGGCGCGTTTTTAAGTTTATTGCTTGTGCAGGCCGTATTGCATGACAGGGGCGCATCTTAGTTGGAGAATCGCTGTTTTTTATTGCCTGTACAACGCAATTTTTAATGTTTATTTGCTTGTGCAGGCCGTGGGGGACAGCAAAGGGCGCATATGCTCAGAGGAGAATGGGGTTTTTTTTCTCAAAAAAAACATTTTTTTACCTTGTGGCCGCATTTTTTATCATGCCACGCACTGTACAGGCCACATTTTTGTTGTTCTTCCTTCCCTGGCCGCTTATTCTCCTCTTCCACTGTATATTTTGTGCAGGGCCAGCGTGGGCGCCTCCTTCTCCTCTTTTTTTTATTTTCTTTGCTCTGTTTGACTTTTTTTTTTGCTTGTTTTTTCACTGCAGGTGCACAGACAGACCTCCAAAACAAGCAAAACAACCTCCACATACAGTAGATAAAAAACCTTTATTGGAAAAAAAAAATTATTTCCAATACCTGTAGCTAATTTTGCCTGGTGCTGAGTGCACCAGTGCAAAAAAAAAAAATTTGCCTTCCAAGTACCTGGAAGGAACAGGCGGATGTGGGGGAGGCAGGGATGGGGCTGGGAGTTTGCACGAGGCTGCACAGGCTCTCAAATGCTGCAAACACGTCTCCAATCTCCTCTCTCTCTGCTGCTCTCTCTTCCACACCTTCACAGGGCCAGAATTTCGCTCTGGTACCAAATGTTGATTGAGAAACAGGGACGGAAGCCTGTGTAGATTTTATTGATCTCAATCAGTAAAAAATTACAGAGGATGGGCTGCAATATTTATAGATATTGCACAGCCAAATACATCTGGGAAAATGAGTTGCACAGGTGCAACCACAAACCAGAATAAACAAGCTTCCAAATCACCCGGGAAGCAACAATTAAATAAAAAACAAATATATTGTTGAAAACAATATAACAATATGCATACTGACAAATATGGTTGATTAACCATATAACAATATAACTATTTAAAATTAATTAAATAATTAACCTATGCATAATTAAATAATAGGATAATAAAATTTATCCTAACATCTTAACCCCTTGAAAAAATAATCTAGAGAGCTAAAATAAGTTTTCAAAAAGAAAAAGAATCAAAATCAATCAAAAATCAAAAGCAAATTGATATATAACTCTCTCTTGGGGTATTTCCAATAATCTTTATTGGGTCTATAGACGCCTGGCTAGTAGTAGAGAAATGTTGCAATTAGAATCAAATGCATCTTTGTTAGGGCTATAGATGCCTGGCTGGTAGCAGAGCAATGTACGAATATCCCTCCACCCTCCATTCATAAATCACCTATAAAAATCAATCATTCCTACACATTGGCTAGGGTGTCTTCACTTGTTGTCTATTAAATCTTCCCTCTAAGAGGTAAATGAATTCCACATGTACACACTGAATCTCTATGAGTAAACATGATTAGTATGTTACCAAGTGTCTTTTTTTTTACCTTGTTTAGACCCTTGCCTTAGTCCTTATCTCATCTCATTATTTGTGCTTTTGGCTATTTAATTTTTTTCATGAGGCTTCTAAGCTACATTCATAACACTCGTTGTTTTTCTACTTCGTTCAGAACATCCATGTGTATGGTATTTCTTTTTTTTCCATATCTGCGGACACCTTTATCCATTTCACAAAAAACAATCATCCACTTCCTTTCTATCATGTGTTTAATGGCCATCTTACACTGGGGGCATCCTTGCTCCATCCCAGCACTTCATTGGTTTACGTTCATCATCATGTTGAACTTATTCATATTGGCCTTGATCCTCCGCTCACCATCAATACTTGAAGTGTTTTCCTTTGAATAATCCCACTTAATTATTGGAGCAATTTTACATCTTCACTTCTTTGTGCATGCACGTGGAATTCTGACCTTGTACATTCCTTATATCACTAGGGGCATCCACGTCTCTTTGTCTTCCTATACATAGCTTCAAAAAACTTTCAAAATCAAAAAAACATTCAAATATGTTAGAAAAATCAAAACATTCAAATATGTTTCAGAAAACTTCTAAAAACAATATAAATCATCCTACAAAATGTCATTATTTGGTTCTCACCTATTCATGTGTGTGACTCACGGATCATCTTGATCTACCTCCATCAAAAAAAGCTAAGCTTCTTACTTCGTTTCTACTCTGGGGCACACCGAGTTGCCTGGTACTGTTTCATAGTGCACATTGTTTTTTCATTAGACACAAGTGTCCTCCATTATTCTCCTTACATGTATCCTTGCTTGGGGCACTGTCATTAACCCTTGTTGTTAATTCACACAGGTTGGAACTTAAGCTCGATAACAAAAACATTACATTATGTTTACCTATTATGTTAGCTTGTGTACTTTCTCGTAGTGCATTACATTATGTATGTTGCATGGATTTAGGAATATTTTACTTTCTCGTATTGCATTGCATTTTTTATGTTGCATGGAGTTGGTGTTTTTAGCAATGGATATTTGTTCGTATATCATACTACACTTTTGTTCATTATTTTTAATAAGGACCAATGATGAAGATCATTAGCAATATGATGAAAAACAAATTTGTTTAAAAGGAATTCAGTGGATGGATGTTGGCTCATTCCCCCTTCCTCATTCTCTTTTTCTTCTATATCCCTTTTCTTCTTCTTCAAACTATTCTTTCTTCTATTCTCTTTCCTTCATATTTTCAATCGTTGATGGACCTCTTTCATCACCCCATCAACAATCGAGGGGGAATCCTTCATTCTACTCATTTTTCTTCTATCCCTTCAAAATTTTCTATTTGTTTATGCGTGTCTACTATCTTTGAAGTGACGTCACTTACGCCACCCCAAAGAGGGACAAATGTAGACACCTAAAATATGCTTACACTTAGCATTTCCTCCAATTCAACTGATTAACGACACTTCATTAATTACCCATTCTTCGCTCCATTCTCGGATGCCCATTCACGACACTCTTTCATTCGTATTCCTCCTATAATAATCTAATTAAGATAATATCTCTCTTATTAGCTAGACATTCCTCCTTTCGACCATTTAGAACCTCCCTAGTTCTCTCTAGATCACTTTTGTTGGCTTCTTAGGCTATCTATCAGTCACAAATGATTAACTAGACCCCTCCCAACTCTCTATGAGTCTCTAATCTCTTGTTAATCGAGTTTAACTAGCCTTATCCTAGCTTAACTAGTCTAAAGCATGTTTACTTAGCTCCTAATCTTAAAGTTATTTTTAGACTTTAGTCCCACATGCACCCGAATTCCAAACTCTCCCATGTGGAAAACTATAAATAGAAGGGTCACCCCTCCCTTTCAAAAAACACACCATATTGAAATCTTGATCTTGATATCATATCTCATCTTGACATAGCTTAAGAGCTCAGTTTCATTAGCCAACCTAATAAGGCATTTGATCCTGAGCCATCCACCATTAAAATATCTTCATCTTGCACCCATGATAGGTTAGTAATGGAATATGCTAAACTTGGCCTTGTAGCCATTTAGTAAGATTCATTCACCTTCATGGAGTAAACAACAAAACTGATTGCTAGGATCTTCTAAGTTCATTTAAATTAGCATTCAAAGAGTAGAGAGTAATATACATGTTAGTTTTTTATGTTTTTGTCAAAGTTATAATCCTTGCATGTTAGTTTCCCTTGTTTATCTCTTATCTTATGGTCCATATATGAGTTGGAAAATATTTGAGGTTCTTTAGCCTCATTCCATAGCTTTTACAACTTTTCCTTGTTCAAAGTTTCTACCAAGGTAATTCCCTACCCCCTACAGGGCACAATTTATGTGGTTGGTCCTCTTTTGGGGCCACATCCTCCTATTTGCGAAGTCGCATGCGCCCCTAAAGAGGGAGGCATCATTTGGGATTTTATGTACTACACAACACTCTCTACCGATATAGTTCAGTTTAAGTTTTTGCTCTTGACATTGTGGGTTATACAGCGAGTGGGTTCAGACCATTCTCCAAAACCCGTACACAACGGATTTTACAGGACATGGTTGTCCTTACCATTTTGGGGAGAAGTTATAGGTTAGTGGATACAATGGATTTAATCTCTACACTACTTCAGCCAGTGGCGTCGGATCACCCAAAAAATAAGACAATACAAATATCTCTTCATATATCTTCAGGGAATCAATTACTTAGAGAATAATGCAACTTTCTCACCAAACTTCTTTGGCTAGGGTGGCATGAGATCACCCAAAAAACTCACAGTTATAGGATATCCTTTCTTTCTCATCAAGGATTAGGTGCACATGTTCCTTTTTCATTTCCATTACATGTTTTTACTATATAAATATGTCTTTACATGCGTTTTTGACATATATACATGCACATTTGACTACTTGATCATCTTCTCCTTGCAAGTATGTCCGTATGATAAATAAGAACTCAACAACAACAACAACATTCTATGACAACACACACCTCATACTAACATGTAGGAACATCATACATCGGCAACTACACACGTGTTTCCACCCTAGATTCACTCTTATCACTTTTTCTTTTTTACATCTTTAGTTTTCACACTCCATATTTTTTTCACTCCACACTTTGTCTAGTCCTTCAACATGCTTTCTACATCACTCTACATGGACATTAGGTATGTATCTCTATCTACTTTATGTTGCCAAGTGTTCCACTTACCAACATAAAGTGGGGGAGAATGTAGACAGAAAATCACACACTTTGGGTATTATTTAGTCACGGTCTCATACTACTATTCATATGGTTTTTGAGTAAAGAAAGTACTAATTAACCCATGTCCTTTGGCCTTTTTACTTTACTTTCAGTCATTACTTTTGACCTTTAACACATACTTTCCCAGCCTATTTTTGTCATTCCACATCATTTTACCCCTAACTGGGGCACCCAGGCTAGTATTGGGGCACCCCAAGCACCATGGTCCCATTCGGGGTGCTCTGATCCTTTCTCCATTTTACACACACCTTTTAGGCACTTTCTAGCCATTTGAGCTTTCAATATTGTTAATAGTCGGCCTCTTTGGGTTTAAGTATGAAATTAGAACAAGATAACCATACAAATATAAAGTTATGAAACCATAATGAGGGACCAAACACTAGGCATTACTATCATCACCTACGATTGCATCCATCAAAGGTTCCATTTGCATCCATCTAGCTCCATCACAAGGGACAAGGCTGGTTAATTTGCATCACACTGCATAGGAGGGGAGTTTATTCCATTCCATCCACCATTTATACATCTAGTTTTGGCTCACTACTTCACAAATTACGATTGACACAAGAGCACTTAGGGTACGACTTTCTAACACTCATCTATAACTATATTTGGGTTTGAAATGTAGTGCAATGCTCAGTTAGTAAGTCCACCATTGTAACCGATGAGGACAGTCCAAACCCTTCATTTGTATCTTTATTTTTTAGATTTTTTATTCTTGGCATGGGGTTTTACAGGTCTCTTCTTCATCACTGACTATTAGCGACATCCAACATAGTGCAATGAAATATATGCGATAGGTAGTGAAGACCTCAAATCATCGAGTGACCTTACAAGTTTGCTTTCTGGACCTCCTGCACAGACCAAGGAACCTAGATATTAGACTAGGGTACCCCAAGTGCCCCCATCCTTCTCCAGGCACCCTAGTCCAGCTAGATAGCTTGGTTTTTTACCTTCTGAAACTCCTGTGTGGTTGCATCTATATTTTTTTCATTTGGTTTATTCTATGACACAGTCCTAAACAATTGTTGAATCAGATAATCTCTTTCTAATTATTCTTACACATTAAGGTTTCACATTTATACTTTCTTAGTTTCTTGGGTTATTTATTTTATTTATTTAGCTATCATTTACTACTTTGCATAGCATCTGATTAAACTAGAATAGATCACTTGCTTCCATTTTAGGTTAATCAGAAATCAAGAGTGTTTTTTCTGTCCCGGGAAGTGGAATGGTGTTTGGGGTCAGACCTTATATGATTTTGACATAAAATAACATTTTGAGATCATCACATTGATTACTAGGAGCCAATTCTTCCTGAAATTTGATTTTCTGGGCATATTCCACTTTTGACTCAAAGGGGCAGCTATAGTGTCCTGGATTATCATAGAATATTTTTAAGTCTTGGAACAAAAGTGATGTGTCCATCATATGGAGGGTTCTAATATATTTTTTTTGACTATTTTTTTTCCTCCTAACTCTTCCCGAAACTCCCAGAATCATCTAAACAAGTCATCTTTCACAGTTGTAGTATAACATTTCCTACACCTAAAATGACTCTATCTTGCTTGCTTGATTCCCAAAATCAATTCTTCCACGGATTTTACATAAACTACCTTGGATAAAAAATAAATCTCTCCTATATAAATCCTAGATGGATTGATTCTTCCCTATTAGCTTCTAGAGGGTATACACCAAGTAAAAATGATCGAAAATGGCCCTTTCTAAGCCTCCAAGGATAGTTGTTCCACTTTGGATCTCATGTAATTATTTAATCACCTTAGGTATACATCCATACACATGAAACACACTTGAAAACCATGTTATAAATTTCCTTTTTGTAGGAATAAGGGTGACATGGACTTGAGGGGTTGCACGAGTTGATAGGATGGCTGGAGGAAGGGTTCATAATGACTGGGAGATAGATTTTCAAATGTTGGGCTTAGTTATCATGTCTAAAATTTTCAATTTTGCATGCTAGAAATTTAGCTTGATTTTTTTTTTTATAAATTTATTCATTTTATCCTAAATATTGAGAAATTTCAAGCTACACATATTATCACAAGATCCATTCTTAGCCTTAAAACTATAGATACGTTGTTTATTAATATAATCTTGAAAACATAGTGCATTATATCCAAAACATCATCCATGATTTCATGTTCTTAAAACATGATAGTAGAGCATTGAGTCAAAATAATAGTGATAGTTATAATAATGGCATCCAATGGATGGCTATAAAAATTAAGAAGAGGATGTGTGTTACATGCATAATGAACCTTTTGGATTTCCTTTAGAATCTATTGCATGTTGAGATAATGGATCGCTACATATTTTTTATATTTACATTCTCAATGACTAGTGATCTAGATTCCTCTTGATTAGTTTCAAATTCAATTTATTTTTATTATTAATGAGGTCTTGACTGAGATGTTTTAGATTGTCCCATAAATTTGTAGAATGGAGGATACATCAGTGATAGTCCTAATGCTCTTTAACATAAAATGATTTATGTTTGTGTTTACTCACATTAACCTCTATGTAAAGAGGGATAAACATGGGGTTATACTCAAATAACCATTTAATTATAATATGTAGTGATATAGATAGCTATGTGAATTATTTCTTAAGAGGGGATTATAATTTAAGTTAAGATGTTTAAGAAATAGTGTAAACTACTTTTTCTTCATTATTTTTGTCATTACATTTAAATTTGAAATTTTTATAACTTCGTAGCTTACTACTGCACCTAGATTGTACATTGGGCACATATTGAAGCTTGTTCATTTTTATAAAATTGAATTTAAAATGCTTTAAAATAGGACACTATTCATCAAAGGATCAAAATTTTGACAACATTATATAATCTTGTAAGGGATCAAGTTTAAGCTTTAACATTCGAGAATATGAAACTTTCTCACTAATATTGATTGAAAAGTATGCTAAGAATTTACTGATCAATATAATGAAAGAGCTAAAATATTGAATAGAAGGCCATAAAAATTTTGTAAGGCATAATATTTTAGAAACCCTGGGAAATTGTTGGTAAAGATCTTATCATTGTAAGAATAATCCAAACATTTTGTGTGAAAGGAGCAGAGATGTTGTTTCATAACTTCTTTACTTTCATATATAGGAAGATTAAAAGAGATAAAACCCATCAGTAAAGGATAAGAAGCCACTTCAAGTGTAATGTATTATGAAGTAGAGCATGTGAATGGATAACAGAAGAGTTCCCAGACACACCTTATTCTAATTGTGACACCTTAGCTTGTAATTCATGAATGAATTACATGGAGGAATATGCATTGTAGTCACAAAATCATGCACTTTAGACATTATTTAGCCCGGCCTCATACTACTTTTTATAAGGTTCTTGAGTGAAGAAAGTATTAATTAATCCCACCTTTTGGCCATCTTGTTTTACTTTTATTTTGTTATTCCCGCACATTGTTATATACATGCCCAATCTGTTTCGGTACTTTCCCGTCATTTTAGCCTAAACCAGATGCCCAAGTTTGTACTGAGGCACCCCGGGGTGCCTTGGTCCCACCTGAGGCGCCACAATCCTTTTTATATTTTTCATCCTCTTTTTGGGCCTCTTCTAGCCGTTTTTCATCCTTATATTTTTCCTAGTCAGCCATGTCGAGATTAATTATGAAATTAGATCAAGATAACCCTATACAAGAAAAAAATGAGACCATAATGAGGGTCCTAGAGTCATCTACTACTTTCACTCCATCTAGAGTTGCATCCATTGCATCATTTGTATCCACATAGTTCCATGCATCAAGGCTAGGAGATCTACATCAACACACACTTCATAAGGGGAGGGATTCTATTCTATTCCATGCACACATGTTATTACATTTTCTACAATTATTTATTACTCGTTACTTCACATAGTGTGAGTGGCAGAAGAGCACCTAGAGCACGACATGCACACACACAACAAAACTACATTTGGGTCCAAAATGTAGTGCATCACTCAGTTTAGTAAGCCCACTATTGTGGCAGTTGAGGTCAGTCCGACCCATTCATTTGCATCTTTATTTTTTAGGGTTTTGATGATTCCTTTTAGATCTTTTGCATGTCATTATTTCTCTTAGAATATTTCGTACATTCGGCGAATTCTAGGAAATTCATTACGACAGACAACAAAGATTATAGGGTATCTTCCGACCCTAAAAGAATCAAGTTATAACCTTTTTCAAAGACTAGGGCACCCTGGGTGCCCCAGTACCCTCCTGAGCGCTTTAGTCTACTCATAACTTCCAGATCCACCCTTTTTGGGACCTTTGTGCAGTTGTTCCTGCTTTTGGAATTTCCTGTCATACCTGCGACACTCTACGACAATCACCTGTAATCAGTTGAGTTCTTTCCTCACCTTACTCTTGCACTTTAGGGTTTTATTTCCATTAGTTTAATTACTCTATATTACTTTAGTGCATTTATTTACAACATTTGTGTCCTCCTAGATTAGATTAACTATAATTAAACTTTCCCCTATTTAGTTAATTTTAGTTAATCATGCATCAAAGAAGGTATTCAAATATCTATGTGTATACACAATAGAATATGTAAGAGTGGTAGAATTATGTGGAATAGACAGGAATTTTTTAAATGACTATAGGTATCCCCACACCAAAGATAGATGTAAATATACTAGATGTAGGATTTTACACATGAGATGTAGGTGGAGTAGATGAAAATAGTTTATTGATACCTCAATGGAGATAGTTATTTTGGTATGATTGATCTATATAAATTTATCTAGGAGCAGTTGGAGGATTTTATCAATGTGTTGAGGATTTTATTGAAAACATTTATAAAAATTAGATAATAATTGAAATTTATCATGGTTAACACCATCAACTTCATTAGGATTGACCTTGTAAGAGTTTTTATATTGTTTGAGGCTAGTTTTAAAGTAATTTTGAGTATAATGGCATTATTCATCATTACTTGGCATGTATTCAATGCTAACTATGTCATTAGTATTAGGAGAAGAAACAACATTCAATGGATGTGTGCCCTTCTTAACAATATATAGAATTTTTGTGTACTTAATGGGTTGTCCACTAATCCTAGCACTAAACATATATGGAATTGAATACCAAAATAGAAAACAACAAGGCATGACCAAAATATGAAATCCTAGAAATTATGTAAACCCTAGAAGAGGTGTACTAAGAATGAAACCCTAGGGAAATATTAACTGATCATATAAAGATATAATTATCATAGTTAAATTTTGAAGATCGAAATAAAGAAAATAAATATCAAAATCTAGAGGCAAAGAAAGGTTTTATAAGGTTGGTAGGTGGGTTCACCAAATGTGTTGACCCAAAACGAATGAAGATGTGTTTTCTGATTAAATTTGGATTGAAACTAATTAACAATTAAATTTTGTATAAAAATTCCCCAACATTTAGATATGATAGTACATTTTAATGTTATAAAGGAATTGTTTCCAAAAATGTGCTCACATTTCATTTTTGGGAAAGTGGTTGCAAAAAGAGTATTATAGGCTTTGATCTTGGTTATTAGGTTCATTAGACACCCTTATGTTTTGAAACTTGTCTTAACTACTTCTACAAGGTGGATCTAAGCATACACTTTCCAAATCTTGAAAGACTTAGAAAATTTCAACTTGTTTTCGATAAGAAACAAACATGTGATGTTCATTTTATTGTTTCACTTAAGGAATAAAGTAATCAACTTTAATGGGTCGTAGAAGGGACACTTGGAACCTCTTCAAGGTCAAGACTTAGTGATTTCAAATTTTCTCCAAGAGATCGATACATGAAATGATGCAGAGCCCTACATACATGCTTCAGCCCACCCAAAATTATTGCTTAGAAGTCATCAAATCACCTTGAACAATTACTTTCAATCAATATTCATGTAACTACCTAAGCTCTTTCTAACTCTCCTTGCACATTAGGGTTTTACATTTCTACTCTCTTAGTTGTTTGGGTCATTTACTTTATTTACTTAGTTGTTATTTGCTACTTTACATAGCATATGATTAAGCTAGAACCGATTATTTATTTCCATTTTAGTTTAATCACATTCCATAAAGAGAGCTATCATGCACACTTTCCTTATCTTGGAGAGGTTTTGCAAGTTGTTCAAACTTGTCTATATCTGTTTCCTCCCCAACAACCAGCTCTGATTCAACATTGGGCTCCTCATTCTCGTCCTTAGGTTTAAACAAGAAGTTTGACAACTTAGAAACATCCCTTACCTCCACATGAAGCTCATTGTGTCTAATTTCTTCATCCACTTGTTTCTCCTTGAGAATTTACTCCTGAAACATGGTTCTCAAATCCAAGGCCATCCACAAGTCTGATTCTATGAATGAGGGTAAGGATTGATCAACATATTCATCTACAAATGAGAGCAGGAAGCTCTCAATGATCTCTTTTGCATCCAAATCCTTAGAGTTTGATTTGTCCTCCATCTTGTACTCAGCCAATATATCATCCATTGCAGAAGGTTCTTGGTGGGGAACTTTCTTGATATCACACTCCTAGCTCCAATCCCTCAGACTTTGTAGCTAATCTTCTTTGCTCGGTTCTTCATTTGGTTGTCCTCCCAAGTGTATTCGATCATGAAGCTTATCCCAAAATGGGTTGGATTGAGCTTTTGACTGATTTTGCAAGGGTGTGAATGATAGAGGAGGTATAATATCCTCTTGTAAAGGAGGGTGACTAGCAAGAGGAGCTTTGAGAAAGCTAGGGATTTGACTATTTGTATGAGATAGTGCAAATTGAAAAGAAGGAATGAGATAGCTATACAATGGTAGTGAAGGATTGTCCCATTGACAGAGTTCCCTACAACTAGATTGATTATCAACATCCACCCAAGGAATCCATCCAAGAAATCCAAACTAATTCCCTAGTGTAAAAATGGTTAAACCTTCATGATTACATCTCCGTAAGTATAACTCACACCATCATAAACACTAGAAAAATAATTATTAAAAAAAATAGTTGAACACAATTAAATAAAAATTTGTAACCAGCTAATTGAATTGTTTGCCCATCTTCCATTGTGCTGGAATAACTATCCATAATCTGAATATTCCCATTTGTCTTCTCGTGGAGACTTTTGCATCTTTGCGAAATAACTTTTCCATTCCTTTCGTGAGCAATTCTACTAATCTATCTTTTTTGGCTTTAATCCATTAACTGTCAAAGGAACAATTCGTACACCATTCTTAATCCATTAAATGTCTAGTGTCAATCTTCCTATCAATCTTTCTTTGCATAAACGCGGCCAGTGCTAGACATATGTAAAGATCAATTCCTTGATGGAATTGGCGGAATCGCATCTGTTACATCCTACTCTGTTTTGAATGATTAAGAAAAATGGAATTTATTTAGTGAGTTGTTAAAAACATAAACATAACTTGCATGACTCAAACTTGAATATTGAAATCATATATATATTCAATCAATTATTGTGTGAGTAAGAAGATCAATTCCATTTTAGCTTCGTTTTTATTGACATAAATGTCATATTATATTAAGGTTTATATGTTATTTTGGACTAAGTCAACTAATCAATATGAGAATAATCTTTTGATTGAATGAGGATTTTTAGAATCTTAAAAACAATTTCAAGATTTATCGGACTTAGGGTAGTAAAGCATATATTTAGAAGTAATTGTAAATTATATGTTTTGTATTATGAAGTTAGACAAAGAAGATGAGAAGACTTATGAAGCTACAAAAAAGTAGATGAGAAGAATGTTAAGAAAACATACTCATCTGGCAACCAATCAACAATTATGTTCATAAGAGGACCACTTTCAAGATGTCCTCTTACTAACAAAATGATTGATTGGTTGCAAGATGAGTATGTTTGTTTGCTCTGCCTTCCCCACTCCTACGTGATTTCAAAAATCTTTGAAATTTTACATAAAATTGCCTCTAAATATATATCTTACTACCAAAGCGGTGCATCTTACAATTGCTTCGACAACTCTAAAAATTCTCATTCAATCAAAAAATCAATCCCACATTGATTAGTTGGATTGGTCTAGAGTACCATATAAATCCCAATAACTTAGCATTACCCTCTCCGTATATATATCTTACTACCCAAATAAGTTTTGCCTCTTTAATTCATCTTAGAATTATTTCTACAAACTTTAAAAATCCTCATTTACTCATTCATTGTGACATTATAAAAATCATAATATATACCATGTCAATTAAATAACTTTAATTACCAATTAACAAGCACCCTTGTCCATGTGCATTAGGGAGCACACATATTGGTGTTGGACACCCAATTTTTGCAGTTTACAATTACCAAGTAAGCTTATACTATGGAAGCCTACTATTAAGTTCTATTTTTTTTAAATTAGATACTAAAAATTTAATTTTAAGAGATAACATAAACACTTCAATCAGTGACTTACATAATATTGGAATTTGGAGGGCTTTAACCTTTTATTTGACTTTCAAAGTGTTCTCTCCATAGATTTCGTGCTGGAGAGGTTGGAGTTGGACCAACTCAAACCATGTTATCTTCCATTTAACATTTCAAAGTGTTTGGTTCCTTTTGCACCTAACCCTAAACAAACTTGTACATACCTTGAATTCATTGACAATGATGAAGCTGCCACCTAGGAAAATAAAAATGGAACTTTCTTTCTCAGACATATTTCTTCTAATGTAATCTAATTTGGAAAGCAGAGCTGCCCACAAATTTCGCATTGAGTGTGTGTCAGAACAATCAATTATTTTAGCATCAATACTAAATATTTCTATGTTTCTATATTATTATGATCAGATCAATATGAAATGTTTCTATATTATTATGGTCATAGAAATAATGTATGTCCTATTAATAGATCAAATAGAAAGAATTAAAAAAAAATCTTTGACCTTTTGTTACGTCTAGTTTATAAGAGGGTAGATATTGTTGGAAGAGCCTATCTATGGCATAGCAATTATGAGCATGTACTATTAGCATAGTTTTGAGAATTTTTATGAGTAGATGGAATCCTATCTTTATGTAAAAACGTCTTTTGGCATAATTAATTAAATATTTGCTAAATAAATTAAAATGGTATTGAAAAGTCATACATACAATTCTAGAAAGCTACTACTATAATCTACTTCTCTTCAATAAATTTAGCCTAAAATGAACCAACACTCTTAAAGATGTGGATTGATCTACTAACCACACCTATGTGCAGAAACCAATCATAAGAGTGCTCTGCTTTACATAATAGTGAGGTGCACTAACTGCATACACAGAAAGCATGGATGGGCTGCATAAATGGGCATCATATTGCCCTCTCTGGTTGTAGGGCGGTTCTAACACACCCATATAATAATAAGCCATTCATTCACATGTGATGTTACGGCCACCTGCCCTCTAAAAGCATACTTACATTAAAAAGCAAACAGGGGTTATTGTCATGATTTTATTTCCCCAAGGCATTGCATTCCTCTCCCGTGACTTGTTCTGAATGTAACTGTTACTGTTCTTGAACAATTCCTCCACACCCAAATAAAAATTCAAAGTATTGGGGTTGCAAGCTTCCAACATTTATATGCTCTCCAGATAATGTCAAAATGGGTACCATTTTATTCTTTGTCGTGTCATAAACCCCATCACCTTGTCTCCTATGGTTCCTTGATTCCACTAGATTTCAGTTGGTTTTATTGATAAATGAAAATGGTTTATTGTTTTGTGCAGAAAAGCTAAAGACCTTATTCTAAACGGACGAGGTTACAGTGTGTCAGTGGCATCTGCTGGGCCATGGCAGCAGCCTTTGATCTAATATTCCAAGCATTTTGTTTGAAAATGAAATGGGTAGCCATATGTCTGCTGATTTTGTGGACAAACATGGCGGCCAGTTCAGATGGTAAGGATTCCATGTACATTATCCTTCCATTTAAACATGACCAACATTATCAGAGTTTCTCTAATATATTGAATCCCAACTTACAGAGCCTTCTTACTATGACACTTCAACTTATACACAGGTATGTGCATCTTCTGATATTGTTACTCACCTTAAGATACCGATAATTCAATTTTTTCTGTTTTTGAGGGGGGTTAATTAAAATTCAGTACATTGATTTAGAGTAATTTGTTTTTCAGTGTGAAATGCACCCAGCAGCACCTCTTTACAGTGGAGGCATACTTGTTAATCCGGGTTTTGAAGATGGAACCCAGGGCTGGACCGAATCAATTGGGAATGCAAGCTTGCATATAGAGTCTGAAAATAATGGCAATAAGTTTATTGTAGCATCCAATCGCCAAATGGGGTATCATTCCCCATCACAGAAACTGGAAAATTTAAGTCAAGATATGAAGTATACCCTCTCAGGTAATAATGAATTTTGTGGAATTAAGAGCTGCTCATGGATTTTTTTCATATATGATTATGTGCATTGACATTGGATTGAATGTACAGCGTGGGTGCAGATCAGGGGAAATGTAAGCTCTGCCTTTGTGAAAGCAACTGTGGGGATGGATAATACAACATACACCTGTGCAGGAAATGTGATTGCTAGAAATGGTTGCTGGTCTTTTCTTAAGGGAGGATTTGTTCCTGACTGGTCTCCTTTCTATGCAAAGCTCTACTTTGAGGTTACTTAACCCCTGAGTTTCAGAAGAATTTTAAAGTATACACACACATATAGTCTATGGCAGGCCTGGAATTTCAATTTATTTTTGCCTGTCAAATCAAAATTTGTTGACACCTTAGTTTTTTTCCCTAGTTCTTATATGTGACTGTAAATTTCAATTTTCCTTTCATTTATTTTTATGATTTCTTTGTATAGATTTGCATATTTTCATATATTTATAGAGAACCATTTAAAAAATTATGCGGTTCTATGGCTACCAATTAAAGAATAAAATAACATATTCTTATTGTCTGTCCACAAATTAACATAAGTTAACAACCACCACCATAACATATGTTGTTAACAACAACATATTAAATATGTGAAGTCTTTTAACAATTGACAGAGTTATGACACCAATTGTATGAACTCCTCCCATATAGACAGGTATAAACACTTGATATTCATCATTTCGGTGTTTTTGTCAATTTGCAGAGTAACAGAACTGATGTTGAAATCTTAGTTGATAGCGTTTCCCTTCAACCATTTACAGATGAAGAATGGCGCCTGCACCAACAAGATGGAATTAGAATGGTACTACTTACATTATCCATATGTCCTGCGCCCATAGAGTTCTACTGTGTTTTCTTTAAATGTTGCACTTGATTTTACCCAGAATTACTGTTTATCTGACCTGATACAAATAGCTATTATTGACTGTAATTACAGAAAAGGATGAGAAGAGTGGTCATTCATGTCACAGACCTGCACGGCAACCGGCTAGAAAAAGCAAACGTGACAGTAGAGCAAAAGTCCAGACAATTTCCGCTGGGTTCAGCTATATCTCAGGACATTCTTGGAAACCAACTCTATCAGGTTATCAATTATGCCCTGTTATTGCAGATTTTGTCCCATTAATTTTGTCAAGATTCTGCGAGTTAAAGCACGCGTTAAATTTGACGGCCACCTGTGGTTCTCAAACAATTTGCCGGTGACATTAAAATTTTAATGTTGTCAATCACAAATACAAAATAATGGTATTTATATATTATTTATAAAATTTATGAATAATTATTTTATATTTATTTAATTATATTTAATATATAATAATATAATTTACATAGACTGTCACATTTTAATTAGTTCCATAAAATATTTGTAAGTATTTTACGTTTAAATTTAACGGCCATTAAATTTAACCCTTAGTGATTAAGTGATACAATGAGAGGGGAGGCCTAAATTTTGTCGGCCACAATATTTTAGAACCAATTTGCAGTTATTTTATTAATTATCTTCTGGCTTAGCTGCTGTAGAAATATTTTAAACTGTAAATTTTATTTTCAATGAAATCTTATAAGAAAATTGAATTCTACTGAGTAGGGATAAATGTACACTTCCAGTCCCACATTTTTTCTACTTATTAATTTTTTTCAATTTTTGTTTTTAAAAGCTTATTTTAATTTTAAAAATATAATTATGAAATATCAAAATGATTTTACTTCAATTGGTACACTAAGCTGTAAGAAATTTGGTTTATTTTTTTTAAATCATTTTAATTTTAAAAGGATTTTTATTGGAATAGACTATTTAGTTTTATTTAAGTTTATTTTTCATTTTTCTAACAATATTTTAACTTGTAAATATGTTTAAGATTTTAGATCGTTGTAAGTTGAACTACTTTTAATTTTTAGGTTAAATTGAACCACTATTTAGAGTATGACTTATTTATCATATCTTAGTAAGTTGAATTGTTGACCAACTAATGAGCTATTTATTAGTTTTAGGCAGTGTTTTTTTATTGGTTGGTCAACAATTCAACTTACAAACATATGTGATTTTTACATTGAGGGTCTTTTAAGGAAGAGTGTATCTATCATATATATTACCAAGTTGAATTGTTGACCAACCAATAGGCTATTTACCATTTTTTAGGTCATGTTGTTTCATTGTCGTTTACCATTTTATAGGTGATGTTTCTTCATTGGTTGGCAAACAATTCATCTTGCAAATATATGTGGTCTTTAGAGGGAACAAATTCCACCACTTGAAACATGATTCTTTTTTGTTAGTTTCCTAATTGAACTCCAAATATTTTTATGTAAGTTGGATTGGTGTGTCACACACTTTAGTTGACGTAGAGTCTGATCTAAATATAAAAAGATAATATGCAAATATTTCTAAATCTGATATCTCAACTTTGTTTTTATTACCTGGTGTAAATCAAAGTAGCAACTTTCTTATGGAGAGTATTAAGTGATGGTCTTTAAATATAGAAAAGAGACAGTCGATTAAAAAAATATCGTGTTAGTATTCTTCTCAAAATAGTTGAAAACCTTCTAAACAATTTTTAAAAATGAAAAGTGCTTTGAACTCCAAAATATTAAATCTTGGAAATATTCATGATTTTAAAAAATTCCTTTTTTAAAATTAGTTATCTTCATTGTGTTGAATTCAACTGTGACAGGCATGGTTTGTAAAGAGATTCAATGTTGCTGTATTCGAGAACGAGCTCAAATGGTACTCTACAGAGCGCCAGAGGGGGAAGCTCAATTACAGGGTTGCAGACCAAATGTTGGCCTGGTGCAGTGCCAATGGCATCCTTGTTAGGGGGCACAATATTTTCTGGGAGGATCCAAAATACTTGCCTTCTTGGGTTGCCAAACTGGACAAGGAGGAATTGCAGAAAGCAGTTAATGAGAGAATTGAGTCGCTTATGACCAGATATGCAGGCAATTTTATCAACTGGGATGTGAGCAACGAGATGCTACATTTCTCATTTTACGAGGACAGACTGGGCAGCAATGCTTCAGATGGATTCTACCAGGCAGCGCAGGAGATCGATCCCTGGACACCCATGTTCATGAATGACTATAACGTCATCGAGAGTTGCGATGATTCTGAGGCTTCGGTGGATGCCTACATTCAGAGGTTGATAGAGATCAGAGCGTCTGGTCGGGTTATGGAAGGAATCGGGCTCGAAAGCCATTTCGACAAACCAAATATTCCATTCGTGAGGGCGGCGTTGGAGAAATTAAGCACTCTTGGCCTGCCCATTTGGCTCACAGAAGTTGATGTCAACGCCAATTTTGATCATCAAACACAGGTAAGCTACTGTATTTTCACATTTTCAGCTTCCTCAACTATTTTGAATTTTTTTCCTCAGAGAATATATAATCTTATATCCTTACATTAAATAAAATGAAATATTTTCTATATGTTCATCCATTGTTCATCCTATAGGTTGTATTTGGTAGTCTCGTGGACGTTAAAACATCTTTTTCTTCTCTCATTTCTCTAAAGAATTTATCCATCACTCTTCTTAGTTTTCTCCTTCATAGTTTTCTCCTTCCTAGACTGAGTGGTCAATAACCAATGGGTTGTTTACCACTTTTTAGGGTGGATTTATCATTGGTTGGTTGACCAGTCAATGTTACAAACATATGTGATGTTTACTCTCAGCGCCAATTCCCATATTTTCCATCTAATTCTTTACAAAAATGTTACCCGATATCCTAACCAAAGTGACAAACTAGTTTTTTTTCAATTTTTTCCAAATATGGTATTTGTGTGAAAAACATTTTTGGATCAAAATATATTTAGCATAATTTGTAAATAGATGTTTACATTTATTATAGTTCTTAACATATTTTAAAAGTCCATTTAAAATTTTCCATCCCAAATATATTTTTTCTTAAAAAGTATGAATACATTAATAAGATTATCATTTTTTTATTGAATCCCAAGTTTACACATATTAGGTGCAAATTGATGAATTTCCATTTTGTGAAATTCAATGGTCTCGGGCTCATCCTTGAGGGATTTTCATTCTACCAAATTCATCCAAGGCACAATCTCAAGCTTATTCCTTGAGGGATTTTCATTCCACCAAATTCATACAAGGCACGATCCTGATCTCATCCCTTAATGATTGGTATCCCATGAGGTTGGAACTTTATTGACTAGCTAAGCAACACCTTTTACACTATCATACACACTATTGGACTGCAACCTATTCTATAGATCATCAAATTTAAATGATTGGAGAAAAAATTATATATTTTTTTAATAAATTATACATTCTCATTCTCATATATTGATTCACTCATATAATTCAATTTTTTATTTCTCGTCCCTCTTTTATCTCCTTCTTATAATTGGAATTAGTACTTAAATAGATATGAATGGTCCAAAAACACAATATCTAGAGGTCTATTGCCCTACCCTACACACTTATTATGAAGAATTTTATGTATAACCAAAACAATAGACTTAAGCAAATTAATAGGTCAATATATTTATTTAATTACAATCTCTGGGTGTATACATGAAAATTATTATTTGGCTATAATAACTACCCATTTAAGGCATATTACAAACTAGGGGTTGCCGAAATTAGTCTTTAATATATATGCAGTTATATGATATATCATTCTTCAACAAAAAAAATTGTTTGAGAAATGCAACCATGTGCTCACAAATTGGTAGGTTGAGCCTATGTCGGGCCTCGGGTGCAAGAGCGTAATGTTGAAAGCTCTCCTGAAAGGAGAGCTTCCAGCAATCATGTACTAAGGCTAGAAGGCTCAAATCACACAGGCCATGACAAAAGCATCACCTAAGGGATAGGGTGTTAGGCCTCCTTGAGGTAACTCGACTAAAAGGAGGGCTTGGGGTTGCCACAATCGCCCTATATATAGATCCACAATCGTGCATCCGGCATTGGTAGCGAATGGTCATCAATCCATTGAGCGGGGAAATAATATAAATTGAAACGTAAAATCAATACTTTGACAACATACTAAAAAGGCGTAGCTCATACAATGTCATTAACCAAATTATAATTTAAATGGAATTTTCTCCCCTATTTTTTTATGTATCCTCATCTCTTACGTTATATATATATATATATATATATATATATATAGAGAGAGAGAGAGAGAGAGAGAGAGGAGAGAGAGAGAGAGAGAGAGAGAGAGAGAGAGAGAGAGAGAGAGAGAGAGAGAGAGAATCGTTTCCTCTTTTCATTTGTATGCATTCTTATTTTAATAAGTAGAGATAAATTATTAAAACAAACATAAAAGTTAGTTTAAACTTGTTTGACATAGATATACTATTTCTCAATGGGAGTTGAACTTAGATCAATTAATCTTTACATGTAAACCCACACCAACTATGAAGCCAAGCAAGAAAGCTCACAAATTTTCTAACTTATTATAACCTTGGAAACATGTTATTTTCTAACCTAATTCATTTTAAATAACTAATTATGTTGTTTTTCTCCCAAAACCAAGCATGAAACATCGTTGTGAACGAGTGCTAAAATATTTTGTGTAAACTGAGACACTGACATACTATTGTTTTGGATATAATTTAAACTTTAACATATGGACTTATGGTATTAACTTATATACAAATCAATCGTTAAAATTATATTATTATTTTATAAGATTTAATGATCTAATAAATAATCATTTCTGTAATCACTTTTGTCCATTAATTTATTTATTATTTGCATTTCATATATAGACTTAATTTGATCGAATAGAAGCAAAAAAAAATTTACCCTTGCATGGAGTCATTGAAATTAAATTTACAAAATCTAAATTCGGAGGATAATTTGCAGGCAGCATATTTGGAGCAGATATTGAGAGAAGGATTTTCTCATCCAACAATGGAGGGAATAATAATGTGGTCTGCTCTACACCCATATGGGTGTTATCGGATGTGTTTGACAGACAACCATCTCAACAATTTGCCCACAGGAGACGTGGTTGAGAGACTATTGCAGGATTGGACGACTAGAATACAAGGCATGAGTGATGAAAATGGTTCCTTCAAATTCCATGGATTCCATGGAAACTACCAATTCTCTGCCAGCTATGGAAGTAAAAATGTGACCAAGAGCACATCTGTGTACCAAGGTGATGGTGTGCAACACATATATATTCATATCTAGATCTAATACTAAATCAAGGCCCCTCCTTATTTTATCTTATTTCTTGGAGGTGTCAAATTACCTTCATATGAACAACAATAGGTTGCAAGGGCTCCTTACACTCGTATCATTGAGAATTGTAAACATCAATTTTTGGGGGAGAAATTCCATCTGAATGAGCATATGTTAACAGTTAAATATACATAAAAATAATAAATAGCTCAACATTTAAATGTTAATGATAAATTATTAGCCAAACATATCCTTCTTCCATTTCATATTATTTTAAAACATGTATTTATTGTAGAACATGTTGGTTGGATAAATTCCCCCATTTCATATTATTTTAAAACATGCATATATTGTATACTTATAAGGTCATGATAGCGGAACACACCATTGGATAAGTTCTTCCATTTCATATTACTTTTAAAAATGTATATATTGTATGTTTTTAAGATTGTGATAAAATAATTATGTTTCATCTTAACCAATTCAATTTAATTAGGAATATTGATTTTTAAAGTTGTTTCAAATCAAGGTTCATTTTAAGAAGACCCCTCTGAAAAATTACTTTCGAATCGTTGGCAAATCTCAAAAATCAACTTTCGAATTGTTGGCGAATATCTGACAAAATGTTTCGTGGAAAAGGCAATTTCGTAGAGAGCATTTTCCTCCGGTTTTACAAAGTTGTTCGGGGGTTAGGCAGGAAGTTGGTCGGGTAGGTTGGTTGGGACTCAGAGATTGGACAATTGAGGGGTAAGGGCAGGTGAGGGGGTTGGACGACTAAGGGTTGGGCGGGTGGGTTGGACGGGCGAGGGGTTGGACGGCTATTGGGCCGGGGTGGGGTTGGACGTGTGAGGGGTGGGACGACTGAGGGTTGGGCGGACGGGATGGATGGTTGAGGGGCGGATGGGATGGACTACAATGCTACAAAAATCCCCCACAACACAAATATCAAACAAAATTATAGAATCTGTCAGAAACTTCATTTGATGGGCTTTTAAAAGCTCTACACAAAGGTTTGAATTTGGTCATATCCCTCGATAGAGCTGCATATAGCTTCTCTACTCACTAATATGCTATAAAAATTCATTCGATTTATGCCATTATGAGAATACCAACAAAAAAAATAGAACAAGGAAAAAAAAATATCTTACTCCTTGGATTCTTTTGTCGATAACAGGACATTTGCGTCCATTGGCCCTCTTTTTGGTAGTCTAATAAATTAACTTCCCACTTGTACACAAATACACCCAAAACAATGGACCCCAAAAATCATACAGAAAAATGAGAGAACCCTCAAAACTCTAAAACCTAACCCAGAGTCAAATAAATACATAACGAAGATAAACTTCAAAACCTTAGATGAAGTGGGCATGTTTTTTTTACCATGGGTTTTGACGATTCGGGTCTGGTTCAACTTGGTGTGATAGCTGTGACACCTGTGGTATGTGAGCCTTTGCACCATCTTTTCCTTCACCTACTTCCCTACCTCTTCCGCTCTTGATTTCTCCTCTTTGAAAAATTAAGGTTTTTCCTTGGCCCGATGACAATAATGTATAAAGAGAGGCTTTCCCACTTTAGTGATTCTATGAATTTGTAGTTTTTTGTGCCTTTCATTTTAAGGTGATTGTACTTATATGACATCAAGGGATGGAAGAGTTGGATGGCATAGAGGTTGGACGACAGGGTTGGACGGCTCAAGGTTAGACAACTTAGGGTTGGATGACTCAGAGTTGGACAACTTAGGGGTTGGACTGCTCGGGGGTTGGATGGCTAAGGGGTTGGATGACCAAGGGTTCAAAGGCTAAGTGGTTAGATGGCTGAGGGTTGGACGGGTGAGCTGTTAGATGGCTCAGGTTGGAAGGGTCTGGCTAAGGGGTTAGATGACGAAGTGGTTAGATGGCCAAGGATTAGATGGCAAAGGGGTTGAACAGCTAAGTGGTTTGACAACTGAGGGGTTGGACGGCTGAGGGTTGGACGAATCAGGGTTAGACGGCTTAGGATTATATGGCTCAGGTTTTGATGTCCTAGGGTTTGAATGCTCATTTTTAGACAACTCAGGGTTGGACTGCTCGGGGGTTGGATGGCTAAGGGGTTGGACGACCAAGGGTTCGAAGGCTAAGTGGTTAGACGACTGAGGGTTGGATGGGTGAGTTGTTAGATGGCTCGGGGTTGGAAGGGTCTGGCTAAGGGGTTAGATGACGAAGTGGTTAGATGGCCAAGGATTAGATGGCAAAGGGGTTGAACGGCTAAGTGGTTTGACGACTGAGGGGTTGGATAGCTGAGGGTTGGACGACTCAGGGTTAGACGGCTTAGGATTAGACGGCTCAGGTTTTG
This sequence comes from Taxus chinensis, assembly GCA_019776745.2. Lineage (NCBI taxonomy): Eukaryota > Viridiplantae > Streptophyta > Pinopsida > Cupressales > Taxaceae > Taxus > Taxus chinensis. The sequence goes on from CM034151.1 coordinate 222,342,469, forward strand.
ACTTCCCAGGGTTTGAATGCTCATTTTTGGACAACTCAAGGTTGGAATGCTTAGGCTTAGATGACTCAGGGGGTGAATATGCACACGGAATGATTCAAATTGGTGGCGAATTACATTCATAAGCTCTTATATATGTGTAAAATCTAGGTGAAATGATTTGTATAAGGGACATGTCGGCGGAATTTTTTGGCGAATAAGTCGGCTGTGAAACATAGAATATTCGCCAATTTGAATTTCCACAATCCTCGATTTTTGTGAGTTTACGAAAATTCGCCACTAAAATTTTCCTTGTTTCAAATGCATAAAATTATTTTATTAATTTTTGGGAATGACACGCAACAATTCATATTCATTAAGAAATCACAAAACACAATGCCACCAATATATTAAACAACCAAAATAACATGAGTACTATAAGCTAGGTGCCATAAGTACAAATAATTATAGAACCTTATACATCAAGTATACCAAGTTTACACAAAAGTAAGAAAAAATATCCATAAATATATCAAGTCACAAAAGCAAGCAAACCTACTAAGGGAGGAGGAGAGTTGTTGGGTTTCACCTCATATGCCTTTATCATTATTTTTTTGTATTTAGTATAGGGTCTTCAATATTTACATTCTCTTATTTTTATTCAACTTGAGGCAGTTTAGGAGAAAAGGCCAAAGGTTAAATTAGGGTATTTATCTTATAGCGGAGTGGCCTAAATGGTTAGTTTATATATATTTTGTGGAGAGGGTTAACTTGCATTATCACTTGTCGATGAGTACCATCAAGAAGATGTGGGAGGGAGGAGTAATCAGGGGGTACAAAGGTTTGTGAAACATAAAATAGTTGTGGGACTAGTGTTGAACTGTGTAATGGTTTATTTGATTTATCCCCAAGTAAGACAATATTCCAAATAAATTACTCCAGTCTTAATGGTTTGAAGAATGAATGAATCCATCTCCAAATTTATTGAAAACAAACAAAACAACCAAAGATTTTGTTTGAGGGACTCAACTTGTCAACATGTTGTAGTTTTGGGGTTAGAATACCTATATGCAACAATCTATCGCCCACAAAAACCCACAATAAAGAATACACATGTAAAATTGAGTTTTTTGGGATCAATAATAACTAAAAAGATTAATAATAAATATCTTGGACCAAGGAGAAGGCTTTGAGATTCCAAAATTTGTTGAATATCTTTTTAAGGCACCATCTTGGGATCATTGATAGCATAATTGGGGTTTGGAGCAAAGCATATGTGTACCCACATTCTAATTTGAATCTCTCCACCATTATTTGAGAGGATATTTGAATCCAATTCATGTAGGGCATCATTCAAGAAAACCATTTGAATTTCATTGACATATTCAAAGCATCCATTGTCGAGAACATGCTTGGCTTTGAGCTTATACAAAGAATGCCAAGTTATGGTGCGTCTATTGAAAATATTAACAATAGTGTGAAAGTACTTTTTAATTGGAGTGTTTTTATCTAGGCCTCCTCAATGAAAGGAACATCATGGAAGTTGATCATAAGAGAGCACTATAGAAAATGAGTATCAATACAAATCTGATTTTAGAATTTTCTTTAAAACCTGATAGCCTGTTAAGTTTTCCAATCAAAAAAATGAGCAGTGAGGAGGGTTGGAAAATGAATTTATTTCCAAATAGACCAGCCATATGTTCCTCTTATTAAAATATAATGTATGAGCAACACTTTCCAAGATTTATGACCTTCAACGGCCTTAGGGATCCAACTTTTACACAAATTTGTCCCTTTATTACGTAGACAGGTGTTCCCTTAATTATGTAAATAAGTGTTCCCTTCATTATGCAGATAGGTGTTCCCTTTTATCAATAGTCAACTTTAAGAAATATGCATTTAGATAGGTGTTCCCTTTATCACGCAGATATGCATTCCCTTCTATTGAATCCTCAACTTCAAGCAATATGCATATAGAAAATACATGCCCAATCTCACCACCATCAACAGACGGCTCATTCCTAAGAAAGGTTACTCTGAATATGTTGCAATGGTGAAATACTCAGAGGCATACCTACTTAAATATTTATCAAGTCCATTACAAACCATCGAGGTGATGGCAATGTTGTAGCTACTTTCAAAGCATTCGACAAATGAGGTGTAATTGGGATAGTGAAGGGCTCCACCTCATAATGGATCGAAGATGAGAACGTTGAAGAGGCGTTTGGGAGAATCTCTTCCTCCCTGGCGAGTATGGATAAGAATGTGTCAAAGATGAACAAGAATTCGAACCTGAAGAACATGTATGGGCCATCCCAGGTTCCTGATAATTTGTTGGATTCAGAAAAATTATTTGAGGCCAAATATGAGTGACAAGATCTGGTATGTTTTTTGTGTTACAATTACATAGCTAACTAAACATTCATGTTACCGAAATTCTAGGCATGGGATATTGATTAACTAAAATAGAACTAAGTGCGAGGAACTACTAACCCTAGTTAATCTAATTAGGAGGACTAAAACATTATATAAATGTAATAAATAACATAAAGTAGATGCAAATGAATATGCTAAGTAAAATAAAACCCTAGATGTGCAAGAGAGTAGAGAGAAATGGCTTAGTTGATTGTTGTAGATGGTCACACAGTGTCACAAGTCTGAGAATAAAAGATGGAAGTGTAGACAAACACTCAAGGACCCTATGAAGGGCAGATCTGGAAGATTTGAAGTGACTAGGGCACCTGGGAATGTATTGGGGAACCCTAGGGCACCTTGGTCTACAATCTAGGCACTCTAATAACTTTAAATGCTCAAAACCTATAACTGGTATGGACGCAAGTTGGTTCTGAACCTTCCCTATTTGTCGCGTTGGATCCACCAGATGAGCTGGAAAATGACCTGCAATGTAAAGAGAAGTATCAAACCCTAGAAAAATAAAAGATGCATATGAATGGGTTAGACTGACCTCAGCCACCAAAATAGTAGTCTTATCATTGAGCGTTGTACTACATTTAAAACATGGATGTAGTTTTAGTGTGTGTGTGTGTGTGTGTGTGTGTGTGCATGTTGTGCCCTAGGTGCTCTCATGTCAGTCGCACTTTGTGAAGTAGCGAGAAGTAGTAACTATATAAAATGTAAATATCATGTGTGCATGGAATAGAATAGAATCCCTCTCCCTATGTAGTGTGTGTGATGTAGATTTACTATCCTTAATGCATGACACTATGTGGATGCAAGTGATGCAATGGATGCAACTCTAGATGGAGTGATAGTAGTGTGTAATGCTATGACCTAGGACCCTCATTATGGTCTTCTAAAATTTGTATTTATAGGTCTCTCAAGATTAATTTCGTAATTAATCTCGATAAGGTCAATTGAGAAAAGGATAAGGACGAAAAATGGCTAGAAAGGTCCTAAAGAGAAGCAAAAAAGGATGTGCATGGATTGGGGTGCCTAGAGTGGGACCAGGGCACCCTGGGGCGCCTCAATACAGGTTGGGGCGCCCTGATTTTGGGCTAGAATGATGGGGCAGTTACGAAATGGGTGGATAAGTGCTAGAAAAAACATGGGAATTACGAAATAAAATATAAAATAAAGATCTCCAAAAGGTGTGATTAATTAGTACTTTATACATTTGAGTACCTTCTAAAGAGTAGTATAAGATCAGGTTAAATTATGTGTAAAGTGCATAATTTTGTGTCTACAGATATTAGTATGTGAAATCTTTATTTACAATTTGAGGACCCTCATTAGAATGATAAGTCTACACAATTTCAAGTCACATATCAAAAACAACTCCATATGATTTCAGGTCCCATATTTGAATGAAAACTAATATCATGAATAGAGACAATAATAATTAGTCCATTTTTTCATTTATTGTTGGAAGGAAGAATGTGAGTGTATAGGATATGAACATTTTATCTCAAGGTCAACAAATTTTTCCATATGTATGTCAATGTAGATGCAACCTCTGCTTTTTTCCTTTTGCCATTTTCTCATGTAAGCAATCCCTCGTTGCGGACGTGACATAAATGCAAGAAATAAAAGTAACATGAAATCAAAGAGTCTTGTAAACATTTCTTATCAATCATCTTATTCTTCTGTCTCAAACAACAAATACTTGGTCAAGAGAGATGAACAAAAGAGTGGGTTAGACCAAGAAATAAGAAAATAATAAGAGTAATGTAAGGTCGTATGTTCAAACCTTGGCAATAACAACACTAGTAGTGACCAAGTTGGAAAAAGTGTGACAGTCATGAAAAGGCTTTCAAGATATAGAAAATCCATAGGCATCTATCCCCATGTTTTCCATTAGTTGAACATCCTCTAGAAAAATGTATTCAATTCATAATATTATAAAAATCATATTTAGATTGGATTCTTGACCAAATCTATTATGGAAGCTTTGTATACTGTAATGATGATATTGTAGTCACTAATTCACACACTTTGGGTAATATTTAGTCCTAGACTCATATTACTATTTAGAAGGTTTTTTAGTGAAGAAAATACTAATTAACCCCCATCTTTTGACCATCTTACTTTGATTTATTTCATCATTCCCGACCTCTTCCACCTGCATGCCTAGTAAGCTTTTGTCATTTCACATTATTTTAGCTTTGATTGGGGCGCCGAGGCTAGTACTGGGGCACCCATGGGCACCCTGGTCCCACCAGGGGAGCCCCAATCCTTTTTGAACTTTCCAGCCACTTTTTGGGCACTTTCTATTTATTTCAGTTTCTTATCTTTTTATTGGTCGGCCATTTCGGGGTTAATTATGAAATTAGATCAAAAGATCCCTATAAATATAAAGTTATGAGACCATAATGAGGGACCAAACACTAGTCACTACTATCATCCACCTAGGTTTCCATTTATCTAAGGCATTTTGAGATTCACTTAGCTCCATCATAAGGGACAAGGTTGGTTCATCTGCATCACACAAGCATAGGAAGGGATTTTATTCTATTCCATCCACCATTCTACTACATTTTTACATATAGTTATAACTTTCTACTTCACAAAGTGTGACTGACACAAGAGCACCTAGGGCACATTATTCACCACACACATACACACACACACACACACACACACTAGAACAAAATTTGGGTCTAGAATGTAGTGCAGTGCTCAGTTAGTAAGCCCACTATTGTGGCAGCTGAGGTCAGTCTGACCTATTCATTTGCATTCTTCTTTTTTTAAGGTTTTGATACTTCTTTTGGTCTTTTACAGGTCTTATATTCATCTTGGATTATTAGTGACACCTGGTGCAGTGCAACGAATTTGATGCGATAGATAATGAGGGTTTCAGACCACCTATTGAACCTATGAAACTTAGTTCCAGACCTTTTACACAGACCAGGGCACCGATTATGCAGACCAAGGTGCCCACAGGTGCCCCAGTCCCTCTCCAAACACTCTCGTCCAGTTAGATAACTTGGATCCATCCTTTTCGGGGCCTATGCATAATCGTTCTTGTTTCCTATTTCTCCATCCAGTTTTGTGCCATAGTCCCACAAGTTCATCAAATTAGCTGAGTCACTTCCTCACTCTTCTTGCATATTAGGGTTTATATTTCCATTAGCTTAGTTTCTTAGGTCACTTTCCATAGTTGTTTAATGCATTTAATTACCGTATTTACATGTTGTTCTAGATTAGATTAACTACTATTATTCGACATCTTAGTTCATTTTAGTTAATCATCTTGGTGAACCCACTCTTCGAATACACTTGCTCCTTGGGCTTCTCCTTCGTATGTTTGTCACTTGTAGTGGTCGTTTTGTGAATTTTCAATATTTTGAGTTCCCCTCATTCACTCGTAGGGTTTCCAAACCAATGGTCGATATCCCTACTTCTATATCTCTCACTGAAAATCCTTTGGATAATTCACATAATGTCCCTTTTCACGAAATAGAGGCATCTAATAGTGAGAAGTCATGTGATGAAGACACCAATGTTGACCAAGATCAAATCAACCCTATTACTGAATTTCCGCAAGCTTTGCATGAGAACCCTACTCATCTCCCTCATGTCTTGCATGCTCTAATCACCACTAAGAGATCTTGTGATGCTTCAACTTCCGTAGTTGCTTCTTCTGTTCCCATGGTCTCTACTCTGCCTACCTATGTCTCTACTCCCATTACTACAACCACCACTCCTGCCATTCACCCTAGTACTTCTCATTTGCACCTCAGTTCTTCTTCAAATTCTCCAGATTTAACCTCTTTATATCAGGACTTGCAAACCCAAATTTGTCAGCTTTAGCTAGCTACCTCATGCACAACACCATCTTTAGACTCTACAACATTGTTTCATACTCCTTGCACACCTGCTATATCGGCCTATCCATTTCCACCTAATATTGTCTCTTCTAATATACCTATCTTTAAAGGCCATGGTGACCCACAAGAGCATCTCTGAGCATTTCATGTAGCATGCCTTGACTATGTGGATGATCACACTATACTAGTTAAGCTTTTCCCTCATAGTTTACAAGACTATGTGATGCATTGGTTCTATGACCTACCTGTTCATTCAGTAGTCTCTTTCATGCATCTAGTCGATGCCTTTCTCATGCATTTCTCTATCAACATCAACTCTGAAATTTCCTACACTCAACTTGCACAGCTCAAGCAAGGGTCTAATGAACACTTATTTGATTATGTCTTGTGATACAAAAACAATTTAGTTAAGATGACTAATGTACTTGTGGATCCCAAGCTTTAGGACTTATTCATTCAGAGTCTCTTACCACCTCTTCAGGAGAGTGTTCTCTTTGAGACCTCTCCTTCATTTGATCAGCTTTGTCAAACTCTTGAGCTTTGTGAGACTAAACTCCTAGCAATAGGTAAACTTAAGTATCAAGAGAAAACATCATCATCCACATGTTTTCAGAGTAAGCCAACATTTAAGCCTTCCACACCTAAACCCATAGATGGAAAAACTACTGTAAACACAGTCTCTACTCCTAAGGAGCTTCAATCACAACCATACAAACATCCTTTTACTAATATTAGTATACCTCTGTGTGATTTTCTACCGCAACTAATTGATAGTAATCTTATTACATTACCATTTCCTCTTCAAATAGATCCATCTCAGCCAAAAGGACGTAATTTTGATGAACATTCCTATTGTGATTATCATCAATGCATAAGACACACCACTAATTTTTATTACCAACTATGACATCTCATTCAAGATTTACTTGACAATGGTCAAATTGAGCTTCCAGAATCTACAACATCTACACCTATTAATGAAAATCATAAACTCAAGATCTTTAATAACCCCTTACCAAAACATAATACAAAAACAACCGATTCCTCTGCTAATTATGTCTATCATGCACAGTGCCTTCTCCTACATCAAGGGCTCTTGATTTCTTAGTTTCAAACACTGACACTTAGCCACCAATCATTTCTTTCTCTGACATCGATTATCATGCAAATTTTACATCTAATCATTTACATATCAATGCATATATTGGCTTGACCTCCATTAACAACACTAAGGTTGACCCATCATGGCCCATTAGTGCATGCTCTATTTCACTTCTCAAGGCTATTGACTATCCTCTATCACAAATTGAGTACCCTTTCAACAAACCCTTTGGCATTGTTAAGCTACATGTTACGGTTGGTCCTCTTACATTGCTTGTGCATTTCCTCATTGGCAACACAGTTGACGAATGTGACATGTTTCTTGGTCTCAATTGGATCCATCGCTCTCAATCAATCATTTCTATGAATCATTTATGACTCAATTTTATTCACAACAAACAATTCATTTCTATTGATGGTGTCCCTCCATCTACTCCATGGTTTTCATCTCCTCACACAGTAGCTAGCACATCATCTACTTCCTCTAGCACATCACACTCTATGTTTCTCAAAGCACAATCTATTCCTAGTTCCCCTACTCGAGCTATGTCTACACGACCGCATCATTGTACTAGTTCTATACATAGGTATAGGCCCGTTCCTAAGACAGTCATTGCCTCTCAACATTGATCACTTCCTCGATTTATTCCACATGGGTCTTCATCACCTTCGCACTTAGCATCACGTAGATCTCCATCATTGACACATTTTACTACACCACAAAATTCATCATACATTCATCCATCACATGCACATAGACTTCATTCACTAGCACAATGTCTATCTACTAAACCACCACTGTTAGAGCATAGTCTTACATTTTCATCATCACATGTATCAGATGGAGGACCTTCATCCTTCACAGTTATTGGTTAGCTCATTTATTCATGTACACTTGGGGGGCATAACATCTAATACATCTCCCTCCACCTATCGCCACATTTTTGCATCTATCATCTTTACATTATCATACATCAATCTCCTAACATACACATGTTCATTCAGACTTTAGTGTCGTCATTACCCGATGACACACTCTTGTGCTTCAGTTTACACTTGACTGTTGAGGGATTACTACACATGAACCCCACACACTACACTATAGGCACTACACATTCACACATCATATTACATCATACATGTCATCATTTTACATCATACATACTACATTTAGTCTACAACATTTCAACATATTAGGCTATCTATGCATATTATCACATTATACATACATTTTACTACATCTGCATCATATGTCTTACATTTTCTCACATATCAACATGTCATACGCGTACTAGTCTTCACCCTATACTACTCGTCCTACATACTTCATTACTAGTCTATCTACATACATTACATGTCACTCTATACATTACACTTTACACATTCTACACATCTTGCATTACATTTTACACATCACATATTTACACATTCTACTCATCACATGGTCATCTATCATCATTACATACACTATATTGTCTTCTACATGCTGCACTCACTACCCTATGAAACACTTTAATTCCTCAGTCCATACTCGAAAACTGAGGGTTTACAAATCAAATGGACCTTACATTCATCACATGTTTATCATTCGACCTTTCATCATGTGACATTTCTAGGATAGTGACACACACTATAGGATAAATTGTCACTTACTCTATCATCTTGTAGTGGTATATGCTTTAGGCTACATCACCACTCCCTACTATTCATCTTGTAGTGATACATGCTTTAGGCTAAATCATCACTCTCTACTATAATACCTTATAGTGATACACACTTTAGGGATAAATCATCACTCCTACATCATTTTGTTGTGATATATGCTTAGGCTATAAGGTTTCATGCACATCATCTTCTATATGTTGCATATCATCACCACTACACATACACACTCATCACATCATGCTTTAGACACAACACACATACTTCGACCATTTCCTGATGATGCACTCTCATTTACGGTTCATTCTTGATTACTGAGGGGGAAAACCAAATGAAGCACATTTCATACATTTCCATTCACTTAGGGGGCACATGGATCCTACCATCCATCTTACATTCCATTCTATCCATCCACAACATATTGCATATTATGGTTACTTTTACTCTTGCTTACTTTTTCTTGTTCATGGTCACTTTATTACACATGCTAGTTAGATTACTTGTATGTCATTTATCTATATCATACACACATGTGTGTTCACGTCTTTTTCTAGTTGTGATCACAGATACAAGTCTCTTACATGCAGCATGGATGCTCACCTTCTACCCTTCCTACACTGGTCATTGGGGGCATCCACATTCGTCTCTCACAGGTGTTATTGTTTCATTTTGTACTTAGCACTTTACATTACTTGTTATACATGCTTTTAACATACTAGTTATCTTTCTAACATGCTAACGGGTGCTTCATGTGTAATATTTGTTATGCAGGGATATTTGCTTCCATACTTGTTTGTTATATTGTCTATTATTGTTTTCTTTGTGTATGGGATTTGCCCTATTTTTTGGTGTGCACACTTGTTTTTTGTATGTGACCATGATGGCCTTGTGTGTTTTGTGACATCATGAGTGATGTACCATGTTTTTAAGCCCACGTTTGCGTGGCTTACTTTGTCTTCTTGTCGTGTTTACATTACTATATTGGCTTAGTAGCTTTTACATTATTTACGTAGATTGCACATTTTTTATACATGCATGTTGGTTTTTACTAACATTTGTCTTTGGCTAGCCTTTCTTGTTTTTGTACGCGCCTTGGTTTCTACCAAGCCCATTGCCTTCCCCCTGCAGGACAGAGTTTCAACAGTTCATATGGGTCCTCTTTTGGGGCCGCATTCTCCTATTAGTGACATCACATGCACCCCCAAAGAGGGGGGTATCATTTGGTATTTTTACATTCTACACAATGCATTTAAACCGGTCCAGTTCAGTGTAATTTCCTCCCTTGGCATTGTGGGTTACATACAATGAGTGGGTTCAAACCATTCTACGAACTCCGTACACAACATATTTTACAGGACATGGTAGTCCTTAGCATTCTGGGAAGTAATTAAAGGTTAGAGGATATAGTGGAATTCCTCCCTATACTTCTTTGGCCAGTGGCATGTAAGATCACCAAAAAAACTAGACGTACAAAGATCTCTTCACACACATTCAGGGAAGTAGTTGAAGATTAGAGGATACACAGGAATTACTCCCTATACTTATTCGGTCAATGGCGTCGGATCACCCAAAAAACCTTGGAAGTACAGGATATCCTTCTACACTCTCTTTCTCGACATGGATCAGGTACACATGTTCCATTTACATTTTTCATTTGCATATTTTACATTTACATGCCTTTACATACATATACATGTGTCTTTTACATTGCATTTTTTACACATACATACATACATATTTGACTACTTGATCATTTTCTCCTTGCAGGTCTGGTCGTATGGGAAACAAGCAGTCAAATGGGGGCAACAACAACAATAACAATGTCAACAACAACATTTTGCAGTAGCACACACCATACTAACCATGCAGGTACAACACACACATCAGCAGCTACACATGCATTTTCCCTAGGTTCACTCATCACTTTTTTTTGCACTTTTCATCTTTAGTTTCCACCCTCCATCATCTTTGAGTCACTCCACGCTTTTTCTAGTCCTTCGGCACATTTTCTACATCATTCTACATTGGCATCAGGTGTGCATCTCTATCTACTTTATGTTACTGAGCTTTCTGCTCACTAACATAAAGTGGGGGAAAATGTAGACACTAAATCACACACTTTGGATAATATTTAGTCTCGGTCTCATAACTACTATTTAGGAGGTTTTTGAGTGAAGAAATTACTAATTAACCCCGTCTTTTAGTCATCTTACTTTATTTTATTTCTTCATTTCAACCTCTTACACCTGCATTTCCAGTTATATTTTGTCATTTCACGTTATTTTAGCCTTGACTGGGGTGCCCAAGCTGGTACTAGGGCGCTCATGGGCACCCTAGTCCCACCTGGGGTGACCCGATCCTTTTTTAACTTTCCCACCACTTTTTTGGCACTTTCTAGCTATTTTCAGCTTCTATCTTTTTGGTGGTCGACCATTTCAGGGTTAATTACAAAATTAGATCAAGAGAACCCTATAAATATAAAGTTATGAGACCATAATGAGGGACCAAACACTAATCACTACTATCATCCACCTAGGGTTACATTCATCAAAGGCATTTGGAGATCATTTGCATTCACTTAGCTTCATCACAAGGGACAAGGTTGGTTCATCTACATCACACAAGCATAGGAGGGGATTCTATTCTATTCCATCCACCATTCTACTACATTTTTACATCTAGTTATTGCTCTCTACTTCACAAAGTGTGACTGGCACAAGAGCACCTAGGGCACATGATTCACACACACACTAGAACTACATTTGGGTCTAAATGTAGTGCAATTACTCAGTTAGTAAGCCCACTTGTTGTGGCAGCTGAGGTTAGTCTGACCTATTCATTTGCATTCTTTTTTTTAGGGTTTTGATATTTCTTGTGGTTTCTTACAAGTCTTTATATTATCTTGGATTATCAGTGACACCTAGAGGAGTGCAACGAAGTTAATGTGACAAACAACGAGGGTTTCAGACCACCTACCAAACCTATGAAACTTAGTTCTAGACCTTTCCTACACCGACCAGGGCACCCATTTTGGAGACCAGTGCCAACAAGCACCCACAGGTGCCCCAAGTCCCTTTCCAGGTGCTCCAGTCTACATAGATAGCTCGGATCCATACTTTTTAGGGCCCTCTGCATAGTTGTTCTTGCTTCCATGTTTCTCTAGTCAGTTTTGCAACATAGTCTCGCAAGTTCATCTAATCAAATGAGTCACTTCCTCACTCTTCTTACATATTAGGGTTTCTATCTCCATTAGCTTAGTTTCTTGGGTCACTTTCCATAGTTGTTTACTACATTTACTTACCGTATTTACATGATGTTCTAGATTAGATTAACTACTATTATTTCACATTTTAGTTAATTTTAGTTAATCATATATTAGTCAAATTCAATGTCCATAGTGTTAAAATCAACTACCCTTCTTTTATATATATATATATATATATAACATGAATGGAAAGAAGATATATAATATTAGGAAATAAATTTTATGAATACAAAATTAATGCATTTAATTTCAATAAATTCCTTACAAATTTTGTGATAACTTGGTCCTCTCTCATCTTCTTTAACCACTTCCTCATACTGCAAAGCCACACAACACCAATATTTTAAAATAACATGTCTACGAATATACACATGTGAATGCTTCAAACGTAATGAGTGTTAATAAATTTTCCTCAAATGTTGAGGATGCAATGCCAAATACAAATCTAGAAGGAAAACTCTTGTGGTTGTTATCTAGTGTTGACCAGATAAGTGTGGAGAATTGCATAAGCAATATAATCATACAAAAACTAGACAATAACAACACCAATTTAGGAATCAACATCAATAGGCTTGTTATAAATATAATTGAAGGCTCAAATTCTCAAGCCTTTCCCCAACGAGTTTTTTGTCATTTCAAGACAAATGTCCCAATAATTTTCCACTCCTAGAGTAGGGAAATCTTACCTCAATAACACTATCAAATATGCACATACTTCTCATTATGACATTGGTGATTCTCCATTGCTTTTGTTTTCTCCAAAATTTGTTTCTTATTTCAACATCTCCACATTCGCCATATGTGCATGCCTTCTTATACCTGTTAAGGAGTTGAAACTCCTCGAGGGAAAATCTCTTATAACTTTCTAGGAATATCTTAAACATGTCCATTATATTCTCATTGATGAATTGGGATTGGTAGGGTGCAACTTCTTTCTCTTATTGACATGTACCTCCGAGAGGTGTTCCCCAAAAAAATCAAGCCCTTTGGGTACATGATGAAAAATCTTATAGTTAATCCTTGTGGAGAAGCTTTCTCAATTTGAGAACCTTATTTGTAGTCTTTCATCAACAAGGAAGTGACCCAGTGTGTCCCTTTCCACTGACTTCTACCCAATATATGAAATGTAGAGGCTTATTTCAATGACTTGGAGACCCTTGTGTCTCAAACATATTCTTTTCTTTTTTTCCTTTTTTATATTGAATTATCAATAATAAAACAATATGTATCCCATAAGTAAAAATGAAAAAATCCATAATATGATCCATACCCAAGCATTTAGGTCACAACATGAAACCATGATAAAAATTCTAGAAATCATAAAAAATAAAACAAGTCAAAAAATAATAATTGAAACATGATTAAATTTAACACATTTTCTTCCTCAATAGTCTTGATAGACTCAAAATAAACATGTCCCAATTATGTACTTATAGTTTAGACCACCATGGTCCCTTATTCCATCTTAGGTCTTTGTGTATCCTTCATGTTTGCAAATGCTTCGTAATTCATACTAACACCATCCATATATTTTTCTTTATCTGCCATAATTGTTTTCATCTTTTCTTTGATTATTTTCTTTTCACCTACTCTTTTAACTATTTGCTTTAATGTCTCTACAATCCCTTGCACATTAGAATCAATCACAGCCTCGAACCAACTAGTAACTTTCACATTTGCACTTTACATAGCCTACTCACTATTATTGTCCTCGTAAATTTTATCTTTGTGTAGCTATTTATATATGGATTTTTTAAAATGTTTTAATTGGGGTCTTGTCTCTATACACAACTACAAGTTCCTCCTCTGAATCAAATCCTTGTGCCTCAGCCAATTGTGGGTCAACAGGAACATATTGCTTAAAGCAACGATGTGTTATAGTCTTTGTTTAGCAAATTGGGAATCCAGTTGAAACTTTGAGAAGGTTGCCTTAGCAAAGTTGGATGTTAAATAAAATGAAATGTAAGATAATAAATTTAAGAAATCCTTGAAAACTCAAAAGCAAGCCACAAGAAAGATGAGTTTGTATGAAATGGGTTAATATGCTAAGTATACATGGTTTGGAATAACGTAATGACTTTGTATTGTGCTCATACGTAGAGAGTTTCACCATTTTAATCAATGAAAAGGAACCTTGCTGATAAGTCATTAGTATATTAGAAGTATAAGAAGAAGATATTCAATTTTAATGATTGTCAAGAAGAGAGAGAACCTCTTTTTTTAAGTGTCATAACCTGAGTGCATATTTAGATGCAGATTTATAACGTGTGTATTTCTACATTTATTTCTAGTCCATGGCTTGTGATATGTGGGTATGTAACATGACCTGTTAATCAATGAAATATTCTATACTAACAGTTCAATAAGTCACTGATTTTATCTGAGAGGTAACATCAGAGGATCGTTGTATTTGATGCTTAGAGTTCTGAAGAATACCATACTTTATTTTAGTTTGGGCTTGATAACTGTTCATAATAGTGATTAAGTGTACTGAATGGTTCCCTAACATGAATAATTATACCCTAGTATTGAATCAACTTCAAGTATATCCATGAGATGTGGAGAAAATGGAATGAGTCATTCCAATTATGCAGGTTGCCAAAATTTGTCATTATAGATGCATGCAAGGTTCAAACTTCAATATTATGAACGTGTTTGCATTAAGCTTCAATATACACGTGCTTTCAGGGTATAATAAGGGAAACATCATAAAATTTATGTATTAGGTGCATAACATAAACAAGGAAACAAGTCTTATCCCCTTGCCAAAACTCAAATAACATGTCGATGGCCTCCAAGTTTCGTGCATTGGCATTATGTACTACTCAAAGACATCTTAAAGGCTGGAGAGACAATGTAGAATTCTTTCATCGATTAGGGCCAAATGTCACACATCAGTGAAGGTTAAAAGCCACATCAATGAACATCTTAGTTAAAGCTTTAAATCAAAATGGGAAAAGTCATCTAATTTTAAAGCCATAACTTTCACTTTATCATTAATAAACTTAATGGTGTATGAACCAATTGTGACCAGAAAAGACTTAAGACAACTATTATTTAACTCACGTCAATTTTTTAAATGGTTTTTTTATGGTCACATCTCATTTGCAGAGAGCCATTGTTCGATATTTCATTCACACAGATATATTATTGAGAAGATCCTAGTTTTCATAGATTTTTAGAACAACAAATGAAGCAAAACTTAAAACATGAGCAAGTTTTTGAGTTACAGATTAGATCAAGCAATCAAGACGAGAAATAAGGGTTAATTTTTATCCCAAAAGGTGAGAGTTGTGTCATCTACATGTGTTGTTATGAGAAAAAGTTGAATGTCGCTGACCTAGTTAGGAACTAATAAGCTACCAAGATGGAAAGTGGAATTTCAAAAGGAGCTTAAGTGATAAAATGATGAAATTTATGGTGCATATTGAGTGTTATGAGGGGAATATTAAGGAGTATAAATAATTTATTTGGTTTTTGTATATGTTTGTATATATGAATGATCCAAACAACCTTTTCTCAAGGGCACAAATGGTTAGATAGAGATTTTTTGTTAATTTGTTGTCTTGATTCATTTTGATGAATTAGTGTTTATATAACATAATTTTTTTGAATTTGAAATAGGGAACAATGAGATAAGGAAGCTTAACCAGATTTGGCTAAAAATCCTATAAATTTACACATCTTGACACCAAAAGAGTTGTGTCCACACACACACACACACACACACACACACATATATATATATATATATAGAATAGATATATATATATATAAGTGAGAATAAAATACAAATTTGGTATCATCCTAATGATTTAACATAAAATGAGGGAATAAGTAGGAAATTAATGTAAGATGTTACACAATTGGTGTTATACTTTGGGTAAGACCCTTCTAGGATATATTTCTTCATTATTTGCAAATTTTAACAGCCAATGTAGGCTTTCAAAGTATCCTCACTGTAGAGTAACTGAGATTATTGGCTTGAAGATTTGTTGTTGGTTGAATGAAAACACTGATTAGTAGTTAGTGGTTCTCTACATTACTTGGTCCATCAAAAAGTGGGTTTAATGTACATTGAATATTCATATGTTTATAAGATTATCATTTAATTATTTTAGTTGCGGATGTACTTGTGAAAGGCCGATAACGAATTTTTGAATAGGTTAAAAATCTGGTGTTAGATGTGTGAAATTATTGTTGAAGAATGGTAATGTAAATGCCTTTTAGGTATATTCAACTACATTTGCTTCAAATAGTTTACATGAAATTGCAGGTGACCAAACCTTGATGAATCGGTCATTTTCTATGTGATCCTTTAATATTGGATCCTGATCTTGAACTTCAAGTGAAGAATGCCTAAGTACTTGAAAGAGTGAATCTCATAAAAGACAGTATTAAACATACAATCAAATTTTACCCATGAGTCAAGGTCTTATATATACTCATATTATAGAGTCACTTGTAATGTTTTGTATAGGATAATAGCAAACAATTTTTTTTTTGTGCCTATCTTCATTTTACCACACCTTTGTTTATAAGTGTTCCACACAAATTTGCTGCTACACATAAATTTCTTAATGCTTTTATGATTTTTAGGTTATATATAAAAAAATAGTTTTTTCATGTAAATATAATCAAATGTAATAATATCCATAAAAATTTAATTTTGAGGCATATTATGTGCCTGACTAGGATTTGGAGGGAAGTCAAATTTGGGGCCTAATATTGTTTTGGCATTTTGGAGGCAGATTGTCTTGGCATTTGGGGGGGGGGGAGGGGGGGGGGGGGGGGGGGGGGGGCGGCGGGGCGGGGGCGAATTTAGGGAAAAAGCAATGAATGTCATTTGATGCAGAAGAGAAAATTGGGGGCATATTATTATTTTGGCATCGAGAGGTATTTTTTTTGGCATTGGAGGGAAACTTTACATATTGGAGTCACTTAGGGAAAAAAACAAGGAATGACATTTGATGCATAGGTCAAAACTATTTATAGAATTCATACTTTTTAAGGGTAAATTTTTTTGAAAATAAATTCGACTAGTATGGAAGTTTGAAGGAGCATCAAATTATCAACATTGGAGCCTTATGGATCAAAAGCTAGCTAAATTATGTCTCTATTTGATATTATTGAACTATGTTTTCAAATTCTTCTCCTCCTTAGGTTTTATTTGTTGCCTCCTCACATTTCATTGTACTCATCTTTCTCACACACACACACATACACACACACACACACACACACACACATTATGGAGGTTTATAT
The DNA here is from genome assembly GCA_019776745.2 of Taxus chinensis. Classification (NCBI taxonomy): domain Eukaryota; kingdom Viridiplantae; phylum Streptophyta; class Pinopsida; order Cupressales; family Taxaceae; genus Taxus; species Taxus chinensis. Next base: position 222,360,025 of record CM034151.1, read on the forward strand.
GTGGCTCTATGTTCTCCATTCATCAACAACAATGGTAGGAGAAGGTTCAAACTGATAACAATGGGTATAACTCATGCTTTTGAACAAGGGTGTTATATCACAACCTTCTCTCTAGATGCCTTTGAATGTTGAGTTGGGCTTAACCCCTTTTACAATTTAAATTTATAACTAGCTAGGAGTCTCCTATTATTATTTCCTTCTTTTCAAGAGAAAGGGTCAACTTAAAGCCCTCACATAGGAGCAATTTTCTATATCATTATCATTTCCCTTGGATATTAGTATTAATGAAGCCTCTAATAGGATATCTTTGCAAATAAACAGCCTCAACCTTGTACGGATTTTCTTTTGATGTCATTTCATTGTTTTGTTTATAAATATTTGACAATGGGAGGCATCACTTAGCCTATATTTGGTTTTGTTTTTTTTTACACTTTCCTCTTTACAAAGGGAGCTACATTCAACCAATGACTCATGAGTACTTTTTCTAGTATTGTAGAGTCTCTTTGATTATATTTAAGAAAGAGAATTTAACATTGATGATATTGTGGCTTCTTAATGCACATCTTTGCAATGGGTGGAAATTTTCTATGAAATTTTGATGTAACCTCACTAGGAGGTCAACTCATTTATTTAACAAATTCAGGGTTCTTGGTGTTCAATCATTCATAGTCAATCCTTCTTCTCACATGATTGGCCTTGAAAATCATATCACTAACTCCTTAGCATCTTAACACCTTCCTAAAAAAGGAATCTTGGAGCTCCATCCATCTTCCCTTCACTCCATGTCATGGGTATCTATGATGTCAGTTCAAAATATAACTTATACCCTTTCACTAGTTGTATGAACAATAAATAATAATGGATTAGAAGAAGATAAAATAATAAACCAATCAACATACAAGATGATGTAAATATGGGATCCCAAAATTGAAGCATAGGTATTCAATCCTATTTAAGTAAACTTGTATGGATCTCAGTAGACATCTTGAATGTGTGTTGGAAGATGTATCTTAACTTTAAATTGGCATAATCTATGCTTGCTTGTACTAGTGAATTCTAGCATCAGGTTTCTATTTCTTATAAGTATTATAGGCATATAGTAGTTTTTCCATTTGAATCCTCAAGACCCTATAAATGGAAAATGATTGAAATGATAAATCAGATGCCCATGTAAATAAAACATTTCATTTGCAATACATAAATTTACATTAATATTATTATATACCTGTACTGCATGCCACCATGAACTGATTTATAATAAATTTTACATTGTCTACATGAAAATCTAAATGAAGCCTTCAGTGGGAGCTTTCACCTAAAGAATGGAAAAATGAGAATTGTTCTTATACCCAACGCATAAAAATTACAACCAATGAATGATTATAAAGAAACTAGATTGAATCATACATTATATGGGTGAATCAGTAACTAAGACATCATTATACCTGCAACAACTTAGTTCAAGTGACATACAAGTAAATTTAATCATCCCATTAATTCTTCTTCCATTGATATGGCTCTTCAGTTCACTAACTCTTTTTTTATTTTTCAAAATTAAATAAGTTGAACTGAAGATTTCTTCAATGTTGTCTTAGCCACCTCCATAATTCTCCATTTACTGATTCTAGCCCTAGTTACCATTCTACCCCATCCTTGAAAAAATTTCAAGGTATGTGAATCCCTACCATGAGACCAAACACCAAAAGAGTTAGAAATCAATTTCCATATCTTGGTGATTGCAAGGACATAATCCTTGGGTTTGAGAAGAGACACATTGCATTTAAAAGGAAATTTAGAGGCTAAGATAGACGAAGTCAACTCCAACACTCGTCCAAGTGTACAAGAATATGATTTGACCTTGAGATCTCATATCTGCCACATGTACTATTCTACGTGAAGGGAAAAAGGTGAACCATGTAGACAACACAAAAATTCGTATTGTACCCATGAATTCTCTTCCAATTCCTTTATTTATTTGATCAAGTGTAGAAACTATTAACAACAATATTCTCTGCCAATAATATTCTTATGACACAAAAATAAGCACTCAAATCTAGTTTAAAAATAATCTGGCTCAACAATTTTAATTTCATCAAGAAAATTGATACATGGTGGACCAAATCTTTATTCATTCATGGCTATCTACCATACAAATTTTCTGGAAAAACTAAAATCAAGCACTAAAACATAATAAAAATTGGTAATATTTTTGAGATAGAGAATAAAATTAATGCCCACTTAGCAACCTCCCATAAGTTAATATGTAAGCAAGGTCTCACTCAAAAATTGGGCCAAGAAGAATAAAGATTAAATCAAGAGTTGGCTCTGAACCAAAAATGAGAAAAAATCTATTAGTAGTAAAAATCAAAATAACAATGGAACAAACAAGGATGTTCTCACTTCTAGTTGTGATAATTCTATCTAATGCCTCATATTATTTTCCAAGGAATACTAACAAAACCTCCCCTACTCTTCAAAGGTAGAAAATATAACTTGAATTACTCCACAAGATTTTGAATATTATCTAATATATGAAAAATATTTATATAACAAGACTCGGGTGATTTTTTAAGAGACTTTGTTGTTTTCCTAAAATATTTTGGTGCTTCTCTAGTGGACTTTGGTACTTTTCTAAGAGACTATGGCACTTCTCTAGTGTACTCCAATGCTTTTCTAAGATACTTTGGCACTTCTCTAGTGGACTTCGGTTCTTTTCTAAGAGACTCGAGTGCTTCTCTAGTGGAATCTAGTGCTTTTCTAAGAGACTTTGATGCTTCTATAATAGAATGCAACATTTTTGGGGGATAGCTTGATGAGTTACAACTTATGAAATTTCTAGTAATAACAACTACCTTGAATGTGTCTTACTAAAAGGGGAAATAAATCCCAAACACTAAAAATGTTTACATCTTAGAATCAGATACATGTCTACTTACAGTGATTGTTTAGCTCTAAAATTCCATTTATACTATGATTGTTTTTCATCTAGGTATATATTAATTTTCATGTGTTATGCGAAATAACTTGTATACACATAATTAATGTCCCAAAATTTTGGGATACAAGCTTGGATAAAAATACATAAGCTTGGATTAATGTCTACACTATCGCCTTTCAAAATTTTAGTTTTCTAACCTATACTTGGCTGAATTGGATTTAAGTTGACTGTAATAAGTTCATATTTTAAAGTTTGTATGTCATTTATTGCAAAACTTAAAAAATAATTCAATCTCAAATATTGACATATGGACAATATCATGATTTGGATGAGGTGGAGGCTTCTAGGAAAAATGTTACTCAATATACATGTCCATGTAACCATTGCAAAGGAGGAATAGTTATAAAAAAGGAAATCATAAATGGGCATATAATCAAGTATGAGCACTTTAGAGATATCCCTTGGTCCCTATCTAATTATCTTGATGAATTTTATGTGTATTGTATGAGAGGTCATGATGAGGGAAATCACATATGTGAAGGGATGTAATTGACTAGACTGATGAATGATGTTTTGCAATTACCTAACAAAAAAAGTGCATCTCATTTTGAGGGTGACATAAATATCAAGGATAAGGATACAAGATTTTGGGAAAGTTTAATGGATCAAGATTCAAAACCTTTGTATCCATCTTACAAACTAAGTCTTTTATCAGCAATCCTAAACATTCAAAATTTACAAGTGGTTCATGGATGGAAAAGTGGCATTGTGGATAATTTGCTAGCATTTCTACATGATTTATTACCATATGGATCTCCATTTCCAATCATGCGTTATAAATGTAAATATTTGATTTCCAAGCTAGGATAGGTTATGAAAACATTGATGTGTGTGTAAAGGGTTGCATGTTATTTCTCAAACAATTAAAAATGAGATCCATTTTCCAATATGTGGAGAAACACGATATAGAACATGTTTGAAATCAAATGCTGCAAGAAATTTTCTTCATCACTTTTCTCTTAAAAAATGTTACTTCGAATGTATAGGTGTCTAGAAATTTTTAAACATATGCAACGGTATGCCTAAAATAAGAGCCATGATGTAAAATAATGTCATCTGGTTGATTTTGAAATGTGGATGGAATTTGATAATATATGGCCTAATTTTACACAAGAATAACACAATATAAAGATCATGTTAGATTTAGATGGTGTGAACCCATTTTCAAGTATAAGCATTACTTGGTCAACTTGGCCAATATTTTTGATGAATTACAATTTTCCTCCCTGGTTAGTAACCAAGCAATATTTCTTAATGTTTTCATTGATTATACCACAGAAGAAAAGTGTAACTTCATATATAATATATGTTTAGTAGAGCCATTATACGATGAGTTAAAAGAATTATGGGAAAGGGTTGATGCATTTTAATATTTAAGGGATGGTTCTTGTTTTAGGTTCACATTAAGGGAAACATTACTTTTACAATACATGACCTTCCTGCATACGGAACCTTATTTGGGCTCACTATTCATGGCTACAATGGATTTCTTACTTACATTATCAAACCATTTGTGTGATTCTCAAGAGAATTGCATAAGTACATTTATTGTGGATATTGTGCTTACCTTCCACGGGATCGTCCATATCATCAACAAAAATCACATTTTGATGGTAACGAAGGTTTTTTACAATCCCCATCAATAATAACAAGTGAATATGTTATTGATAACTCTAAAATAAGACAACAGTTTATGGAAATTGATGGTATTTGTAATGGTAAAATGATCTAATAAATGATACATGTGTAAAACAATTGTGCATATTCTACAAGTTTCCATACTTTGCATAATTGTAAATTAGACACACAATTGACTTCATGAATTGTGATAAAAATGTTTCTTTTGTTATTTTAGAAACACTTTTTGGTGGGCATGATACAAATTTAGTGCAAAAAGACCTGAAAAGACTAAATATTCATCAAAATCTTTGGGTTGAAAGTCTTAATAATGGAAAATTAAAAAATCCACATGTTTGACAAAGGAACAACGTCAACAATTCATAAGCTTGTTTTCTTAAAAATGGTTTCCCACTGGATATGCAAGCAATTAATCGAGGCGTCAAGCTAATATTAAAGGTTTAAGGGGTCTAAAGACCCATGACTGTCAAATTTTGATCCATGATTTTTTTACCTATTATATTAATATCAATTTTAGAAAAAGGGCCCAAAATATCAATCATAAGACTATGTTTGCTATTAAAAGGTATGCATTTATATGTGTTAGATCCTTCAAATTTTGATTATTTTAGGTAAGAGGTTGTTTAAGTCCTTTGTTTATTGGAACGTGAGTTTCTACCAATAATATTAAGTATTTATATGCATATTATAATAAATATAGAGAAGGGACTTGAGTATGTAGGGCCATTGAGAACAATATGGATGTATCCTATAGAATGATACACAAAGGTTTTGTAAAAAATTGTTAACAAGGAAATACCTGAATGTTACATGTTTGAGGGCTATATAATGTAAGAGGACATAATATTTTGCATGGAGTATATGAAGGAGTTTACAAGTGTAACTCGAAGTGTATGGGATAATGAAGAAGAGAAAAGAGTTGCAGGTGAGTTGTTAGAAGTAAACCCATTTTGAGCTATCACATAATGAAATAAATGTGATACATTCTTATGTTCTTCAAAACACATCTATAATGGAGAAGTGGTATAGGTGAATATATTATCTATTAGTGATGTTTTTATTATTTAATTTTTTAATTCAATTATTGTTTTTCTTTTTTCTATTAAAATTTTAGCAATCTTGTATAATGATTATGTTTGTAGGCAATATAGTCGAGATATATCAATGGTAATGCCTCTTTCTCAAAAGCGTAGACTGTTGGTAGTATAATGAATGAGAGGGGGGGATTAATCAACCTTTTAAAACATTTTACTTAGTTATCTTAACTTTCATACATCATTCAAAGCATCCATTCAACATTCATCAACCACTGTCAACTTATTAACCATGAAACAATCATCCACTAGAACATGAATCAAGAGAGAGAACACAAGATATAAAGTTGGAAACCCGCAAAGGGAAGAAAATCCACTAAACCTCTTCATATATTACTCAATAAAAAGGACTCAAGTGAATATTACACATCATGTAAGATTTCTTTAGTGAGGCACCAACCCCACAAAGAGCACCAACCCTACAAGGAGGATACAACCCCCTAAGATGACCAAGCACCAACTCAAAAACCTAAATATAAATATCAGTTGATGTCCTTTTTCCTTCAAAAACTTATTGTGATCACTTTATCGGATCTCTTCACTCAAAACCCTTTCAAATAAATCTCTTTCCTTCTTCTCTCATGAATGCACCATATAGTGTTGATTAGGTCAAGTGACATTATAGATCCTTCTTCCCTTCCCTTCTTAACTTCTCATCATCTTATTTTTTCTACCCCAAATCCCTTACAACACTCTATCTCACACCTCTTCTTGTTCACTCACAAATCTCTCCTCTTCACTATCTCAGATGAGCAAATACACTTCTCTTTACATACATGACTCGTCTCACAAAACACTCTAGGTCGACAATGACCATATGACCATGCAAGGTCAGTCATATCCGATATGAATAAACATTATATGACCTCAAAAATTACATTTCAAGACCCTTATAGGTCAGCATAGGTCTAAAAAATTCAAACTTTCTCAACTAGGCCTAGAAACAAGACATCTCCTCCAACAATAGCATTGTGAACTTTAGGGGCATTCAAAATCTTCATCATAACTTCAATAACTTAGGACATATGGAGTATGGGGGGCAGAAGATCTTGGTCAATGAGGAGCTTATTGCTAAGGCGACCAACCTTGGCATGGAGGGCTGTCATTTTTTTAACAAAAGGGTCGACAGAGATGCTGAAGAGAGAAGATTTGTGCAGGGATCTGAGAAGCTGATCCATGTTTCCGCGGGCCTGCTTGTTAGCTCAATCCCTCTGCCTTATGATGAGGTTACTCACATGATGATACGATTCATTTCTTTGGAAGGGAGGTTTGTCACCGTACCTGCTAAGCACCTTATCTTTCTCAACCACTTCCGTAAGAATCGCATGGTTTGTTTCCCCCATTATTTGTTGAACTCTCTTGAGCGCTCCATTTTGGAGTTTCAAAAGCATACCCGGGTGGTTCCTTTACACCAGGGGCTTATTTTGCTGCTGCATAAATTTTGTCTTCTTCGGTATCCTGGCCTCCCTTCTTCCCCTAGCTCAGTTCCCCCTCTATCGGGTTCTGCTGCTGCTAGCCCCGTTTCTCCACCCTCTGCCCCCGCCACCATTGTTGTCACCCCCCTACCAGCCATCTAGACTTCATCTTCCATTCCCCCTACTACTGCCCCCCCCCCCCCCCCCTTCGCTTCCACCTCGGCCAGGCCGGTCACCAGGTCCTCTAGAAGGCTTAACCTCGATACTCTTGATGTGGGGAAGAGTCCTCATGAAATTGAAATTGCACATGACCTCCTAAATATTAGCAGTGCTAGTCCCCAGGATGTGCAAATGGAGAGCTCTACAAAAAGGCTAGAAGCCTTAGAAGCTGATATGAAGCTGTTGAAGGATAAGGTTAAGAACTTAACAAAACAGAAAGGTAAGCGGAAGAAGGAGGAGGAAGTGATTATTGATAATAGCCAGATTGAAGATATATACAAGAAGTTGAACTCCTTAGACTCCCATTTAGGGAAGGCCAAAACTCGGCATGATTACAATATGGCCATTTTTAGTGCAATTGAGGAGTTCATTGATCAGCATGTCCGAAGTGTCTCCAATCTCAGCGGAGTTCCCACAACGCTTTGGGGCACTGATAAGGAAAGTAAAAGGACCATTGATCAGCTGGATAAGACTGACGCTGCCCACATGACAACTTTGGGAATGTTCAAATCCTAGAAGAACATCAAAGTCACCATCGACAAAGCTGCCAAGAAATAGTTGTTGGTGCTTTAGCTGCTCTTATTTGTTTTTTTGTTGTCTTTTGCTGCTTTTTTGCAGAGTTTTTGTTGTTTTGTCTTTATGGGGTAGCTATTTTTTGGCTACTTTGGGCTTCATTTTCACACTTGAATTCTGATCCTTCTTTTTCTAGTTTCAATTCCTATTTTGGCTCCTAGGCCTTCTTTTTTACGCAAGGGTATAGTCCCTTTCAAAAAACTATTTACCAAAAATAAAAAAAACTTAGGACATGTCATCGAAATCCTCTCACAATCATCAGCATGCACAAGAACCTCTGCAACCTCCATCTTTGTCATGGCTCACTCTAATTTGTAAGCACTACTAATTAGGTCGTAAGCACCTAATTATATTTTTCCAAAAGAGAACAACTTCACACCTCAAAACATGGTGTGAAGACTTATTGGGCACATTACTAGAAATTTCTTGACTTTAGGAAACTCATACAACCAGTAGCAATATTTAGTTCAAGTAATAAGGCCTCAAAACACTTCAATCTCTGAAATTTCTTAAACCTAATTTAAGGACTCAAGAACAAGTCTTGAGCTATCTGACCTCTCACACCCCAAATGTAACTTCCAAGAACTTTCACCACTTGGAACACTTCACCAGGGACCTGATAAACACTCACATACATATGTAACATGGAGAAAATCACACTTGCATACCTATTTCAACAAACCTTCTTGACAAGCCTAAGTGGTTTGATTAGGCCATTAGGGATTTCACATGGAAACACCTCAATATATCAAACCAAGAGCATCAACACATCATATCGGACCATAAAAAGTTATCCTTAAAATTATAACACTGTTACAACATGCAAAACATCAAAACACTCTTCAAACCTCCATGATTGGTTTTACATCCTTTAGGACATTAGTGGTACATTAACGTGGAAGACCTACTACACTCATTTCTTGCACATAACCTATCGAATTATTTTCATGGAAATCTATCACACATCCCAATCTATCTCCCACATCTATTCTTTCATCATGACACTTGCAACACATGCATGTAACTTCAAATCTTCACAAAATAAGGTTTTTCTATATCTTAAAAAAACACTTGGAGCATGCAACCATCACCAAAATGAGCTCTGATGAATTCTCTACAAAATTGCATGGCCAAACTCTTCATATCTTTTTTATCGCTCTAAAACTAGGGTTTTAGGGAGGATTTATACATGTTATTCTTCTTAACAATCATTCATAAATGATAAGATGTAATTTTACCTCATTCCAACTGCAAAACACTCTTGACACCATGCCTCAACAACAATTAATGGATCAAGTATCCATGCATAGTTTTCACATGTGAATGAGCACTTCAAATTTGACCCTTAAGTTAGGAATGACTATTTTGAGAGCTCGATAGATCTCAAAACACCTTTTCATGTTGTGTATTCAACCTTCTTACTTGAAACTTTGCACACACTTATAGGATGACCTCCTCCATGTTTTATAATGCTCATTCATTCCTTCTCATCTTTAAAACTCACCATGCACCATGGTTTATCCATGCCTACTTTCCTTGTCTTCATGATCTTGCTTTAATAAGACCTTGAAAATGCATTATTCCTCTTATTATTGACCTTGTAGACCTTCCACACCTATTATGCACTCTCAAAATACTCCAAACATGCTCAAATTATCCTTCCCTACCTCATATCTCAAGCTATCATGCCAACTTCTTACATGAGGTCTAGGATTAGGCCTAGTTAGGCTTATATCACCACATGCCTTACCGAAACTTGCCTTGATATCACTTTGTGGACACTCACAAACTTTTGATACATCTCTTTAAACATGTTAGACCTCATAGAAACCTTTGACCAACCTTTGGAGCTCATACACAACACCTATTTTCTTTAACCATGTATCAAACCATGTTGTATGCACTAGGACACCATGACATATTACCAAAGCAACACTTCATGATTCCAAACTAGGACACTACCAATCAACCTTCAAGATTCTTGATGAATGAAACCTCATGTAAACTCATATGCCACCTAGATAACCTTTTCCATTGATGCCACTTTACATCAATCACAACAACACTTGACACAATGTCCAACAATCTCCCCCTTTTTCATTGATGGCAACCATATTTAGAAACATTGATGGAAACCACACATGTAAACACCTTTAGACCTCAATCTTCTTATTTCTGATTTTACTCTCCCCCTTTAATATCTATGAAAAAGACTACTATGACAGCTTGACAACACAAACAATGTCAACAATGCATAAACAATACTTACAAGCTACCCTTGAGACTGTGTTCACCTTCTTGACTTAAAATGTTGGTAATCATCCATGGACATGTTATTCAATTCATTCACACAGATCCCCATGAGAAAATACAAACCATATTTTTGGCTTTATACTAACTAGAGACAAAATTTTGGACATTTACCTTTAACTCACATGCTTCTTGTGACTTCACCTTGGATGACTGAACACACATCACTGAAACCATCTCCCCCCAAGATGATGCATCTTCCTACAACACATAGACACAATATACAACCTATTTCATACCTCTCTTATCACTTTTCCAGCTATGGAACTGAACCCCCCTTAGATCATTCTCTCTATAACTTTGGAGACATAATGGAATAAGTATGTTTCCTTCACTGCACATATTATCCATATTGAGCCCAAAATATCACACACAACTTATAATAAAAATTTAAGCATTTAGTGGATAACTTATCTTCCATCCTCATACTACCTTGAAAATTTATTTGTCAAGTAAAAATTGCTCTTGGTCATCACAGATATTCCAGTCCTAAGCACTCTTCACGTTGTCTTTGAAAGCGATGAGTCTTCAATCATTGATTATCCATTTCCAAAGCCACATACATACATATATACATATATATATATATATATATATATATATATATATATATATATATATATATATATGTATATATGTATGTATGTATGTATACATACATACATACATACATACATATATATATATATATATATATATATATATATATATATGTATATATGTATGTATGTGGCTTTGGAAATGGATAATCAATGATTGAAGACTCATCGCTTTCAAAGACAACGTGAAGAGTGCTTAGGACTGGAATATCTGTGATGACCAAGAGCAATTTTTACTTGACAAATAAATTTTCAAGGTAGTATGAGGATGGAAGATAAGTGTATATATATATATATATATATATATATATATATATATATAGGTAGTATGAGGATGGAAGATAAGTGTATATATATATATATATATATATATTATACAACCTTAGGACCCTTAATGCACACTTCTTACCTTCATAAGACTACTTGATGCATGATCACTTCTGATACACCTCAAAATTATTCTTCAACATGAATTCAAGACTAAGAAATAACCTATAGAACCAGTCAAGACACACCATACCTTGAATCAAATATGAAGCCCATTCCTTCAATATCACGCAATGTCTCTGTAGTGCCTACCCATGTGGGACCCAAACACAATACCAAACATAACAGAATAATTTTTTTCCTTTCATATTACTTTATATAATTGTGCGACACTAAAAGACTCACAAGGGTTTTCACGACACCATGCATGTAACATTTACACCAACATATAGAACATGACAAATGTCAATATGACAGAAATGTGCAACCAACATCACACCTAGATAAATGAGAAATTATGAGACTACCACACAATCACAACATGAACATCACGAATTGGCACCTTCCACATTATCACATTTTCAGGGTTCAATATTTTTCGTGTTCAAAATTTAATTAAAGCCTTAAAGGTTGTGAATAACATATAGTATGAAAAATATAAATTTTCCTTTTTTCTCCTAGATTACATTTCCCTTACTTTGTTTAACACTTAATTTAAGTTGATTCCCCCTCTACGCTACCATTTACATTCCCTTATTTAACATTATAGTTCTTGAATCCATCTAATCATGAGGGCATGCAATTTCATTCACAACGATACACATTATTTATTTTGTTTCGGGTTTAACTTATAACAAGTACACTTAATCACACAAAATATTTAACATTGGTTTAAAGAGCATTAACATGTAAGGTATGAATCCCCTCTTCAAAAAACTTCATAACTCTATCACAAATCATGAATATCTTCAAATGAGTGTACAAAAATTGGTTCACATTTAAATTGACATAACTTTACAAAATTCAATGTTAGTTATAAACATTTTGAACACATACACATCACCCAATGCTTGTTCTTATACTATGGGTTTATTTCTCAAAGAGCATGGTTACTCATCATTTTACTTAGTTTTCATTTCAAGGGGAGATATCTCAAGATGATAAGAGGATAATATTAAGATAATATTACGCTTGTGGTAGATCTTGAATATAGATATTATTGGGAGCATTTATAACATACAAAAGAGTCACCTTCTGGATAGTGTTCAAGTCAGAAGTTAATGTTCAAGAAATAACATGTTCTCAAAGGAGACATCACATATTATTTTTAATGTCAAAAAATGGATACTTATCAAGGAGTTGAGGAACAAGTCACAATTCTCACCCTTCTAATGGGTTAATATCCTACCAATAACAATCCCATTTGTTAAGGTCTAGATACCAAAATTATTTCCACATATTAACCTCAAAAAGGTCCTAGGATTGGTTTTAAATTTTATTCCCAATTACCCCAAGGGATCTATGCCCTATTATAGACCAAAGCTAGCGTTCAAAAACTTAATCCCCCAAGACCTCCAAAAAATCAAAGGTTTTTCTATAATCAATATTTAAGGAAAACACTTCCATTCCTAAGGCCTAGATATTTCCCAAGAGGTGCTCAATTACTCTATACAAAAAAAGAATGAGGTTAAGCTCAAGGGGACCATTCCATACGACTAGGGTTGATATTTCAAACTATAATTTTCATTGATGCTTTCTGCCCAAAATTGAAACACACACATGCAAGTTATATTTTTATTTGAATGCTAAGATATACCATAGGTCAATACATCACTAGTATATAGATGAATTACTTCATTACCATATTACTACCATCGATTTTATTGGTACTATCACACCCAAAATTACAATGGTACAAACAATTTTAAATATCAGGATTTCAATTTCATTCTCCTGATGATGATTTGGATGTAATAGAAGGGATCCTCTTACATCGTTTTCTAATGCAACATGATACAATCAAACTCATTTACCTAACCAAATAAATTGAAATACGGATAAGTGTGGAATTATTCAAACATGCCAAAGTATAACTAGGTAAGGGATAGTACATTTCATAAATATGCAACAATGTGGTATACATCATGGAAATAATGAAATAATGCATTCCATTTATAATAATATCAATGATATATTTTATAAAATAACATTTCTTTCATATATTATGTTAATAAAAATACACAAGTGGTCGTTGTAATTCTCCTATTTTCCAAGTACCTACAACCACCGCAGGATCAGTCCTAGAACTGGTATGAAAATCCCCTACACTCAAGAATATATCCACATATTCCTCATTTCGAACAATATCAAACAACAAGTAGAAAGAGGTTGAGATAGGTAGAGAGAATAAGAAAGATTTCATTTCTCACACATTCACATGCATTTGCACTTTAAATTTTTGGTTCTAGAGAGAGTAAGGATGAGAGAGAATGTTAAGAGTCATTTTATTTTCCATTCATAATGTAACAGTAATTTAAATTTCATGTCCATTTTCATTTCATTTCAAACCAATTTACATTTTCCAATTCATTTACGTTTTCAAAATCAACCAAAGTATCATAGTCATTTTAGGAGAGAGAATAGGGAGGAGAGAGAAAAACACCATACATTTCAAAATCCATTCATACAAGATAAAAGATTGAATAATACTCTACATAGCATTGTGACAGTATTACAAAGGTCTCATGCATGGTTAAAATTCAAACGGAACCCTCAGAAGGAATTTCCAACTAAAGTAGCAAGTTGAGAAAATTGACCCAAACAACAAAAGTGCTTACCAACTGGGTCTCGAAAACACTCATCTTGAGTTCAAGAACATGAATTTGGAAGATTCTCACTTATTCCTACAATATACAGATACTTCATCACATTTGGTGGAAGTGGAATGCAACAAGACAATGCTCAAGTTACAAGGGTTTCTCTGAGGCTGATAATTGTAAACGCAACTAAAATTTCTTATCACACAATGACCAAAGGTACTCGAATCCCACTTGCAAAACAAATCCCCGATAGTGTTTTTTCATAACTAAGAGTTGGTTCCAATTCTCCTATTGGTAGTCTAGAAGTAGATGACAGTTGATAAACCCCTATTTTGTCATGTGTAAACCTATGTGAAACCTTGTATTACCTTAGTATAATTTTGTACGATGTATGATATTAGCAGTTTATAATTAATACTTTGCTATATTTTGGAAGGAAATATTGTGCATATTATAATTATCTTTATCTTGGTAATGTTTCTTCAAATATGGATAAATGAACTCTTTTATGGGTATTAACAATATATTTTGAAAAGTATGTGTTAAGTCATTGTAGGAGTTAATTGATAAACCTGATGGAGGAATTGCATAGATGTACTGGTGCAGAGGACTTCACATTTTGCATTAGCACAAGACTCGTCCGTGGAGCATAAGACTCATCTAGATCATTAATTTAGACTTCCTTGAAATAAGGAACTTACGTAGAGGAAATGAGTAATTAACATGGATGGCTAAACTATAATTTGATACAACTGGAATCACAATGACATGAGCATGAAATGTGTGCCACTATCTCAACCTACCTTCATGAAGATTATGAGGTCCAAGTTATCCCTAGTTTGACTCCAGTTTATTGGAAACATTTTGAAGACAAACACTTATGAGATCTAATGATATCCATGATTCTATATAATCAATTTGAGATCTAAAAATATATTCTGGCAGTCAATTGAATCCATCAAAAAAAGATCCAATTTTGGACCTCCTCTACAGTTACAAGCATTATATAAAAGACTCCTTCCATAACCGTAATCCTTAAAAAATAGCAATCATTGTTTTAGTCAGCGTCATGTTAATTAAATGTTAGTAATTACGAAATAAAATAGTTCTCTCCTAAAAGAAATAGGATTAATCTTGCATAAGAGAGCATAATAGTATTAATATTTAAGTTTGGTCCAGTTAGTTTATCATTGTAAAAGGAAGTTCTTTCAATTCAATGAAATTACGGATTCAAGGGGAAACTTTGTTGTGTAACTTTTGATGCTAAGCCTGATCAAAGGGAAGGAGAAAGGGCCCCTCCTCCCTAACAAGAAGGTATATTTTACTTGTTATTTCCTTTTTTTTATAAGGCATCTATTTAAGATTCTAGCATTGAATTGTTTTTCATACCTATTAAAATTTTGTCTGTAATACTCTATTTCTTTCAATGTATTTCATTTTAGAATTATAGTTAGTTATTATTTTGTCAATTCTGTTATTAAGTACATGATGAGAAGCAATTACATATTGTTCCCTTTATTACAAATATCCATGGACATCACCCTGGATTGACAAACATAATATAATTAAAGTATGAGTATTAATGATGCTCATCAGTTTGTTGCGTTCCATTTCTCAGGAATTTCAAGGTGTTATCAAAAGTTAATGGTGTTAGCTAGAAGTGATGACCTGGTTGTCTGGTAAATTTCCATTCAGAAATATTATTTACTATAACTCTTTTCTTAAGAAGTATAAAAGACCTTGTAGTGACAACAAGAATCCTCTATGTTTTGGAGTATGTGGAACACAAAACAATTAGGTTAAGCTCTTATGGTTAGGGAACTATCCTCAGTATGATAGGATTTTATGTTTATATCTAGAGACCATAGAGGTAGATTCATTAGGATAAATTTTCAAAACCCCCCTCAAAACAAACCTATGGAACAACTTGATAACCAAGGAAGGATCGTTGATGAAGTAGATAACCCTAATAGTGCATAGAATGGAAACCCTCTAATTGGAAGAACATTTACCTATCCCATACAATTAAATCCTAACTATCAGGATCCTATGAAATATATATCCCCCTTAATCTTACCAACCTTTTGGGGATTAGTCTTAGAAGACACTTTACCAATTCATTTTTAAATTTAAGGTCTTGTGCCAAACTTATTATTACACTTCCAATTCGCTAGAAGCTCGAGTTATTTCCCTCTACTTTAAAAGATACAACTGTGACATGGTTTATGGGATTAACTCCTAATTCCATTCATAGTTGAGTGGAGATGGAAACAATTTTATTGGACAAGTATTAAGAGTATTGTAGAGTCTGGGACATGAAGGAGGAAATTTTAAGAATTCAACAAAAGGAAGATGAGAGTATGGGAAAATTATCTTGGATTGGTTCCTCTTCCTTCACAAGGAGGTGTGGGACTGTCCTAGATATTAATCTTCTAAAAACCTTATTTCTTAAAGGGTTGGATACAAATACACACAGGAAGCCTTGAATTTTATGGGAAAGGGAGACGTGAACAAACTCGAACTTACATGAAATCATTGATTTTTGTAGGAACTAAACTCATGAACTCACCCTAACTTTCGTTGATAGAAAGGACAAAATGTTCTAGTGGCAGATATATCCAAACTAAGGGAAGAAATTTCAAATTTGAGAACATACCTTTTGGCTCAACTCAATAGCACTATGGATAGGGAGAAATCTTGAAATACAATATCCTTTTTTCATCTACTTCCCAAGATATAGAGATAAACATGGACTTAAGGACTTCCCCTTAGATAAGACAAACATTTTTCTTCTTTAGTTAACTCAAGTATGCCACAGAACCAATGTGGGGTTTATTCCCTTGCTGAAGAACCATTTAAAATAAAACACATAATATGAATTCTGAGTTAAAATATATAGCTTCAGAGGTAAGGAGGAAATATGCATTCCAACCAAAATCAGTCCTATATGCCAAAATCACAATGGGTCCCAAATCAATGGAATGCACCATGGCATAGATCCCCAACCTTGGGCCCAAAAATCTTCATAGGAGTGGATCCTACAGTGGAATGAACCACCAACTTATTATCAACAACCCTGGGCTCCACATTCCAAACATTTCACCATTTCAATAGTTTATTCCTCAAGTACCAACAATAGTGGAATGTACCTCAAGGATCTAGGAAATAATATTATAATACAAAGAATATTCCAGGGTCAACAAGCCTTATTGGCTGGACCTAAAAATGATGCCACCATCTGATAAACTTTCCCAACCACAAATACCTAACACAAACTGTAGCAAATCCCAAAAAATGTGAGGCAATGGTAACCCAACGTATATTTTTGGAATCAAATAAGAACCCCACAAGTAAACTCTGTGTATTGTAAGAATATATTTATGTGCTTGGGGAAGGTTAACTCAAAACCTTCATCCCATTTGATAGAATAAATCCCCGAGGATATAGAAAATCTCAGAAGAAACGCAGTCTATTCCTGTTGTTGAGTAAAATCCTCAACCAAATGTTGACATTCCTTTACCATCCAGAGCTCTCAAAAAAACCCATAGTAATGTATTTCTTGAACAACTAGAGTTAGAGTTGAATTCAGGGACTAAGGAAATTGAGTATTGGCATTCCCCTATTGCAAGCTCTTAAGAAAATTCTTGAATTAAACAAAATGATCCAATAGATATTTTTTTTTAAGACTCGAGGAAGAAGAAATAACTAACTTAAAACTATCCATTTTGATGGGAAACTTGCTAGTATTCTAGAAGGGAATATGACCCCTCCTAAATACAGAGACCCTAGAATTCCTATTGTTACATTTTTATAGGAGATGTCCATATTCCTAAGATCCTAGTAAACTTAGGGGTTGTTATCAATGTTATGACCACAGATAATTTGTCCACCCTAGCATTTCTTGAACCACACTCAACCTCCATAGTCTTACAAATGGCATATTAGTCTGTAAACAAGCCAAAGGGAATCATAGAGGATTTCATTATTACTATTGAATCTTGGGACTATTTGGTAGACTTAATGATCATAAAAATGAAGAATAGGAAGAGTGGATACCCCATAATACTAGGATGTCATTGGTTAGCCACAATCATTGCCCTCATCGACTGCAAGACAGGGAATATGGTGATTACAAATGGAAAAGATTCGAAAAAATTATCAATATACCCTGATGTAAAACCTTTTGCTACAGACAACAAACAATGGTGTAAGGATAATTCAAATGATTCAAATGACATCATCTCTTCTCTATCCATGGTCATAATTCAATAAAACTCAGATCAAATTCAATATGGTGACCATGATCCTTGTGTTGGACACAATATAAATCATGCGCCTGAGTCTTACACTAGGAGTCCTGTGTTAGGTCTAATTCAAGTCTTGCGCTGCAACTAATAGAAACAAGAGATGATTTTAAGGATGAAAACAACCAACCCATCATCTTTCCCTTTGCATGAAATATAGACCTAATTGAGTCCATCTTTCAAAATATCACTTCTATTCACATATTACTCCCCCACATGTGTCCATTAAATGCATTATTGAGAGAGTATCCTGTTGTAGATTCATTGCATCCATATACCAAACAATTACCTATTTTCCCAGGGAAGACAATGACAAGTTAATAGTTGGCTGACTATTCAGGAGGAGAATACCCTATTTGAACTCTTATGCTCTCATCCCCAAGCTTTTGCTTGGGAATATAGTGACATGAAGGGTATCCATCCTGGTATTTGTACACATAACATATGCACCACTGATTCGAAACCATTCAGGAAACCTCAAAGAATGATAAACCCGTATCTAAGAGACATTGTGAAAACTGGGATTGAAAAACTTTTGAAGGTAGCATTCATTTATCCAATATCAAACAATCAGTGGGTTTCTCCATTAGTCATAGTTCTAAAAAAGAATGGGAAATGGAGATTTTGTGTGGATTATAGGGAACTAAATAAGGAAACTCATAGGGATTATTTTCCATTACCTTTTATCGACCAAGTCTTAGAAAATCTATCTGGAAAAAGGTACTTTCATTTCTTGATGGATTCAATGGTTATAATCAAATAACAATGGCACCTGAGGACCAAGACAAAACAACTTTCACCTACCCATGGGGAACATTTGCTAACAGGGTGTTACCTTTTGGTTTATGTAATGCTCTTACTACTTTTCAAAGAGCCATGTTGGTCATCTTTTCTAATCTCACCCATGACTGTGTAGAGATTTACATGGATGATTTCATGGTTTATGGAGCAAAATTCCAAGAGGCAGTTGATAATATAAACAAATTTCTTTCTCAGATTGAAAAACATCAATTATCCTTGAACCATGAAAAATGTTTGTTTATGATGGAACAAGGGATTTTCTTAGGCCATCGTATTTCAACTGAAGGGATCAAGGTAGACCCAGAAAAGGTCAATATCATTATAACACTCCCATCTCCCACAAACCAAATAGAGGTAAGAAGATTTCTTGGCCATACTAGTTACTATCAAAGTTTAATATCATATTTTAGCAATATAGCTTCTCCATTATTTGTTCTCCTAACTAAAGATTCTGAATTTGAATGGACAGAGGTGTGTTAACAAGATTTTGATGCTATCAAAGGTAAGTTAATAAGTACACAAATGTTGAGAGGTCTGAATTGTAGGCTTCCCTTCCATATACAAATAGATGCCTTCAATGAAGTAGAAGGTGTTGTCCTTATACAACAAGATGAGGTAGAGTCTATGCATGTTATTTATTACATCAGTAAAAATCTCTCCCCTGCTGAAAAGAATTACACCATAATAGAGAGGGAATTTCTTGTAGTTGTATATGCAATAAAAAAAATTCACCATTATATTATAGGATATGAAGTGAGTGTTCACACTAACCACTCTCTCATCAAATATCTAGTGAAAATACCTTTAGTGCACGGTAGGATTATAAGGATGTTGTTGTTGCTACAGGAATTTAACATTAAAATCATTGAAAAATAAGGTAAATATAACATGGTAGATGATTTTATTTCAAGACTTACTACTTTAGAAGAAGAAGAGCGGATTAATGATGACTTCTCAGATGAACATTTGTTTCCAACTTCCACTTCTTCTCATTAGTATGAAGATATGGCTAAGTACTTGGCTATAGGAAATTTCCCAAACTTTCTCACACAAATGTTAGGTTGTGGAACTAAATAGCTTCAATAGAGAATGAATTACAAAGTGATTGGGTTACGTAGTGACTGACATCGATTAGGAAGTGAACGGCATCAGTCAAGAAGTAACCAACATCGGTCAGGAAGTAACCAGAATCGGTTACCTATGCGTGAAAGTTTATATTTAACTCGTGGGAACTAGATCTAAATTTATTATAAAGTTGATCTAAAGGTTGTAAATGCATAGCTAAGGTGCCCTAAGTTTTTTTAAGCTTATATAAGATAGAAAAATAGGGTTAGAACATAAGGATAGAGGAAGAATGTTAATTCTCCTTGGTTGAAAGGATGAAGAAGAAGAAAAAAAAGCAAATTCCATGAATACATGAGCTTTCATAAAGAAAATCTGAACAAAAGGAAAGTGTAGGTACACTATTGGTGAGAAGATGGTATTATCTTCTACTTTATTTCCTTTGTATTGTTTATTCTCATGTAATGGTTTGCATAGTATGCAAAGCACTTAATGTTTCTTCCTGTTAGATCCATAGGTTGTTGTGAGATCTTTTTATTACTCATTCTTGTAGATCCACATGTTATGATATCTTATATTGGAGATCCATGATATCATGATGTATTGTTGATCCATAGGAATCTAGTATTGTAGAGGAATTTTTCTTCATGTTTGCACAGGTTGATGCAGTGATGGAGGAGAGACTTACTTCTTGGTGCATGGTTACGGTTGCACATTGGTAGACCCTTCTAGAGGTCTTGTTTTCATATTCACATTATAGTGAGAGCTTGGTTGCACAGTGGAATATGCAGGGTAGCTTTAGGTATGTGAGATCTGGTGGTGTTTCAGAGGCATGGTTATAGTGCACTTAGGTAGATCCAATTAGAGATCTGGAGGAGACACGAGTGGTGATATGGAGGCACGATTTAGTGTACTCAAGTAGATTCAGTTGGAGATCTAGGAGGAAGAGATACTCTTGTAGAGATACATGTACTCTTGTGCGGAAGAGCTAGTTTGTAATCTCTTGTTATATTATATATATGAGATCTATGTCTTTGGTGGACATAGCCCACATTGGGTGAACCATGGTACATATTGTGTTATGTGTGTGTACTTTTGTGTGATTTGGATTATTCTTATTTATACTTCCACTACTGTAGATTTTGTGGGGATTTTTAGATCCATATTTGCATGTTTTGGATTTGATATTTTATAGTTGCAAATGTTTCCACATAGACCCATCCCCAACAACTGGTATCAAATCCTAGTTTTTTATCTTATCTGATATCAAAAATTAGTATCAAAGCATAGTTTGTTATCTTATCTTATACCAACAATTGGTATAAGAGTAGAATTTTAGTTTTCATAACTGGGTTATTTTAGAGCAAGGATTTTCTTTATGATTTTGTTAATGGTTATTACTAACATGTATGAGAGCAGGGTTTGTTTTTCTTGATGTGAAAATAACAGGAAGATATTGAATCTCAAGTGGGAGCTGGAAGAGTAAGGTTGCTGGTGATTATAGTGACGGGTGTCGGCAAGGTGACCATGGTCAGTTATAGGGTGACCGTGGTCAGTTACTAGGTAGCCTAGTTTTAAACAGAAAATCTCATATCTGAAGAAATTAAGAGATACATGGAATGTATCTTGTTTTATGAGGTGTCCCTGGTTCTTGGAGGCACAAGCATGGTAGTCAGATTGTAGATCCATTTATTGAGGTATGGTTTTATCTTTGTTTTGCAGTGTTTTGTGTTTTAATGGCACATGCATGGTTTTGGATTGCAGATCTAGACAGAGATAAGGAACAGGTATGAATTCTTGGTGTAGTTAGATGCACAGACTTCGGTAGAGAGTTTGTAGCACAAAATGAAGATGGGGCTTCCATCAGAGAATCCCTTTCTTCAGTTGAAGATGCAAGTTACTATCTTGGTGCTAGTAAGGTGAGGTATTTTACCTTGATGCAATTTATTGCATGGTTTATTATTGTAGTGGTTTTGTATGATTTGGATGCTTCTTGAAATGTCTGGCTCAGCTCAACTATCATCTTTGGTTGAAGTAGGCACCTGGTGTGGTGTTCTATACCAAATTGTGTGGTGTTGGGTTCATCCCAACAACATTGACGTCGGTCTGAGAACCGAGGTCAGTCACAGAAGAACCAATATCGGTCAGCTAACCGTAGTCGGTTACGGGATGACCATGGTCAATCTCTATGAAAACTTATTTGTATATGGTTTTTTGTAGCAAGAGAGGGTAGATGATTTTTTTCTAGTTTGGAGGATTGATTTTCTTGCACATATTGTACATGGTAGAAATAGTGTAGATCACTTCATGGTTTAGATCAGAAAGAGGAAGGAGTTGGCTTGGTTAGTCCATTGATATTGTGGATCAGGTATCTCTATATGATTCATGTTTTATTTCTTTCATTTGGAGAAACTGATATTATGTTTGGATAGTGTGCACAGATTTACACCATGGTTTTTTGGTGTTGTTTGAATTTTATTTCTTGGTTGTGTGGAATCTTGAGGACAAGGTTTTCTAGTCTAAGGATGAGATCCTCAATGAAAATTCATGATTACACATAGTTGGAAGTAATGATAGATGTTGAGTACACACGGATGGAGAGAAGGTGATTCACCTACTTCACAAGAAGTCCAAAATTCTATGATGTAGAAGTATTCTCAGAGAAGAAAGGGAATAAATTTTATAGTTCTTTTATCTGGTCTTATTTCTCACTAACATATTATCTTTTGAGCTTGGTGTTAGAGGCAATGCAGAGTATTTTGTTTTTAGTGAGAGCAAGACATGGTTGTTGGTATTTCAGGATTGGATACATGAAGCACATGCGGAGTGAGAGGAGATTGCTACTCTTCAGAGTGGTAGAAGGAAAAAATTGGTTTTGGATGGAAATCATGGATTTGTAAATATTTTGAGTATATTTCTTTGTGATGTCACTTCTAGTTTATTTTGTAGTGTTTGGATATTCATTAATGAAGGCAGTATATGGTTGATTCAGCTGGGTTTAGATGATAGAGCAATTTTCAGAGTTTAAAGGGTGAAAAAGGAGAAATTATTCTAGTTACAGAGACCAGTGTTGGTTATGATTAATTGTGGTCGGCATTTGGTAAGCAGAGTCAGTCAGGTAGTGACCAAGGTCAGTTAGGAAACCATGGTCAATTTTGTCACAGGTTTGACAACAGTTTTTATTTACCATTTTTAGATGTTTTTCTTCCATCTTGGTTGATTATACAGAGTATTTTGATGACATGTTTGTTGGTATTTACACTTGGTATTAGTTGCATGGTTTACCATGGTTGTTTGTTATTTACATTGATGAGCACGGGATTCATATGTGGCTTTGGAGTTAGTTTGTGGCAGACTTTGAGCTTCTGGAGATCCTGGTAATATGGATGGCTGTACATGGTGAGTTTGTACATGTGGATAGATTCAGTTTTGTGAGTCTATGATGATGTAGATGTTTGATTTGCACATGGATTCCTTGAGCATGATTAGGGGATGTTTTTATTTCCTCTTGATTGCTATGTTACTCCATGGGAGATGTTATCTACAGATGATTGTCTTAGATATGTTAGTTGTTTATGTAGGATTGGATTTTCATATTGTAGTGTATTCTTTGAGTTATGTAGGTTTGTGGATTAATCACCCACTATTTCAGGTAGAAATCATTTGGGTTTTCTTTACCCAGGATATTGTTTTACTTTTGCATACTCTAGTTTTATTTGCATTGCAGTTACATTGGTGGTTGCATGGAGACGTGGATAGATGGATGGAAAACATGGTTAGTTTTGCAGGTATGGATATGGATGTGATAGAAGCTCAATACTTCAATTTGAATGGGATCTCTTATAGGTATGATTAGTCATGGTGACTTGGTTGCATGAGAGGCTTGGAGTTATGATTCAGTGGGAGCTTGATGTATGGATAGCTCGTGTATCACGGAGCAAGAGTAGCTTCGTGCAGGTATATGGTAAGTCACGGTTTTGTTTATCTTCTTGGTTTTAGAAGATGGTTTAATCTTCTTGATTTCATTTGAGATAATTATTGATATAAAGAATAGGTAGTCTTCATGGTATATAGAGGACGGGTATGTACAGGTACAAGTACAGGTTCATAAATTTATCTCCAAGTGGGAGATTGTTAGGTTGTAGAGATAAATAGCTTCATTGGAGCATGCATTACAAAGTGAATGGATTACACAGTGACCAGAATCAGTCAGACAATGAACAACATCAGTTAGGAATTGACCGGCATCAGTCAAACAATGAACGACATCAGTCAGGAAATAACCAGCATCAACTACCTGTGCATGAAAGTTTATATTTAATTCACGGGAATTAGATCTAAATTTATTATAAAGTTTATCTAAAGGTTGTAAATGCATAGCTAAGCTGCCCTTAGTTTTTATAGTCTTATATAAGCTAGAAAACTAGGGTTAGAACATAAGGATAGAGGAAGAATGTTAATTCTCCTTAGTTTAAAGGATGAAGAAGAAAAAAAAAATAGATTACATGAAGACAAGAGATTTCATAGAGAGAATTTAAATAGAAGGAAAGTGTAGGTACGTTGCTGATGAGAAGATGGTATTATCTTATATTGTATTTCCTTTGTATTGTTTAGTCTCATGTAATGGCTTGCATAGTATGCAAAGCACTTAGTGTTTCTTCTTTGTTAGATCCACATGTTTTTGTGAGATCTTGTTATTGCTCATTATTATAGATCCACATGTTGTGAGATCTTATATTAGAGATCCATGAGATCATGATGTATTGTTGATCTATAGGAATCTAGTATTGTAGAGGAATTTGTCTTCATGTTTGCACAGGTTGATGTAGTGATGGAGGAGAGACTTACTTCTTGGTTCATGGTTATGATTTCACATTGGTAGACCCTTCTAGAGGTCTTATTTGCATATTCACATTATAGTGAGAGCTTGGTTGCACAGTGGAAGATGCAGGGTAGCGTTAGGTATGTGAGATCTGGTGGTGTTTCAGAGGCATGGTTATAATTCACTTAGGTAGATCTGGTTAGAGATCTGGAGGAGACACGGGTGGTGGTACGGAGGCACAGTTTAGTGTACGCAGGAAGATCTAGTTAGAGATCTATGAGGAAAAGATACTCTTGTAGAGATACATGTACTCTTGTGTAGAAGAGTTGGTTTGTAATCTCTTGTTATATTATATATATGAGATCTCTGTCTTTAGTGGACGTAGCCCACATTGGGTGAACCACAGTACATGTTGTGTTATGTGTGTGTACTTTTGTGTGATTTGGATTATTCTTGTTTATACTTCCACTACTGTAGATTTTGTGGGGATTGTTAGATCCGTATTTGCATGTTTTGGATTTTATATTCTATAGTTTCAAATGTTTTCGCATAAACCCATCCCCATAACAAAAGCAAAGAAAACAATTAATTAAACAGAGTGTGACGTATACATGGATAAATGGAATTATTTTTAAATGTGGACCTGATCATGTTTTATACAGGTGTGTAGCTAAGGATGAAGTATTTTACATACTTAGGGCATGTTAGGATGAGCCATTAGGAGGACATTATTTAGTTCAAAGGATCATTCACAAATTTCTAGGATTTGGATATTATTGGCCTTCCTTGTTTAAGGATGTCAAAAGTATGTGGGGAGGTGTGATCAATGCCAAAGGATGGGGAAACCAACATTTACATCTGAAATGCCCCTCTAACCTCAAGTTATCTTAGAACAAATTGAGAAGTGGGGATTGGACTTCATTAGACCAATTGACCCAACCTCTCAAGGGAAGGAATACATTCTATTTTGTATTGACTATGTCACTAAATGGGCTGAAGTGTAGGCACTACAATAAGCAAGAGATGAGAAGGTTGCAAATTTCTTATATGATCATATCTTCCAGAGGTTTTGAGAACCAAGATCTATTGTTTCAAATCAAGAACCATAGTTCATGTCAGGGGTAAACAGTTAGTTTGTGGCAGCCTACTAGTTGAAACACAAGAATTCATCACCATACCACTCACAGTCCAACGGTCAAGTGGAGGTTACTAATAGATAACTAGATAATATTCTAACCAAAATAGTATACACCTTAAGGAAGAATTGGGTTCAAAAAATTCTTGAAGCAATATGGGCATACAACACTACTTGGAAAACAACCATAGGATTTACTCCCTTTGAATTGGTCTATGGGAAGAATCCCATTATCCTTATAGAATTTGAGATTCAAACCTTGATAGCAACTTCTGATTTAGGAATTGAACTATCTGAGGCATAGGAAGAAAGGATTATACAACTAAATAAGTTGGGTGAAATGATACTTCAAGCATTGCATCAAGTTGAAATCATCCAAAACCAGAGGCAAGTATGGTATGATAAACACATAAATACAAGTAAATTCCAAGAAGGGGATTGGGCTCTATTATTTGATTCGAATTATAATGATTTCATAGGGAAAATGAGACAAGATGGATGGTCCCATATCAAATTGAACAAGTATTTGACAATGATACCATCCAACTGATTCCAATTGATGGAGAGAAGAAAGTAATGTTGGTTAATGGGAACAGACTGAGGCTATACCATAAACCAACATCCAGAGAAGAGTTTCATAATGAACTTTAAGAAGATTTAGATCTGAAGTGTTTGGAAAAAGTATCTTTGTCCAACACAACTCAAAATTGAGCTATCTATCACAAGAAATAAAGAGAAGATGACTGAAAACTAGAAATGACAGTCACCATCCTCTGAAGTATTGGTTGAAAACCAACAATGGTAGTCATTGCTTTAAAAAAAAGAAAATATATATATCATAAATTTAGGTGGCCAAAAACAAAAAAATGGTGGCCACCACCCCTGAATCTTACGAAAAATAAATGAAGAATGACATGCAGATTGAATATCAAATCAATAATGAAGATAGCGATCAATGATGGGACAAGTAAATTTAATAACGTATGTGTAATATTCCCCCTCTAAAATATTGAAAGGTTTTAATTTATGAACTATTGATTATTCCATTCGTGCACATTGATTACTTTCTTCATTTCCAATGCATTCCCACGCTTCACATATCCCCACAAAATCTACCATCCCTCTCCACATTAACCGCCACACATACCAATAATTATTGTCATCACTTTGGGATTTGATTAAACCTTTCCCAATTTGGTTGTTTTATTTGTAACAGTTTATCCATCTCTGTCACTTTCCAAATTTCGGTCTAACACTCCTGTGCTGCTACCATTCTTGTGCCCACTTCCATCTCTACAAATATTATTTTCCCAATCTTGTGCCCCTCTATGTTTCATTTTTTATTTATCGGACCTAGACTAAGGCATGAACCAACTAATTCAACAGACTTATTATCTGAGACAGAGTCAATAGAAATATTTTAAAAAGTGGTATGGCTGGACTTAATGCTTCCATATGAGGAATTCAACATCAAGATGATAGAAGAGTTTGCTAAAAACGTGGAGGAAGGGTACTCCCTTGTGCAAGGTCAAAAAATTCCATTTATCCCCATTGTAATTAGTCATTTTTCTTATATACCTGACAAAGGAAAAGCATTCAATGATAGTGCATTATATGTTGAGCTTATTAAGAGGTTTTCAGTTGGGAAAAAGTAAAAATCAGAATTGGTGGTAGACTACAAAAGGAAAAAAAAAATATAAAAAAGAATACTCTTCCACAACCCTAGGAAAGAGTTGATAAATGGGTAATTAAATATTTCACCTTCGTAGGGCAGTATGAGATCATTTTTGGCCTCATGTTGATAATCTTGAACCTTCGCCATGGCCAAGAAAAACCCAAGTATAAAATAAATTTGCCTCATTTTTTATATGACTCTACTGATTTTTCTAGTGAAATTTTTTGTTGGGGGGACTCCTACCTAAAATTACAAGGCCTACTTTATTTGATTTGCAATCATTAGTTTGTTAGGAAGAGGCATGGCCATATGAAATGGTTGAAATTCCAGAAGAAGTGTGCCTTAGATTCTAGTTTATTCCTAGAGAAAAATCCTTCTACTTCAAAAAGACCTAAGAAACGTCCTAGGACCTCTATGCATGCTCAAGCTCTCAATGAAATACCAATTGAAAATTTTTATTCTCGAGAAGAACAGGAAGTAGTGGCCATTATGCAGACCCTACTCAAGACACCACCTATGTTTCCTCATCAATTCGTGTCACCCTCCATCCCTATTGGTGAGAAAGAAGTTGAGCACATTCTAACTACTGTTGCAGATAAAGGTAAGGCACCTATGGTGATAGGGGAACCTAGTTCTCCCCCCCTGACACATTTCTACTGAAAATATTGTCCCTATCTAAAATTCAGTTTGAGCTACAGATAGCTCATGAAATAATTACACATCTCCAACTTCTTCTTGAGGCCAAAGAGGCCAGTTTCTCACAGCTAGAGGATGATAAAAATTAGAATATCTAACAATTACAATAGACTGTAGAGCGGCATGAGGAGGAAGCTATTCAAATCCAACATGCCTTAGAAGAAAGATAGCAACAAATTAATTCCTTTTAGGCCAAAATAAATGATCTGAATGCATCCCTTGCAATTGTGCAAGAAAATAGGCAGGAAACACAGCCTGTAGCTACTGAAGAGAAAACCACTCAGATAGACTTTGTTTTTCCCCAAATTATTATCATGAAGGGAATGGTTAAATGGATGGAAGAATGTTATAGGCTTAGATCATTTGTTGATGAGAATAAGGCTTTGAAGGATGACAAAACCTGCTCAAGGAGAATGTTCTTACTATTTCTGGGTTATATGATCAAGTTATTTCATGCAGGACCCCTTCCAATTTTTATGCATTATTCTTGAAAAAAAAATCTAAAATGGAAAATATCTAGAGCTTGTGTTATGTAGGATATTGCATTTGAATATGAAAAACAATTTTTTGGTGCATATACAATAGGAACTGATATTGAAAAGAATTTACTTTAGGAATTTTATGTTCAAAAATTTCTTCTTCCTGAGCAAATTGAGATTTCCTTAAATTTCTATGTGTGAGAAGTATAGTTATGAGCATTTATTTATACTCTAATGCACTAGTCAAAATGGAGGGAACAGAGGGAAACTTTTGTTCAATTAGAATCTAATATAAGCATCTTAATGAGGCATGATCTTCCAACCCCCATTCGGTTCTTCAATAGATTTTGGTCTCAGGTGTACTGTCTACATTTGGTGGACAGGTAGAAAGATATTCTTAAAACTTGTGTCAGAAATTTCAAGGAATAGGTAATTCCAATGTTTAATGTAAACTTCATTGCATGTTAAGTGAGATATGAACTTCTTGTAGAACATTATAAGAAAAAGGAGGTAATTTCACCTACCAACCTCTGTTGTTCACTCAAAATGGCCAAGTACCTCTATAAAATCATTATAAAGATGTAAGAGAAGTTGATTGGGATGTAGTATCAACCTCCATTGGTAATTGTACCAGTGCCACAATGGGATTCTACAGATGATCAGCTAGAGGGAAATTATAGCACTTGGAGGAGAAATTTTATTGATTAGTTTAGGTTCTGTAATACCGGAGTCGATGAAACCTGGAAAACATTTTCCAATGACTAGAACTGTTCAAGGATAATGGAACAATTGAATAGGTAGCAAGAGGTCTTGTTAAATCTTGAGTCTTGGGGAGTGATGAAACCCTATTTTGTCATGTGTAAACCTATGTGAAACCTTGTATTACCTTAGTATCATTTTGCACAATGTATGATATTAGCGGTTTGTAATTAATACTTTTTTATATTTTGGAAGGAAATATTAAGCATATTCTTGTTATCTTTATCTTGTTAATGTTTCTTCAAATATGGCTAAATGAACTCTTTTACGGGTATTAATAATCTATTTGGAAAATCATGTGTTAAGTCATCGCATGATTTAATTACAAATCATCGTAGGACTCATTGATGTATTGTCGAATGACTTGTCGTGGAGTGTAGGACTCATCCAGATCATTAATTCAAACTTCCTTGAAACAAGGAACTTGCGCAGAAGAAATGAGTAACTGAGATGGTTGAACTATAAGTTGATACAACTGGTGATCTGGAGGTCAATATAGAGGATAAATGTTCCCTAAATCTCTCAAGATCTACACAGTGCAAAAGATGACCCCGAGAGCTTTCCATTGACTATTTGAACATCGAAAACGGAGTCTACATGTGTAAATGGTGGTCTGTCAAAGTTTGGGTCAACCATGGTCAACATGTCAACACATGAACCAATGGAAAGATGACATGTGGCAGTTGGTGACAAGGAAAAAAAGGTTGTTGATTTGGTTTGTGACCTCCAGTCTTCATCAGGCGTAAAATTTGGCTTAGCGGAACAAGAGGCTCAACTTTTGTTATGAAAGGGAGCCTAGCCCCCGTGAGGATTATTTTATTATCGCTAACATGGTGGGCCCTTAAGCCACCACGTGGCTTGCCACCACGATTAGAATTCACTTAATATGCCTATCGAGGAGTGAAAAGTGGACTATGCCTTTCAAGTTGCATTGCAGGATTAATTTGAGCTCGACGAGCTATATTTCTAGCTCGATGGGGTGGCAAAATCCCCACTGAGGCCTATATTATCCTCAACGGTTGAATTGATTGCATTCTATATTGGTCTAACTTATTTCCTTATGCTTCGGGTGTTATTTCCACATTGGACGGACTTAGGATTAATTCACATGGTGGTTCCACATATTATTTGGGCACAATATTATTTCCACTTATATCCCAACGGGATCCTATGGATGCTCTAATATACCATATGACTCGGCCCATATGGGCTTATATCAACAATGGGTGGATAAACAATGCCACAGTGAAAACAATGCACAACACACCAATGACTCTATGGATCTAATGCATGTCATCTCGTAACATACCCATGGCCAAAAATAATAATTCAAAGGTGTGATCAGAGTCACGTAAACAATGGGAAACCGAGCCCATTTTAAACCACAAGCCCACCATTCAATTTAGACATTTAGAATAAACCCCATAGAAAATGCAAATTGGTCCATGCCAAAATCATAGGTGGGATTTGATCCCCCAATCTCTCCATTACAAGTGGAGCGGCCTCACCAACCCACCTATATAGGTGGTTGTGATAAGGAACGGAGGATGTGGTATATAACCACATATTTTGGGTGCTTCGGCCTATATAAGGGCCCCTCTCCCATTCTATACACACAAGGGAAATGTGATGGTCTAAGATTTATTAAAGGCATATTGGTGGCTATAAGATTAATATAGTTTTAAACTATATTATAGTCCTTGATTTAATTAAGACCTAAGAGAAATGCAACGAAGGATTAGGTTTTTTTATAAAGGATCCCGAGGAGAATATTAAGAGCTTCCAAGTTATTTTAATAGGCCTTATAATTTTTAAAGGAAATATTTTGTAATAAATTCCTATTTAATATTTAATAGGCAAATATTGTGGAAGCTAAGTCCTATTATTTTAATAAGAAATTTGTAAAATTGGGAGTTATTGGAAACGCACTAATTGGCCCATAGCACCACACTTTTATTTGTGAATCCTAGAATTTTTGACCGAAGAGCCATAGGGCATCTTGCAAATGTTTGGAAGGCCGATCAAGTTCTGTGGTAATCTTGTGTGCTATAAAGGGGGAGGACATGACTGAATTAAGCATCAGTGTTCTTCGAAAGGCTGGAACACTTTATAGGAAAGTAAAGTTCTATTATATTTTATTGTAAGAAATAACATTGTACTTACAAATTTTGACTATTGGAACGGTTTGATAAGAACCCAAAGACGTAGGCTATTTCTGAACTCCGCAATCGATCCGTGTGTAGTGTGATTTGCATTCTTACATTATTTTGGATTGTTTTACTTAAAACGGAGTAAAATTTTATCAGTAATTTTAATAAGCCTATAGGGGTCCAAAGGTCAAAGGTTAAAAAATATATTAAATTTTTTGACCTAAATTTTCGGATCAACTGGAAACACAACGAAATGAGCATGAAACATGTACCACTTTCTCAACCTACCTTCATGAAGATTATGAGGTCCAGTTATCCATGGTTTAACTCCAGTTCTTAAAAACATGGTGAAGACAAACACTTAGAGATTTATGATCGCCATGATTCTCTGTAATCAATTCGAGATATACAATATCTTCCAACACCAATTGACTCCCTCAAAAGATTCAATTTCGGGCCTCTTCCATAGTAACAAGCATTGCATAGAAGACTTCTTCCATAACTGTAATCCTTTAAA
Organism: Taxus chinensis; assembly: GCA_019776745.2. Taxonomy (NCBI): domain Eukaryota; kingdom Viridiplantae; phylum Streptophyta; class Pinopsida; order Cupressales; family Taxaceae; genus Taxus; species Taxus chinensis. Next base: position 222,392,357 of record CM034151.1, read on the forward strand.
ATAGTATCATTGTTTTAGTCAGTGTCCAGTTTAGTAAATGGTAATAATTACAAAAAAACTAGTTCTATCCTAAAAGAACTAGGAATTCTCTTGTATAAGAGAGCTAATGTATTAAGATTCAAGTTTGGTTCAATTATTTTATGATTGTATAAATAAGTTCTTTTAATTCAATAAAAATATGGGTTCATGGGGAATTTTTTTTGTGTAACTTTGGATGCTAAACCTGATCGAAGGGAAGGAGTAAGGGCAACTCCTCCCAAATGAAAAGGGAGATTTTACTATTATTTCCTTTCTTTTATAACACAACTATTTAATATTAAAATTTTGAATTATTTTTTGTACTATTAAGATTATGTCTTTAATATTATTTCTTTTAATGCATTTCATTTTATAATTACAGTTAGTTATTATTTAGTTAATCTCGTTATTAAGTACATGTTGAGAGAAATTCCTATTGTTCCCTTTGTTGTAAACAACCATGGACACCACCCTAGATTGATAGATATAATATAATTAAAGTACGAGTTTCAACGATGCTCATTATCAGTAGTTTTCTATTTTTCTCGAATGAAGAGGCATCTGCAAGGAAAAATTGGTCACCATTTATTAAATTGAGCATGTCACCACAAGAGGCCGATAAACTAAAATGGGCTTTGAGACTCGACTCAGAAAAAAACTAAAATATTTCAAACAACTAAGTTAAGTTTCCCTATGGTGTTCTACATTACCACGGGTCAAATTAGAAGTTCTAGATTCATGGTACATTTGGGTGTGGCACTCCATGTGCACAATTTCTAAGGCCAATTTTTTTATGTTTTGAAGGTTTCAGGTAGCGTAAAAATTGTAACATTCATTCTAGATGTACTTTCTATGTTCCAAAATTATTGAAACCCAACCACATAGGACATGATAGAGTGCGTGATTTAAATGCAAGAAGAAGGGAAAATCCATACCTATTTCACACAATACATCGTCACCGCGTTTGATGAGACCAAAATATCTTGGAGCATTTCTTGAAACAAATTCTTGTTCTTTCCCTCCAATCCCACATTTGAAAAATAGCTTCAGACAAGAATCCTCTTTAAACTAAGATTTGGAAATTTTCCATTCTCTATTCTCAAGCCTTACTAACAAGCCAATTTTGTGCACACCCAGCAAACATTGTTGGCCTAAGAGGACACAATTCTAAAAGGAATTTAGTCAAACAACTCACTTATGCTACCTATGACAAGAAATTGATATCATTGCATTCTTGACCACTAAAACCAAAGCAGCTCCAACAAAAAAAATCTTTGTCCTTTGCTTTTAGCAGCATATCTTATGTCTAACCTGCTTACCTTGTGTGATGGGTCGTTATATTCTCCAATCATTTAACTAACAGATTCTTCTGCTAGTGTCATTATAAAACCAGGGTTGTGTTTCCAAGGCTATATACAATGAATATTTATGAAACTCAGATGTTTGATGGTTCCTGTTATTTATTTTCCTCCACCACCAGTTGAAACTAGATAAAAATTAGAGTAATCGAGCTAGTTCTGAGAGTCTCATAATGAATGTGAAAGGAGTCAAGCCTCTAGAAATTTTAGAAGGGACTTATCCAAATCATAGTGAGAAATGCAGGCATGGGATGAGTCAACTCGAAAAACTTAATGGACTGGTGAAAGAGTCGCGGAATATGTTGCATGTCAACTCAGCACAATTCCAAAACAAAAGGGGAGTAACAAAATTCCAAACTCCCGCAGAACTTCCATGTGGAGTCAATGATAAGGGGCCTACCAAGGAAAGGATCCTCGTATTAATGTACAAAGAGTCCCATTGTAAACTCAAGGAAAAATGGAAAGAGCCGTAGAAGATGTCATGTGTCAGCTCAATGCAATTCCAAAAGATGCAAGAAAATCAAAGACCCTGGGTACGCACTCAGCTTCTACGTGGATATCGGTGCAAATGGAATCCAATCCCAAAGTAGGTTGTAAAAGATTGGCGGTAGGTCAATGCCACGTGTTAAGCAGTGATAAAGACCCCCTAGAATTTTTAAATGCTCATATATTTCAAAATACTTGAGGATGTATTCCTTAAAAGATGAGCCCACTTGAAGGGAGGCAGTTAGAAATTTTTTGAGAATGCATTGAATGAACATGGATCTCATTCCTTTGAGGCAGATCATGGGCCAGTGTGAGATAGATTTCACAAATCTATTTATGTCACTTTATCTCATTTATTACAACTCCCAAGGGGTTAGAGAAGTAGTTTGGTGATTGTTCTTTTCTCTTCTTCTCATTCTATATATTGTAATATGGGGCTCATTAGAAAATATATCGGAAGTTGATCATTTTTTCTAGGTCCCTATTTCTTCTTTGTTAGGGTAGGAACATGGAGCTCAATCCTCCTTCCTAAGGCTTTGTAATAGCATTTTTCTTTCCTCTTACCTATTAATTATTGTACTGTGCACAATTTTGGAGTAATATAATCTGTCATGTGGTACATTTCATCCATCCTTTACATATTTTATTTTCTTTAATAGCCTTTATTCACTGTCGGTTTACTATGCATGTTTTTGAATGTTCATTATGGGTTTTTGAAGTTGTGCTTAATGAGTTTTGAATTGGTGTTATGTGTGAATCTATCTCTAGCATGTGGTGCATTTCATCCACCCTTTATAGTAATCACCTTTTCCCATTTCAAATAGATGGATTCTTAATTAAACTTCTTCTTTTCAGCACATCACTTTTGTTAGTTTTTTTCTATGTTTTATTTTTCTTTGACCCTCATCTCGCACCATAGAGAAGATCCATCTTATTTAAAATCTAGATGTTACCTCAGGGTGCATGTCCCACTAACCTGAGGTATCCAATGACTTTGACGGTTCATCCATAAAGAGAATCATCAACAGTTCCTTTTGGGGGGTTTTGGTTGTTATGTTTCTCTGTCTCTACTAATCTATGGAAATGTAATGTTAAACTACTAAAACAAAATTACTGTAATGAAATGCATTTAATGGAAATACTTTATTGGAATTGAAATGCACACACCAGATCAATATAATAGAATTCAAATAACACACACTCTGAATTGAAATTACATAATTGAAATGACACACTCAGAATTGAAATTGTATGAAAGGAAATAACACACATTGAATATAAATTATAGTAAAGGAAATAAGTAATTGCATTCAAATTGTAACTTATCAGAAACCACGAGCATGCATAAACATAAAATCCTCCAATCACCTTGGTTGAGTGGGCCCTGTCTCTTCCTCAGGACAAAGGTAATGTCAACACCACAAGATATTCAAAACAACATCTAATATATTGATTCAGAAAAGGTTCCATAACATACTCAGTACATAACTGGAAAATAGATACTAACTGTTATAAATTGTATTTAATATTACCAACATCGACTAACTACTATATTGTTCTTCAAGGAGATGTCTATATAGACATAGTTCGTTACACATCATGCCAAAATTATAGACACTGAGTTCTTCCACTAACAACCCTATTAAAGTTCATTAAATCCTATGGAACTGCTAAAAACAAGATCCATGTTTATAGATTGTCAATGGAAAAATTCTTCCATGACTGCACGACGGCTCCAGACTCAAAATCCTTGATTATAATTCATATCATTGGTAGTAAATGTCCACTATTATCCTACACATGTCACCAAATTTCACTCGCAAAGGTGATTAGTGGGAGGTTCTACGGTTAACAAGTTGCATGAAACCAAAAAAGAGAAATGCATTGAACTTACTTGGATATAACTATATAAAGCATCCCCGTGCATTAATTAATCATGTTTATTGATAAATCAATAATCACATAGATGATATAAACAAGTCAAATAATGCACTCATCATTGTGCAATCTTACTTAGCTTCTAAGCAGGAACGTGTTGGGAATATTCTGGCAAAGGTTAATGGAGTTTGGCTTTCCCTATACTAATTATATTTTCTTACAAGTTTCGATATCCTTTTCAACAAAATCTGTGCACATCCTACACTCATTGATGTCCACGAGCTCGTGTTTTTTAGGAAATTTTGTCAAACATTTCACATACTTGCACAAGCTTCCACAAGAGACAAAAATCATCTTTTAAAATACTTGACAGATGTCCAAGGTGTGCTTAAAATCTCCTGGCAGATGCTGGAAAGGTTTTGGATTCTAGCATGACCCGTGTGAAATGCATATGCTTGAAATTTTCCCAACCATTTCAACAAATCTATTTTTTGCATGTCCTATAACTTGGGCATTCCACAAGACCACATTTTTTGGCCATTTAGCAATTATAAAACAGTCTTGTGTAGGGGCTAAACTAACATATGTTGAGGCTTCCCAAATCTTCCAAAATAATAATTATTTTCCAAAAAAATAAAATAAAACAACAAACAACTTTGTTGGATGTCTGTGTCCTGCTCTAAGTTTCCCATTTGACACGGGATGGGAGATGCTGGAATAGGTAGTGGAGTCTAGCTTTATGCCTGTTAAATTCATTTTCTTTAAAGTTTCCAAAGCCTAATCAACCACCCCCATTTGTGCAAATAAAGTAACCATTGCAAACCTGAAAGGCCACCTTTCTCCAAGGCATATTTCCAACAACCCATGTGACTAAATTTGGGAATTCATAAACTAATTCACATGCCTTGCACATGCTTCAAAGTTTTGCTCACATTTCCTTCTTGGACAGGGAAATAATAACAAGAAAAAAATTTAGTTTTCACTATGCAGAGATAATAAAAAAAAAACTATCACATACCATACCCATGAACCATGGCATTCCTCTATCTTGTTGATTCCTGGAGGTATTCCCAACCATGGTATGCATGCCTAGAATTACATTAAAACATCTTTCTGATAAAAAATTTCCAAAAATCATCTCATGGTAGGCAACTTACATAACTAAGAATAATTTCATTAATGCTCTCACAACAAACCAAAAATACAATACCCAAGGATTTACATTAATTCCACATGAAATGGGAATTGGATCAAGCTCCAAAATAAATTTGGAGAGATTTTAAGATAATAATGAATTATTTATTATTTTAAAATGAAAAATCCTTCATTGTGCTAATTTCATGATTTATTTAATTGTTTTAAAATTTTCTTTAATCCAAACCTCCACCGCTCCCGATATGCCCCTTAATTAACACGTAAATATATTCATTGAGAATTATGCAGAATCCTTTTATTGATAATAAAAAGCACTTTAGCTAGATCAATGCTTAACGTTATAAATAAAATTATAATTATTTTGAACTAAAGGATCGAGAATGATCCCGAGTTGGATGAGTTGCGTTAAGAATTATTTCGCCTCACAAATTGAAGACATGTGAATGATCCTAAGGTTCCAAAAGGTTATTTTGTGAAAGGAAACTTCAAAATTACCCTCATCATCTTATTTTCACAAACTCTTAATTTAAAAGCTACCATTATTTTATGAATTATTCAAAACATAAGCACGCCACTAGAACAACGAACTCACTCAACCCAAGGCCAACTCGAGCCCATGCAACTATAATCAAGAGGTGGTAACAAGATGGGAACTACAATCTCTCCATGCATTTGAGGGTCTAATCAAGTCATCATAAAGATAAATGAGGTTCATGTTCACTTTTTCCTTCTCATATGTCTTCTTAACTCCTAAACATCTATCATACACCTGAATGGCTCATAAAACCTTGATCAACTTCTCTTGAGTTCTTGAAACAGCTTGTTTTACTGAGATATCACAACTTTAATCTTCTCCTGCTCTTAACAAAAACTTCACAACTCCTCTTAACTAACTCAGGATTTGCGACACCATTTTGACAAGCTCACCACATCAAGATACTAAATCACACCCTCTTCAACTAGACATACCTAAATGAGATCTTAAAATGTATTCTTCAACTCTAATACACATGCTACAATCCTTGAATCACCTTACATACCTTGATGCATCACACAAATTATAATACCCTTATAACATACCTCATGACAATAGACCCATGGCTTTATAACTACAAACTTTTCACACAATCCCCATTGCTTCATTACATTCATTCAAGCTCCCCATGTCACCATGCTTCCTCAAGTAATGAATGTCTTCAAGAAGCTTAGTAGATACATCCGACAACATGGGGATATAAAACAATTAATTGAGGAGATTCCATGACCTCCTTGGTACCTGTGTCTTCATATTTACATCATCTACCTAGTAGTCTTCGTGTGTTGATAAAAGGAATTCTTGAGGTTCTTCAACAACAAACAGGCTTATTTTATCAGTAGGCTCATCATGGCTAGAACAATCTACTTTAGGTTTTTCCTATTCTTTCTCATCATGGTCAAACTTTATATATGCCTTACCCTCATAGCTATTCTTCCTTCATCTACATTATCTTGCAATATGTCCAACATTGTTACAATTAAAGAAAACCACATGATTCTTGTCTCTAGGAGATTTATATCTCCAACTCTTTTTATCTGGCTCATAATCATAGTATCTAGTAATGTGACCATCCTCATGGTAGTTATAACACAAAACTTCACTCTTACCTCTTATCTGATATGAATTGAAATTCCTTCCTTGATTCTATGAACCCGCATATTTGGATGATCTTATATACTCTTTTGATTTATGCCCAAAACCATTGAAACTATAGCAATATACATTAAAATTATTTTCTTACATTGATGCATTGGGTTGTCTAATAAACCTTGTCTTCATGTTGTTCTTCATCTGATCTCCTTTGGAACTGGAACCAGCAATCTCCTTGGTTGGAGTATCATATTATTGCATTACCTCTTTAGCCTTAAGGATCTCCTTGAATCCTAGGATATCCCTATCTCCTACAGACCTATTGTTTTTTAAGATATCATCTAGATCCTCAGAGCTCCTCTCAAACCTCTAGAATGACTTTTCCTTACCAACAGCTTCATACAATTCTGACTTTAGAGATACCACTTCCTTTTCAAACTTGATGTACTCTTCCTCTTCGGATTTTAGGTTTGTATTTATAGTTTCCATATGAATCTCTAACTGCTTGAGCATCTCATCATACTCATTGATTTTAAACCAATGATTCTCCTCAAGATCATGAATCTTTTCTTCATATTCCTTGATTTGTGCTCTTAGTTTCTTGTTCTTATCCTTAGCATGGTTCAACTCTTTTGAATACACATTATTTCAATTCCAATATCACCTCTTCTTCTTTTGAATCCATATAAGATCCTCCAAATATGGATTCTTCATTTTTAGAGATCTTAGCACCTTTGGCCATAAATAAGACTTCATCACCTATAACATCATGTTCAGACTTAGACTCAGAATCAGAAACACCATCATCACTACTTACCTCTAAAGAGCAACAATATTCCTTGGAATAGAATCTTTTCTTGGTCCTTTTCTTATTCTTAATCTTCTTGAACCTCTTCTTACTCTTATCAAACCTGTGAGATCTCTTATCATGATCTCCATCATGTTGTTCATCATCTTCAACTTTGTGAGGACACTTATTTACAAAATTCCCAATCTCACCACAATTAAAACATTTGAAAGTAAATTTACCCTTATACGTACCTGAACCATTATTTAACTTCCTAGAAAACATTACAATCAATTCATCTCCATCAATATTATGAGAATCATCATGTGTGGTATTCTTATCCTTTGACTTCTTCTCATCTTTGAATGTAACCTCATTATTGATAGGTTTTGTATCAAAGGTCCTCATCTCATAGGCAGTTAAAATGCCATGGATCTCATCCATCAACATGGTACTTCAGTCATTGGATTCTTCAATGGCTAAAACTTTAGCATCAAACTTTGGAATGAGTGATATCAATAATTTTTTTACCACCACATATTCTTTTACTTCTTCTCCTAATCCTCTAATAGTATTAACTACTTGATCAGCTCTAAGAAGGTATGCAGCAACTGTGTCTAGAGATTTTCCATATTTACCTTAGAGTCACCTTTATGGATAGCCTTAATGTTTTCCCACATGTCCTTAGAAAAACTACAATGCATCACTTTGACAGGTTCTTATTCTCCCAAACCAAACAAAATGGCATTCATGGCTTTAGAATTATCATTGTAATATTTATTACATATTGCATTTTTTTGAGGGATCTGAGGAACTGCATACCCATCTATCATTGACTGTTAAACATCATATCCCAAAGAGCTTATGTAAGTCCTCATCCTTGTACTCCAAAAGGCATAGTTAGTCCCATCAAACATAGGTACTTTACTAGCAGAAGATCTACTTTTTTACTCTCCATTTTTATGCTTCAAAGGATCTCATTTAAGTAGTTAAACTTACTTCAAAAGGATATTTATCTAATCCCAATTTTTGGTAGCATGATGAATGGGGGTGAATCAGTCTTTTAAAACATTTACCTAGGTTATCTTAACTTGCATACATCATTCAAATCATCCATTCAACATTCATTAACCAATGTGAACTTATTAGCCATGAAATAATCATCCACTAGAACATGAAGTAAGAGAGAACATAATAAAACAAGATATAAAGTGGGAAACCCTCAAGGGGAAGAAAAACCACTAAACCTCTACATATATTACTCAATACAAAGCACTCAAATGAATATTACACATCACATGAGATTTCATTAGTGAGGTATCAACTCCATAATGAGCACTAACTTAGCCACATGAATATAAATATCACATGATGTCCTTGTTTATTCAACAACTTATTTTCATCACTTTGTCAGCTCTCTCCACTCAAAACCCTCTCAAAAAATTCTCTCCTTCTTTGCTCATAAATGCACCAGATAGTGTTGATTAGGTCAAGTGACCTTGTAGCTCCTTCTTCCCTACACTTCACAACTTCTCATCCTATTCTTTTCTCTAGCATAGATCCTTGAGAACACTCTCCCACACCTCTTCTTGTTCACTCACAAATCTCTCCTCTCCACTCGCTCAAATGAGCAAATACACTTCACTTTATATACATGACTCATCTGACAAAACACTCTAGGTCAGCAAGGACCATATGACCATGCAAGGTTGGTCATATACAACATGAATAAACATTATATGAATTTACAAATTACATTTCAAGACCCATATAGTTTGGCATAGGCCTAAACAATTCAAATTTGATTAACTAGGCCTATAAACATGACATTTGTATTGACATGGTTCTTCATTGATTTTGAAGACAATCTGCAAAGTGAAGGAAAACCGCCAAAGAGTGAAGAAACCCATGAGATACAGGAGAAGCCAAAAATAGAAAATAAATCTGTGAAATACTGGAAAAGCCACCAAACACATTAAAAATCCACAAAAGCCTATCTAGAGCCAAGAAACAAAGAATGCCAAAAATAGAATGCAGTTTGAGCCAACAGAGTCACAACCAAAAGAAGTGTCTTTTGAATAATTTTGTAGCAGATGATATTTATTGTACTTAATCATAAATGGATATGTATGAGATGTGGAATGTATAATAATATAGAGATTATATAATAGAAAAGAAGATGAATTGAAATATATGAGGAATCTATGAGAAGTGTGTAAGAGACTAATGTAATATTTCTTGAGATGTGAATAAAAATTGGTGGTTGATGAAATGTGTATAATCTTTTATGTTATATTACATTATTTTTATTCATCCATTTTAATTTACATTGTCTTTTCCTAATGCATCCTTAACAAAAGGGTGAACTTCTTAACCCTCACGTTATTGTTGAGGCTTAAGGTCAACATTTTGGTGTTTGAGAGTAGGATCCTTTTGTTAAGCAGGTGTCTAGAAAATTTCACCACTAGAATATTAGAAACATTCATTAACAGAGATTGAGGATTAGTTGGAAACATATATTAACATATTCATTAAAGGAGAGGCAAAAAGACTTAAAAGCATCTTATAAAACAACTGAAGCTGACTTATTTGGAGCATACGGAGAAACATTTTTTGTCTCAATTAGAGACCTTGATGAACCTTGGATGAGAGAAATAGACTTCTAGTTCAAAACTACATTAGATTTATATATTATTACTTGGGTGATCTAAGGTTGGGCTAGTTTTGATCCCAAGAAAGCTAAAGTTCTAAGTGGAGCCAGAGGTAGATTTCTTAAACAGGTTCCTTTCTTAATCAATAGTTTACTAGTAGAAAAAGGATTAATTAGAAGTGTAGAAAAAAAATTTTAGGGTAAATACACTACGGGATATTGTACGTGAATGGGGTTGATCCAAGAAACATAACCAATCCAATATGATGGGATGATGGTTGGGACAAAATATATAAGATGACATGAAGAAAAAGAAAAACAAAATAAGTACATAATTGATAAAAATATAGATTAGGTGGATTAGGTGAATTAATAACTAAATATATAGTAGTAATGATGAGGAGGTCAGAAGAGAGGGCTAGAATAGTTGTAGAGACTAAGGAATTAGAGAAAAAGAAATTAAAAAAATATTAACAAGGGAGAAAAGGATTCAGAAGTTTAATGAAAGAAAAAAATTAAATATTGTTCAGCAAGTAAGAAAGAAAGATAACACCACTTCAAGTGGAGGCTAGAAATTAGCTACCCCAAAAATGGAGGCAGACATTAAGAGTATTTCTATCATTCCTACACAAGGTGGATACCAACAAATTTTGGTTTCCCCATGAATCCTTGTGGCACAATGTCCATTAGATAATAGAATAAAACATTCGTTATCACAACAAGCAAGATTAATGAAAGATTTAAAAGAGCTAGTAGATAGAATGGAAATAGGAATAAAACAAATCTTAGGAGAAGAAGAATGGGAAAAAGTAAAGGAAGAAGCACCCTTACTAATTAAAGAAAAAGGTGAAGAGGAAGAAGAATTTATTAGATTAGAAGAATTATTTGAGGAGTTAGGAGAAAATAAAATCATAACAGAAGAAAAGGATAACACAAAAAGTAGCTCCGAGGAAACAAACTATAGAAGAAGTAGAAAAGAGAAACAAGAAAAAGAGAAGTGATGAGGGATTTGTAGGATTAGATGAAAATTATAGGTTAAGATATGTCAAAGGAAGGAAGTTATTTGTGGAATAAGATGATTATGAAAAGTCACCAATAAAATATGTGTCCCCCAACCATCGTAATATCCCAAAGAAGATGACCCCACCTGATCAGACACCATTCCATGGGCCACTTCACATACCACTTCGAAATATTTAAGAGGAAGAAAGTTTGATGGACAGATACAACGAATTAAAAGAAGAGAGTAGAAAAAGAGAAGAGGTTGTAAGAGAATTCAAAGAGTTATTAGGAGAACTTTACTTTGATATTGAACTTACAAGAGATAAAGGAAGAAAAGGGAATCCACAAAAATATAGTAACCAAAACAAGAAGGTGAAACATCCAAAGCAACAACCAACCATTCATAATCAATCAAATCCTCAACCGGTTAGAAGAATGGCTCAAAATATCAAGCTTCCAATGTTTGGAAAAGATAATAAGGATACAAAGGAACATATCTTCATTTTAGATTCATACTGGAAGAAATCCAATGTGACATATTTTGTGGCCAAAGTGTATGACTTCATAGAAACATTAAGAGAGGATACTTTATGGTGGTACATGAAGACAAACATCCAAAACAATAAAGACTTGGATGCAATAGAGAAAGAATTAAAAATAGATTTTAATTTCCTTAAAGCACCTACAGAAAGTGTTAAAAAATGAGAGAATTAATTCAAAAAGAATATGAACTAGTGAAAGAATCTAGTTACCAATTCAAGAATGTTATAAGAAGATTATAAGAACCTCGGAAAAACAAACAAAGAATTTAATGGTTCACTTTAGGATTGTTACCTTACCTTAGATCATCCCTAGATGGAAAAACCTTTACAATTCTTTCAAATTCCATAGAGATGGATATAAGGTTGTAATCGCAACCTTGGAGGAGAGAAGTAGAAAATTCAATTAAGACATAATTAGAAAGAGTGCAATTATAATTGGCCAATTTAAAATTGCAACAAGAGATTCAGAGGAAGGAATATCTTAGAGCCAAGGAACAATATAATACTGAAAATTTGGTGCATGATAAATTGTGCAGAAGGACATAGTAAGACATATTGTCCATATTTAGAAAAATCCAAAAGAGTTGCAGTTGTGAGACAACATTCTTCAGAAAATGATTCTTCTAGTAATGTATCTGTGACACTTGGTGTGGTATTTTCAGACTATGGGATCGGCATACCCAACATACTTTCCCATTGCTAGAATTATTCCCTCCAACAAATCAATTAATGTACTATACAACATGTGGCTCTTATAACCACTACCATCATACCTATCCTATAGTTGATGCCCTAGAAGACCTAAAAGACTATAACACCCATAGAGCGATGACAATTAGACAAAATACATGACCTACACCTCCCCTCTCCCCACAACAACCAACACCTACAATAATAGTTTAACAACCCCCACTATTTCAAGCCCCAAAAATTATTTCCCCTCCACAATATCAAGTATATCAAGGGGGAAAACCACATTATAGAGGAGGATATCAAGGAAACAACTATGACCCCAATTATCAAGGGTATGATGGAGGATATGGAGGAGGATGCCAAGGTGGATTGAAGGGTGGATATAATAATTACCAAGGTGGTGGGGGATATAAACGTTATCAAGGGTGAGACAGCTAGAATAACTTAGGGGATGGCTTTCATGATGCAAGACTAATACATTGCTATAAATGTGGAAAGGATGGACACCTAGCTAGGAATTGTAGAAAACCAGACCCTTGCATATTTTTCCATGAATACAGACATGATTCTTTTAGTTTTCCTAAAGTCATACAATTCTATAGAAATGAGAGAACAAAAACAAAAGCATTAGGGAGGGATGCTCAAAATAATTTCAAACACCTCACTAAAATACCATGGGATGAGGATAAATTAGTAGAAGAAGAAAAATAAAACACAGGAAAAGCATCTAGTTCTAGCAAGAAAAAGTCAAAAAAGGAGAAGAAAAAGGAAGAAGCTAAATAAAAATACTTTAAGAGGAAGACACACAAGAAAACCAATAGTGATCAAGAAGAACCATAATATAGAGCCGCGGTTACAACAAGAAGTGTTGTCAAGAAAGAACATAGACTTGGAAAAAATAAAGTCATCAAATTACCCATAGAATAAGATTCATCTAGCAATGAAGACTAAGATCTAAAAGAGATCAGACTAGAACTACATCACAAAGAAGTAGAAAAAAGCAAGGCAATTTCAAAGAAAGCACAACATCATGAGGATACATATAAAAAAAATTTCATGGAAGATGAGATCATAGCACTTAAATAAATAGCCAAGACTAACTATTAAACATGGCGTTAGTTGATGAGTTGAAAGCAATATCTCTAAATACTGTAACAAAGAACATAAGAGTTTCCATGTCCATCGGATTGAGGCTGGCCATGACAAGAAAAAGAGAAATGTATTTAGTTTACACAATGAACTTTGTGCACAAGTCCACCATATACTTAGATATAAAAATATTTGATACAACAATCACAAAGGTATCCTTTTATATCCAAGCACAGATGTGAATATAATGTCTACAAGAATAATTGAGAGAAACTTAGCTAGACCTCATTTAAATGCCACGTAAGTTATCATATTGGTTTGGAGGATGGATCAAATAAAACACCTCGTAGGTGCATTAAATAATGTGGAAGAAAATTTTATGGGGATCAAGAATATTTTCAATTTCTGAAGTAATGGAGAATTTAGCTATCCTTGAAACCTACATATAATGTCATTTTATCATTAGAATTGTTTGTTAGATTGAAACGGTACACTAAATTCAAAAGAAGAATAATGTCACCCTATAATAATATGGAATTCAATCTCCATGTACCACTACAAGTAGGGACGAGTGTTTCCTGGTCTAGAAGAAGTCTAGCATGACACTGATGAGGAAGCTTTTGATGAAATACTAAGGGATATACACACTGAATTGGTTGACCAATATGGTTAAATATTTCAAACCTAATTATGAGGGAGAGAATTTCAATAAAAATTTAATCTAAAAATGAGAGCTCAGATAACATAGTAGAAGCAAGGGTACATAGGTTTCCCTTAATCTAGAGTAAGAAAATTACATTATGTAAAAAGGTTACCATCCCACATGCGTCATTATTCTAGATGATGATTTCTCTGAAGTCCGTGGATGACACAAATGACATTTTTATCCCGTACAAGAGAAATTTCAAGAATAATATGGGTATCACACCACTACAAAATAACAGGATAATAATCCAATCAAAAGAGTATACATATTAATTCGTGGAGCATCCTATCATACCTTACCAAAAATATTTAGGGTTTGGGGATCTAGAAGGTTATCTAGAATAAATGGTAAGGGTATTTCCCAATAAGACAAGTCGTATGGAAGAACTGGATGACACTCTTGCAATTAATGTTGCAAGATGTTTAGAAACCCATAACATAAATATATCTCATTGGAACTCCCTAGTAACACTATTTAAGATGAGATATCTAGAAAGTGAAGGATACTGTGAATCCATACCAGAGTATACATGAGAAGGAGATCCAAAAAAATGCATCTAGATATGTGAAATACATTGGAAAATATGTGGATAAATTTCTCCCTTGGTTTGGAATCAACCTTTTTTGTGGACACTAGGACCTCTACCTAGGTCATGGTATATGCATCATGAATTTAGGAGAGAAACAAGAAATTGGGATCAATTGGTGACAAACTTGTTCCATACTTTTAATTTTGGGATGCGGAACTCAATACACTTCAGAAACTACAACATATAAGAAGTTTCTTATTCTCAACTCCAAAAGAGATCGTGGATCGATTCTCACATACAGGAACCCAGCCTAACAAGAGGAGACAAAAAAATCAAAAAGAATAGCCGATAAAAAGCAAAGAAATGGCATTACTGTTTCACACTAGAAAAATAAGAAAGAGGAAGAAAAACCTGATAATCTTGAATATTAAAAAATAGTGGAAGGAGAAAGGGAAGTACTATAAACTAATATAGAAGAAGAAAAGTATTTCTACCAAACTCAAAAATTGAGGAATGAAAACATTGAAATAAATGGAGAAGAAAAGTTTGCAAAAATATGAGATTATTGGTCAGAGGAAGAAGTAGTTAAGGTGGTAGAACTACTTAAATAATTCCAAGATATATTTCCATAAATACTTCAATGAACTATGGGGAATTACATAATAGGTGGGAACAATGAAAATCTATATCAAAGATGGGGTTAAACCTCTTTAGAAAATACCTTATAGACTAAACTCAAACCTAAAAATAAAAGTCAAAACTGAGATAAATAAGATGTTGAACGCATGAATAATTAAACCAGTTGATGATGCATTATGGATAAGCCCTATGGTAGTCCAAAATAATAAAATGGGTGAAATCAAAATTTGTGTGGACTATAGAGAATTAAACAATGCTTGTGTACATGACCCATTCCCTACTCCATTCACAAAAGATGTTTTAGAAAATGTAGCAGGGAGACAGGTTTATTCATTCATTAATGAGTTCTCTAGCTACCATCAAGTCCGGATTGCACCTAAGATCAACCCAAAACAACATTTTCTACAAAATGGGTCTCTTTCATGTACACAGTAATGCCATTTGGGTTGAAGAATGCACCCATTGTTTTCAGTAGAATCATGATAAATACATTTAAGGAATTCATTCATGATTTTATAGAATTTTATTTAGATTAATGGAAAGTCTATGGTCTATTGAAAAATCATATACAAGTCTTAAGACTTATGTTTCAAATATGTAGAGCCCTTCATATATCATTGAACTTACAGAAATGTATTTTCTTGAATCCATTTGCCACATTATTGGACCACATCATTTGCAAAGAAGGATTGTTGATAGACCCGGTTAAAACTTATGGAATTGTCAAACTCCCACTTCAAAAAACAAAAAAAATAAGTAAGAATAATTTTGGGCTATATTGGATACCACATAAAATTCATAAGAAATTATGCAAAGATTAGTGCACCACTAGAAGAGTTCCTCAAGAAAAAAAACTAACAAACAAATAGAATGGACTAAAGCATGTGCTGATGATTTTGAGATCCTTAAAGAAAAAATTGTACATGCACCCATTTTAATCTTCCCATATTGGAAATTCCCCTTTCATGTGCATGTAGATGCATCAGGTATTATTATTGGGGCAGTATTGGCACAACCAAGAGAACAAATGGATCACCCCATAGCCTTTTTAAGTTAAATTGGCTAAAGAAGACAAAAACTACTCCACAACTAAAAGAGAATCATTAAGCATGGTGTATGCATTATAAAAATTTAGAAATTACCTATTAGCTACACCATTTTTCTTTTATACAGACCATGAGCCTTTGAAATATTTGTTGAATAGGTCATTACTACAAGGAATAATATGTCATTGGTTGATGTTATTCTAATAATTTGATTTTACTATCTCACTTAAACCAGGAAGCTAAACAATGGACTAGATTATTTATCAAGAATTGAAAAAGGGAAGATGCAGGAGCTATTGATGATGATTTTCCTAGGAGTGACATCTATTCATAAGTTGGGGCTATTCCCTAAGGAGTTTGATGAGATATCATAATTTCTAACTACTAGAGAATTTCTTACAGAGTACAAAAAACAACAAAAGAGGAATTTTCTAAGTCAGGCCTTCTCCTTTACTCTAATTCAAGGACAATTATACAAGAAATGACAATATGATGTTCTTAAAAGGGTGGTCCTAGAACATGAAAGAAATAATATTCTAATAAAATCACATGAAGGAGTAGCAAGGAAGATAATGATGGCAGGATTATGGTGGCCTACATTATTTAGAGATGCACATAAGCATGCAAGGTCCTGTGATATTTGTCAGTGCATAGGAAAACCAAATTCTAGGGATGAAATTCCCCTCAGACCAGTACTATCGCTAGCCTCATTTGAGAAATGGGTCATAGATTTCATTGTTCCAATCAAACCAGTTGTAAGACATTCTCAGGAAAGATTTATCATCACATAGACAGAGTACCTCACAGTATGGGAAGAGGCCACTCCTACCAAAGATTGTACTACAAGAATAGTGGCCAAATTTATCTATGAGAATATTATCACTATATTTGGATGTCCCCTAAGCATTACCAGTTATTAGGGAAAACATTTTGTTAATGCTACCATCAAAGTGTTGTTAGAGCATTTCTTAATAAATCATAACAGAAGTACACCATACCACCCTTAAGTAAATGGGACAGTTGAAGCATTTAATAAGGTATTGGAAAAATTAATAACAAAGATATGTTCACTACAAAAATTAGATTGGGACTTAAAGATACCAGCAACATTATGGTTGTACCGCACTACATACAAAAGGCTAACATAATATTTTCCATTTCAATTGGTAAATGGACTTGAAGTTGTAGTATCTATGGAATTTATAATTCCAAGTCTTAGGGTGGAAATATATTTGAGGATAAATGAATATCCTTTAGTGCACAAAAGGCTAATTGAATTATAAAATTAAATGAGAAAAGATTCATAACCACATATAACCAAACTCAAGAAAAATGCAGGCATAAATCATGGCATGATAAACACATAAAGAACAAATACTTTTATATAGGGGATCAAGTCTTATTGTATGACAGTAAATGGAAAAGATCTGACAAATTTAAAAAAATTGGCTAGGACCATACATTATCAATAACATCATCAAGAGCCAAAAAACTCCAAACTCTATGCAAAACAAAGAACTACTAGGTCTATTTCAATGGAGTGTGGCTAAAGAGATATCATACCATGGACTGATGATGAAATATAAATAAAAAATCCATCCTATCTGAAAACTAGAAATTTTAGCAGATAGGACAAGGAGGAGGATAAAAACCCACAAGGGAAACCTCTCTCTACCAAAAACAAACTAGAAAAGAAGGAGGATACCAAAATTGAATAAATAAATAAAGGATTTAGGAAGGAAGGTCAAAGAAAGTAAAGAAAATACCAAAAATATGAAATATCAACAAAAATATAAATCCAAAAAAATAAGGCAAAAAGGGAGGAACAATCCATAGAAGGAAGAAAAAATCCACAGAACAAAAAAAATAGTCATGAATAATAACCCGCGGAGGGAGGAGAGATACCCACGTAACAAAATAAAAACCTACAGAGGGAAGATAACCACCCACATAACAAAGAGATGAACTGTGGAGGGAAGGTGATACCCACGTAACAAACAAATAAATCGTGGAGGGAAGAAAATATGCCTGCGCAAACAAGGAAAAAAATCCTCATGAAGAAAAAAAGGTATCTGCTAAATAAATAAACAAAACATAGAGAATCAAATACCTAGCAGAACAAAAAAAATACTGCATAATGAAGGAAAAAGACCACAAAACACAAGGAAAAATAGAGAAAATCCTTGCAAACACTAAAGAAAACCTGCGGAAAAAGAAGAAAAATAGTGGATAAAAAGAATACAAATAAAATCCTGCATAATAAAGAATAGCATTTTCACCTTTAAAAATAATAAATGTGATAGGTGACAACATAAAAGTATAAAAGCATAAGCTAAGGAAGGAACAATTCACAAAGGAAAAACACTAAGGGAAAATAAGTGAAGTAATGAAACAAGAAAAGATAAATAAAGCTAGGGCATGCAAGGAAGAAATAATACATAGAAAATGGTGACTCCCACCATTGTTGAAGAAAAAGACCTCCCAAAGCCAAAATTCCATAATTATTCACTTAAATCCATACCAAGCATGACCCAACGTGAGATATTTCTCACATATCCCTTTCAAATTGTGCATGCCCACAATATCTAGAAGTATATACATTCAACAATTTATGAATATGATCACACTCACCTCGATATTGATAGGCAATTGTTGATTCAGCAAAATCTAACTACATTAGAGATGGAATACAAGAAGAATGTGAAATTTATAGCTGAATAGAAATTGGACACTTGGAGACAAAATTCCCTACTTTCGTTAGGGAAGATAATTTAATTAGGGTTATTCTCAGTCGCCTCCATAATCAAATGCTTTACCTTGATCAACCCTATAAAATCAATACAATGGTGATGCTAAAACAAGTTATGGGATTACTAGGAGTGGGGTGTTCGGACACTCACAAATAAAAAGACACCAATGAAAACCACAACACGGATGGTGGATGTAACAATGTAAAAAAGAGGCAGTATGAAATGGAGAAATCATAAATCACACTCTAAGGTATGTTTTTAAGGCCACTTGTTTGAAAATTCTATCATACTAATAGATAAGATGGTGCTCATGGAGTTCAGTGCCACAAATTACCCTAGACATGGTGAACCTCCCAGTTCTGAAGTACAACTTATGCTGAGGTGTTAGCTACCGAATTTCATAAAAAACACTAGGAAAATTAAGGAGGGTAAATCACACATTCTTGTTATGAGTCCATTTTACTTTATCCCTTGCAATGTACTTCACAAATACCCTCCCAGCTACAACTAAAACCAGTGTACAGTGTAGTCAAGATACACCAATTATGGAACAAATTTTGAATCACATGAATATAATGAACCAAGTACAACAAATTACATCTTTGATAGGATGGATAGAAAATATAAGGAAGATAGTGGCGAACATATCAAGAATTTCATAACAAATAGTAGCTAAATTTTAAAATGAAGTGGTATCTATTACAGACATTGGTTACATTTTCATAATACCATTTATTCAATGGGTTACACATGTATCTCTGCTAGCTTATGAGGCCCTAGATTAGTTGTTAGCTACCAAAATATGGGTGGTAAGAAACCTCCCTATGGATCCTAGAAAACCAATACCCCCAAACATTGATGATGTGATTGCAAAAACATGGGAGGAATTCAAAAATAAATACCCATACGAATATGGCCTAGGAGAAACAAATAAGGAAGGGCCCAAAACTTATAAAAGAAGAGATAAAAAAGAAAAATATTCTACAAAACCAACCACCAAATTACAAAAGACAATGGATGCAAATAAAATGCTAAAAATTTCATAAATCAATGAAGACGAAGAAGAATCAAAGGCAGAACCTGTACAAAAATCAAATTTAGGGGAAGAAGAAACTGCATCTTCTCCACTCTCTCCTATAGCCGTAGAACATAGAAAAAGAAAAACTAGGTCCCCAATTTATTGAGGATGTTTAATCTTGGGAAGATTCACATTTATCCCAAATTTCATACAAATTCTACAAGACATGCTTAACCCCTAATAGAATTTCACAAATGGTACAACAGTATGGAGTGCGCACATATATAGAACATGTATCTATAGCAAAGGCCATGATTCACTACATGAATAAATTTTCATTGGTGATAGAAGAAATCATCCATCTCCTTCCCCATGAATTGCTCAAATAAATATAGGCCCAAGTAAACATGAAAGAAGAAAAAATTGCAGAATCTTTTGGGAAAGAATTGAAAAAACTGATTTAATTTAATTTGAATTAAATATAAATATTTCAGAGTTACTACTGAACCAAATGGTGTATAAATTTTGAAATATAGAAATGACACAAGAAAAATTAGATGTAGTATTTGAAACCCTAAGCAAAAAAGAAGGAGAGAGGACTTAGCTTATTTACGCTTGATCTGGAACCAATATGGACTAGGAAAAGTAATGAACATATTGGGCATAGTGTCTTTGTTGCTCATAATAAATTCTAGAACTCATGGATGTTGTTGAACATGGGTGCCCGTAGTAGGGCGCTGATGCCTGGGTGTTGGAGACAGCTTATGGGTGTCGGTGAATGCGCAGATGCTTAAAATATTATTTTTGTAGTGTTGCAAGATCTTCATTGTTGCTTCCTGTTGATCACCTGACAGTCATATAATGAATTCTGAAGGTACCTGTAACCTATAAAATAGAATTTCACCTTTACATGCCCACAAAATGCATCAAATCTAAAAATAAAGATGCAATATTGGGAGTCAGATTGACTCTGGTAGTCACCCCGAGAGTGAACTTACAACCAAGTGTTGCACTACATCTTAGACTCCATGTAGTTCTTTTGAGTGTGTGTAGAAATTGTGCCCTAGGATGCTCTTATGCAAGTTACACTTGATAGTGGGTTATAGATTAAATGTAGAAATGTAGTAGAATATGTGGATGGAATAGAATAAACTTCCCCTTCCTATGTTGTGTATGAAGAGTTGATGCAGTCCCTTTTCTCTTGAATGAATGCTAGATAGATGCTTTGAAGTGATTTAGGTGTCCTTTTGGATGTAAGCATAGGTGATAGTAATAATGCTTAGTGTTTGGTCCTTTCTTTTGAACACATAACTATGTATTTATATGATTTCCTTGTTTGAATTTCATAATTGACAACTGGAAGGCCAAACCATAAGTGAAAATGATGCCCAAAAGATAAAAGAGACCCAAAAGGAGTGAGTAAGATAGAAAAGGGTCAGGGGCACCCAAAGGGGACAGGAGTGCCTAGGCATTATTTTCCTGGCTACGAACTGGTGTCTAAAGCTATAAAAGATAAATAAGTGAAATTCCAAATGGGTTATAAGGTGTGCAAGACCAAAGAGAAAGTAAGAAACATATAAAAGAGGCCAAAGATAGTTGTCAATTACTAGTCATTTTGCTTAGGAATCATGTAAATGTTAGTATGCTTTTATGACCTAGAAATTTACCCAAGTGTGTGATTTTGTGTCTACATTTTCTCCCACTTTATGTTGTTTAGTGAATACTTGATAACATAAAGTAGATAGAAGATGTATACCTAATAACCATGTAGAAAGTGCGGAAAAATGTGTGTCGAGTGGAAAAGTAAAGCGTGAAATGATGCATAATCAAGCATGGAGAGTAGGAAAGGAAAGTAACCCTAGGAGTGAAGTGTGTGCATTGTGTTGTACCTATTGTTATAGCTTGTGGTTTTTGGTTATTGTAAGGAAGGGCCTGCAAAATAAGAGTAAGAATGTAGTCAAATTATTGTATATGATAAATCAAAGAAAATGTTTAAAATTATGTAAAAGTGTATAAAAGGAAAGTGTGCACTTGATGTATAAGGGTGTAAATGATAGAAAATGTTTCCTAAAATGTTGTGTAGAGAGAGTTTTTTGGGAAATATCAATCCAATAGTGATTTTTTTGGACGATCTCACACCAAGAGCAATTTTTTGGGTGATTTCATGCCAAAAAGCAAGTGTTGGGGAGAGAGGTCTAGTGTTTCTCTCCATCCATGACTCTACCCAATAAGCACCAATGAAGATGACACATCTTGTTCATGTTGTCCAGAATTAGTTCTAATTGTACTAATTGTTCTGATTGAAGAATATTATAGGAGATTGCATGCATTTTTTATTCTGAGGCCAACGCTTGATACTGTAAAATTGATCTGAAGGCTTATGTGAACTATGTTGATCTGATAAGTTAATTGTGTGTTCCCCCATGACATTAGCAGCCAAGGGAAGACACAATAACCTAGGCACTTCTCTCTGGGTTTGGGCGCTAGTGTCTATGTTGTGATTCTAACCCAAGTCTAATTCTGAGCCAGTGTTGTAACTATAACATGTGTTGATTATGTGTTGTATTGGGTTGTTATGTAGCTATGAGTTTTGTTTTTGGGTGCATGCAATGTTGGTAGGAGTGTGTAGCCCAAAATAGAGGACCTGATGTTCTCTGAAACTAATACCTATGGGGGGTAGGGGATGTACATGGTAGAAACCAAGGTACATGCAAACAAAGTGGCTGGATACATGTGTTAGTAGAAAATTTAGCAAACATTTCATAGAAAAATAATGTAATAAACAAGTGTGTAGATAAGATAGACTATGAAAAGTGGGTTTCAAACATGGGACGTCGCTCAAAATTTCACAAGACAATCAAGGCTGAAGCGGCTAAAATCATACAAGACATATGGCATACCCTGCAAAAAATAACATACAATAGCAAACAAGATCAAGTAAAATGTGACAGATAGGCATGATGGAAAATAGTCCTGTAAGGTAAATGATGCACATGAAGCACCCATTAACATGTTAGAAATATAAAAAGTATGTCAATACATGTATGTCTCAATGGAAAGTAGTGTGCTAGTTTAGACACAAATATTGCACATTAGACTATATTTAGCTCAGTCTCATCCTACTATTTAGAAGGTTCTCAAGTGTACAAATTACTAATTAATCCCACCTTTTGGCCACCTATTTCTTATCTTTTGTTTTGTCCTATCCATGTATTTCTGAATAGCTATCAGCCCATTTCATGACCTTTCTGAAATTCTAGCCTAAAATCAAGGCGCCCTAGCTTGTACTAGGGAACCTCGAGGTGCCCTTGTCCCATTCCGTGCACCTCAATCTATGCACAACCTCTTCCACTTCTTTTTGGGTCACTTATAGTTGTTGGTCATCCTTATCCTCTTCTCAGTCAGCCTTGTGAAGATTAATTATGAAATTAAGCTCAAGAGCCCTATAAAAATAAAGTTATAAGACCATATTGAGGGTCCTAGGTCTTTGCATCTTATCACTACTATCACTCCATCTAGGGTTTCATCCATTGCATCACTTACATCCACATAGTGCCATACATTCAAGCTAGGTTATATGCATCACACACACTTCATAGGGGGAGTGATTCCATTATATTTCATGCACACATGTTACTTACATTTCTATAGCTATTATTTCTTGCTACTTCACAAAGTGTGATTGACATGAGAGCACCTAGGGAAAACACACACACACACACACCAGAACTACATCAAGGTCTGTAATGTAGAGCAACACTCAATGATAAGTCCACTAGCTTGGTGGATGAGTTCATTTCAACCCATTCATATGTATCTTTCATTTCTCTAGGGTTTGATACTTCTCTTTGCATTACAAGTTATTCTCAAGTTCACTCGAAAAATCCAATGTGACAGACAAGAAGTACTCAGAGAAATTTAACGACCATACCAGATTCAGATTTTGAGGATTTTCAATGTTTTGAGCACCCAAATTACAGACCAGGGCACCCTAGGGTGCCCCAGTACTCTCATGGGTACTTGTGTCATCTCATACATTCCATATCTACCTTTCGCAAGGTCTCTGAGAGTTTGTCTACACTACCATATTTTATTTCCAAATCTACAACACTGTGCGACAATCTGATGTTATCAGCTGAATTTTTTCCTTACTCTTCTCTTGCACATTAGGGTTTCATTTCATCTAGAGTAGTTTATTTACATTTATTTCATACTACTTTAGTTCATTTACAATGTTTTAGTCCTCTTAACTAGATTAACATTAATACCCTAGATATCCTTTTAGGTCATCTAGGTAAAACCTGTATTTTTGTTAATCAGCTAGTAAGAATAAGAAGTATTATATGATGGAATGATAGCACCTGTAATGTGTGAGAAAGTAGATTCCCCCAGGAGCCTCAGTGGGACTGGTAAGAGGTATAATTATAAGCATCATTACAACGTGTAAGGACCTATAAGATATTTGTAATCACTCCAAAATATCAAGTGAACATGCATGTGTATATAGAAAATATATTAACATATGAATTATCCATCCAGCATGAGAAAAAAAGTGTACATGTAAGTATAAGCAAGCAAGAGTAAGTGCAACCAAGATATGCAAATGTAGTGTATGAGTGTGATGTAATGGTATCCAATGTGTGAATGGTGGGAACAGCATGCCCGCCAGTGAATGTGAATGAGATGAGTTTCATTTATAAATTCCTCCTCAGCAATCAAGAATGAACCATATAACAAGAGTGTGTCATCGGGAGATGGTTTGAAAATGTGTGCTAGAAATATATATCATGAAGCATAGCATGTGAAGAGTGAATATGGTGAGCTTCATTTCATATTTAGACCCTCAGCATTTGATTACGAATTGTGGAACTAGAGTGTGTCATAGGTTAATGATGATATAATTTTTGTATCAAGATGTGTAAGAGTTAGTAAGAAATAATAAATGCGAAGCACGAAGCATAAATTTTAAGTGTAGAGACTAGTAACAAGTGATAAATATTGAAGGGGGGGAGAAAGCATGATTCCCCCCAAGTGTGTGAGGAAAATTAAGTCTATCCAATGAGATTGAAGGGAAAGGATCCTCCACTGAATTTCTAAGGAGATAAATGCCTTTGAAAATGCTCTAAGATCGATGGTGTATGAAAAGGATGATGTACATGTGAAGAAGATCCTATGTGGTGAAAGAGGTGGTGAAAACCTATGTGAAGGGACTTTGACCTGGAGAAGGTAGGGGACCTATTAAGAATACCTATGATGAAGAGGTGGACTAATGGACTAATGAGTAGGGGAGTTAGATCGATGAAGTAGGTTTAGTGCAAATAGGAGAAATAGGTGTAGAATGTGACTTAGATTTGAGATGCCTAGGAGACCTAGATATTGAAGCTGGTGGAAGGATGTCATCAAGAGGAGGTAGAGGCAATGGTGTGTATGGTGGAACATCTTTAATAGTGGCAACTTGTTTATTTTTTATAAACTTGAGACACAAATGATTTAGGGAGGGAATAACCTGAGTGAAGCGGAGTCAAGGAATACTTAAAAGCATGTCACAACCTTCACTTGAAGATATCATAATGAATGATACAAGCATGGTAAGAGGCCCAACTATAATGGGAAGCCTGATGTAGCCAAAATAATAAGGAACTGGATATGTGATATGAAAGATTGGGACATTTTATATCCATAAGAAGTGCAAGTGAGCATACACAAATAGGATTCACTAGATAGATCATGGTGTTATTAACATTGTATGAATCAATAGAAGCATTGATGTGTAATAAATCATAATTGAATGTAGAATGATAATCGTTATCTAAAAATGTAATGGTTGGTGGTGATGCATCAGTAGTAGTAATAATAAATTCAAGGGGCCCCAATGAAGGAGGGGGAAAATCTCAATATGTATGATTAGCAGAAGAATCAAGAGCTTGTGTGTTGTGCTTAGGAAAAGGGTCATTAAATATTTTTAACTTTTTGTTATCGTTGACCAGATTAGAAGAAGATGGCTCAGGGATCTAAAATGAATTATTGTCAATATGATCTTGTATGAGATGCCTGAGTTTGAAACATTGATCATTGGAATGCCCAATGCATTGATTATAGTCACATTTGTCATTTTCATCATAATTACAGCCATGAGGTGAGATGGATCAAGATTGAGCGATGGTGGAAGAGTGGTGAGAGTAATTTTGAGAAGTTGAGGAAATAGAAACCGAGGTGCATATGGTAACTTGGTAAAAGTACACTTTATATGTTTTCATTGAATATTTTTAGAATGAGAGATGGCATTGATAGTTTCATTTTCTTCAGTAGGCTTAGGAGATGGTTTACATCTTTATTTAGCCTAAAACATATTAGAAGAAGATGAAGTAGAATCATGATACTTGATTTTTCCCATAGATATAAGTCCAACTTCGCACATTTTAAGCGTACAGCATAATTGATCAAATGAAGGAGAGGTCTCAAAGATAACACTCTCCTCTAGTGGTGGTAAGAATCTTTGAAAAAAAATATCTTGTAATTCTGAATCAACAAGCACATTGGTCATCTTAGCTAGATTGTTATTATAATGTAACACATATTCAACTAGATGTTCATTATATCTTTGTTTGATTTGAGTGAGTTACGCATATGAGATCTTGGTGCCAATATTGATTGAAAATTGAACAAGAAAATCATCAGCGAGATACGTGAAATAAGTTACCAAATGAATAGGTAGATCATAAAACTAATGCATGGTGTAATCTTGAAGACTCCGACAAAATAGCTTAGCTAGTAATGTATGATCATCCGCATAATCTAAACATGCCACATGAAAATCTCAAAGATGCTCTTAAGGGTTTCCATGGCCATTAAAGGTGGGAAGATTAAGGGTGACAAAATTTAGAAAGGAAGTGAATAAGTAGAAATGCCAGGTGCAATAGGAGTGTGAAGAAGTAAGGAGGAATCACGAGATGGAGAAGAGCATGAAGTATCCTACTGTAATTGACATATTTGAGCGTGTAGGTCTTGATATAAAGAGGCTAGGTCTTGAGTGCCATAAGAAGAGACTTTTCAGGTGTGAGAAATAAGAGGCAGAGTGAAATAGTTGGTAGGAGTAGGAATGGACATGAGAATAGTGGAAGTAGGTGGAAGATTAGAAGAGGGGGGTTGTGTTGCAATAGGAATAGAAGTAGTGGTAGAGGTGGCAGGGTTAAGCTCAGCTATATTGGTGGCCTCCTCGTGAGAAGTGAATAACGGCATCTCTACGTCTTTTAGAGGAACATTATGTTTAACAAGATGAGCTTGGAGATCATGAATATCTTCATCAATAACAGGAGGGATAATGTTTCAGAACCAAAACAATGTTAATGAAGATGATAAGATGCCTAGGAGAAAGATTGGGTTCGAGTGATGGGTTCACCAAATGATTTAATTTAATTTGAATTAAATCTAAATATTACAGAGTCACTACTGAACTAAATAATGTATAAATTCTAAAATATAGAAATGACATAAGTAAACTAAGATGTAGTATTTGAAACCCTAAGAAAAGAAGGAGAGAGGACCTTGCTAATTTACGCTTGATCTAGAACCAATCTGAACTGGGAAAAGTGATGAATAAATTAGGCAAAGTGTCATTACTGCTCAAAATAAACTCTTGAACTTACAGATGATGTCAGACGCAGGGTACCTACAGTAGGGCAAGGGTGCCTAGGCACTGGAGACCACTTTTGGGCTTCAGTGACTACGTAGATGCTCATAACCTGATTTTTGTAGTGTCACAAAATCTTCGTTGTTGCTTCCTGTTGATCACTTGATAGTCACACAATGAATTTCGAAGGTACCTGTAATCTATAAAATAGAATTTCACTTACACAAGCCCACAAAAAATATCAAATCTAAAAAGAAATATGTAATATGGAGATTCGGACTGACCCTGGCAGTCACCATGAGAGTGAACTTACAACCGATCTTTGCACTACATCTCAGACTCCATGTAGTTTTTGTGAGCGTGTGTAGAAATTGTTTCCTAGGACACCCTTGTGCAAGTTACACTTGATAGCGGGTTATATTTTCTCTAGAATACAAATGTGTGGATGGAATAGAATAAACTTCCCCTTCATATGTTGTGTATGTAAAGTATGCAATCCCTTATCCCTTGAATGGATGCTAGATAGATTCTTTGGAGTGCTTTTGGGGCCTTATGGATGCAATCTTAGGTGATATTAGTTATGCTTAGTGTTTTCTCCTTGATTTTGAACACATAACTATGTATTTATATGATTCCCTTGTTTGAATTTCGTAATTGACAACTGGAAGGCCAACCCATAAGTGAAAAAGATGCCCAAAAGATAAAAGAGACCCAAAAATAATGAGTAAGGTAGAAAAGGGCCAAGGGTGCCCTGATGGGATAGGGGCACTTGGGCACTATTGTATTGGCTGAGTGCTAGTGTCTAAAGCCATAACAGATAAATAACTGAAATTCAGACTGGGTTGTAGGGTGTGCAAGACCAAAGAGAAAGTAATAAAAAAATAAAATAGGCCAAAGATAGTTGTCAATTACTATTTTTCTTTCTTAGAAATCATGTAAATGCTAGTATGCTTTTAGGACCTATAAATTTACCCAAGTGCGTGATTTAGTGTCTCTAAAAAATAAAACAAAAGAATAGAAAAACCATTAAGGACAAAAATTGCATTGAGGAATTAGAAGATTTGATACAACTAACTCAAAAGGAGAAAAAATAAAAAGATGAGGAGGCCAGAAAGAAGAAAGAAGCATACAAGAAGAAACAAGAAGAAAATAATAATATGGTGGAGGATGAGAAACAAAAGGAAGAGCAAGAAAAAAAAAGAAAGAAGAATACATGAGGATGAAGGAAGAAGAATATAAGAAGCAAGAGAGGAAACAAAGAAGCAGAAGGAATAATCATATAATAAAAAGAAAGAGGAAGAAGAAGCAAAGAACAAGGAAGAGGAGAAAAATAAAATGGAAGAACAAGAGAGAAATAAAGAGGAGGAAACAAAGAGAAAAGAATAAGAGGAGGAGGAGAAGGAAGAGGAGGGACAAAATAAAGAAGAAGAAGAGAAAAAGTAAGAAGAGAAAAAGAAAAGGGAAGAAGAAGAGAGGAAGAAGGAAGAGGAGAAGAAGAAGAAGAGAGGAAGAAGGCACAGGAGAAAAAGAAGAAAAAATAAGAAGATAGAAAGAAGGAAGAGGATAAGATGAAGGAAGTGAAGGATAGGAAGAAGGAGGAGGAGGAGGAGGAGGAGGAAGAAGATAAAAAAAGACAAGAAGAGGAACAAAAGAAAGAAAGAACTGGAGGAAAAGGGAAAGGAGTTGCAAACATGGGAAAAATCTCAAATTACAGCCACATGAACAATTTAAGTGCCCCACGGTATAGTGTCAGCTCACTATCCATGGGATTCATTGGAAAAAATCAAACAATTCCTCTAGCAAATAAGACAAGAGAATTATATATTGTTACAACAAGGATTAGTAGAGCATAAACAAGAGGGATACACCATACATCTACACAAGTTCTCACCCATACAAAAGTATACATGTAACCAACTACTAGATCAAAGTGTCAAACAGGACTGGATGTAGAGGTGCGTAGTCATGGAGGAGGCAATGAATAGAATAGTGACATCTATCAAAATAGCCAAACCACAAATCAAGATTGATTTCAGCCTACCGATAGATATAGCGGCTAAACAAGCAGTCAAGGCAATTATGGCTGATAGTGCCACACTATAAGAAACAAAATAATAATAAAATTAGAGAAGAGAAAATATTGGAATATAAGGAGGAAATCATACAGCCTCAACCTATAGAAAATCAATAAAGGTAGAAGGACATACAGACATCCCCTACCGAGCTTGAGACAAAAGTTGCAAATTCCATGGCATACTACGCCTATGTCATGGGTTGGTAGGATTGACTCAGGAGGATAAGGTGGAATTGGAAAAATTATAACAATGGCTCAATAAGGAGTCCACGGAATATGATGTAACCATTGATGTTGATTGTACTAAATGAAAGAAACTTGTAGAATTTACAAAACAATACCACAAAAAACTGTAACAGCAGGTGGAGAAGATATAAGATATGCAAGAATATACTATCATGATGGACAAAGCCCTTGTGAGAATGCAACAAGAGTTAGTGGCTATGAAGAAAATATATAGCCAACTTTAATAAAATCCTTCTCCCATGACTATTCTTCTCATTTCCCAAGAAAATACTTAGCTCTAGGTATGTACGCAAGAAATCAAAGAGCATTTAAATCAATGGTACACATTTGAGAAGAACATCACTAATAAGTACACAAAGTATATTCTACAAGCTATCACATGAAGAAAGCACAACAATTTTTTTTGGGAGGCCATCATATCCTAGTAAACCCAGTCGAGTAAGTTGATTGAGGAAACATTTCCTTATGCCAGACATCTAAGTTCTAGTAAGTTGATACTTTGGTTCTTCCAAAATATAGTTTGAGGAAAAATTATAGACACACTTCAAAATTTTGAATGAATACATGGTTCTTCATATTTTTTTTGTCTCGAGGATGAGAGAACGTTTAAAGTCTGGGGATGATGTTGACAAGATTCTTCATCAATTTTGAAGACAATCTGCAAAGTGAAGGAAAACTACTAAATACTGAAGAACCACATGAGACACAAGAGAAGTTATGGATAGAAAATAAATTCACGAAAGACTGGAAAATCCACCGAACACAGTAAAAAGCCACAAAATTCTATCCAGATCCGCAAAACGTAGAAGACTAGAAACAGAATGAGGCTTGAACTAACAGAGTCATGACCAAAAGAAGTGTCTTTTAACTAATTTTGTAAGAGATGATATTTATTGTACTTAATCACAAATGGATGTATGAGATGTGTAATGTAGAATAATATAGAGAATATATAATAGAAACGAAGAGGAATTGAAATATATGAGGAATCTATGAGAAGTGTGTAAAAGACTAATGTAATATTTCTCGAGATATGAATAAATATTGACGGTTGATGCAATGTGTATAATTTGTTATGTTATATTACGTTCTTTCTTTTCATCCATTTGAATTTACATTATCTTTTCCTAACACATCCTTAACAAAAGGGATAACTTCTTAACTCTCACACTATTATTGAGGCTTAAGGTCAACAATCTCCTCCAACAATAACATTATGTACCTCGGGAGCATTCAAAATCTTCATCATGAGTTAAATAGGTTAGGACATGTCATCAACATCCTCTCAAAATCATCAACATTCACAACAACCTCTATAACCTCCATATTCATCATGACTCACTCCAATTTACAAGCACCACTAATTACGTCTTAAGCACCTAATTATCTTTCTCCAAAATTGAACAACTTCACACCTCAAAACATGTTATCAAGACTTCTTCAGAAAATTACTAGAAAGGTCTTTAGCGTAAGGCATGAGACCTAAAAATACTTTAATCTATGAAAATTCTTAAACCTACTTTAAGGAATAAAGAACTAGTCTTGAGAAAACTAGCCTCTAACACCTCAAATGCAACTTCCAAGCAGTTCCACCACTTTGAAAATTTCACTAGGGATCTGACACTCCTTCTCAAACACTCACATTTATATGTCATATGGATAAAATCACACTTGCATACTTGTTTCAAAAGAATCCTAATTGATTTGATTAGGCTATTAGGGCTTTCACATGGAAACACCTCCACAGATCAAACCAAGAGCACCAACACATCATACTAGACCATAACAAGTTATCAATGTCCTTTTAACATTGTTACAATATGTAAAACACTCTTCAAACCTCCATGACTAGTTTTGCATCCTTTAGGCCATTAGCTGTAGTTCAACTTAGAAAACATGTTACACTCATTTCTTGCACAAAACCTATCCAATTATTTTCATAGACATCTGTCACATATCCCAAGCTAGATCCCACCTATGTTCTTTCATCACGACACCTGCAACACATGCATGTAACTATAAATATTCAACTAAAGTTTTATGTATCTTACCAAAACAGCTGGAGCAACCACCATCAAAATGAGCTTTGATTAATTCTCTACAACCTTGAACCTTCACATTAGCTTTCCCATTTATTTAAGAAAATATAGCTATTACTTTGTTTAGTTAAATTCAAATATATACAGGCACAAATGATTAAATAATGATACAACACAAGTATATAAGCTAATAGATTCAAAACCCTAAGTACAATAAAAAGGGAAGAATGACTTAGATGATAATCGCTAAAATCCCGAAGTGTCTAATGCTGGAAAACTGGTAAACCAAACTATGAATCTATCAAAACAATGCAAAGAGATTTGCAGAAGTTTCGGATGTTCCTAGACTAGGGTGCTTAGGCAGGTTTTGTGGCACTTGGGCATTCAGATCCCTTACTTGGAGTTAGGGTTTGTGCAGAACATCTGAAACTGAATTTCAAAGGGTCACGAGGTTATTGTTGATCTTTGTTACCTGTCGCACAACTCTCGCAAATGTCACCAAAAACCTGCAATATAAAATCCACCTACCAAACCCCACAAACACATCAAACCCTAAAAAATAAAGATATAAAATGAGGGGTCAGATTATCCTCATCTCTTAAACTAGTGATCTTACGACTGAGTGTTACACTACATCTCAGACCCAATGTAGTTCTCTATGATTGTATGTGCAATAGTATCCTTAGGTGCTCTTGTGCTAATGATGTCAAAGATATAGCAGGTTATGGCTGGATAAAGTGCAAGAATGTGTGGATGTAATAAAAGAAACCCCTCTAGTGAAGTTTATCCGGATGTAAGAAGCCTAAAGAATGTGGTCCCTTTGTATGTAGATAGCCCAATAGTTGTTAGACCTTAATAATGGTATATATGATGTCTTTATATAGGGATCTCTTGTTTAAATTTTGACACTAGTAACATGCCATTCCAACTAGGACCTTAGGATAGGAGGAGGATAAACAAAAATGCCAACCAAAAATTTCAAAATAAAGATAAGAAATAAGCAGGATAAAAGCACCCAGTACTGGACAGAAGCACCTGGGTACTAGAGTGTAGTATGAGGCGCTAGTGTCCCATAGAAAATGACAAAAAAATGTGAAAGTACTAACAGACAAGGATCCATGTGACTTGACCATAAAACAGTGTAGCAGTGACATAATAAAAAGAGATGACATGTATAAAAGAGTAATAAAAGAAGACAATAGAAAACAAAGGGGGGGACAAACATGGGGATGTGTTACTAGTGAATACTCTTTTTGCTCAAGATCCATAAATAAAACATCATACTTGTTGACATAAGTAATATAGTAATAAGTGTGTGATTTTGTGTCTACATTTCCCCCCCTTTATGTTATTTGAATGAAATTCAAGTAGTGTAAATGAAGTAAGGAACATATTTGTGTGAAAGTTCAGAGAATCCCTTGTTGTATAAGTACGCACAGAAATAATGTGTAGCATGGAAAACCATGGATCGTCATGTCGATCCATGTAGTGTAAATAGAGATAGAGGGTCGTAATTAAGGAGCAATATAGAGAGAATTGATTATTCGATTCAGAGAATGTGGAGATTTTTATTTATTGCAAAGTGAATATTTGAAGGGGGGAAGGGAATGATCAATTCTCGACCTAATTTTGTATGTTGTGTGAATAACTTAAGGATTTGTACATCCTTGCTACCAGAGGAAGAGTGTAGGGAGAGAGGTCTATTTTTACCCTCCAACTTTAACTGCATCCTCCAAATATCAAACCGCTGCAAATGATATAAAGACCAATTTTTCTAAATTTTGATCCAAGGTTGAATAACCCACATAGGATCAGTATAAGAAAAGTAATGACGTCTCATTTCCCCCACTCCACAGATGTAAAATACTAGACAGATTACAAATTAGGTCATCTAGAAGTGTTAGAAATGTGACTCCCAAGTTAGGTCATCTGGGAGAGATTGTGATTATAAAGTAACTCCCAATTTAGGTCATCTAGGAGGAATAATAATGTAATGTAGCTCCCATGTTAGGTATCTAGGAGGAATGATAGAATGTGTTAATTTATTGATTAATGATTCACTTATTGATTGACTTTTGGTTGAAGTAGGGTACTCATAAAGATATTTTTTTCTATTATTGCCCCTAAGTTAGGTCATTAGGGGGAATTAATTTTGAAGTGATTGAGAGAGTATTCAGCTAAAAAAAAAATTGATGCCCCCGGGTTAGGTCATTAGGGGAATGAATTAGTCATGAGTAATAGAACGCTTGGAGAAAATTGTGCGTGTTCCCCCCAAGTTAGGTCATAAAGGGAATGAAAATGTATTTGAATGAATAGATTGAATGAAATCAAAGTAATAATTTTCATGGTGATGTACGCAGGATGTCAATTGATTGCTTAAAAACTGGAGAGGGATCATGATGTGATCCTGATTATATGCCCCCCCTTTTAGCAAAAAAGGTGAAAGGGCTTGTTGACAAGCACTGAGCCAAAAGAAAATATGCAATGATGAAAAAGTGTATGAATGATAGATAAAAGAGTGGTTGTAATATTACGTGAAAGGTAGTGAAATATGTGCTAGATTAGACCATACTATTGTGAAACATGTATTTATTGTAATAGTAGGAGGAATCCTTACGTGAATTCCATAAATGGGAATGAAAATGGAGTAATGAAGCTCAAGATATGAGTGAAAATGTATGTCATGTATTAGTGTGAGAGGTGGTAACAAATAATAAATATAGTATAGGGAAAATTGAAAGTTACTATATATAGCAGGGGTAAAAAGTGAATAGTAACTTCATTTGTATTGTTAGTGAGTTGAAAATTGAGCTCTAGACTTGTGACAATGCCACATATTAGAGCAGCAGGGAGAACTATATTTGAGCTATTGGTTGAGGCCGTGACAACACAGACAATTGATGAGTTAGTATGTATGGATATTTTTGTAAATTTTGATGAAAATGTGTCAGTTTCTCAATTTTTGTGTACATTTTTGTTTTTTTAATTTTTAGGCATTTTGTACCTAGACGGTAATGACTAGGATGCATATGTCCTTTAGGACACTAACGCCCATTTTTGGGTGCCAAGGTCCTGACTCTAGGTGTCAGAGTCTTGCTCCAGGGCAGTGTAGTCCTAGGAGTGATGATGGCATGTGTAGTGTGAATTTTTATGTTTTTGATGAATGTATATGATGTTTTTTATTAGAGTTTGACCTATATATGATTTTTTAATGCCGATATTTGTTGTTGCATTTTTTTTGTGTAGCAAGATATCCATTCTAGGGAGTTCTGTGGAGGTCGACATTTGAGTACTTTGTTGATGTTAGGGTTATCGAATAAGGAGTGGGATGTTATAGATTGTATCGGGTTGCGGCACATAATGAGGTTGGGGGAGGTGCCTCACAATATGCCCATGATCACAACACTATGTGAGAGAGGGTGTGCAGATATGTGCACATTTTGGTTGTTTAGAGACAAGATGACTATGACGTAGGAGAATGTATATCGCTTATTCTGATTTCCAGTAGTGGGGGAGAGAGTACAGGTTATGGCCATAGATGATGCTACAAGGCAAATGTGGGCAGCTAGGAGGTATTTTACAGGAAAACAAGTCCAGACAGAGACCCATATCAGTTTGGATGTGATTTTGAGATCAGGTGTTCCGCGATTGTGGAATTTTATTGCAGTGGTGATACCGTCGTCACTGGTAGTGGAGGGTGGTGGTGTGGGCATCTTGTATAAGATGCATGATATATGTTAGAGGATTGAGGAGCATGGTACAAGATTTACTTGGGAGAGATGTGTATTAGCCCCCTTGTATAAGGACTTATAAAGGTTTTCACATTATGAGCATGGGGTGGCCTTGGAGCCACCACATTATTACATGTATGTGTGTATGAGCATATTGTTATAATGAGACCACTTGATGGGCCATACGAAGAGTGGGTTAGCCCAGGGATATTTTTTGCAAGATGTGTAGGCATTTGGAGTAGGTAGATGGACACTACAACCTATAGATTTATGGTAGATCATATAAGGCTAGGGACTATTATATGGTGGACATATAGGGAGTATGGTGGAAGGGTCAAGAATGCATTTTAGTTACGATGTATTCATCTCACTATGTGGTTAGAGGATCACTTTCTTGGGGTAGCGGAGCTATTACAGTCTGAGCGAGTATCGAGATAGTTTGGTATGGCCCAAGATGTTCCTCCAGAACCATATGTGTGGTTGAGAACCATTAGGGCACCAAGGAGATCAGGTGTGAGACTAGGCCCCATAGGAGCACAGCTTGAGCATCTGGGGCTAGATGAGTGAGATGCGGCCATTAGGTTGTACTGAGGCATATAATTAATGGTGGGATACCCATAAGTGGGTATTATTGTTCCCTGTGATGGTAGATGTGGTGGGTGATCCAATAGCAGGAGGAGTAGAGGCTCATGTTCATGACGTTGATGTTGTAACAACAGTGCAGGCCAAACGTGAGTATGATTTGTTTTATGGTTTAAGAATTTGATTTGTGTGTGGTATATGGTATGTGCAAGAACTAACGCGTGGATTTTTTTTTGTAGGGAATGCATATTGGATGTTGATCGTTGATACATATATCCATACATTGATGTAAAATTTATCTCCTGATGTGCTCCCGAGAGGCAGGCTATTAGAGCAAATGGATGTGATTGTGGGAGAGAATGCTCGTTTGTTTGAGCCAATAGCAGTTGCATCAGCCACTTGTACTATGTTAGTAGGTGACTGAGACAATCTCAAATGAAGATGGAGTGGGTGAGATATGCCTTAGGTAGTGTGGCTTTAGCCCAAGATGTATTTGCTAAGGCATTTTGGATTTGCAACGCCGGTCATGTTTGTGGATAAACGGAGCTTTCCTTAACACAAAGTCGTTTAGAGTGATATAGGAGTCACATGATTAGTGACGTACAGATTGAGCAAAGAAACATCTAGTTCTAGGGCTTTCGTGATTGCATTTAGTGAAAGTGAGGATGATGATGTATGATATATTGATTATACATTATATTTTTTTATGTATCGAGGCATGGGGACTTGCCCCCCAGCAGTTGTATTTTTGAAATGATGATTTTGATTGATATATAGAGATGGATGTTTTTGGCACTATTGTATATTGTTGTTATTTATTTATGTATAATTTGATAATGGTTTTTTCGATATTGATTTGTTTTGTGTGATGTATGATGATAGTTGTTTTAGATATTGATGTGTAATTTGCAATGTGTTTTTCAGCGATGTGTGATTTTTTATTTTCTTTGTGTAATAGATGATGATATAAAGTGGGTGATGATGTATAACATGTGATATATAGACATATGAAATAGTGATAGAATAAACATAACGTAGTATGATTATGATAGGACATAGTAAAAATGATGCAAAATAGTATTGAAAAGGATGTATCGAGATGTATGTAAGCATGTGTGTAAGCATGATGAAGAGATAGAGGGGGAAGAATAAGTGTGATTCCCCCTAGCGTGTGTTTAAAAAATGATGAGGTTCATTTATATAAGACCCCTTAGCAATCAAGAATGAACCATAGAACAAGAATGCATCGTCAAGAAATGGTTTGATAGCGTATGTGAGAAAGATAGAACATGAAGTGCATCACATATATAGTGAGAGATGTGAGGTTCTTATTATATAGATCCCTCAACATTCATGTAAGAACCTTGAGAACATGAGTGCATTGTCAGGAAATGAGGTGATATTAAAGAAATAACCTACCAGAGATTGAGAGGTTGACGAGGTGTGGTGGAAGCATGTGAGATGGTAGCAGTGTGAGCATATGAACCAAACTAAATATATGGTAAAGTAGCAATGATGAATGGAGATGTGGAAGCAAGCAATGGAGATGTTGACATCTTAGGCAGCCAATGAGAAGATGTAGCATCATGTGATGAATGTGATGGTGTAACAGTGGAAGCACTAGGTGGAGGATGTGAGTGCAGAATAACCTTAGGTGGTGAGCAGTAACCTTAGGTGGTGGAGATAAGTGAATTGAGTCTGAAGCATGCCTATGCAGAATAGGAGTTAAATACCACTCACGAGATAAAGACTGCTTACGAGAGAAAGGAAAAAATATAATGATACCTTGATCTTTGAGTTGTAACTTGTTTTGTAGATCATAACAGTCATTGTCTTGATGGCCATTGATGTGATGGAAGTTACAATAGGGGA
The DNA here is from genome assembly GCA_019776745.2 of Taxus chinensis. Taxonomy (NCBI): domain Eukaryota; kingdom Viridiplantae; phylum Streptophyta; class Pinopsida; order Cupressales; family Taxaceae; genus Taxus; species Taxus chinensis. Next base: position 222,430,504 of record CM034151.1, read on the forward strand.
GATCACATTGACACTGTAAGAAATGAGGAGGATGGTGCTGGTTAAATGGAAAGAAAATTACGTGTTTATCTAATAAAACATGCAACACATTATGAGGTTTTGGAACATGTGGAAATTGCAATGGTTTTCAAGTAGTAGTAGATGAAGTCTTTTGTGGAGACCTATGTAGAGTAGAGGAAGGATGTTGACGTGGTGGTCGAGATGGAACATGCTTACATGGTGGAGGAGAGGGAGACCTATGAGGACATGCTCAACTGTTGGAAGAGGAGAAGAGACCTTATAAGTAGAAGTGGAAGCAAGAGTAGGAGGATCTATAAAACATGCAAAAATCAAGTCTTGTTCTAGATCGATGAATCTATAACATAAAAGTGTAAATGATTCACATGTGTCATATTGCAATTGTTCTTTGAGTGCAGGGATCAAGCCATGACAAAAGATGAATTTATTTTCTAAGTCAATTGGCTGAAATAATAATTGATGCATGTAAGAATTGAAGTGTAAGATATAGTCTAAAATAGGCTCAATTTTTCCTTGATGAAATTTAGAAAGTGATCATGAGTGATTCTAGGACCATTGTTAATCATGAATCTCCTAAGAAAAGTGTCTTCCATGTCATAATATGTGTTGATAGACCCAAAAGGTAAATGTGTATACCATTGGAGAGCATCATCGACAAGACTATGGTGAAAGGCCTTGAGTAATAATTGATCATTGGAATAAGAGGCCATAGTAAGATGATAATGCTTGAGATGTAAGTAATTATTTCCAGTTCCATCAAAGCAAGTGAATGTAGGGCATGAAAAAATCCTTAGGAAAATCTGAATTATGAATTTTCTTAGGAATAGGGTTTCCATGAAGAGAATTGTTATCAATAGATGCATAATAGGATTATGTTTCTAAAGTGAGAGATTTGACCTGAGATTGCAATTGACCAACAACATGCATGGGTAATAAGATATCATGTGATGGAATGGTAGGTGAAAGAAGAGGCACATTAAGTGGTTGAACCTTTCCATTGTGAGTTATCATTGGAATTTGTGGAGGAATAGTGGATGTGGAAGGAGGTGTAGAAGATGGAGACTCAATAGGAGTGCTAGATGGAACCTCCTATGAGATGATGAGAGGGGTGGTGATAGGAGTAGAAATAGGAGGTGAAGAACATGCAGGCTTGATAGAAACGCTAGATGCAGATTAAGGAGTGGCAACGAGAGGAGGAGAATCATCATGCATGACATTGGAAGCAATATTAGAAGTAGAGGAAATGAGAGTAGAAAATTCACACTCAGCAGTATGTACAGAAGGATCATCTTGACTAATATGCTCATGATCGGAAATGGAATCTATGTCACTATCATCCAAATTTTCAAAAGCATTTATTCTTATAAACTATCATCAACATAAAAATAAGTAGAAGAACTAGTATGAGATACATCATTATAAACACTAGGAAAAATATGAGATAAAGCATTAGATTCATCTAGACAATGAGTAGAAACCACATCATATACATGTGCATTTACATTTTTAGAAATATAATTAATTGCATCTAGAGGAGAAGAAATATCACCAAAAATAGCATCTATAACATGAGTATGCATACCAACAGTGGAGGAAAACTCAATAGCAGTAGGATATCCTATGGGATAACAAGGTTTATAGCTCATAAAACATTTTGCATCTTTATGTGAAAGGATGAGAAGACCATATTCATTAGGAGTAGTAGTGGGAAGGTGGTCTTCTCTAGTAGCAATATTACGGTAAGTTTCATTAGTAGCTTGAGAACAGAGATAAAGATCAATAATTTCATCCACAATAACCTCATCATCAAGGATAGTGTTCACACTTTCATGAGACATAGCCTGACTAGGAGGATAATATTGATCCATGAGAATCATAGGGAAATGAATTCAATTATGATTGGGTTCATTAAATGATTTAAAAAAATATAGCTATTAAATTATTTTGTTAAATTAAAATATGGCATAAATGATTAAATAATGTTATATCACAAACATATAAGCTAATAGATTCAAAACCCTAAGTACAATAAAAAAGGAAGAATGCCTTAGTTGATAATTGCTAAAATCCTAAAGTGTTTAATGTTGGAAGACTAAAAAATAGGAATTTTCAAATTTTCGCAGTCCCACACAAAAAATTGCAGAAGTGTCATATATGTCTGGACTGGGGCACCTCGGTAGGTACTGTGGTGCCTGGGCGCTAGGATCCCTTCTTGGGTGTCAGGGTCTGTGTAGAACCTCAGGGGATGAATTTTGGAGGGTCACAAAGTTGTCACTGATATTTGCTTCTTTTTGCTAGTATGTCACATAACCCTCACAAATGTCACCAGAAACATGTAATATAAAATCCACCTATAAAACCCTACAAGTGCATCAAACCCTAAAAAATAAAGATGCAAAATGAGGGGTTGGATTAGCCTCAACTTTCAAACTAGTGATCTTATGACTGAGTGTTACACTACATCTCAGACCCAATGTAGTTCTATGTGATTTTGTGTGCAATAGTTTCCTTAGGTGCCCTTGCACCAATGACATCAAAGATATAGCAGGATATGGCTAGATAAAATGCAAGAATGTGTGGATGTCATAAAATAAACCCCTCTTATGCAGTGTATGCAGATGTAAGAAGCCTAAAGAATTCAGTCCCTTTATATAACCTAATAGTTTTCATCCCTTAATAATGGTATGTATGGTGTGTTTATATAGGTATCTCTTGTTTAAATTTTCACACTAGTAACACAACATGCCGACTAGGAACTCCAGATAGGGGAAGGATAAAAAGTGCCCAATACTGGACAGAAGTGCCTAGGCACTAGTGTCCCAGAGAAAATGATGACAAATGTGAAAGTACTAATAAACAGGTATCCCTGTGACCTAAAAATAAATCAATGTAGGAGTGACATAATCAAAAGAGACAACAAATATAAAAGAGTAATAAAAGAAAACAATAAAAAACAAAAGGGGGACAAATAGGGGGGTGTGTTACCAGTCAATACTCTTTTCACTCAAGATCCATACGTAAAACATCATACTTGCTGACATAGTAATATAGTAGTAAGTTCATGATTTTGTGTCTACATCCATGCCATTACATGCCCAAACTCTTCATATCTTTGTTATCACTCTGAAACTAGGGTTTTAGGGAGGCTTTATACCTATTTTGCTTCTTAACAATTTTTCACAAATGATAGGACAAAATTTTACCTCATTCCAAATGCAAAATAATCTTAACACCATGCCTCAACAATGATGAATGGCTTAGGTTCCCATGCATATTTTTCATGTGTGAATGAGCTCTTCAAATATTACCCTCAAGTTGGGAATGATTGTTTTGAGATCTCGGTAGAGCTCAAAACACCTTTTCATGTTTTGTCTTCAACCTCCTAAACTAAAACTTTGTACACACTTCTAGGATGACCTCCTTCATGCTTTCCAATGCTCATTCATGCATTCTTATCTCTGAAACTCACTATGAACCATGGTTTACCCATGCCTACTTGCCTTGCCTTCATGATCTTACATCAATAGAACCTTTAACATGCACTATTCCTCTGAGTCTTGACCTTATAGACCTTCCACACCTTTTATGCACTCTCATTACTCCAATAATTCTCAAATTATCCTTCAATGCCTCATATCTCAATATAATACCAATTACTTACACTACGTCTAGGATTAGGCCTAATTAGGCTTGTATCACCACATGCCTTACTGAAACTGACCTTGATATCACCTTGTGGACACTCACACACCTTTGACATATCTATCTAAACATGTTAGCCATCATAACAACCTCTGAACAACATTTAGAGCTCATATAAAACACCTCTTTCTTGAACCATGCATCAAACCATGTTATATACACCAGGATACCATGTCATATTACCAAATAAATACTTCATGATACCAAACTAGGACACTACCAATCAACCTTTAAGCTTCTTGATGAATGAAACCTCATGCAAAATTATATGTCACCTGGACACCTTTTTCCATCAATGTCACTTAGCATCAATGACAACAACACTTGACACAATTTTTAACATAGACAAGATGTACTAGTTAAAGAATCTTCATTTCCATCTTTTGATAAATATATTATTGATGAAATGAATCAAGCACAAGAATATGGTCAATATATACATGAACCATATATTTTCCCTTCTCAACTATAGTATATATTTTTTATTGATTGTGTCATGAATCATGGATGGGCTTATGTCATTCAAATAGATTCTTGATCAAAACGTCATTTAATGGATTTTTATGCAATGCGCAATGAACAATATGTTGGTACATTACAATAGACATTGGAAGTTGATGATGGTAAAATTGAGATTAGAGGATTTGAAGAAGTGACTTCATAGCCTAATGAAGAGCTTTAAATTGATGTTGGGGAGGCTAATGAAATAAATTATGATGAGGATGAAACTAAAGCAAATGCATATATGAATTATAAATAGCTCCATTCAAATGACACATAAGATGATGATGACTTTCCTTTCAAAATTTAAATGTTTTGTTTAAGATTTTGGTTCATTAGTTCATGCATACTTGAATAAGTATCAATGTACATGCAAACTCTCTTACAGATAAGGTAGCTATTTTGGCCCAATGGAAATTCATTGTGGTGTGCAATAACAATCAATTATGCTCATATTGATGTTTCTTAGTATATCTTTTTGGTTTCATTGTTATAATATTAATATGGATGTTTTCTAAAGTCATATCATGAATATTATATCTTAATTCCTAGAGATATTATAAAGATAAAACACCTCATTTATCTTACTACTCGATTATCTTATCCTTGAGTTGGTGAAAGAAATTGTCATTTTGTAAATTATGTGTTTCCACCAACACTCATGGGGCTACACCCCTACTTGTGTATGGGGAGGCTCCCATTATTGAATGTAACTATCATAATTCTATAAAAATGTTATGGGGTGGTCCAAATAGGTCTAGGGATCACACATGTAACACTTCACTGAACCTGCATGGAAAAGTACTTGTATGGGGTACAAGCGGGAAAATTACAAGAATGAGGGGTGAAGGAGAGAAATTAGGAAATGGAAAGGTTATTGTTGTGAGTATGAAATTGTATATTTCACACCCAATAACCGAAGTAATTCAACATTCAATTGGAGGAAAGAAACAATGAAACATATAGTAAAGATCAACAAACCTAGACACGCAGTTCTTAGATTCATTCATCAAATATACAAATCTCTTTCTTGATCACTATGCTTACAAAGTGCATAAAATAGAGAAAATAGAAGAACACATGAGAGAGGGAAATGGGAGAAAATTAGCTTTTATTTCTTGTGTTGGTGATACAAACCTCAACACCCAAATCACAATCCACAATTACTACCAAGAACTAAAACTCCATATCCTTTGGGATAGATAATCCATCCCAATTTAGAGAAATGTGAATTGACCTTTCATCTACCCCCCACATGACTCCTTATGATCTCATTCAACTTGTGACTTTACATCTTCCTAGGAAGTGAAAATCAATTTCCCTTTTTTTATAAATCAAAGGGAATTTTACATATAACTTTAGAAAGTCACTTAAGAGAATGAGACAAAATACAATGATTACGCTCAATGAATAATTAGAAAGGGGAGAGAAGAAAGAGGGAGAAAGAGAGAATAAAGGATAATTTTTCATATCTGATGAAGAAGATCCCTACGATGAAGAACTTTTATGATTCATGATCCTTGATGAGAAGTCTCTAAAATGAGCTCTTGCTCCTTTAATTCCTTGCTAAATTGAGTTATCGCAATTTTCAACCTATCTGCATCTAGAATGCACATGTATCCCAACACCTTGGTCCATGCCCTGGGAACCTCAATGATATTCTTAAATTGAATGAGCCATCCTTCATGGTCCTTTTTAATTTCTGAAATGTAACTTTTGATGTTGGACAAGGAATCTAAGCTATCTTCATTGAAGGAAAGAGATTCACCTGCCTCTTTCTTAACTAGCTCCCAGAAGGAAACAATCAGCTCCTATGATGATGATTTTTTTAGTGAGTAGAGGGAACTCAAGTTTTTAAATGCAATTGTAGGCCTCGTGAGATCAAGATCTTGGAAGCATGTTTTTGAAATCAGCTCACCGAGGAAAGATTATGGTGAATCCAAATTGACTAAAGAATTGTAATGACTGCCCTAGATTTAAATTCAACTAACATATTAACTCTTTTCAAATCTCCTCTATCTATACAATTTTTCTTGTTTTCAATTGTTGCACCTTGTGATGTCCTATCTTGTAACTAGACACACCTGTGATCAAATTAATGCCTCAAGGCCTCTATAAAGGATGAATTTCCCTTTTTGATATATGAAACCATCACACATACATGTGAAGATGTTAAAAAGTAGCGAGATGAATGAAAATGGAGATAACTAAGTTTTTTTGCACCCAAAATAGAGACTTTTTATTTCTAACAGGTGCAACCATGACCTATTATTTTGGGAAAGTTCAACTATTTTATTCAAGTTTGAAATTCTTGATCATATGTCATACTCAGTTTAACTTAGTTAATGATGCTTTTCTATTTTTTGAAACTTTCTATTTTTACATAGTTTCCTTTTATTTTTTGTCTTTTCAACTTTTTGCCATTTTAGTTAAAATTGTTTATCATTTTCATTGTTTTCTAAGTGCGTTGTTTTCAAAGGACTTGTTATTTTTAGTAATTTTATATTTTTAGTAAGTAAAGATACCAGATACTTACTATTTTTTGAAATAACACTTCCCCACCTTGGTTTGTAAAGAAAACAGCTTCACTAGAATAGGCTTGCTCCCGGGATTTCGTGCTCCAAATTTTACCTTAATCTATCTGCCGAAATGTCAAGAAACTTAAAAAGTAAAAGCTAGGGAAAAAAACAAGGGTTTACTTCCATTAAAAATTTATACCATCATCTAGTTTTCTATTAGAGTCTTCTTGTACGCACCTTGGATGAGGATCAATTGTAAAAATCTTGTTCAAATTCGTTCACCCATTTGAAAGATATGAATGTTTCAAGTTTTGAAGCATACGACAATTATGGAGAGATTTGGGCAAAGTTTCTAGAAAATTTGTAGGTTTAATAGAGGTTTCTTACTCACCATCCATGTATTTCTCATAAATAAATGAGGTGGGAAAAATTTATTTTGTGTTTAAAACTTTCTGGCAGTACTTTCCATTCACGGGCAAAAAAGAAATGAGAAGCAGTGAGGAAAAAATACTTAGTGAAATTTTGAGTTTTACAATATACATGCATGGGATGCATTTTCTTGTCCCATCTATCCCCTTTGGATAAGGATAGAAGGGAAAGAAAAATTTACCTTGACCTAGGCTTGACAAGTGGCATCCGTTGATTCACCGACAAGGAAGTGTGGAAAAACACCTTTATAGCACCCGGGGGTTGAGACTGGGTCACATGAGGGACCATGGCATGAGCAAGGATGGGGAACATTTTATTATCCCATCTATTCTCAAGGGACAGGGACAAAGGGGGCAAAACAATTTACCCCTGATATGGAGGTGACAAGTGGAAATCAATGATTTGATGAAGTTAGAGAGGAGGAGGGGCTTAAAAATTCCTTACGAAGCGAGTTTCAAGTCACATGAAGAACCATGGGCTAGGAAAAGTATGGGGAACATTTTATTATCACATTTTTTCCTAAGGGATAGGGACAAAAGGAGCATAAAAATACGCCCTCACCCTAGGTTGACAAGTGGCATTGTTGCATTAGTCAATAGGAAGGGCTGAAATGAGGTGAAAAGGACTTAAAATGCATCATGGATCTTAAACAAGGTCATATGATGAACCAGAGGGAAAAAATAGGGATAGGCACAATTTATCGTCCTATTTTTTCCCAAGGGATAGGGATAGAAGGGACAATAAAATGTGTTATGAACTTGGAGGTGGAAAATTGACCTAAGTATGAAAAACATACCTCACGAGAGAGAGATGCTTGTCGGAAAAGTTTTAAGAGCTCTATGAGGTCAATTTTTTATAAACCCAAGATACTTGTGAAGACAATAGGATGGGTTCCAAGATCCATTTCTTCCTAAAAACTCCTCAAAAATTTCCTTATTTATCTGGACAACAAGGTGTGCATGCTTAAAATGGGTCGTGGAAAGAATCGCCTAGGTCTTGTGAAATATATGAAAGAATAATCATTTATATCAATGAATCATCTTTCCAATTATATCTTGTTTGACCTCTAACTCCTTACAGAGATCTCAGAATCATCTGTTGAAGCTCAGGTACTATTTTGAGCTACAAGCTCCTTCACCTTCAAAAACACACTTTCACTATACTTGTTCATAAACCTTAAAATCTTCCCTAGAATTTCCTAAATCACTTTAAATATGTTATATACTCTTCAAAACCACTTCCTAATGATTTTAATCCTTCAACTTTGTCCCGGAGGATGAAAGGCTAAAAATAGCCTTTTTAGGTCTACTGAAGAAGTTGCCTTAAGAAGCATTTCACCGAAAGAATTCCATGAACTTATTATCATGTTTAAAACACTTGGGAAAAGTTTTTATGATAAATATGAGGACCTTCAAGGGTAGATATCTTCCACATAGTGTAGATACTGATCCGAAGATGTTCTTAAGAGGGTTTTCAAACAAAATTTTGACACTAGGGTAAAGTAGTCATGTTTTCAAATTTGAATTTTCCCCTTGCAAAAATGCATGAAAACAACTCACTCTAGCTTGGGGACATGTTCTTGATCAATCCTAGTGAGGAAAAAGTAAGCATGAATCACAAAATCTCAAGACACTACGTGGATTAGTGCCTTGTCCATTGGGATTATAGAGTCATTTCTTCCAAACACACACAAAAAAATAAGTGAAAGGGAAACATACCAAAGTGGGAAATAACACACAACAGAAAGGGGAAGTATATATAGGGGAGGGAAATTTACAAAGGTGGGAAAATAATGTAGACATACCCAGAGATGGGTTGGGATAATTACACACCATCATGGAACAATGGACTAAAACTTGGCCTCTGGAGCTTGAAGGTCACTATATGATCATACCATGATTTTGTAATGGATTTACATGGTTTGAGAAGAAGGATACATACCAATAATCCATCTTCATAATTATATTACACTAAAAACATCCTTACATCCACTGAATAATTTTTTTCCTTCTTGGAATCCCTATACCTTATCACTTACACTTGGTGTTTTGAGATCACGAGAAACCATTCCTTTATGTTCTCAAAAGTGGGAACATTGGTTTTGTCATAGAAACATTTTTCATCCTTGAATTGAAACATGAAATCATCTTTTGATTTAATGAGACACATAGAGGAATTTATAATAAGATGATTCACTTCCTGATCAACTTCTTCGAAACTTTCACTTTGTCACTCGAAGCAAGTGCTTTCAAAAACGGAGACTATATCAATAACATGGAGGTCTTCATCATCCTCAAGTGAATTTTAGCGGCATGGAAAAATGTTCAAGACCATCAGGGACTCTATAAATGGTGATTGCAATCTGATTTTTAACAATTTCACAAATTCATGCACATTCTTGCTTTGTAGCCCAAAACAATTTTTTTCAACACCTATTGGCTCAAAATTGACTTTATTGTTGTTTTCAAAACTACATTTCTTGATTTGGTCATGAAAACATTCATCAACCTTGAGTGAATATTGTAGTATGGATTCTTGTTCTGAATTTGTAGGGCATCCAATGGTGGTGAGAACAAGTTGACCTTGACTCAACTCATAAGACTCCTACACCTCTTCCTTTTATCTTGAACAAATACCTTTAATACAAATTTGTTCAACATTTTCTTTACTATAATCCTCCATGACGAAGATGTTACCTTCAAGATTGAGGAATTTCCATAGGATATTCTATAATTTCCTTCTTCTTTGGTTTCTCAAGAATGCACTCATATTCACAAAATGAGGAAGGTTAAATCTTACCTTCATGCTCATGCTAAACCTCCATGGAACTGAGGAGAACCTCAAACTCATTCAATTTCTTTGTATCATCATCAAAAATTGGTGCATGGGAAGTAGAAACACAACTTACCTAACACCTATCTAACATATCTATGGCCCGAGTTAGGATCTCAAGACTGATTTTAGGGTCTTCAGTTATTTTCATAGTCTTCAATATGTCTTGTAGAGATAATTGCTCCAAATCTACCATATGCTCATTTTCATCTTCATTAGAAGGGTCATTGCATTTTTCTTAAAGGAAATGATTGAAAATATGATTGACACATGTCCAAACTTCATCTAAAACATCCTTGTTCTCCTACTCTACATTTCTTGTCATCTAAGGATCACCTTCTTATAAGAATGGGAATACTTGGTTTTCAACATTCTCTGACAAAGAGAATAGATATAAGTTATGCAAGAATGGCACAACTTTGACCTCAAAATCAATTTCATGATCATCCTCATGATGGGAGGTAGATAACCATTGTATGAACATGAGAAAAATATTCAATCATCTTGATACTTCCTTTGGTGAGCGTGTGATGACATCATCTCCTTCAGTGATAATGAGATCAAGTTAGAGATTATGCTTCAATTTTATCATTCTCTTGGTTTCAAAAAATAAATTTTCCTCTTCTATTTGTTCATCCATTTTTGTATTGAGAAGGGAACTTGATTCTTTAACTATCTCCATTTCATCATCAATTAAAGAAAAAATTAGGAAAAGAAATTATCCATAATTACCTTGAATTCATCATTTGGAGTCCAGCATGAAGGATAGACTTCTCATACTTCATTATGTGTTATGGAGTCCTCAGAAAATCATTGGATCATATGTCATAACAAAACCTTTCTCTCTTGAATCTATTATTTCTTCAGCAGGTTGTGCCTCGAACCAAAATGAGTTGATGAATGGAGATTAACCAATGTTGTGATTTCTTCATCATCCTTCAAGGTGCTGATTTAATTCTCATCAAAAGGTCCAAGGATGTGACATTCATCATAATTATCCAAGAATATTCCAAGGATGAACACCTCAGTAGTGCGGACAATCATCAGGATCTTCCTCCAAAGGAAAAATCTCCTCTTCTTCCTCATTGCTATGAAATACTTCAAGTTGTTTGTATCTTTCTTGCATGGTTTTAGCATATTTCATAATTTCAAGGTAGATTTGGGGATCTGAATTTCCTTGTGCGATACTCACAACTCTTTGCACATACTCAATTTTCAAGGTTTTTCCAATTCTTCATTTCCATATACAAGGAAATCATCCCAAGGAAGAGAGATAAATGACATGGCTCTGAGTTTTCTTGTTCAGCTGTGTGAGGTTGAAAATGTTACCTTCAGATTAGATTCATAGTATTTTTTCACTTCATACAACATCTTATACGTTATTTGCATATTTTTCATCAGGTTCTTACCTTTTTCCTCATTAGCAAGTCCCATTTTCTTTCCTTTAGCATTATTTTTCTTGAACTAAAGCCACCAGGATTTTATGATAGGTTCTTCACAGAAAATAATTTTCTTCATTCTAGATAGTATTTCCTTGATTTTTGGAGACATGCTACTACCCATATTTCCCTTGTCTAATTTACATATTTTTTCTTGAAGCAAGAGATCTTTTTGTTGTTCTTGAATTCTCATCCTTGGAAGAACTAGTCCAGAATAATGGTTGATTACGACATTTACATTTTTGTCAGTCATCTTCTTCTTATTCTTCACTATCACTCATTGGTACCAAACTCCAATATTAAAACTTTTTCATTATGTTGCAATAAATGAATGTGACACAGATTCGTTCCTTGATGGAGTCGCCTTCAAAATTCAATTTTTCTTTGAAATCTAATTTTTTGTGTTTTTGTTTTTATACTTTTTTGTATTTTCAGAGATCTTTGCGAGTATACTTGGGAAAATATCTACCTAGTGGAGTTGCCAAAAATTGTTGTGAAATAATTTTTCACATGGAAAATTAGTGTGTTTCCACCAATGCTCACTGAGGGCTACACCCCTCCTTCTTGTGTATGTGGAGGATCCCATTATTGAATGTAAACTAATATAATCCTATCTAAATGTTATGGGGTGGCCAAATAGGTCAGGGATCACATAGGAACACTTCACTAAACCTCTGGAAAAGTGCTTGTACAAGGTACAAGGGAGGAAACTGAAGTGATGAGGAGTGAAGGAGAGAAAGTAGGAAAGGGAAGGTTATTGTTGTGAGTAGGAAATTGTAGAGTTCAAACCCAATAACCTGAGTAGTTCAACATTCAATTAGATGAAAGCAACAATAAATCATCTAACAAGACTAACAAACCATAAACACATGATTCATTAGGTTCATTTATCAATGACACAAAGTTCCTTCTTGATCACCATACTTGTAAAGTTACAAAAGAGAGAATAGAGGAAACATGAGAATGTAAAATAGGTACGGAAGACTGGATGATTTTATTAATAATCAATCAACTTGTACAATAGTTTGTGCTATAATATTTATATATATTGGACAGCAATATACAAAAAAAGAATGGTGTTCCACATATGCAACAATAAACTGGAGATTACATAAGCTTCCAAAAGAACATACGAGAAGTAGAATAAATCAAACAGATAAGTGTTACAACTATGTAACAATATAACCTACGAGATAATATGACAAATATGGTTAACAAACCATATAACAATTAATACTTAAATAAACTAACTATACAATGCATAATTATCCTAAGGTAAAATATATTTACCCTAACAGATAAAATGAAATGGAATAATGTAGATTTTATTTCTTGTGTTGGTGATACAAAGTTCAACATCCAAAACACAATTTATAATTGTTACAGAGTAGAAATTATCAAATCTAGGATCCTTTGGAATAGAGAAGTCATTCCAATTTATAGCCTTATGAATTGACCTTTCATCTTCCCCCCACATGAATTTTATGTTCTTATTCCCCTTGTGACCTTTCAATTTCCCGTAAAAGAGATGAATTAAGTACCTCTCTTATAATTTTTAGAGATTTCTTTTACAATTTACAAATATTGTCACTTAATTGAATATGAAAAAATACCGTGATTGTGTACAAAGAAGAATTAGAAAAAATGGAGAGAAGAGAATAAGGGGAAAGGGATTGACTAGTCTATTAAATAATTTGATTCTAATGTAGAACTTGTTTCTTTGAGACATGGTGGTCATAATCTCCTCCTATTTCCAGATGCAAAGACACCTCGGATTGCCGAATGCGTGTTTAGAAAAACTATTTCAAGACCTCTTGATGTGAGCTTGGGATGAATCACAGACCTCACACATGATGATGCATTCTTCATCTCAAAATGAGAGTTAGTATCACTCTCTTGCTCCTTATACTTTTGAAATTGTCATTCGTGATGCATAAACCTCTTGATGTGTGTATTCTTGTCTCATACACTACACTGTGACATTGCAAACTCTTCCTTTACTAACCTTTGATATGTGAGCTCTTGAAGGAAGAAGTATGAGCTCATAACTAGTTCACCTAACTCACCCCTCATTTTACCCCCAACCAACTATCTCATTTCAATTAGTTCAAATCAATCGTCTCATCGAGCTCGCCTCAACCAACTCACTGAGCTTACTTTAACCAGCTCATTAAGAGATGATGATGGATCCAAATAGATGAATGGGCTATTATAATATCTTTAACTTGAATTATAATTGATATTTTGAATATTTTCAAAACTCTTTCAACTGCACAATGTCCATGGATTTTACCTTTGACACCCTGTGATGTTCTTCCTTACTTCATGACATAATTGGGATCAATATGATGCTTCAAGGTTCTTGTGAAGAGTTATTTTCCTTTTTTAAGCTATGAAACCTTGTGAGGATGTCAAAAAGTGGAAAGATGAGTGAAATTAGAGCCAACTGCAACTTTTTGCATCCAAAACAAACACTTTCTATTTTTAGTAGGTAAGACAAAGACTTGTTGTTTTTGGTAATTTTGCCCTATTTACCTTCCTAGTGCTTCTTTCCTATCTGGAGGATAAAAAATTCCAATAATTATCCTTATTTGAATAATTTCTATTTTTAAACATGCCCCACTATGGAAACATGTTGTTTTCAGCAAGTGCACTGCGGGTGTCAGACTACGACGAAAAAGGTATTAAAACTTTGGGTTTTATTCTAGGATTCTCCGCTCCAAATTTTGGATGATTCCTTCTTCTGAAAAATCTAGAAAATTAAATTTCATCAGAGGCAGAAAAATACTGAGAAAAAATCAGTCCTCTATATCTCAAAAAATCAACAACTTCATCGTGTAAAAACTAGTTTCCATTAAACTAAATTTTTCGAAGACCCTTCCATCCGATTTTCAGATGATTTCACCTGCTAGATGTTCAAGAATTTGAAAATTAATTGAGGATGGTAGAATGTTTATGAAAAACATATTCCTCTGTATCCCTATAAAATTGAGTCTTCGTGGCATGAAAAATTGTTCACACAAAACTAGACAAGGATTGTTCCCTTCAATTTTCAGATGATTCCGCATGTCAGATCCTCAAGAAATGAAGAGGTTCCTGATTGTCCTTTTGCTACTACATCATGGAAACCATTAATGGTGGCTTTAATATTTGAAAATCCTTACATGAATTCTTATATGAAAAACACTTGAAATTTATGCACTCTCGGGCTTTGAGGGACATGCAGCAATCAAATTTGAAGTGGCAGTAGCTAGGGCATGGAGCAAGGTTTTGGATGGATGTGGGAGTATTTATTTTGATGTCATATAAAGAACCATGAAAGGGGCTGAAGGTTAGGGCACATTTTCTTATCCCCACTGTCTTAAGGATAATTGGGACATTTGAGACAGTTGGGACAGTTGGGAAAATTGGGACAGTAAAACTCATGACAAATAAAAACTTCAAAAAATTAATCTAAGGAGTCAGAGGGGAACATTTGCTTCTCCCATATGTCCTAGGGATAGTTGGTACAGTTGGGATAGTAAAACCCATCACCTATCCAACTGAGAAAATGGCTGAGTATGGGAAACTTGAGACCACATTTCCCAAAGCTCCAGATGGTCATTTTTGGTGAACTCTTATATAATTTTGACTCCCAACGTAATTCGAAGAATAGTGAGAGGGGTATCGTCCATCAATTCTTCCTGTAACTCCCTTAAATGGCTCAATTTTCCTCGGGATTACAGGGTGTGTCTTCACAAATTTATCTTCCCTTAGAGATACTTGAGACTTGTGAAATATTTGAAAATTACATCATGTTTAGGGTTCTTAAATATTTCCACTTAGATTTTATTTACTCTTAACTCATTATAGAGCTCTCAGAATCATCCATGGAAGATCAATTCCCATATATAGCTCTTCATTCCAACTACTCCAAAAAACCTCCAAGACTTCAAAAAACAATCTAAGGAGGGGAAGGGGTGCATTTTCTTTTCCCCCCTATCCCCTATGTCACAAGGACAAGAGGGAGAGTTGGGATAACTGGGACGATAAAACCCACCACCTATCGAACTAAGAAAAAGGCTAAGTCCTTGAAACTTGAAAACCCTTTTCCCAAAGCTCCAGGAGGTCTTTTCATGAAAATTTTTATATCATTTGGACTCCAAATATCATTAAAAGATCAATGGGATGTTTTTCAATACTTTATTCTTCCTTCAAAAAAAAAATCATTTGGGACAAGTTAAGTCTTCATAAACTAATCTTTCTTGAAAAGCGTTTGAGTATTAAGAAGAATGTAAAAATTCCATCATGTAGAGTATTGAATTATCTTTCCAATGGTATCTTTTTTGACCCATAAATCCTTACGGAGCTCCCTAAATCATCTTCTGAAGATCAAACACCTTTTTAGAATGCTTACTCCTTACACCCTATAAACCCGCAGTTGCACAACTTTTCCCTAAACCTCTGAAACCTTCCTAAATATTCCTAAATCATTTTAAATATATTATTATCTCCTTAATACCATTTCTTAATTAATTTGGGCCTTCAAATCTATCCTGGAGGATGCACACCTGTCCCAAAAAGGCTAAAAATAGCCTTTCTAGGCCTACTGAAGAATTTTCCTTTAGAAGCACGACACTTAATGGAATGAGTCACCTTGTTTCAAAATTTCAAGTGATGGGGAAATTATATACAACACATATGAGGGCCTGCAAGGTTAGGATAGACATGACACAGAGGGCAGACTAATCTGGAGAGGTGCTTAGGAGGGTTCAAGAGAGTTTCCAAGAAAACATTTGACACTTGGGTTAAGTTGTCATGTTTCAACATTGAATTTTTCCCTTACAAAAACACATGACAATACCTTGTTATATTTCATTGATCTAACTTGTTTATTATCTTCTTAGTCACCAATTTCAGAAAAATAATGCATGCAATGAATGACTATGTTTCTACTTTTATGTTTGTGTGCAGGGTTTTGATCAAATCAATGAGGTCTTGAAACATGATTGTGATGATGCAAAATAATGGCTAACTGATTATGAGAATATTCATAGTGAGAATGTGAAGAAAAATAATGAATATTTAATCTCACTTGGTATATTGATTAACAGCTCCAAATCATTAGTGTATGTCTCTAATATTTTGAATCTCATTATATTTGTATATATTTAATTAAGTTATTATTATATACATTTTCTTTTTATATAATAATTTTTTATGTAATCTAACTTACATGCCAAAAAAAAGTGTCTACAAAAAGGATAAAAATCAAAAAGAGCTTGAGTAAATTGTATCTTCTCATAAAAATATGTGTTCAAAAGAAAAATTCAAAAAGGTGGCGATGCCAATAAACATGTTAATTTACATGATGAACATAGACCCCTTCTAAATCAAGTTATCGACCCAAAAATTCTAAATCAAGTTTTTGACCCCAATTTGCGAGCATTAAATGAATAGTTGAAGCAATTGTATGAATGAGGGGAAGATAATCATAATGATATCATGACACCTATTATAAATAATTGAGTACCATCTCCACCTATAACAAAAAAAGAGATGCGATGTAATACAAATAACTTTTCCACAACACCTTGAATGGTTATTCAAGTTCTATCTAAGGATTCTTCATAGAGGTTTGTAGCCACGATACCCGAAAAACTCAATGTAGTTGAGTTAACTAAGTGACATGTTCATTATTCAGGATCAAGTTACAGTTCAGATTTATCAAAAATGTATAATTTATGAAGAGTTGTATATGTCCACTTTGAAAGAATGTAATAAAATAGAAAAGGAAGGTAAGGTTCCCTAGGTGATTAAGGTGAGAGATGGGGTTATTGTAGGAAGACATGCTACAATGTGAACTACAATAGTAGGGGTACAACTGAGGTCACATTTGAATGTTAACATTAAAACTTTATCACAACAAAATGAAAGACGTGTAGATCTTGTTATTCAAAAAATGGAAAACATGTTTGAGAGTATTGGTGTGGTGGTATCACACAAATGCCATAGATACAAAATCTAATAAATCATAAATAATTATATGCATAAGTGCAAAAATATGATTCTTGAAAGAAAGGAGGAAAATTCATCCTTGGATCCAAATATTTGGAATGCATTAAAAGAGGGTATGTGTTATATGGATTTTTGGAAAGAAGTAGTAGGGGAAATAGAAATAAATTCCATGACATATCAATGTGCTTTTGGAAGAGTATGGGTGAGAGTAAGAAGAGAAAGATTTGTAAGTTTTTTAAATTTTGTAATTATTGTTTACCTTCTTCTTCCTAATATACATGATTGTGATTTTAGTTTAATTGGTGCTCAAATGACATGATTTTTCAATCAACTTTGAACTTTTTCTAGGAGCAACTTGAAAGAGAACCTATAGTTGATGAGATATGTCTATTGACAAAATAATATGTTATGGAGACTCAAATAATGTAAGAGAGGAGAAAAGCTCTTCCTCCAATGGTTTCATAAATCAATATCCACGAAGTAATGTTGTTATATTAGATTGTCTAAAAATCCTTTTTTATATTAATTTATTAATTAGTTTTAAGAAAATGTTATAAAACCCTTCTCAAAGCATCCAACACATATAATACACCTCTTGTGCATTGACATATATCATGGAGTTAGGATTTCACTCTTCTTTTTTGGTAAAATCCACATAACAGAGAGTTATGCCATGACTATACAAGACAGAACATTAAGCATTCCACTCTAGAAACCTTTGTGTATGGTCTTATTTTGGATCATTACATACCCTTAAGACTCTTAAATTTTCTTGTATTATTTATTAGCTAGAAGTAATAACATAATAAATAACCTACAACTTATATTTTATGTCATCTTACAAAAGAAAATGTTATGTAGAATGAGATGGTGAAAGGGAGGTCAGAATATCCACCTTCAACGAATTCATATGCTAAAATCCAAGAACTACAGTCACATGTTGCAAGATCTAGTAATTTTGATCAAACGAGGGTTATGAAATGTTTTTTTAATGGAGATGTTTTCATCTACGATGACTAAAAAAATAGACGTACTTGCCTCCTTAAGTATACAAATTATTAGTGCATTGAGTCAAAAAGATAAAGATCCTAATCCTTTAGAGGTAAAATTGAATATTTGTTACCACTATACATATATTTTATATATAGGAAATAGATTATTTATGACTCTTCTCATTTGACCCATTTTATCTCATTTTTTATATAAGGGAATAATGAAAAGCTCTGAAGATATAGGTGGAAGAAAAGGTAATGCTCGTGATGAGACCTATATCAGCCATGATAATGGTGAGAAAAAGAATTTTGTAAGAAAATATGGCATGGTAAGTATGTTGGACTTAATCTCATGTATATAGATTT
This sequence comes from Taxus chinensis, assembly GCA_019776745.2. NCBI lineage: Eukaryota > Viridiplantae > Streptophyta > Pinopsida > Cupressales > Taxaceae > Taxus > Taxus chinensis. The sequence goes on from CM034151.1 coordinate 222,449,299, forward strand.
TTGTTTTTCACTTATTATTTACTTTAAATATACTAATATTATATGTTTATGTTAGTGTTCAAAGAAAACTAAATTTCTAGTGAGTGATAAATTAGAAATGATATATTCAATCACATCAAAATTTGTAGGACATGGAAGTATACATTCACTTAAGACATGTCATGGAAAGAGGCTTGTTCCAAATGACGTCAATATTCGTGCACTAAAAGTGTTCATAGATGTTTCTCTTTGTAAAGTGTTGATCCTCATATATGTACGAGCCTCACTTTTCCAACCTTTAGGTTCCCACTAGGCCCCAGCTACACGAAATAACCAATCAAGTGGGATTTGAACATGGATGGAGGATCTGATACCAAATGTAATAAACCATTAAACCAAAACCTCAAGGAGATAGTGAAATCCACACACGGGGATCATATCACTCTTCCTTATAAGGACAAGCTAAATGATTGGAGAAATTTATCTCAACAACAATGTTCCTTTTTGAAATGGTTGATAGAGTTATTGTACAAGTCTTTTATACAATAACTCTAAAAAATAGAACATGAAATTGAGCCAGAGACTCAAAAGTTACCCTTGTTTAACTTCTTTGTATGTAATAAATTGAAATTTGTTTGTTACTTGGAAAAACTTATTTGTGTCTAGTGGTTTCATATAGCTTTCTAGTGGAGGTAATTTTGGACATATATTAATTTCTTTTTTATATTCTAAAAAGAATCTATGCCATACTTTTTATCATCAGTGTTATGCATTCTCTTTGTATATGTGGATTGGATTGTATTAATTTCTTTAATCATCATACCTACATGTTTTTTTTAGGATGGTGAAAATTATGAGCATGTTAAAGAAGGTGATTTTATAGTCACCCAAGTTACACTTCGAGGAAATTGAGAGTGAAAGGAGTAGACTTAGACAACTATCATTTTCTCATTCTACAAGTTTACTTTTATTTTGGTAAATTTATTGTGACAGAACCTAACAAGAATGAGATTTATTCCTAAAACCTTGCATACTATATAAATCTTTATTGACTTTTGTTTCAGACCATTTTTGTTTCTTACCAATTTATAAGTGAAATTACATTGTCTAATGTATTGATATTATGATTGATTAGTGATATTTATATTTGGATATTGCAAGATGAAGATGGAGATAATGGAGACAGAGGTGAAGATCTAAGTACATTTGGAAAAGAGTTGAAGAAGCTATTAGAAATACAATCTAGATTAGAATGTGATAATGGGGATAGAGATGTAAGGTTTTCCACTCTTCCTATAAGTTTGTGTTGATCATTCTTCCCAATATTTAAGCCTTATTGTTTTCATATGATCAACTTTAGCTCTCATCATATAAACTTCAATGCTTAGACGATAGATTATAGCACTCCTCAGAAGAAATTTGGCGCTCAACTAATATATTTTGACACTCATCAAATGAACTTTGGTGCTTGGCTAATAGACTCTAGCACTCCTCAGATGAAATTCGGTGCTCAGTTGATAGGATCTATAGATGGTTAACTCCCATCCTAGGTTGTTGGAACTTAACTTCAAGATTAAATTTTGTATTTATGCACACTTTAACCCTTTTAGACCTCATCTTGTATACAAAAGTTATTATTTTGCCCATTTATCAGGGTAGAATATCTGAAAACAAATTATTAGATTTTATGTTTCTAATAAACCATTATAATACTTTATATTCTACTTTCAAGTTACTAACTACAATGTCAACTTTTACACAAAAATTTGGGAACATTATGTAGGTAAAAAGGAGTACAAATTAGTCTATTTTGGGGACTCATAATCTTCCCCACACCCTAAATCTTGCAAGTCCATTTGCAAGATTTTTTTTCTCTTTCTTCATCATGGAGTTTCATCAAATCATACTCTAAAAGATATATTAGACAAAGAGTTTTTTCTGACTTCTGTACCCTTTATGTTTTCTAATTTTATGCTCCCGTAGAGTGAATTCAACTAAACCTTGGTATATTTGGATTTGATTGTATTAATTTCTTCAATTATTATACCTGTGTTTCTATTTTTTTGAGGATGGTGAACATTATGAGCATGTTAAAGGAAGTGATTTTGTAGTCACCTGAGTTGCATTTCGATACAATTGAGAGTGAAAGGAGTAGACTTGGAAAAAAATTGGTTTATCATTCTATAAGTTTAGCTTTATTTTGGTAAATGTATTGTGACACAACCCAAAAAAACCATGATTTAGTCCTAAAACCCTAAATACTATATAAATCTTTATTGGCCTTTGTTTTAGACTATTTTTGTTTCTTACTAATTTATAAGTGAAATGGCATTGATTAATGTGTTGATATTATGGTTGAGTAGTGATATTTATATTTGTATATTGTATACAGAGAAATGCTACACAATAGAAGAAAACAAACAATAAATTACAAACCTGGTCCGTCTTCGTATCTCCTTGCAACCTTGAATGAAACTGTTGAATCTTGGAATGAAGCACTGACCTTGTTGAATCTCTTGATCAAATTTTTTTATATGCTCTACAGATGTTCCAAATGGAAGTAGATTTCAGCTACAAGCAAAGTGTTTTAATAACTATTTTGATTTTTTGATTTGTGATCGATTGGACAACGTAACGGCGTAAGGAATTGAATGGCAATTTGACACAAGAATGATGAAATTTCAAATCTTCCAAATATGAAAATAGAGACGAATGAGTGGTTATTTATAGATGAGGGAAGAGAATCCCAAATCCTTGATTTGTGTGATTAACTTGTCTGATCTAAAGCTAACTAAAGTATGATTGGATTATTTAGTTGATTTTCTAATTTGATTAAGGAGTTGAGCTATTGTTTTGAGTTTTCATGAATGAGTTTTTATTGACTTGGAAAATGTGGCATGCCTTTTGAATATTTTTAGCTTTTGCATTAAAATATTAATTCCATGTATTTTTTAATTCACCTAACAAAATGGTGTGACTTTTAACTTTGAGGATATTTTCTTTAATTTTGTAATGTCGTGCTTTATGGGTTATGTTTAATTAACTCGAATGCATGATTTGATATAATCTAAACTTGTTCTATTGCATATTTGTTAATTAGTGAAGTGAAAGTGAATAAGAGATGAGGTGGAAATAGATATATGTAGAAGTTATTTAATTATTTTGATATTAAATTAGCTGATAAAATTATAATGGGATAAGGGATGAATAATAAGAGTGATAGGATTAATTAACTAATCCTAGGAATGGGGTATGAGTGTAATAGGGTTCATAAAATGAATATTTAATAATGTGATAACATGTGTTAATGATGGGAATGATTGGGGGAGTTGTGGGGCAATGTCATTAAAGGTCATGAAATAGTGGAATATATCAAAAGTGGTCAAAAATGGTCGTATGGGGATAATTTCATAGGTTTAGAATGTGTAATACAATATTTTAAGGTGTTTACATTTTCCCCTCTTTAAAGTGTTATTACAAAGTAATAACATTTTAAAGATAGTAGATGTGTCTAGATCAGTGATCAAATGATAAAGAAGTGTGGTGGACTACCTTATTTGCCTCAGTGAAGCATTTGGATGCCTCGGCAAGTTAAGGATGGTACAAAGGGAGTTCCCCCTCGAGTAGGTGGGTGATACAATAAAGCGGTGGACATCCATTTGATTGGAAAAGAGAGAGAAATCCATGGATAACATGGGAGGAAAGGGCGGAGAAAATGAGTTAGGAGAACACAAATTCCAAATTTAGTGTTTAAAGAGAAATAAGGGTTTAGAAGAAGGGGCTAAATAGAAGGGTGGGAGGTTTGAAAGCCTTATCACTCATTGTTTCTATTATATTTTTTATGTCCATGAGAGATTTTTGAGCTCTTGATTGTGGGAGAGATGACACATTATCCACCTCATATTCATTATGCAGATCGTATCCAAGAGTTTGGGTGGGATCCTAGCGATGATGGTTTGGTAAGTAATAAAAAATGATATAATAAGGTGCATTTTATTGTTTGTTAGATGTAGGATAAAATGAAAAAGTAACACTAGCACGTGGAAGTAGTTACAATAACATAACCTGCAAAGTGTGCTAGTATAGGCTTGCCTATGCCAGCATGAAAGAAAACATGTTTGTGTTGATAGAAACACACTAGCATGAAAAGTGCATTAGCATGGTTTTGATTACACTAGTGTTAAATGTGTTAGTGCAAAAAAGAATGTGTTAGCATGAAAATTGAGTGTGTTTGTGTTAAAATATGTGTGTTAGCATCATATAAGGTGTGCTAGCATGATTTTTAGAGAAATTGTTAGATGAAGAAGATGCTACAAGAATAAAAATGATTTGTAAAGGACTATTAAAGTAGTGTGGTGTGTGCAAGAGAGGTTATACGCCCTGGATGTGTGAGAGAAACATGCACAATTGTAATCATTTGAGAGACAGATGATGAGGTCGGAGAAGAGAAGACTATCGGTGATACTTGAGGCATCAAGGTTGCCATACATAGCACGAATGTCAAACTTCATACTAGACCACTACTTGTTGACTTTATTAGTAGAGCAATGGAACTATGAGTCCCAAACATTCAAATTGCCTACCAAGGAGATTTCGGTGACATTATAGGATGTATACCACATACTGAGCGTGTCGATGCAAGGTCGTTTGATTCACTGAGATAGGAGTGTAGTTTAGATTTGGGCACAAACATACCTACTTTTTGGATTAGAGGATATTCTTAGAGATGGTATGATGGTGCACCTTGTAGAGTGCATGGAGGATGACACATTAGCACAACTTCCAATTTATTTGATGGCTCTTATTAGTGGTTATTTACTACCTAATAATACTAGGGGGTGGTTTTAGCTTGGTTTTATTAGTGTGGTAGTAGAGTTAAGGGATACAATGACAATGTTTGCATGGGGTCCATGTATTCTAACCCATTTATATAGAGACATGTATATGATGGCATATAGGAGTCAGAGGAACTTGGGTTTAGCAACATTATTACAGATTTAGGCATGGGTTCATATTACAATAGGTTGACTGATGGGTGTACTTAGAGACAAAAAACCAAAGGATCCATCAATATGCGGATGGGAGATAGTAGGTGGTAGTCATAGAGGTCACCTAGGATATTTATCCTTTATTGATGAGGTATGAATGATCTAAAGTTGTGGATGATTATATGGAGGCCATACAGGTGATATATCTGGGTAACAGATGTTGCAAAGCTAGGAAAAGTGGAGATAGAGCATTATATTATTAGGAGTCGATCATATGTTATTAAGTGGTATAGACCAAATAGGATCATGTGGCAACATGGAGTTATACAAGAAATTTCAAGGGAATAACAGTGGTATTCATGGGTAGCATGAGAAACCATATATTTTGGGCCATACATTAGGGTGAGCATAATGAGGTATACTGTTAGAGGAGTATTACCTCAGGTATGGGATGCACAAGTAAACATTATGGATCATGGTGTATCATTGGAGTATACAGTGCAGTATGCCAGTATAGTACCTCTATGTTTGACCATCTCATAGGTAGTTATAGAAATAGGTATAGCAACATCAACAAGGGGTGCATTATGCTGAAGAGATAAGAGAGGGAGAGGTTAGAGATAGGATTTATGGGTACATGCACAAGGTATGTGTAGTCACAAAATCATGCACTTATTATTATATTTATACCTCCAAGTATGTTATTTTATATATGGATCTCACATAATAAAAGCATTCACTAATGACCTATCCCTTTGTCTGATCGTTAGTTAGTAAATCACTATTGTCATTTCTGGTACATTTTTCAGTTGTTTATACAGTTTTGGTCATCTCTTAGAGATTCTTAGGTGTCGTAAATTGGTCATTTTTCATCTCCAATCTATAACTAGGGTTCCTAGGGTAGCAATGGGGTGCCTCGGGCACGATTTTTTGTGCCCTAGTTTCCATTATTTGTGGTTCTAATTTGTTTGTTTGATTGTAGTCATTGTTATTACCCCATTTATTCCCCTAGGTAGTAGTCAGCATTTCGGGTCATTAGTGTTGAAACTTCAATAAGAGATCCCTATATAAGCATAGCATACTCACTATAATAAGGGAGGACTATCATCTACTAAGGGCGTCCATCTGCTAAGGCAAGGGACTACATTTGGGCATCTTTTACATCTGCATCAAACAAACATAGGGGGAAAGGGTTGTATTCATTATATTCCATCCACCATTTGTATTTTACATCTAGTTAGTGTCCCCTACTTTTACCTCATTGGTGCTAGGGCACCCTAGGCACAAAATTTCACACACAAGCACACAAAACTGCACAGGGTATGGAATATAGTGTAGTGTTTAGTTGTAAGTCCACCATTTTGGTAGCTAAGGTCAGTCTGACCTATTCATATGCATTTTTATTTTTAGGAATTTGATGCTTTTAATAGGGTTTTGTAGGTGAAATTTCACATCATATTTACAGTGACACAAGTGAAGCTATTGCGACATCCATGTGATAAGGATAAAGGCACTACGAATACCTTACGACACTTCAAGAACCATACCATGAGCTTTTCTCCAAATCAGAGTGCCCAGGCTATAGACCAGAACACCCTAGGGCACCCCAGTACACTCCCAAGTGCCCCAATCTAGTCAAATTTTCCACTTCTGTAGTTCTCAGGATAGCATCTTCACATCCAATCTAGTTTGTGTATCATCTTGTTCCAGTCCAGCACATAACGAGGTAAGTTTTATTTAGGTTAGTACCTTATCCATTCTATTTCATTTATTTTACTTCCTTTAAACATCAAAATAAAATATTTAGCATTACTATTTCAATTCATATCTCATATTTTTCATTTGTTGTTTCTATTTAGATGAACTTAGAATATAGATTGTATTTTCCATATTTTAGTTAATCACTTGGGTGAACCCACCTTTTCGAATAGATTTCTCTAGGATCTAATCAAAACCCTAATAGCTAAGGATCATTTATCCCCCTCACCCACCATGTCTCACTATAGTGTCAATCCTATTTATGATGAGGTTGTCATAGCTGAGTTAAGGGCTTTATACAGTAATCTGATTCCTACACTCTATCATATTCAAAAATAACTCTTAGAAGGCCAATAGTATGTACGTACTAGATTTTGTTATTCTCTTATAGGCATAATCATTGTTGATTATCTCATTACATTTACTCATTACACACCATGTCATCCGGTCACTTGTGATCCTCCTTCTGATCTTGCACCTTACACTTTAGATGGTTCCATTATTGATTACTTGTTAGGTATTGATAATCATACACATGTGCCTACTGATTATCATACTCCAACCACTCATACAGTTCCTTCTCACGACTCTAGCATTTTTGACATTACTTCTCCTACAACATCTTCTAATAGTTTGCATTATGTTGATGATCCTATTGATCACATGTTTAGCAACAACATCACTTATGTGGCTCTATCCGATACTAGTGAGGCAGTTTATAGTCATGATTCTCCTTCTTTTCATATTTTTGAGTGTAAATCACCTATTCCACCACTATCTTCATCTGAGGTTGAGTCTAGTACTATGCATGAGTCACCTTCATCTCTCACTTCTTCATCTCATATTGTATCATCTCATCTTATTGCATCATCTACACCTATTATTTCATCTTTTCCTACTAATGTATCCCCCATAGTCACTTCACCTACTAGGGATAACTCTAATGTTAGTACCACCATCATTATTGATGCTTCACATACTATCACTTCCTTGGCACCTATTTCTAGTATGCCTATAGCATCAAAATATTCCTTGTCACCTCTCAGCATCCCCATGATTACAAAAAATGGCAAGCTACAACCTCTTAATACATCATTTCCATCTTCCAACATTACTTCACATGATATCATTTCTCTAATGCATGTTGCATGTCAACTCCAATATCAAGTTCACTCCCTCACTTTAGAAAGTAGGGCCTATTATGCTTCAATGGACAATAATTCATTACATGGCAACCATGTTTTCAAAAAGATCTATAACTCTACATTCCCAAAGGATTTTTTCATGCCTACTTTCACATGCTTTGATGGTATTAGTGATCCTCATGCTCATCTTCTGCATTACCACTCATTTATGGCCTCTTATTCCAATGATAGATTGTTAATCAAGGCCTTTCGATATAGTCTTGTTGATGAGAAATTATAGTGGTTTACTCATCTCCCTTGTGGATCCATAAGTACCTTTTATGACATGGAGGATGCTTCCTCCGTCGATTTATCATTAATAATGGCCCATGAGTCACTTATGAGTGGCTACCTACTTTACATTAGGGCTCCTCTAAACCTATTAATGATTATATCTTGCACTTCAACGCTTATGTGCATCAGAAAACTAGAAAAATAATTTATTTTTTGTCATGGCCTAATTCATCCACTTAAATAGCATTTACAATACGATATATGTGAATCAGTCATTCTCTTATGTTATAAATTTATCGTCATATAGCAAGACCTCCTTTAATCACATATCATAGAATCTACACATGATTCTCCAATCACTGCTTCATCTAGTATTATACCCCCACCTTCAATTAAGCAATTTAAGCAATCTATATCTTTACCAAACAAATAATCTCATCCCATCTCACCACCAAAGCATACTTCTTCTTCGGCTCCGCAACCAGCTACTACACCACATGATGTGTTGTGTGTGTTACTTAATGAGTAATTAATTCACCTTCCTTCCCACTAGCACCATCCACAACACGGCTTACACTGTCAACATGATCAGCATTACTATAATTACCATCGCATAAATGGCCATAGGGATAATGATTGTATATCCCTTCATGATCAATTATGCCAACTAGAGGATATTGGTGTTATCTTGTTCAGTCTTTGTGAGTGGTCCATGTCTCCTCTTCCATGTCAATAGCAACCTATTACCTCAGGCACTCAATTTATAGGTCATTCATCTCTATCGCATGTGCATTCTCTACCTCATCCATTATCACAACCTTCACATTCATTGCCTCCATTACATCCATCACATCCACGTTATCCACCACTTCATGTTGATATCCACCATGGTCTTCCACCACCCTTTTTATATCCTCTTACCGCTCCATATGATATTAATTTTGGTTCATTCACTCCCACCGCATCCATTCCACATGCTTCCACTGCTTCACTCTGTCTTAGTCTTTAGTATGTTATTGTTATCACCTTACCCCCCGATGACACACTTATTTTCTTATGATTATTACATTACTATTGAGGTATATGTTATAAGAAACTTTCATCACATGATTTGGCATTTCATCTAGTGCACCCAATCATTTCCCAATGACGTACTCTTGCCTACGCGGCTCATCCTTGACTATTGAGGGGTCTTAATAACATGAGCCTATTCATCAACATGTTGGGGGCATCGTTAATTTTCTCCCCTCCTATTTTTCATCATCTTCCACATCATGTGACTATATTCCATACATACCCATTAGTTACAATCCATTCCCTTTATTATTATGTGTTTCATTTCATTTATATCTATGTTACTATTATCATTATACTAACAATGTGCTACACATTACATCCAATCAACATTACATCAATCACATTACATTTGTTTCATCTTATCATCATTTACCATACATCATAATACACGACCACATTAATTAAGCATGAACACCACATTACATATTCTAGCTCAATACCAATAGAATCATATGCCATCAATTGCATTACGACAACAATACATAATAACATAAATTCATCATATATCAATAACATGTGTCCATACATATAAAATGAATACAATCATCATTACACAAACATTTCATCACTAGGAGCAATGCCCCTACATCATATAACTAGTACAAATCAGTCCTCATCATCACTATTGCTCTCGGGTACTGCGAGAGCCTTAGAACTAGATGCATCCCCACTAATGCGATGTCATTATTTACAGCCCCAATATCTCTCCACCTGCCTCTGTAATAAAATAATATTTGTAGCCTACTCCAAAAATAGATGTTACAAATCCACATACCGTGCAAACACGTCCTAGGCCAAGGGACCACCACCAACTGCCTCTCTAGCTCATCAAGTCTCCTCATGTGCCTCATCCCTCTCACCTAGCAACATAGTACACGTCACTATTTTTATGGCCACTGGCTCAAATAAATGGGTTTGCTTACCCGCTATCTCATCCATGCACTCTAATATCCCCATGCCTAGGAAATTGGTCGGCACATTCCATGTCAATGTGTGTATGGATGTAGCCACGATCAATGCCCAATATGCATCCCCTAAAATCACAAAATAACATAAAGTATTAGATAATCATATACATCAACATAAGAAAACCCTTACATATAAAATGTGCACATATGAATACTCACATTCCACAACAATTTTCACTCTAGGATCAGGTGGATGTGTTTCCTCTTCCCCCCTCCTCCATGCGGTAACTACATGGGCCCTAAAAATAACGGAAACAAAAATACCCACCGATGGGATGACCACCATGCTCAGTACTCCTCGGTGCAATCCGCATCATCTCCATCAACAATATCTATCACTAGATCTACCTCATCAGGCCCTAGTGGTACTAACTACTCAGTTATGGGTCCTATCCTAGCTCTAACCCTCCTAGGTGTTCTAATAGATCTTAGCCATATATATGGATTTGGGGGCACATCTTGAGAAATACCAAACTGTCATGACACCCTCTCAACATGGAAAATATCCATTACAATTGGAAAGTGGTCCTCAAGCCACATAGTCTTCTGAATGCATCGTAGCTCTTTTGCATCCTCTGTTCATTCCCCATAATCACAATAAGGCCTCCATACAACTTCCTTGGGTCCCGGCCTATCTATAAGTTCCCTGTATGTATCAGTATCCATCTTCCTCCCATGAATATTGACCCATCATTGTGCATATATCTCTATTATCACCCACTCTCCTCATGGACCTACCACTGGTCTCAGTATAGCTATATGCCCACCCATGCATCAGTGTGATGCCTCTAATCCTACCACCATGCTCATCATGTGTAAACTGATACAAGTCTCTATACAAATGGGCCAACACACATCGTGCTCATGCATACCTAGTACCCTCTATCTCAATCTATTAATATATGGCATGCATCTTATATAAGATGCATATACCTCCTCCCTCCACGACTATACAAGATGCAATCACAAATGCTATAAATTTCTGAAAACGTAGAACATTAGACCTCGATATAGCATCCAAACTTATATGGGCCTCAGTAGGTAATTGATTCCCCATAACATACCGTCTCGTAGCTCGCATCTCCTGCTCCATATCCTCCACAGGAATAAACCACACCCTCTCCCCAACAACCGGTAATCGCAATATGTGATAAACATCCTCCAATGTCACAATCATCTCCCCCATAGGCAACCAAAATGTGCATGTATCTGCACACCATCACTCACATAGTGTAGTCAACATCGGCATATTATGGGGTACATCCCCCATCTATGCTATGTGTCGTAAGCTAACACAGTCCATAACATCCCAATCATCATCTGATAAGCCCAATCCAAGCAAAGTACTCATATGCCACCCACCACAAAACTCCCTCAAGTGGATATCCCTCTGCACAACATAAAACAACAACATACAAAGCGTTAGAACATAATACAAGGCCAATCCAACTCATTTATCATACTGAAAACATTTTTTTCACTATTATCCACTAAATGAGCACATTTTGGACCAAGGCACCCAGATGTAGGACTGAGGCGTTCATGAGCAGGACACTAATGCCCCCACCACTCTTGTCTAGGCCTTAAACGTTGAGAAAATCAAAAATCTCTATTTTCCAAAAATTTAGTACAAACGAATATAACACCATACATTTTGCAAAATTTTAATACACTCACTAACTTTGTGGTCGTACGCAATGTCATGTCAGTCCCCACTCGCTCAAACCGACTAGGACACGTTGCTCTCACTTGCGGCATTCTCACTCACTTCATACACACTATCCCAATCTCACAAATCACAAATGAAGTAACTAAACACCTTTTTCACTTTTCTATTTATAGTTACTTTTTCATTATTTACTTTACCATGGTCATTATTTTGTACTTATCACCACAACTAATACACATTACATCGTTTTCATCATAACTTACGCATTTTTACTCCGATTTACACCCCATTTGTGGAATTATTTTTTGAATTTTACATACCACCGTCTTAAACACATTTAACTACAATTCTCTTTCCTTGACATTACCCTCCATTCAATTTCACACATTTTCGTGATTTTCCAACATTTTCTATTTCTATCGTGCTAGCTTTCAGCTTAGCATTCATTTTTATCATCACTCTCCCTTTCACCGAAAGGGGGGCATATCATTGGGGTCATCCTATAATTCCCCTTACATCACTAAGCGTTCACAACACTACCAATGCAACAATTCTGAAACATTTGCAAATTCATTATGTGACATTTCATCATCATTCCCCCCTAATGACCTAATCTGGGGGAAACAAATACACAATTCTTCATGAGATATTTCACCATTAATTCCCCCTAATGACCTAACTTGGGGGCAGCTTATGTAAAATCTCTCTACGAGTAACCAATCAAACAATTGATCAATAAATCAATCAGTTAACGTGTTCAAAATTTCTAACAAACTGACATCATTCAATCAATGCAAGCTCAACACAATCGGCCTCCCTAATGACCTAACTTTGGAGTTACATGTAGCCTCCCAAATGACCTGACTTGGGAGATTACATTCATCATTTTTCCCAGATGACCTAACTTGGGAAGATATACTACATTTTTCGCTTGCTTCCAAATGACCTAACTTAGAATTCCTCTCACATTTTGCGCTTACTTCTAGATGACCTAACTTGGAAGTCATCATACATTTTACGTCACTTCCAAATGACCTAACTTTAAAGCTATCACATTGTGGTGCCTTCCATGGAGTGGGGGAAAGATTACCTTTCCTATACCACTCCTATACGGGTTAACTATTTGATCAAAAATCATTTGGATCCAAATGCATCAAAATTTGATCTGAGTGTATCTGCAGTGGCTAGATCTTGAGGATGTAGTTAAAGATTAGAGAATGACATAGTTTTCTCCCTACAATCTTCCTTTAGTGCTAGGGTTCCCAAATCCTCCGGTAGTTCATTCATATACAAGGATTCAGGTTGGGAAATGATCACTCCCTACCAACTATATCATCATCATTACACCGCATAAAAATCATACAAAATCATAATCATCACCTTTATTTAGTACACTTCATCTTGATGTTTTACTCTTTTTTCGTTACATTACATGGATCAACCCATTGATCCATTGTTTAACACACTACATGATAATTTCGGAACACTTCTACTACACTTCTGCATATTCTACTACAACATGGGCTTCTCTGGCTTCTCTCAGGTATGAATCTCTATCTACTTTATGTTACTAAGCTTTCCACTCACCAACATAAAGTGGGGGCAAATGTAGTCACAAAATCACGCACTTACTATTACATTTATACCACCAAGTATGTTATTTTATATATGGATCTTGCATGATAAAAGTATTCACTAATGACTTATCCCTTTGTCCGATCATCATTTATTCAGTCACTATTTTTATTTCTCTAGTACATTCATCATTTTTCTATACAATTTTGGTCGGCTCTTAGAGAGTCTTAGGTGTCATAAATTGGTCATTTTTTGTCTCTAATCCGTAACTAGGGCGCCTAGGGTAGCATAGGGGCACCCAGGGTGTGATTTTGGGCACCCTAGTTTCCATAATTTTTTGGTTCTAATTTGTTTGTTCAAGGTCAGTCATTGTTGTTACCATGTTCATTCCCCTAGGTAGTATTCTACATTTTAGGTCATTAGTTTTGAAATTTGATCGAGATATCCTTATATAAGCATAGCATACTCATTATACTAAGGGTAGACTATCATCTACTAAGTGAAGTTATCTACTAAGGCAAGGGATGGTAATTGGGAATCTTCTACATCTTTATCACACAAGCATAGGGGGAAAGGGTAGTATTCATTCTATTCCATCAACTATTTACATTTTACATCTAGTTATTGTCCCATACTTTGATGTCATTAGCGCTAGGGAACCCTAGGCACAAAATTGCACACACAAGCACATAGAAATAGATAAGGTCTGAAATGTAGTGTAGTGCTTAGTTGTAATTCTACCATTGTGGCAGCAAAGGTCGGTTCGACCTATTCATATGCATTTTTTATTTTTAGGAATTTGATGCTCTGAATGGGTTTTACAGGTGAACTTTCACATCATATTTATAGTGACACAAGCGAAGCTATTGTGACATCCATGCAACAAGGGTAAAGGAGCTGTGAAGACCTTACAACACTTCCAGAACCAAACCATGAGCTTTTCTCCAAACCAGAGTGCCTAGGCTACAAACCAGAGCTCCCTAGGGCACCCCAATACACTCCTAGGTTCCCCAGTCCAGTCAGATCTTCCACTTTTGTAGTTCCCAAGATAGCATCTTCACATCCAGTCTAGTCTGTCCATCATCCTATTCTAGTCCAGCACATATCAAGGTAATTTTTATTTAACTTAGTACCTTATCCCTTCTATTTCATTTATTTTACTTCCTTTAAACATCAAAATAAAATATTTAGCATCACTATTGCAGTTCATATCTCCTATTTTTCATTTTTTGCTTCTATTTAGATTAACTTAGAATATATATTGTATTTTCCATATTTTAGTTAATCAATATCCATGACATATAGGGCTAGGTTGCATAATACATACTAAATGACATATAGGGAAAGGGTGCACAATACATACATGCGCATGGTATAAAGGGTATTCAAGTATAGAGATCACCACCAAGGTCATCGAGTCCAAGAAGAGGAGATGGAGATGGATATGATGGGTGGGGAGATGAAGATGGTGTTGGAGATGATGGATGGGAAGACATAGGAGAGATTAACGTGTGGAGTCATATTCTAGTAGTACAACCTCTAGGGTTTTCAGTAGCAGAGTTACAGGATATGCAAGCACAAAGAGATAGAGACATGTGACAGAGAGATGCCTCTCTGATTATAGCTCATAGATTGTAGATGCAATTACATCTTATGATATCTAAGAGGGATCAATTATTAGTACAACTACGGTAGGTGACAGTGGAAAGAGACACGACACAACATGTAGCCAAAGCTAGTGGGATGGGAGACTTATTATAAGAGCTAGTGGCAGCCACACATGATGTTGGGTATTACAGAGCTCTATATGAGGCATTTGTTCCAGAGATCTAGAGAGCTCCAAGCTATAGTCAGAGGATAGTGACAAGGTCAGGTATTTCAACTAGATCACATGGGCCATCTAGATCAGCTAGATCTACCTAGATCCCATCACTAACACGAGATGATAGACCAGGCAGTCCAGGAGTGGGATATAGTCAAGGATGACTAAATGTATTATGTGTATATATATATATATATTTTTTAGTATACACCTCATGATGAAGGCATATTATTTTTTTATAGATGTTGATTGTGGCATTATGATGTATACTATATATATGATATCTTTGTGGACATTACATATGGAAATATTAATTATGTATACAAATGATGATGGTTTATTTTACACATTGTAATTTATTCATGGATGGATTTTTATTTGATTTAATTATGCATGATAAAATGGGTATATATGATATGGATAATGATATGATTGATTTTTCTCATAGCATGAGCTTCCATTCATATATTGATATTTAGAGCAATCTTTTTTTGTTATTGCACAACGTAGTTGTCATCATGATTATTAAGGAACCATGAAGTGAAAATCGTTATGTGTGAATACAAACACACACACGCACGCACACGCGCACACACACACACAACAAAAAAAAATATAAAAAATGAGCCCAATATACATAATAGATGTACATACCAAGGATATAAATGAGCCAAGATGTAAAAAAAAATACTTGTAATTGGTCAAAAAGAAAAATAAAAGACAAATAGTAAAGCAAACCCAATATACACAGTAATAATATGTATTATGGTTATGAATAAACCAAGATAATAATAAAGTATTTGTAATTGGTTTAAGGTAAAGGACAATAACATTGTAGTACAATTTGAAATAAAGACAAGTAAATATGCCCCTAATGTGTTCCACAATGATGAGTGAGCAGATTTGTATGCCCCAAGTAAGGATATATGCAAGGTGATTGGATTAGACTGAAGAACGGGGTTAAGTGACACTTTTTGGATCCACTTTGAAAATTAATCTGAGATTGATCAAGTCATTTCCCCCAAGTAAGGATACACGCTAAGGATAGGATTAATTTGACTTACCCCCAAGTAAGGATACATGTGAGGGGTAAGATGAATCGTTTCGATAATTATAGGATAGTATGGAATGATCACTAGGATAGTAGTGTTAAAGTTTGATTTTTTTTGAGTTGTGTTGATGTTTTTGGGATTTTGAGTGTTTTTGAATGTTTTTAAATGCTTTTGAATTTTTAAGTTTTTGAATATTTTTGAATATTTATTCTTTAAATGTTTTTTTATTTTTTGTTTTTGAATTTTTGAGAAACTCTATGTGATTTAGGACCCATCTATGTATTATCAAGTATGAAAGAGCTCTATGAGACCAAGGTATGAATGAGAATGGATGTGAGTGAATATGGATAATAAACGAATGGTAAGCACCTTGACTAGAAGGAGGAAGTGACAGAAAGGATTTGGGATGATATGGTAAGAGGAATAGGGTAAAGTAGTGGTGGTTGTGCCAAAATGCCCACAACACAAGGGGTACTCATAGATGTTTCAAGAATACAACCTGTTCAGATGAACGACATTTGTGGTATCTTTAATCTCTTGGACATCTTCAATGGATAACTTGTATGTGCCATATCTGTATTTTGTAGTGATAATATAATGACCTAACTAATTAGGTTCAAAGTTTCCCTATTTTTTCCAATATTTTGTCGTGTTTTTCTTATTTTCTTTTAGAACAAGGTCGCCAATTTCAAATTTTCTTGGTCTTATCCATTTGTTGTAGCTGCAAAAAATTCGATTCTAATACACTTTTAAATAACCCAAGGCATTAAGCTTCTTCTCATCTAAGAGGTGAAGTTATGCAAGATGAGCATGTTTGTATTCATCTTCACTGATAAAATATTTGAGGGATATATAGAATGATGGGAGCTCGACCTCTATGGGAAACATGACTTTGATGTCATACACGATTGAAAATGGAGTATCTCCTATTAGAGTACGAAAAGATGTGCAATAAGCCCAAAGGGTAGGATAGAGTTGTGTATGCCAATTGCGACCATGTTTTTCAAAAATATTTTCTAATATGGATTTGAGCATTTTTTTTATGCTTCAGATTAGTCATTACACTATGGATAGTATAGAATTGACCATTTGAGGTAGATGTGAAATAATTTGGATAGATCTTTAACTATTTTGTTCTTAAATGATGTACCATTATTTGTAAAAATGGAGGAAGGGATGCCAAAGTAACAAATGAGATGGTTAAATATAAATTTGGAAATATTAGTGTAGAAACCTATTTCCTGGCTACACCCCTTACACCCTCATTTGAAAATCCTAAAACCTAGCTCACTATCCTAAAACATGACTCCACTACCGTAAAAACACATTTTACCCCCCATAAAACCCATTTACTTATCCTAAAACCTCCCTAACCACCATAACACGTATAAACCCATTTTTATCCTAAAACCTCAACCTCTTGACTCCACCCAAAACCTCCTCAACCATTTTCATTCATATCCAATCCTGAAAACCTCATTTGCAAGTGGTTAATACCACTTCCAAGCAGGTTTCCCCACTTTTCCTAGGTCGTTAGTGATTCTGATAGAGTCACCAACAATTAAAAAAGAAAAAATAAACCTCCTTGAAATGGATACTGAGATATTTGCAGTGAAGCATTATTCCACTCTATACCTAGAGGACATCAACGCCTACATTTTGATATCTCCAACAACCCAATTAGGCCCTTGGAGCACTCAAAAAATTTTATAAGGATTCTTCAGCTTTGTTAATCTATTTTTCATAGCAAAATTAAGTATTTTCATCTAATTACCTTCCAAACTCTTTAAACATCACTCACAATCCTAAATCAATCGTTTAATCAAAGTGGTTTGCATCTAATTTAAGTATTTTTAAATATTTAATATTTTTCTCAATAATCGCCAACAATCTATTTGAATCACCGGTGATTCTACCTAAATCGCCAACGATCCCTGTCATTTTATCATTTTAATCACATTTGCATACTCTCTGTCATTTTATAATTATGTTCTCTACTTAATATTTATGTTTTCAAGATGTGCATCTTTGTAGATGATAGTTCCAAGTGAGTTACACCCCATTACCAGCATCTACAATCTTCAAATCATTTAACAACCCTTCGTTTGGGAAGAGTTCAACATCACACATGAACTCAGCCTTTGTGCCATTGTCTTGACACCTAAAATCAAATACATAGTATACCAACTCAAAATCATACAAGAAGAATGAGACACCACTTAACAGTTATGGTTCAACTACTTCCTGGACTTTGAGCTCACCATAGCCCTCTCCTAGTCCACCTATCATGCGGAACATGATCCCTATATCCCTCTAGAATTATGAGCATTCCTTTTATCGTCAAATATTTTCATATCATATCACTTAATTGCAAAAACAAGTTGACACCCTTCAAGGAAGCACATTAGTTCCTAGGATCATCCTTTGTCGCGCAACTCATCAAATCTCTATCTAATATCTATATTGTTTAGTTTTTTATACATATAGCTTCTCTCATCCACTAGAAGGAGTCCCTCACACCTTTGGTATCCATTCATCCCGAAATTTCACTATCAACGTACGTCTAGTTAAACCATGTAGTCTTCCGAGTTTTTGGTGTTTATCACATAATTCACAACCGAGATTCACCACCAAAGTTCTGGCAAGCCCAGTGTGATCTAAAAATTCAGCTCAAAAACTTAAACCAACTTTGGACCCTTATAGGCTTGTTAATATTAATGGTAAAGTTACTCTTTTTTAATTAAATCAACTCAAAACAATGAAATAATGAAAAACACACTACACACTGATTGATTACAGAGTTTGGCAATAGCCTATGTCTCCAGGTTCTTATAGAACGGTTCCAGTAGTCAACTTGTAAGTACAATATAGTTTCTTACAATAAAACTCTAATGGAACTTTAAATTTCCCTAAACAATACTCTAGACCTTTGAAGAACACTGATGACTAGTCGAGAACCATCCTCCTCCTTCCTGACATGCCTACAAGCTATGGCATTATGGCCTATTGGGTGGAAGGAATAACCCCCAATTATAATGTGCCTGTTATAGTTAATAATAGGTCTTCACTCCCTCAATATTTGCCTATATATGATAATAGGACTTAATCACACAAAATTGCCTTTCAATCATAAGGCTTTACAAATTCTTGGAAGCTCTTTATACTTTCCTCCTCGAGCTCTTTATACTTTCCTCCTTTGAGCTCTAAGATTGAACTTAGAGTTATGTATTTTGAGGGAATGGTTCATGTCCCTTTTATATTAGTAAAGGGCTCAAAAATCATGTTTAAACCCCTTATCACTCAAAGTTCCCTCATAGCCAGCTCGACTGGTGAGTTGGTCAAGGCACCGAGATTAAAGGGAGGTGGGTGTAGTTTAAATCTTGCCCCTGTCATTTCGCGTTGACTTGGCCTATATAGGCCTCTTCGTCATCACTTTTTCCATTGCTGAGATCGATGTGAGTTGTTACCATGTAGACCTACATCCATGTCGAGCCCAAACCTTTCATTATGACCCCTTCGCAATCCACATACATGGTGTTGGGGAAATCCCTCGCTTTTGTTGGTGGTCGTGTTTGAGATAAGGCCTATGTAAACATAGAGGTGGCTAAACTTGAATGTTCCACGAGGAGCAAACGATAGCTAGGGAAGTTGAATCGGATTGCAAAGAATCCTGAAAAATTGGTTGTGCAAATCCAACCCAATGTAGAGTGGATCGATCCCTGCGTATATCACCACGTTGATCCCGAGTCGGTTCATTGGATGACCCCTACGTTTGTACCCATGTTGCCCAAGGCTTGCTATGCCAAGCTTGAGATGTTAGAGGCTTTTTGAGTCATTCGGCCACTCTTTTGTTGTGGCGAGGGGATATGACTTATCCCATATCGATCAAGTGGGCCAATAAGATAAGGCTTAAATAGCCTTCTCAAACATTGCCCATTCGTGGCTTGGGCCACGTGGTTATGCATTTTACCAGCCAATGCAAAATGTATAGCTCACCAAGCCAAATATTCAACTCACCCATGAATCCTTAACTCGGTGCATAGCAACTCGTGTAATAGAGCTTGGTCAACTCGATTGACTAGTTGATAAGTGGTGGCAAGCTACGTGGTGGCCTGAGGACCCACTACATGGCAATTTTTTTTGTGATCACTGATGAAGAATCGTGAGTTAAAGACCAGAGGCCTAAAACACTAACTCGTAACTATCACCTTCGCATGATCTTTCCTTTTTCGCCACTTGGTCATAACTTTCCAGTTGACCCAGTTTCATCTGAGCATTGACCAACTTTGACCAGCCACCATTCACATGTATGGACTCCATTTTCAACATTCGAATATTCAATGAAAAACTCTCAAAGTCAACTCCCTTGCTATAATGATCCTGGAAGATTTAGGGAACATTATGTCTTCTTTATAGACCTTCAAATCATGGTTGGAGCCAATTCCCTTTCTCATTAGATTCATATCTTTATAATTCTTATCAAATATCTAACCTTGAATCCTGGAGTGATTTTCTCTCACTTCTTCAAAAACTGATAAAAATAAACAAAAACATCAAAAGGAAATAATGAGTACATATATGTTTCTTTTTCTTCATTTTCTTTCAAGCATTGCATTTTGTTTGATCTTCCTTCATCGAAATCAACATTTCCTTTAAGATATTAAAATGAAATTTCATATCAGTTTGTTCATCTAGATTAATTAGTGGTTAAATAATTGCATTCAAAATCTTACATCACACACAACCAAACCACATCTTAATTCAAATTTGCATCTAAAAAATTCCTCCCAAGTCTAGCTACTTGGATTTCATCACCAAGAGGGAAGTTGACTCGGTGTTTTGGTGAGTATAAACAATCTGGTAGGTGGTATATCGGCTAACCACCTGACACCCTTATCATTGCAGGACCTTGAAGTGAGGGGGTAGGCCCCAATACCATGCCTCGTACTGACACCAACATATATTTGGGCCTCACATACCTTTAGATATATCGAGGACTTCAACTTTAAACTTAACTAAAACTAGCCTTAGCTAGCCTCTTCTGTAGTACCCTCTCCAACCATCTTTTCTTTTTCATGTTCTTTCAACTAATCTAGATAATGTAAAATTTATTTATGTTTGTGTTGTTTTCATTTGTTTTAACTAAACATCTTTCCTTTTTATTCGTTGATTGTTTGATAAGTCCATGGTTCTGACTATACTACAGGCTCACTTTTAAAACCTCTCAAATATGACAGATGCACTTTAGCAATCCTTAGAATCAACGCAGTCCCATATGTAAAGCATCCCAAACACATCCAATCTACTACAGTAGCCCTTAGAAATAAATCTAGCACCCCCACATTCCCCCAGCACTCAATAGTAAATGTCAAAGGCTCCTTGTCTCGACCCTCCTCAATTCTTCCAGAGTGGTGACCCAATCTTTATAGAACTCTTAGACATCGATCTTGTTGCCCTTAGTGGTTACCTTGATGCTAAAGGTGTTCATATCATTTACACCACTCCTTATCCAATATAGCACCCATCTACTAAGGTCAACACTTACGATTATTCTAAAATTTATGACCCTGACTATAAACATAGAAAAAGAACATACATAAGGTTCACATGGGAGAGAAGAGTGCATTCAAAATCATGGGAGGATTGGAAAGGAATCATGTGCTGAGGACATAGATAGATTCGGAACTTAGCCATTTTCACGATAAGGATCTATTTTTAGAAGATGGTGTGTGGAGCACACAAACTGGTTAAATACTTGCATGAAACGCATTAGCTATTTTTGGAGGACTGGCTATGAAACACTTTTCATGGATACAGGCTGAGAATAGATCTACTACTGACAGTTAACTAAAAGTAGTCTATTGTTAGTGCACTTGTATGTGTGGCTATATTATAACGGCACGTGGCTAATAATAGCATACGACCTATTTTGAGATTAGATAAGCGGTGAAGTGCAATTCCCCACCCTTATAAATATGTAGTGAAATATGTAACATAGGGGGGTGGTGAGAACTAAGTTATTGTGAGGTTATGCTGCAAAAATTGATGTGTGCATAGACTATGGTATTATCTATTGTAATCAGCTTTTGTGTATTTATCATGTTTAACGCAATGGAATGTGTTAGCTGAATAAGAGTGTCAAATCCTAAGTATAATTGGTTCATGTATGCTTGATTTCATCATGGTTATCTCTTAAGTATGTTATTCTCTAGATCTAGATCTGAATATGTACTATAGAATGAAATACTAGTCATAGGTCTGAATCATTTATGTCTTCACCATGCTAACATCCTACAACAACCCTAAAGAGGGGCTTGGTACCTTTGCGCACTTCGGGTGAGCACTCAATTTAGGTTGAGTGATGTACCAGCGTGCCTAGGCTTTTATTGGTGAATTCTAGGTTGCATCATTGGTTCCATTTCCAGGACCTCTTTTTTAGTTGTTTTCAGGATGGTTCGCGATGAAGATATACCGGTTGACCCTGGCAAGTGTTGTGGAGTGGATACACGATCTGGCAAAAAAATACGCACAGAGGTTCAACACTAGATCTGAGTTTTAACACACATGTATGGGTGGAATAGAATCTATATGATAGTTTATATGAGACCTTCTTTATTATATTTCCAGTAGAATTGTATGAGTGGTTGATTGCTTATGCATCTAAATGGAATTGGAGGTATCGAACACTTGTTTGGACACAGGAAGAATTTCAGACCCTTTCTGATGTTGATCTAATTTGGACTCACGCTATGGTTATGTGGTTCTGTGGTGTTCTAAACAGTTATATCTTGGAGTACTCAATTTCCAATTATTTGTGCCCAGAGGTAGCTAAATTCTAGTTTTTATGATATCCAAAGGGAACTTACCTGTAAGGAATTCCACTAGCGATCAAGATCCTGATGGTAACTTTGAATTTGGAGAGAAAACCAATGGCTAACTAAACACCACCACGTGTGGGGGCAAGAGAAATTTTGGTGAAAGATGGCAAATCTAGCAGCAAAGAGGCAGAGAGAAAAAAGGTAGCTTAAGTATAATGAGGCACGTGAGAGGGAGGTAGAGAAGCAGCAGGAGGTTGCATAGTAAATGGCATTGTGGAGAAAGATAGTTCAAGAAGGAGTTGAAGTTCACATAGAATATGTGGAACCCGGGTATCAAGAACTCCCCCATTTGAGAAAGCATGACAGGGAACCCTCCTCGGCCTCATGTAGAAGCATGCCAGTAGAGATGACCTAAGTCGCATGCATGCATCTAAATCCACCTGATAACCTTGCCCTTGTGCTTGGTTCTCCAACATCTAGTACAACAAACAATCAACAAGCTAATTCAAGCAGTGGGAAAGCAGTAGCAAGTCCTATAAGAGGCACATCGATGGTAGCACAAATGAATTCATTATTATATGAGAGTACCTTTTTAGGTGTATAATCTACACAGAATTCAGGCGCGTAGATTTTTGGACTATCTTCTGGGAGTAGTAACACTTTGCAGACTGTTGGGGTGCATTTTAGTACTACTATTGGGACACAGGGAAGTACATCTTTTGGTCTGACCCTAGCTACCAGTTCGGGATTAGGAGGTATATGTGGCTCTAGCTCTAGTTGATCTGGTGGTTCTAGAGGCCAGGGAAACACGGGAGGTTCTAGATCAGGTGGGCAAGGTCCGCACCAATCCCAAAATATTTACATGGAGATGTCTCTTCATCTTTCAGAGTATAGGGACATAGAAGATGTTGTTGAACACGTAAATATGTGTGAAATATTGTGGTGCACAAAAGGAATCACAGTTTCTAAGCGTAGGGAAATTCAATTTGCTACTATGTTACAAGGGCGAGCACACAGTTGGTATAGAAATTTTGACCCTGATCAGACTTGCATAGACTATCCAACTTTACAATATCTATTCCTTAAAGAGTTTCACATCCCTGATTTTGAGCAAAAGAGTATAAGTGTCATCAAAGATATTAAGCAAGGCACTACTGAAAGTGTTAAAGAGTATGATGCCCATTTTAAAATGTTGTTATCTAATCTTTCTTATGATATTCATGTAATCCAACATGCACAATGGTTTGTTAGAGGCCTGATTACACCTTTTAGGAGGGTACTATCACATAAAACATACATTGATTCATGTGAAGCACTTGAAGCAGATTTACGTGTTGAGGTAGTTAGAAGTATAGACACTAGGGTGAGCCCATTTATAGAAGCAAAGATCGCAACTAGGGAAAAGTAGTTGGAGAAACTATCGGCAAATTCAACACATGAGACGTGTACAGGGATTTGGTGCATAGATTGTGAGGTGGAAGGTCACACAATGGATAGTTGTCCCCATAAATCAGTGCACTCATTACTATTAGACTGTGAGATATGTCATTTAAATGATAATGTTAGTCGTTGCCCATTACTACAATGCACGATAAGGAAGAACATTTCATCCTAATGCAAAATCTGTAGGTCCATGACTCATGACATAGAAGACTATCATCTAATTGATTAGATCCATGATGCTATAGATATTGGTGTATGACAGACAAGAGTTTTAGATAACTCTAAAGGAAAGAACGAGCATCAGGATCGGGATCACAATCAGGTCCGCTATTATCGAAATGAAGGGTGTTTTGAAGGCATCTGTGGCCAAGGTCAAGGATACCATGGTGGATTTGGAGGATGAGGCTGTGGTGGTGGAATAGGTGAGTTCCCTCATGAAACGTGTTATACATGTGGATCTACTAACCACTACATGTGTGAATGTCCTCATAATATTACATGTTCTTTCTATGGAAAGAATCATAGCTACGAGGAATGCCCTCACCTGTATGAGCATCTTAGCAAGCAACATAAACAGGAAAACAAAGGCGCAGGGATGGTTAGGATACAATGCGCTATGGAGAATCAGTGGATGCCCAAGTTGGAACCAGAATCTAAGGCATTGCAAGTAAAGATCAAAACTCGTGCTAAAGTAGTGCACGTCAGAGAAGCACTACAGTATATGCCTACCATCACTAAGGAGGAGGTTCTACATGCACGATACCCAGATCCTGCCCATCAAAAGGAGGTTTATTAGGAAACCATGGAGGTACTCAGGAATATTCAAGGTGAGATATAGTATTTAAAAGAGAAATCACGAAAGATGGAGTAAAAGAAAGCATCAGAGATGGTCCAAACTGATATAGATGACTTGAGAGAAGTATGCAAACTGTTGCGCCAGGATAATATCATTCCACTGCAGGGGAATTGCTTAAAAGGAAATACTCTGCACGCAAGTACTGAGACTGGATGACATATCATGCATGTAAATCTTCCCCCTCATAGCCTATATTATGACAAAGAAATAACTCTGAATGTTGTTTTGGATGGGTGGCTATTAAGTAATATATTGATTAATACTGGTGTGGAAGTCAATGTTTTCACCTTAGATGCATAGGAACAAATGGGGATACCCCCATTGCAGTCATCCTCTAATGTATTGTTCATGGTTAATCGGACTAAGGCCACTCCCATTGGAGTTTTAAAAGATGCATCCATTACCATACAAGGAGCCAAGTTCACTAGGGATTTTGAGGTTTTAGTGCTGGCAGAGTCAAATAGCTTCCCAGCTCTATTGGGGCGTCCTTAGTCCTATGCAAATAATGTTGATCTTCGGTTCAACAAGGGTTATATCAATTTTGAAAAAAAGGAGGAAAGAGTTATTATCCCTTTAACAAATGGCAAATCTACACCCTATGTTGAGCCCTTGAGTGAAGAAAACCTAAATAGGAGTTATGTATGCACCATCCGGGACCCAGAGATGCTTGAGCCATCTAAAGAAGGGATAATTTATTGGGAGGATGCACAGTCTATCAGCGATACTACAAGTGTTACTTGTGATAATTGGGCTATTAGCACTTATGAGTTGGTAGGGTGAGAAGTAAAGAGAATATTTCCTAAGGGCAACAAACTGTGTTATGTCAAGAGAATAGGTAACAACTCATACCTTGTTACACTAGAGAAGGAGATCATGTGGTGTTCATGCGCACCATGGAGGAATAGTGGATAGACCCACTAGAAAGAAGAAATATGCTAACATATACACTACGCGGGATAGCAACGTGCTGGTGGGTGGTCCATAAGGATAATCTTGTAGGATGGAATGAAATTAGGATTGCTCTTGCCACTAGGTTCTATAGGAGTAATGCACCTACTCAAATCTATACTTATCAATGTAATCAACCTTTTCAGTACCACGTTTAGAAGTGTGAGAGAATCTGGACAAAGGGGCAGGAAGATTTACCACCTTCGGTCTGGGTGTACAAGTTTTATTCCACTTTAAAAGGTTACGTGTGTGCCTTGTATGTATATGCTGAACTCTATCGAGAGACTGGAAATTGGTATGTCTATGCCTAACTTCTTCTCTACCAAGCCTCTGGTGGAAGAAGCATTAAAATTCATAAAGAACTTAGCTATGGGAGATAGTGCCAAGGCTGAAGAACTCCTTCAGGAGTTATTGGATGAAGGAAACTCAGGAGCTAGTTTTGTTGAAGAGATAGATGCCAACACCACACTACTTCAGCAAAATTTCCTTAAGAAAGAAAAAGGTAAAATGGTCTACTTAGTGGATAATGAAGAAGTAGAAGATCTAGATATAAACCATTCAATAGGTAGGTGTGAGGTTTTGGACAGTGCAGACAAGACCACGTGTGCCTATCATGAACCTATGAAGACAAAGAAGGTGAATATTGGATCAGATGCTAAGCCTAAGGAAGCCATAATTGGGGACTATTGGTTAGACTCTGAAGTGGCAAAAATCATAGAGCTACTACAAGATTATCAGGACTTATTCCCTCGAGGGTACCATGAACTTAAAGGCATGCATGAATCATTAGGCTTAAAGAGGGTGCACGCCCAGTTCGAAAGAGACCCTACAAGATGAACCCCAACTTGAGTGAAAAGTTCAAAGAAGAGATTAACAAAATGTTGAAGTCTGGGATTAAAAAGTCCCTCAACAAGTTAGACTAGGTTAGTCCAATGGTTATCAGTATCAAGAAGGATGGACGGATTAGGATCTATGTGGACTACAAGGAGCTGAATGTTGCATGTGTGACTGATCCCTTTCCTACAACATTCACTGAGGAAATACTAGAAGGCATTGCAGGGTGCAAAATCTATTCATTTACATAGGGATTCTCTAGGTATCAGCAGGTTAGGATTGCCTAGGAGGATCAAGAAAAGACTATTTTTACTACTGAATGGGGTAGCTTTGTCTATACTGTGATGCTTTTTGGTCTGAAAAATGTGCCTACTATATTTTCATGTATAGTTGTTCAAGCATTCAAGGATTTTATTCACAACTTCTTATAGGTTTATTTGGATGATTAGACGGTGTATGGATTAGTTAAGGATCATTGTGACAATTTGTGCTTAATGTTTGAAAGATGTAGACAGATGAGTATCTCTTTGAACTTTAAGAAGTGCATATTTGCTACACCATTTGGGATATTGTTAGCACACATAATTTGTAAGGAAGGTTTGTTGGTTGTTCCAGCTAAGGGTGCGGTCATTATAGGCCTAAAAGAGCCTACCAGTTAGAGTGAGGTGCGCAGATTTTTGGGTCATACAGGATATTATAGGAAGTATATTAAAGGATATGCCAAATTTGTTGCACCGTTGGAGGAGTTATTAAAAGGGAAAGGTACATTCTACTGGGGAGAACCGCAATAGTGCACATTCAAGACATTAAAGGAGAAACTTACTACTATGCATATCCTCTATTTTCCTTCATGGGACCAACCATTTCATGTACATGTGGATGCCTCTAGCATGACCATTGGCACATTATTGGCTCAACCTGGAGAAGATATTATAGATCATCCTATCTGTTTTGCTAGTAGAAAGTTGACTCCTGCAGAATAGAACTACACAACTACAAAGCGCAAAGCTTTGTCAATGATCTATGCGCTACATAAATTCTGACAATACCTACTGACTACACCATTTATCTTTCATATATATCACATGGCATTGAAGTAGTTGGTAAAGAAACCTATTTTATAGGGGCACATATGTAGATGGGTAATCTTATTTCAATAATTTGATTTCACAGTTGTAGTAAAACCAAGAAAAAGTAATTCTGGACCGAACCATTTATCCATAATACAGTCAGGAGAAGAAGCACAGGAAATTGAAGATACCATGCCAAATGCACAGTTATATAGGTTACAATGAGCGCCATCGTAATTAGAGGGCATTGTTGTCTTTCTATGAACATGCATGGCACCAGAAGGAATGAAATCCTTAGAGAAGAAATAACTTGTTATATGTGCAGCACCCTATATGTTGATTAGCGGTGACCTATATAAATTAGGTCGGGATGAAGTATTGTGTCGTTGTGTAATTGAACATGAGCACACAGATATATTGGAGGAATCTCATGGTGGGATAGCAAGTGGCCACTATGTAGGTGACGTCACTGCACGTAAGATTCTACTCATTGAATTATGGTGGGAGACCCTATATAAAGATTGTAAGGATTATTGCAAAGCTTGTGATCATTGTCAATGTCTTGGCAAACCAGGACAATGAGATGAAATGCCCATGAGACCTATTACTAGTGCTGAGCCATTTGAGAAATGGGCTATAGATTTTTTGGGTCCTATTTCACCAACTGCATACAGAACTGGATCACGCTATATCATAACTTGCATAGATTATCTAATAAGGTGGGCAGAAGCATCACATACAAAGGATTGCATAGCAGCTACAATAGCCAGGTTTCTATGGGAAAATGTTATTACACGGTATGGATTTCCTTTAAGTTTGACCAATGATAGGGGTACACACTTTCTAAATGAGACAATCAAAAATTTATTGCATGAATTCATGATTTCACACCATAAGACTACACCATATCATCCTCAGGAAAATGGGACTGCTGAGGCTTTTAACAAAATTTTGAGCCAGACATTAACAAAAATATGTGATGTTGGAAGAAAGGATTGGGACGATAAAGTATCTACAGTACTTTGGGCATATCAAACAACATATAAAAGGTTGAACAAAGCCACACCATTTCAATTAGTGTTTGGCGCAGAAGCAATTCTTCCTATGGCATTCATGTTACTTTCTTTGTGTATTGTGTGCTCGAGGTCTAGCTGATGAGCAAGCATTAGAAGAACGGATTGAAAATTTAATCGAGTTGGATGAGCGATGAGAAATAACATGTTTGAGTCAAAAACAAGAGAAGGTTAGGTAGAAATCATGACATGACAGGCACATCAAGGACAAAAAGCTTGAGATAGGACATATGATGCTCCTTTATGATTCTAATTTTTTTCTCCATCTAGGTACACTCAAAGTACATTGGTTTGGGTTGTATGTTATCACTCACATACTTGAAACATGTGCTTGTCAATTAGAGGTGCTTGATGGAATACGGATACCCGAATACTTCAATAGGAGTAGGCTGAAGCCCTACTATAAATAAGTCTTCTTGGTGTTTGTAATAAGGCAGTGTTGCCATTTAGATTAGGTTTTCAATTTTTCATTTCCTTAATTTGTTTCCTTCTTTGTTGCTATTCTTTGTCAATTTAGTTGGTGTGTTTATGTAATAAGCACATTTACGTGCCAACAGCTAATTACTATTTGGAGAATTTTTATGCGCAAAGGAATGCACATAACCTTAGTGTGGGGTGGTTAATGATATCTAGGTATAAGGCTAATTAAAATAAGTGCACATGAAAGGAACTAACTGCTACGGGTGTTATTCAAGTTGGAAAATTAAAAGAAAAAAATTGCTTCTAGAAATAAGGTCCATACGTGGAGGTAGATGAAGAAATAAGTATAACGCGAGGTAAGCAGAGGCCATGAACACTACCAGTGGAAGGCATAGTGACAATGTATTTAGGCGCATGGAAGCGTGCTGAAGAGAAGTCTGTAGCAAAAAGGTATGAGGGCATGCTAGAAGGTTATAGGTTAGGCACGAAGATGTACAGTGTGGAAAGAAAAAAATGGTCG
This sequence comes from Taxus chinensis, assembly GCA_019776745.2. NCBI lineage: Eukaryota > Viridiplantae > Streptophyta > Pinopsida > Cupressales > Taxaceae > Taxus > Taxus chinensis. The sequence goes on from CM034151.1 coordinate 222,479,587, forward strand.
ATTAATGAGAGGATTATTGGTAGGTGGAGGAGCAATAAATGCACCAACTTTTTGAAAATCTATATAAGGATGGGATGTGAGTTCATTTTTACCATTGTAATTAAGATAATTTGAAAAGAGCTAAGTGTAAATGAGCTGAGAAATCATGTTGAGGTGTGAAGAGTGTGAAACCAGATGTGGAGAGGAGGTTTGTGCGCAGGAGAAGCTTGTGTTCCCATAGGTGAAGGGTTTGAGAAAAGCAAATGTGTTATGAACAAGCTAGGACATGGGATTTCCACAAAGGGCACAAAGATTTGAACTAGGGTTTCAACTTGCTTGATTACAGAGGGAAGAAAAGAGATATTTTTTAGATGGCACCGAAGAAAGCACTCACAACAGGAGTAAAAGGGAAGAAGGTCAAAGTGGAAGAAGAAATTAGTCCCGAAAGTAATTTCTTAGAAATGCAGTATTCAGAGGGTATGATCGTGGGACAAGAATGGGATTCCCACATCCATCAATGTAAAATCAGTGATTACAACCATCAAACATTGAATAATAAGAATAAGCTCAATGAGTTGTTGCGCACAAAAAAAAAACAAGTGCACAGCTGAAGATATGTCAGTGTACGATGACACTGGTGAGAAGTTACTAAAGTAGATTGGAGTCTACCAGTTATACGAGCTACCATAATTTGGGAAGTATGAACCATTATATCGATGGTTGATGAGCATAGTCCATGAGGACTTCTTCTACTTCACCGGATAGAGGGTTAGAATCATAAATGCGTTGATTTCAACAGTAACAGGACTAAGGACCTCAGGAGTGGATCTGGAGAGTGATTTAACTAATAAAGCTGCAATCCTGGAGACAAGGAAGAATTTGGGGTATACCAAAGGTTTGTGCGGCATGGGAATTAACAAATTGAAAAAGTACCCAGTAGTGCAAGCAGCTACACATCTTGTAACAAAGTTGAATGACCAAGAAAGATGGTCGCAGGTAAACACAATGTGGTTGCACGTTGCAAAGAAGATGTCTCAAGGAGTGGTCTACAATATCACGGATCACATAGTGAACACAATCATTGAAGAAGCAAGGACATGTGACAGAATAAGCTTTGGTGCTATTTTATTGTCTTTGGTATTTATGTAGATTAGAGTGCGCGATGGCCAAAGGAGAAGATTTGGAAGTACCCCATGGAACACAATTCTCTAGCGGAAAGATTTCAAAAATACTTGTGTGAAGGATCAATGGACAGACCATTCAAGCAGAGGGAAGAGAAGTGGTATGATAGACTCTATGCAGCATTCGAAGAAGAGTGACACATACCCAAGGAGTTGCCTTCGGTGGTAGGTAAGGCAGTACAATTTGTAGTCTACCAGTATTTTTACATCGTGTGATTTACGATGAAGGATGGGGCTTGGAGCCCATGGTGAAAAATGTCATATGCCTTCATAGAAATATATTTCTAGGCATCAATTCATTGGTTTACACATGCATGTCACCTAACCTTCCATGCAGACAAGGTAGATTGTGACTACCACACTCTGAGGAAGAAATATGTATATCCAGGGCGGAATTCCTACATTGAGAGGTTTATCTCAGATATTATAAGCATGAAGCATATAAGCTTCATAGTTGGGGACACCAGAGCAGTGCTTGTGTACCTTCAACTCAAGCCCAAGCTGGAGAACACTAAGTATGTGGAGAATGAGATCACACTCCCAAGGCTGCCAAAAGGTAAGCATACAATGGAAAATGTTCTAGCACCTAAGCCCAAAGAGACAATAAAAGTAGATGATGAAGAAGAGGAGAATGAATATAGTGGTGGTTTAGAGCACATAGGTAGGAGGCAGCCTCTAAATAGGGAAGAAGCTGAGTGTGTGACTACTCCACCCCAGCCACAAGGAGGAGATGATGAGGATCTGGATGGAGTATATGGAGAGCATCGCTTCAAAAGAGTATTCAAGAGAACAAGGACCCAAGGCGATACTCCATAATTAGTGCACAGATCACCTCAGCTCTCTCCACAGAAGGAGCCAATTGAGAAAAGAAGAAGGAATATGAAGCTGAATGAGGAGGTGGAAGAGTCTGAGAAAATCACGCCCAATTCCCCTACACCTTTAGAAAACACGGAAGGATAAAAGGATGAAGAAATGAAGGATGGAGAAGAGGAAGAAAAGGAGGCAAATGAGACATTGACTGAGACTACTCAGGGTATAGTAGAACAAGCTCTAAATCTTGAAGCCCAAGTTCCTAAGGGGCCAAGATCAAAGAGAACAAGTGGAGAATATGTTCCACCAGTCATGGGATACACTAAGGACACATGTAAAATTATCCATGCCTGTTTTCAAAGCACAATGACACAAAAGGAGTTGTATGGCTAGGAGTTGATGGATGAAGATATGGTAACCATGCGCACAAGGAAGCAACTATCATGGTCGATGCACACGCACATGGACGAACCAGACTTTTATGTATGTGATGAGTTGTGTGTATCAAGGAGGTTGAAGAAGACACCTCAGTCCAGATACATAATAGTAAAGCCTACTATTATGTTAGATGAATAAGTGAGCAATGCTTTAGTAAAGGTCTCAACAGAGGTGGCATGGCAAAATATGGATAAGGCTGCAACAATTAGGGTGTTGAGGGAGGAGATTAAAACTAAGGATATAGAAATAGTGGGCCTAAAGCAAGAAAAATACTTGGCACATAAGAAGAACATTGTTCTCATCATCAGCATGGTAGAGGAAGTTGGCAACAATATCATGAAAGCAAAGCCACACTTAGAGCCAAAGGTACCCAAAACATTTTCTTCGGCAATGCATTATGTACAAACCTTGGTGGACTTGGTGCTTGAAGATGAACCTCTACACATGAAAAAACCAAAGGATCTAGCATAGCAAGTAGAGTGAGAAAAGGCTTCGGTGATGAGAAATATTTCATCATATTAGGGGTTGCTTTAGAGCTTACACGAGGAACTGAAGAACGCAGATCAAGCATTGAATATTTATACAGCCCCAGAAGTTGTTATAAGAACTAGGACCATTTTGGAGGATAGTGAAGTCCTGAAGGCCATGAAAGATGAGACCCTAGGCCACATAAAATGATTAGTGCTTGTCAATTAAAAGTGTGGGGCCCTTTCAGCAGCTCAAGAACCACACAAGGAAAGGCTAGATCTAATTTTGGAATATGGCGTGCGGAGCACAAAAACTGGTTAAAGACTTGTGCGACACGCATTGGCTATTTTTGGAGGATCATCTACGAAACACTTTACATGGATATAGGATGAGAATAGACCTACTACTGACAGTTAACTAAAATAAATCTATTGTTAGTGCACTTGCATGTGTGGCTATATTGTAACAGCACGTGGCTAATAATAGCATGTGACCTATTTTGGGAATAGATAAGTGGTGAAGGGCAAGTCTCCACCCTTATAAATATGTATTGAACTATGTAGCATAGGGGGGGCAAGTGAGAATTGAGTTATTGTGAGGTTATGTTGCAAAATCTTATGTGCACACAGACTATGGTATTATCTATTGTAATAAGCTTCTGTGTATTTATCATGTTTAATGTAATGGAATGTGTTGGCTGAATCAGAGTGTCAAATCTTGAGTATAATTGGTTTGTGTATGCTTGATTTCATCATGGTTATCTCTTAAGTATGTTATTCTCTATATCTAGATCTGAATATGTATTGTAGAATGAAATACGAATCATAGGTCTAAATGTTTTAAGTCTTCATCATGCTAACATCTACAATAGCAACCCTAAAGAGGGGCCTAGTACCTTTGCGCGCTTCGGATGAGTGCTCAGTCTAGGCTGAATGATGTGCCGGCACACTTGGGCTTTTATTGGTGAATTCTAGGCTGCATAATTTGATCAACTTTTACAAATAGGTGTGTTACGATCCAAGAACAACGAAGGCAAAAAGGCAAGGACACGAGATCCAAATAAATAGGAGTGTCATGATCCAAGAAAAGCCAAGGTAACAAGGCAAGGACACAAAATATGAAGAAGCAAGATCAAGTGCTACAAATAGGTGTGTCATGATCCAAGAACAATAACCAAGCCAACAAGGCAAGGACATGAGATCTAAATAAATACGAGTGTCATGATCCAAGAAAATCCAAGGTAACAATGCAAGGACACGAAACCTAAAGAAGCAATATCAACACCACATCCTCCCATACTGTTGAATGAGTAGAGTGATAACACAGATCTGTATGATTTTTCAAAATCAACTACTCAAACACTAACAAACTAACACTAAGCTTATCCCATAAGAGAGACTGTTAACATGCCAAAAAAAATTCAAAAATACAGATCCAAAATATCTCAACAAACAAGAGAGATATAAATGTATACACCCATAGATACAAGAATGTGACACCTAAAAGTTTAGGACGTTCGGCTCAACTGAAATTACATCCACAAGTGATTACAATACCCTCCCAAATTTGGCACTTTATAATTGAGTTCATGTAAATATTACAATGAGTAACATTACCTTTTACATTTTAAATATGTATATAAAAATGTCACCAATGCGTAGATCTCGAAAAAATACACAATTTAAAAAAAATCACCTTAATCCGAGCTGTGGATAAAAATTTATGAGCTCTAGAAGGTTTTCCTATTAAAATAATAATTTAATGCTCATGTTTTTTTTAAATCATGACACCCAAATGTCCAAAGGGTAAAAGAGTGCATCCACACGACACATGATTGCGACCAAAGGATAAAACCATACGCCCAAAACTTAAATGTCCAGAGGGTAAATCATTGCAGTCAAAGGGTACACCTCATTATCCAACGGATAAAATAATGCACCCAGAAGGTACATATCTACGTCCAGTGGATAAAAGACTGCATTTAAAATAGAAATATCCAGAGGGTAAAAGAATGCATCCGGAAGGTAGATGCTTATATCCAATGGATAAAAGAATGCACCCAGAGGGTACAGATCAGCATCCAGTGGATAAAATATTGCATCCAAAACAGAAATATCCATAGGATAAAAGAATGCATCTGGAAGGTATACACTTATGTCCAATGGATAAAAGAATGCACCCGAAAAGTACAATTGTTAATGCAAACTTTGACTGCAAATATCTCTTTTTCTGACACCTGTATCGAAAAACAAAGAGAAACCCAGAAAGTATCTCAAAAAACCCAGAAAGCTGATATAATTTTTGAGTCAAAAAATATATTTGTGCATGATTATACGGATTTTTTGAGAATGTGCCAAAAAACCCTTTTAAATGTCTAGATTTGGCTGTCTCAAAACATGGTCGAGTTTATAGTCGATTCTAGGGTTTTGGCACCTTCCAAATCCAATGGCACACTTTGTTTTACATAAAAATACATGTTATAGAAAAGTTCTAACAAATTCCGAATACATGAAAATAATAAACCCTTACTTGCAAAGAAAAACTTACATATGGATGTCTGCATCATCTATCACTCGAATACCATAAAAGGGTAAGTGCACCAAGTTGGGGGACAATTAAGTGGACATCAAATCCTGAATTTTACATTAAAAACGACAAAACATCAAATTTAGTCTTCCGCGGACTTGAACCATGCCGAAAAGTAAAAAATATGTCATAAAAATGGTACCATTGTGTAGGGGAGACTATTAGCTTTGTAGAAATACTGATTTTAAAGTGAATAGAAGAGGATAAATATCATTTTATAATTTTTTACTAATAGTAGGTCTTTAAGACACTTTTTCCTGTGAATGTTTATGTCTACGTTTAAGACTGCAAAATTTGTTTCACTTATCAGAATGTGATAAAACTTATACCATCCCAACCATGGTGAAATTATATACATGTTCAAAAAAAAATTTATTTGATTTCAATATTTTTTGATGAAGTTATGGCGGGCAAACGGAAAGTGCTCTGTTTTCTTTATGTTTTCATACCACTTTCACGGAAAAAATCATAAAAAATAAAATATTACTCAAAAAAATACAAAATAAAATCCATCCCAAGATAGATAGTGGCATATAACTTCTCACCAAAGGAAAAAAATATATATCAATTTTTGGTCATCCAAATTGTGGGCAAACGGACTATAATCTTATCGGCGTTTTTATAAAAAAATACCAAGTAATTGAATTTTGAGTGTTTAATATAGCTAATCTTGTCCATTTTTTACAAAAATTAGTATTTTAGAAACTAGATTCCAGATTCTATGATTCAGATTAATATAATTTTGTCTAATTTTGAGTGTATATATTGCTAATAATCCCTACAAGTTGATATTATGTTGTTATTTGCAATATGATGTCCACGGATGACCCTATATTTGTCCATCAACTTCCTGCACTTACCCAAAAGGAACAATAAGAAGATTGTTCCAAGCAGCGGTCTCAGATGATAATAGTACACCACATTACATTTGCAAAATAGAAGAGCTAAAATACCATATATGGAAATCCATCATAATCCATAATGCTCAATACATTACAATACAATGAATTGAATTACTCAATAAGAAAGATGTACATATAGGAGAAGGGAAGTGCAACTACTACTTAAATAAGTGTTGAATAGCTCCCACTAACTGATATTGATAGTTAAGTTAACTCTAAAATACTACTAAGATAACTCCACATAATTGAGAAGCTAACTCAACACAACTAGTAAATTAACTCCACACAATTAGTAAACCTAAGCAAACTAACCCAACAAGTGTAGGGCTAACACAAGTTTAAGAATTATCCTAATAAATAAATAAAAGGATAAATAATAACCTACACTAACATACGAGCTCGTTAAAAACTCTCTTGAACATCACCAATCATGATTAAAGCCCTTCAATCAATCTCAGCTCCTTTTGACAAGCCCCAACCTTATTGGTGCCTTGAAGATGTCGGTTGAGATTTTGTCACTCCAACTTGAAGACCGTGATCTTTCTATTTTTGTCACCACCAATATCAACGATACTCTTGTTAAAATAGTTATAATTAATAACAATGCTAGCATAAACATCATATCATCTCATACATTCAAACAACTCTAACTTCTCAACACTATTGTCGATTAATCACATGCAATTCCACATGCATTCAACAATATTGTCACCCCCACATTGGGCACATATATCATTCCTATCAAAGTAGGTCTTAAAAACCTGTACAAACTCTTCTACCTTATAGAAGGACAGTTTCAATATAACATGTTGTTTGGTCGTCCTTGGATACGTGCAATGCGTTGTGTCTCATCCACTCTACATCAACATCTAAAATAAAAACACAAAGGTAAGACCTTCATGGTCCTTTCCAACCCAAATCCATTTAAATCTTTCCACATGTCATACAAACCCAATGACATCTTGCTTCATTTGAAAAATCCTACATCTACAAATGAAGCTTCCACAAGTTCTTCGATCCTAGCATCAAAACTATTGAATGATGCCTCTTTCAATGACATCATGCAACTTATTTTGCTAGGGGAGTACTACGTCCTAACCCTTAACATGCTTCCCACACCTAAAACATGTGGGAGGCCTAAAAAATAACCACCTTACAAGCCCAACGCAGGAAACATGATTTCCTTCGTCCCTCCATTCCTTCGGAAATAATTAGTGTACGGAGGCATCAACCACCCTTTGGCCCACCTCAATGATCAACCGCATGTAAATCCCTTCTCATCATACTTTTCATTCTTAGGCAAACCACAGTTCACCCAAACATACCTCTACCATTACGCATGGAAAGGCTTCAATCTAGGTTGATACGAACAGGGTCCACATGACTTACCCTTCAAATGTTGGAAATATCCTTACAGAAAACATGGCTTGGGCTTCAAAGTATCTCCTTCTAAACCACCACCATCAACATCTTAATCTCAAGCACCACTATCGGCATTGTTGGAATCACCCTTTAACAACGACAACACAGTATCTATCCCACCTAAATATTTTTTATTCAATACCATTTCACTTCGACCCTTAACTTATCAAGTTAACAGAAAAATTAAATCCATCCCCTTAAGCTTACCTCACATGCTAGAAGAATACTCTCCTATCATCAACATTCCCCGCTATCAAGATGACGATGTCATCCTGACCTATATGGGTGATGAGGATAATTATCTTCAGAAGATATTTCCATCTGAAGTGTCTACCCTCCTTAATCAATCTATTATCGACATTAACATTGGCACATTACAAGAGCCGCACATTGTCAAAATCAGCTAAGCCTTAGACTCACATCCAAGAATTCTCCACTTTCTTAGACAAACATAGTCAATCCTTTGCATGGTACTACAGTGACATGCCAAGTATAGACCCTAACATCATCACCCACAATATTGTCACCAAACTGAGTGCCAAACCTGTGAAGCAAAAACTTCATAGGATGCATCCTCGCATTGTACTCCTAATCAAATAAGAACTTCAACATATTATTTCAACAAACTTCATACTACCCATTTATTATCCAAAATGTGTTTCTAACATCGTACCCATCACTAAAGCCACTGAAAAATTGCGCATTTTGAACCTTGCCTGCCTCAAAGACAATTTTCCTCTTCCCAACATTGACTAGCTTGTTAATTTAACAACATACCATGAAATACTGTCTCTTATGGATGGCTTTTATGGTTACAATCAAATCTTAGTCACACCTGAGTATCCACACAAGACCTCATTTATCACCCCATGGGAACCTTTTGCTATAGAGTAATGCCCTTTGGCCTAAAAACATAGGAGCTACTTATCAACGCACCATGACCTACATCTTCCACAATCTCATCCACAAAATCGTAGAAGACTGCGTCAATGATCTCTTAGGTAAGTCCAAACATCGAAGAGACCATCTAGTTGTCCTTGACATGATATTTACGTGTCTTCTATAGTTCTTCCTTCGTCTTAATCATGCCAAATGTTTATTTATAGTTCTCGTAAGAAAACTTCTTGGATTTATAGTATCTATTAGGGGAATTAAAATTGACCCCACTGAATTCAAATCCATTATTGAAATGCCTCCACAATTTAATCTTAAGTAACTTCGTAGCCTTCACGGAAAAATTCAATATATCTGTCATTTCATCTCACAATTGTCATATCATTGTCAACCCTTTCATCATCTTTTATGAAAGGATGTACACTTACATTGAGACAATAATTATCAACAGGCCTTTGATGCCCTCAAATAGTATCTCCTATCACCACACGTTCTCGCACCTCCATGGGAGGGGGCACTTTTATATCTATATATATCTACAACTGACCATGCCTTGGGAGCCATGTTTGTGCATTGAGATGAACAAGGTAAGGAACATGATGTCTATTACATAAGCCACACCCTTCATGCATATGAAACTCACTATTCCAAAGTCAAAAATTTGTGTTATGCCTTGTACTTCCAAAATTCTAAACTTTTTCACCATTTACTTAATCACAAGACATATGTAGCCACAAATTTTAATCAATTAAAATCTATACACTTACAACCATATCACAATGATTGCATCACTAGATGGCTCATGCTCATGACTGAATTTGACCTTGAGTTCATCTCTCAAAAATCCATTAAGGGGTAAGTCATTACTGATCAGCTATTAGAATCTCCCCTTTCATATAATCAATTGCCCTGTAAACACTTTCTTGAAGAGTCAATCAACACAATCGATCAAGACAACACCCCTCTCAAAATGAGCTTGTTCTTTGATGAGTTTAAATACAGGCAAGGGGATGGGCTGAAATAGTCATAATACCACCTTGGGAGACCCTTATTTCATTGTATTTCAAACTCAACTTCAAATTCACTAATACTATTACATAATACAAGACCCTTGTTATGGGGATCCATACCGTACTGCCTTTTTAGGTATGTAAATATTGTATATCTATGGTGACTCAAAAATTTTCATCAATCAAATCAAAGGAATATATTAAGGTAAGAACAAGGTCCTTCAGAAATAAAAAATAATTGTTTAAGATATCCTACAACTCTTTGACCACTATGAGATCCAAACCACCCCTCATTTATCTAACAAATTCACAGAGACCATCTCTTCACTTGCATCTCTCATCCTTTTATCACCAAATGATTCCAAACTCTTCATCATTTTATACAAAATTAATCAACCATCCTACACCAGCACTAATCTTGCAACCATCAATTACATAGATACTATCTCCTCTGACACTTAGTATACAAAGACATATGATTATCTTTCCACTAGAAAACTACCCTCGGATCTATCCAAAAATGGAAAAATATCTTTTCAACAACGTGTGTCTCGCTACATCATACTAGGAGGTATCCTTTACAAAAGAGGGTTTGATGACCTCCTCCTCTAGTGCCTTAAAAATTCATAGGCTTGTCTAGTTATCCAAGAGGTCCATGATGACATATGTGGTGGCCACTTCAATGGTTTAGCTATTGCTAAACACATCCTACACATAGGTTATTATCGGCCTACACTCAATCAAGATTTTTGTGACTACATCAAGAAATGTGTCAAATGTCAACAACATGCCAAACTCACACATGTTCCTAGTCATGCTCTTTAACCATATCAAGATATTTGTCCCTTCTCACAATGGGAACTTGACGTTATCAGCCTTATCAAACCTTTCTAATCACAATGACATAGTTTCATCATCCTAGCAACTGGAAATTTTACAAAATGGGCAGAGACAACCCCCATTATATCAACTAAAAAATATAAAATCATCGTCTTCATCCATCATCACATTATCTGTCACTTTAGTATACCACATAAAATCATCATAGATAATGGAAAATCCTTCAAAAACAAGAAAATTCAGAAATTTTGCAACACTTACAACATCAAGCTTAGCTTTTCTACACCTTACTATCCGCAAAAAAATGGAAAAACCGAAGCATCCAACAAAACACTCAACAAAATTATCATTAAAATTGTCGACCAAGTTGGTATATATTAGCATTTCCAAATTCCCTTCACATTGTGGGCCTATCAGACTAGCATTTGTACCCCTACATGTGCTATGCCTTTCTCTTTAGTCCATGACACTAAGTTTGTTCTTCCCCTTGAAGTTTAGATCTCATCGTTACACATTTCTCTCATAGATTTCATCTTTGATGAGGATTATTGTCAAGAACACTTATCACAACTTGAAATGTTAGATGATCATCATATAACTATGCTCGAACACATTAACATATATCAAGAATGAATCAAACAAGCCTATAACAAACATCTCATGAAACATGACTTCAATATTGGAGATCTTGTTCTTAAATAAAACTATCATGTCATTGACCTGGAAAAGAGAAAATGTCGAAAGTTTTCTCCAAATTGGTTTGGACCATATATTATTACTCATAAATATGGGTCTGAGGCTTATCGTTTATCCTCCCCCTATGGTAAACCTGAAAAGGGATCCTCCTAACACATTGCACTTAAAGTCGTTATATTGTTAACTTATCAACTCATAAGATCTTAGTCAAACTATGATCTTCATATGTTAACCCACACATCCTATCACTCCTATAATGATTTGGAATGATGTGGTCCCTCGTCATCATATCATTCATGAACTTGAATATGGGCACCACTACTCTGCTCATAGTATATTCCTCATGGAAAAGTTCCCCGCTCATGGCTATGGAACCCCACAATAATTACTCACACCATTCCTTGTATTATCCTATTCAACAACATGACAAAGACATAAGTAGCTTGCATGCTTATCTTATCCCCTTCTACGTGGTTACCCTGAGGTTTCCCTCATCTTAAAATCAAAATGTCTATGGGATGGATACAATCAGAATATAGACTGATCCCTTAAAGGATGGATATAAAAAAGAAACCATGTCAAATAAAGTTGTAAACCACTCCCTCAAAGTATGGCTACTCAGTCAAGTGACCAATAAGAACTTCTCATATTGATAAGTCCTCTTATCAAAAAGGGGCTTCCCGCATCAATCATCCCTCATTAAAAAAATAAATCAAACCATCCTAGGAAAGCTTCCCGCATTGATCATCTTTCCCCAAATGCAAGCTTCCCACATTGATTAAGTTGTATCAAATTAAAAAAAATAGGGCAAAACCATGGGGACTATCAGGAAGAACCCATTTCCCCGTGCTTGTTACACACAAAGCCTTTCTCGTGTTAGAAAAGGATAAGACCCATCTATCTCATATATATTTATGATCCTAGTGTGACTAACCTTTATGGGCCATATGTTAACATCTAGTATAAGGTCGTATGTGTAGTATCATACATTTAAAATCATTTTACCATCATACATTATATGTGTCCAAAACAGTAAAAATCAAACATCCCACAATACGTTATTATCCATCATATAAGTGCGTAAATCATACAACAAGATTACCATTTGTCACGACAACGTTTAACATCATCGAAACCATATCATAACATGTGCATCTATAATCCAAATCATACATTTAAGATATTTCCATAACACATCATTAATTAAATCATCATCAATCACATCTACATCCATCACATTGCAATCATAATTAAAAACACAAAATATAACTCAATGACAAAATCATGTGTGTGTGTGTGTGTGTGTGTGTGTGTGTGTGTGTGTGTGTGTGTGTGTGTGTGTGTGTGTGTGTGTGTGTGTGTTTGTACATCAAGGGCCTAAAAACCCTCATATATCAATAATATACATCATCGTTAAGGGCTTCAAAGGAGCCTCATACATCAAAATCATATCTACAAAACTACTGGGACCAAGAGGTATCCACTTCATTTCATCAAGTTCATGTGTTCTTGGTGAGATTCAGCCTTTAAAGGCACATTCAAATCACATCTGGTGACTCCATCTGGTCAATGACCCATTCTCTGAGTTGTAGACCTTCTCCCATCCATTTCTACCCACATTTCTTTCCATATCTTTCATTTTCTTCCATTCCATGAAGTTGTGCAATCATGACTTCATTTCCATCTTGGAACTCACACTTGCAACTACAGTAGTGTAGTCCACCTCTAATGTATTTCCCAACTCCTCCAGATCAACATTATGATCAGATCCAGAACCATTATGCTTACCCATATGAGTAGGGTCAAAACCAGTTTGGCCATGGAGCTTATCAAGAACAAGGGGACACATATAATGGTGAAATCTACATGGAAAATGCTGATTGTACAGGAGAAGATTCAAGGGATGGAGGAACACATGGTACAGTCCAGGGCTCGCAGCATAAGATGAAGGCATTCATAATTGGTTATAGGGCACCTTGTCCATGGGCCAACCCTATGCCAAGACATTACAACCCTTGAGAGAAGTTGGACTTCATGATTGAGATGCTACCCCAACTTGCACAATGGACTAAGGAGATTGAGGCTTATGACTTGGACACAAGACAAACTTGTCAATGGGTAAGTCCACCACCTCCTAGCTTTTCTTGTCCTCTTCCTCAATCAATATCATTGAAATAGTGTCACGAGTCTAGCTCCCCATTTTCTGCCCCAAGTGTTGATTTCCCTTCTCCATCTCCTAATATTCCATCCCATCACAATTCTTCTTCCCTTTTCAATTCCAAATCTAAGTTCCCTCCACAACAGTCAAAATCAATGCCTTCCCCTCTACCACAAACAAGGAAACAACTAGTGGAGACCCCATCCACTGCTCTTACTCTCCCAAGTCCATGTCAAGGAGAGACTCCAAAAATCCAGTCAAGGAGAACAACAAGAAGAGGAACCCAACATAGAGAAGAAATGATAGAAAATCTGAAGAGTTGGGCATGCCAGATTTGAGTTTACGAAGATCCCCTTGATGGTTAAACCAATATAGGAGGTCAAGGTTGAAGAGCCAGTGGTGGCTGAGGCTGAGTTTGCAGCAGAAGAAGAGACAAGAACAAGAAGAAGAAGATCATCAACATGTTTGCAGTGTCCATCATGGCACTTTGTCTGAAGAGGATGCTGATCTAATCCAAGTTGCACAACCAGTTAAGGAGGAGGAACAACCAGCTCCAAGTCCCATTGAGGAGTAGCTGGGAGAGATCAAATCAAAGTTGAGGCCACTTAATGAAGAAATCATCATTGAATATTTTTTATTTTTGTTCCAAGGGCCTGATTTGATTGATGAACCCATAATGGAGGATGACCATACAGTTTCAGAGGCCCCAAGTGTGGAGCAAACCACAGAAGAACCTTCAGCTCTTCCTCCCATTTCATCCCCTTCAAGCTCTGATGTTGAAAAAGAGATTTGAGCTTTCAAACTTCATGTTTGAAGAAGAAGGGAACCATGGTGAGCTAGTTGCAGATCAGGAGGACACCATGGAGGAGGTAGAGCACATGCAACAGGGACAACAAGGAGGCAGATTATCTTGTCAAACTTGGAGGATATTGCTTTGATGGAGAGGAGCCCATGGAGATCACATCATTTGCTCCTCCATCATCCACCTTCCAAGCATATGAGCCTGTTGCCATGGAGCAGAGCATCTCAAGGACAACAACCTGTGTCTCACACCATCCCTCTGGAACCAAGGTTAGAAGATATGAATCTTCCATGTTCTCCACATGAGGAGGAAGGAAAAGAGCAAGAGGATGTCATCATCTCTCTCACACCATCCATCCAAGAAGGTCTGTAAGAAGACTCCATTCTTGGAGTTGAGTTTCAGAACAATGGGCACATTCAAAGGACCAGACCTTGCCCAATCAGGTACTTGGCTTCATTGGAGCCAAGGGAGAAGCCAAAACTAGTCATGCTCATTTCAGAGCATGAGGATGAGCTCCAAAGTACCAAGGATCAGCTGCAATGCCTCTTCAATCCAAATGAAGAGCAACTAAAAGAGGAATTTGTCTTGTTTCCAGTTGACACCTTGATGATTTGGGTGGAGGACTGAACTTATGGTCATTTTTTCACTCATACAAGCAGCCATATTTAGTGTCAAATCATTTGCATGGCTACCCCTTTTGAGAAAGGGAAGCTAATTCTCCCTACTAGTTGCAGGATTTGTTTGAGTCCCTTTTTCTCTCAGGTTAGTGTAGGAGTAGGTTTAGGTTTGTTTTCAGCAGAAGAAGTGATTTTGCACACTCTTCATGTTCCACTTGGAGCATGTATGATTTCCAGTTTTGTACATAGTGTGTTGTGTGTTTCATTGCTGGTGTTTTTCAGTTGCCCACTCATAGCAGCCCTAGGTAAAATAATTTTCATTAGAGATCTAATCTCCATGAGAAAAACTAAGAGAATAATGGGGCGAGTTCTGGTGAGGTCAGCTCTAGTTCTAATGGTGTTCCAAGTGGCTCAGGGATCAGATTTTCAAAGTTCAAATCAGATTTGTGTTTACCAGGAAAACTCCATGCCCAATGGATGCTTCAAGGCCACTGATCATTTCACCTAGCAGGTAGGTGATCCCCATGAGTCACCAAATTGTTGACCAAAATAAGCTCACACTTATTTTGAGTCAAATGACACCATTTCCCCCTCTTTAGTGCTTCAATATGAATTTTTACATATTTAAAGCACTTAAGGCCTCCCTTGAAATCATTTTCAATAGATAGGAATTTTCTTCCCCTTTCCAGAGATATAAAGAAGTCCTTCTAACTCTTCGTATTTTTCAAGTTACGGGCCGGCGGGCCTTGGAGGGATTTTTTGCCAAAAGTGAGGCCAACGGGCCTAGGGAAGAATTTTTGCCAATGGAAATTGCAGACTGGTGGGGGACGGGAGACATTTTGATATTTTTCTCTTTTCGTAAAAAGGCACAAGTATAATTTACAAGGCCCGCAGGCCCGAAGAAATTTACTTTTTGCCAAGTGGAAAAAGTGGGCTAAAGGGCCCAAAGATGTCTTTTACCCAAGTGGAAAATGTAGGTTGTGGGCCTTGACTGATGAATTTTACCAAAAGCGGGTCCACGGGGCCAAGGAGGAAATTTTTCCCAAGTCAAGTTGTGGGCCGGCGGGTCTGCGGGGACTTTGAAACTTTTTGACTTTTTCACAAATGGCGTAATTTTTCAATGCAGGTCCGTGAGCCCGCGAGGTCTCATCAGCCATTGAAAAGTCATACAGAGCCATGGAGGGTGCCACGTGCCTCATCGGCGCAACTCCAATGGATTGAATCCAAAATGGAGACCCCAAACATGTACCAGGCTTCCATGTGTCCTAGATCCAAACAAAGAGACAGAGTCAGCAGTTAAAAAGTTAAAATGGGGCAGAACCGGCAGAAGGAGCCACGCATCAACTTGATGCAACTTCAAAGGTAAAATTCAGAGTGGGTTCCCAAATGAGCGCGAGGCTTCCACGTGTCCCAGGTCTGAAAAGGAGACATAGTCGGCTGTTTAAAATGACTAAGTATAAGTGGGGTCGGTGGAAGCCTCCACGTGTTTCATCGGCGCAACTCCAAGGCTGGGTCCAAAGTGCAGAGTTCCCAAATGAGTGCGCAGACTCTCCACGTGTCAAGGGTCTAACAAAGTAAAAAAAAAGGGAGATAGAGTGGTCCCAAAATGACTAAGTATAGAGAGCCAATCATGCCACATGTCTCATCAGTGTAAATTCAAAGTACGACCCAAAACGGAGACTCAGATGAGCGATGGGCCTTCCACGTGTCCCAGGCCCAAAAAGGGAGTAGGGTTGAATCAGTTAAGTCAAAAGGGTAAGTGGAAGGAGCCACGTGTTAGCACGGCACAACTTCAAAAGTAAAATTCGGAGTGAGTTCCCAAATGTGTGCCGAGCCTCCATGTGTCTAGGGTCAGACTATATGGCCCTGCCAAGAAAAAGGGACTTAGCCAAAATACAAAGAAAGGAACAAGCCAACGGAAGGAGCCACGTGTCTCTTCGGTGCTCTTTCAAGAGGTGAATCTAGATGCATTCCCCAAACATGTCTTTCCACATGTCTGATCAGCACAATTTCAAAGGCGCGGCCCAAAATGCATTCCCCAAACAAGTGCCAACCTCACCACTGTGTCCAGAGTTTGAGGAGGTAAGGTCATCCATTGAAAAGTCCAAAATGCCTGTGGAGCCTTCCATGTGTCTCATCTAGTGCAATCTTCAAAAGCAAAATCTGGGGAAATTTTCCAAACAAGTGTGAAGCCTCCATGTGTCTCGGGTCAGGCACAGTGTCTCCGCCAAATGGGAAGGACTTAGGCAAAATAAAAAGGAAACCGAGGAGCCCGTGGAAGCCTCCATGTGTCAGTCTGGTGTGATTTCAAGAGTGAAAGGAAGGAGCTGAATCTTCAAGATGCACGAGGCTGCCATGTGGATCCGGTATATGGACAAACTCTCTTAAATATTGCGTGCCCACGAACCTGATCTTCAGACAGCCATATCTTTCGACTGGAAACTCAAATTTGGGTGGGAGAGGATTTTTTGGAAAGATCTCGGCGCCAGCTTCTCACCTGCCTCCATTAATGTTTTGGCCCACTAATTTTGGGGGTTATCAAGTCTCTCACCTGCCACCATGATGAAGAATGGGCCTCTTTCTTTCCCAGTAAGGGACAACGATGGAGGCATGGGTCTTGTGAGAGTCTTTAAAGGTATTCATTGTGTTAGTAGGTGGAATTCAATGCATTACAGGGTGGTTGGAGCAGAGTTCGATTTTCCCTCTCTCTTTCTCTCTCATTCTTCTATATATTGTAAAGGAGGGGCATATTCAAAGGGTTGGTCATTATTTCTCTCCTGCCCCCTCTCTTTCTTCCTTAGGGTAGAACACAGAGTCTAAGCCTCTTCTCATGGCTCTGTAATTTAATTTCCTTGCCCCTTGCCCACTGATGATGTACTGTGTAGATTTTGGAGTAATAGAATCTGTTTCGTGATGCATCTGTCCATCCTTGGCTCATTTTATTGTCTCTTCTTACCTCTCATCATTACAGGGTATACTGTGCATACTCTGATGTTTATTGTAGGTCCTGGGAGTTGTGCTTAATGGGTCTTGAAGTGGTGTTCTGTGTGACATTCATCTTTGGTTTGTGGTGCATCTTGTCCACCCCCTCCATCACTCACCTCTCTCCACTTCAGGCAATTGGATCTGTGATCAGCCACTTCCTTTTCTGGTGTATCACCACTTAGTGTAGGCTCTCTTTCACTCTCTCTCTCTCCATGTCTCCTTGGAATGTTAGATTAGGATAGATTAGGTTCTGCCTGCACTGGAGTAGCTTGTGGCAGGTAGATTAGGAAGCAGGAACCAACCTTCTCTAGAGGTCCATCTCAAGTTTTGCAAGTCCCACAACTTGAGAGATGGTCCAATGTTGTGCAATCACACTGAATGCCCCATTTCACACTCAGGCCATTCAGGGGTGTTGTGATTCTACACCAACAGTTCTCTCATCCACTGGAAGGAGGAGTCCCTCGTGTCTTTGGCATCCATTCATCCAGTCATTACATTATTGGTGTAGGTATTGTTAAACCCTGATATCTTCTGAGTTTATGGTGTTTATCACATAATTTACAACCAATATTCACCACAAATAATTAGTATTGATAAGATAAGTAAGATGTGTGGCCTCTACCTATTTTTAAAAATAATCGGTTGTGGTGATAATGAATGTATGGCCATTGGAAGAAGTGGGTTTTATTTTTCCTATATGGTTGAGCCCCCATCGGGAGAAAGGATAAGGTGTGGTGATTGGTTGGAGAGATTATGAGGGTGCATAGATTAGACTTTCATGTTGTTAACACGCCAAACATTTTTTGACAAATTTTCAAGAATCAATCTCCATAGTGGAAAATAATAACCCACACGTAAACTCTTTTTAACTAGAACTATGTCACTTATGTGTGCAACGTAGATACCAACATATACCTCAACTAGAGTTTAGTTTGCTTCATCTTGATTGAGACATATTATGAGAGTTCCATCATATCCTCTTCGATATAGGGTGTCAATAAGAATAGTGTAACATGAAGCACATTGTGTTGGGACTTGTTTGTTTTGGCAATTCATATTGCCAGGGAAAGTTTTGTCATGGATGAAGGTGTAGATATCATGATACCAAGGGTTATCAAGCCCAACTATTTCATATAGCATGGTATACTTAGGTAAATCGTAATCCAAAATCAAAAGATGTTCTATGAGAAACTCATTGTGTGTTTGATTTGGACCGAACTCAAGAAGAGATCTGATAGTTAACACGGAATTTGTTGACTTGTTCTGGATGCAAGGGACTTGTTTGAATGTGATAAGTTGAAAGTGACATTTTAGGCCATCTATCATGAGCTTTAAGGGGATCAATTTTTCATCATTTACTTGATATTCAATGCTGACTTGATTGATGACCAAGAGGGAATCCCCGTAAATTGTCAATTCCTTGAGATTCCATGAAATAACAAACTTCAAACCAACTATGAGAGATTCATATTCACTAATGTTGTTGGTATGGGGGAAACCAATGTGGAAATTTTTTTCAATGACATCACCATCTAGAATGAGTAGTAGAATTCCTGCTCTTGAAATGTGGATATTACAAGATCCATCAAAAAATAAAGTCTAGGAGGGAATTGTATCAAGATACAAGAGTTCTTCATCACGAATGTCAAAGTGAAGAGCTTCTGAACCCAGTAAAGGTGATGCAGTAAGTTGATATACAAGGGATTGTCCCTTGATGGCATTTTGATTTACAAATTATATGTCAAACTCATTGAATAAAATAATCCAGCTAGACATTCTTCTAGTTAGAATAGGTTTGGTTAATAGATACTTGAGTGGATTTACTTTCATGATAAGCTTAATGGTATGATTGAGAAAATAATGATGCAACTTATGAAATGTGAAAGTGACAGCTAAACATACTTTCTAAACCTAGGAATATCTGATTTTGTGATCAATCAAGGTCCTACTAAGATAATAAACAACTTGTTCTTGACCTTGAACATTGTGTTGGGCTAACAATGCTCCTATTGCATATTTTATGGTAGACGTATAAACAAGCATTGCTTTTTCTAGAATAGGTGGCATGAGCACCAGAGGATTTGCTAGATATCCTTTCATCATGGAGAAATTATCTTGACATTCTTGATTCCACTTGACATGTACATCCTTTTTGAGCAACTGATTAAAGTGATGGCACTTGCATGCTAACTATGATATGAACCATCTAATGGATTGTACTTTATAATGAAGATCTCGTAACTATCTAAGATTCTATGGAGGAGGAATTTCCATGATATATTTTACATTTATGGGGTCAACTTCAATACCTCTCTGTGAAATGATGAACCCCAAGAGTTTTCCCTAAGTTAAACCAAACACACATTTCCTTTGGTTGAGTCTAACCTTTTATTCATGCAACCTTTCAAAGATGTGTCTTAAAAATTTTGGATGATCAACTCTTGTTTTTTATTTTTCAAATAGATCATCTACATAATCTTCCATAATGTCATGTAGCATGTCATGGAAGATGATTATCATGGCTCTTTAATAAGTGGCATCAACATTTTTAAGGCCAAAAGGAATGACCTTATAACAAAATGTGCCCCATAGTGTAATGAATGTTGTTTTCGGTTGATCCTCTTAAGCAATTTGAATTTGATTATACCTAGAAAAACCATCCATTAAGGAGACCATTTCATGGCATGTCATAGAAACAATGATCACGTCAATATTCAGTAACAAGAAGTAATCTTTTCGACATGCTTTTTAATGTCACGAAAGTCTGTACATAGATTCTACTTGAGTAATATTGACCTGAACAGTAACCCCAATGTTATTGTCACCAAGTGTTGTACTACATTTCAGACTCTATGTAGTTCTAGTGTGTGTGTGTGATTTGAATTATGTCCCTTGAAGCTAGGTTTCCCTTGTGTTATCCGCACCAAGATAGTGAGCTACAAATATTTTCCCCCCAAGATGAATGTGTGAGATGGAATTAAGAAATAGCCCCTCGTACGGAGTGAATATTATATCCCAAATGTAGTCCTTGAATGTTTATGTTTGCCCAAATAATAAATAGTAAGTATTAGCCCAAAAAGTTGTCCAACCTTTAATGACAGTAAGTAAGTCACACACATATATGATTCCCTTGTTTGAATTTCACCACTAAAAACAATAAAACCCAACCTAAAGTAATAAGAAAGATTTTTAGAAATGGTACCAAATGATGTGGCATTTAAAAATTAGGAAAAGGACAAAAGTGCCAAAAGTGAACAGTAGTACCTGAGCAGTTTTGTCCCTAATGGGCGGTATTGTCTGGGATGCTCAAAGGATATAACGGTAAATACAAATATGATCCATATGTTTTCTAATGTCCAAGAATAAAGTGGTCATTCCATAAAAGCAAATAAGAAGAGTGTGTAAGAGGATAAAACAATGTAAAACCAAAACATGTATTGTTAATGTTTAGTTTTATCACTTAGGAATCACACATATAATGAGATACTTAGAGGCCTGATATTATAAAAAAGTGTGTGATTTCATGACTACATTTTCCCCCACTTTATGTTGGTGAATGAATATTTGGTACCATAAAGTAGATAAGAAGAGTGTACCTTGTAGATATTCGAAGGGATTTGTAACTAATAGCATGTCGAATGAGGAATGTGCTTGATATCGTGTCGAATGGAGATTGTGAAGTGTGCATCGTGGAATCTATAAGAGAGGATAAGGATATTAGGGATGACCTTTCATGTGTAGTAGAAGTTATGTACGTGTGTGTTCTTTAGATATTGTCTTTATCGGAGTGTTTTGTGCTAGAAATTTTTCCTTGTTCCATTCATGTGTTGCCCTTTTGTCGGAGTAAGGTAGGGCTTGCAAAATAAAATAAGTGTATTCAATACTCGTGCTAAAATAAATTGAACTTTAACTTCGTATATTTCAAAATAGAAATGTGTATTGAAAAATAAGTGAATCAAGGATACAATACACATGTGTGTCATTAGAGAAGAGATAGACTTACTTATGTATGTTTTTTACCTTGGAGATGGCTGGAATAGTACTGAGGATTTAGGCTTCTAAGGATTTTGTCACTGAGGATTTAATCCTGAGGATTTGAGCATCCTATCATTGAACTACAGATGTGGGTGCCCTATCACCAAGGGAAGAGTATTGGGATTGCGGTTGAATTTTCCCTCCAACCTTTAACGTTTCCCCACATATAAATGCCACTAAAAATGGTGACAAAACCAATATGAACTGGTCACAGATGATTCTAAGAAAACATGAAGTAATTAGTTGCATTGCTCAAAGTGTGTAATGTGCCACTAATTTTGTTCTTGTTATTCCTGATAGTAACTTGTAATCAAGCTTGTGTTGTTGGAAATTGTAAAATATTGTCACTAAGAACCTATTGATTGTGTATTGTAGTTGTTTCTGCCCCTAGCATAGGAATGCCTAGGTGGGACACTAGTGCCTATTGTTCATGTCTGTGTTGGGAAATTTTTTCACGTACTAATTTTAGGCCCAATTCTAATTTTGAACATGTTTATTAGCTCTTGTTTATCCTGGTTTTGTTTTTTACCATTCTATGTTTGGTCTTTAAACTACTGAGAGGGTGAAATAGTAGCCTGATTATTACCCCCCACACATTTGGAGTGTATGAGATGCATATAGGAAAGCAAAGACCAATTGGGAAAGCTAAAACTGATGTGCACCTATGAAATAGAACTCATGCAAGGGGAATATGGAATACACAAGATAACAACCATGGTGCATGAAATAATGGGAAAAGGCTAGCCAAAAGTGCTAGTGACAAATAAGTATACATGATGCAATAGAAATCAGTCAAAACACACAGTAACATGGAAAAAGACACATCGAGTAGCTAGTTGAATACATGGGACACTGCTCAGGATTTCATAAGACAATCGAAGCCCTCAAGGTAATACAAGAAAACAAATAATGAAACATAGGGCATAGCCCACAAAAAACAACAATCAAGACACAAGCAAAGAAGACAAGATATAATCAAATCAGATAACCATGGTTGGGAGTATGCCTGCAAGACAAATTTTACACATGAAACACCTATTATAATGTGAGAAAAAATGATATCATGTCATAATGTAAACAACTAGAAATAGGAATGAAAGTAGTAGTTATTACAATGATATGCCCTCAATATAGAGAAATAGAAAAGGTGTATGCCCCATGAGACTTAGTGGGACTGGTATGGAATAGTGCCAAACATCATACATCATGTAGAGACCTATACGTGATCTGCATTCACCTCATAAAGTACCATGTGAACACGCATGTGTGTATGGAAAAATGATGGAGAATATTATGAATCCAAGTAATAAGATAAGTAGTGTGCAACATATAATAGAATGAGAAAGCAATGATGCATCCAATCAAGATCTAAACTAGTATTTTTGAATTTTTTAAATATGTGAACATGAAATAGAATAGTTAGGAGAGGGGAGCAAGGTTTCCCCCTAGTGTATGTGTGCAAAGTAAGTTCCATGTAGGTAAGTGTTCCCTCAACAGTCATGTTTAAACCTAGAACAAGAGTGCATCATCGAGTAGCGAGGGGTGAGAATATGCCCCCAAAGTGTGAATTCCACAATGATCTATCCAATGATGATAAGGGGTGAGGGCCCACTATCTACTAGTGTGAAAGAAGTACGCATGTGAACATGATCCAAAGACCTAGTGTCATGTGAAATTACATGTATCATAACATGTGGAGTAGGATTGTGTCATGCATGTGAAGAAACTAGAATAGGTGGAACATTGTTAAGTAATTAGTGCAATTTAGGAAACATGAGAGCTACCAAGGAACAATGTCAACATAGTGAGGGGAAAACCCTATGGAGTCTAAGATCCCAAATGTATGAGGAGTAAATGCAATGAAATACACAATAAGTATATGACTAGTAAAATAAACTAGAATAGGTGGAACATTGGGCTTGCTGGAAATAATGGAACAAGTAAGTGAAAATGTAATGATAAATGTGTGAGACAAAAGATGTGTAGCATATGTAGTATTAAGAAGCTTAGTAGTATCAACATCAAGTAATTGGGGGAAAGATACAAGACTAATTATAAGCAAAAGGTATAGTTTGAGAAGATTGGAAGCATTAAAGTTATATGTACTAGCCTCTATGATCATAGACATAAATGTGAAAAGAGGGGAATTGATTTCCCCCATAGATGCAATGAGATAAGGGATAACATGTGAGTCATGTATAGAAGTTTGAAAAGTGAGTGAATCAATGGTGTCATGAATCAAATTAGCACAATGAGTTCTAACTTATGATGAGGAAGGTGTAGCAAGGATGTAACATTAGAATCACTAGGCACATGATCAGTAGAAGTTCAACACGATTGATACATAAGGGGAAGAGTATCGTGGGTGTCAATAGAAATCTGATCATGTAAATAAGTAGCACTATAATCCGTCACTCAAGAAGAATGATGTGCAATGTAAGTAGTAACTTCGTTATCATGTATGAGAGGGATATCACAAATATTAGCAACATGAGGTGTGGAATCTATTATATAATTATCTATGGAAGAAGGTGTTGCAAGGGCATTGTGTGCAATGACATGGGTAGAAAGAGTTGCATGCATAGTATGTGGCCAAGGATGACCTAGAAGGACATTATAATTGAGATTATAAGACATAACGTTAAATAGAACATTAAGAGTGCAAGGGCTTATAGTAATGGGTAGATTGATTTCTCCCAACACTTTCTTAAGTGTGTTATTAAAGACATAGATACATAGAGTAGATGTAGTTAGATCAACATCAGAAAATCCTATTTAATGGAGAAAGGAAATTTTGCATACATTAAGACTGAATCCAAGATTAACTAAAGCACACTTAAGAAGTGCATTACTAATTTGAACTTGAATATGCAATTGAGAAGCATTGTCATCAATTATATGGTAAGCCATAAAATAATTTGACACAAGTAAGCCAAATAGACAAATAGATTTGTATTGAAAGTGTGTTGATAAAAAATTGATTGTCATAAAATGAATAAAGTGACCATATCTCAAAATAGAATTTGATTTTTTATAAAATAAAAAGATGTCTTTCTGAATCTAATGATGCAAAATAAAAATGTCTAAGGGATTTTCTCAAAAATGTGTATTTTTGGAATTATGCCTTGATTACCAAAAACTGTAATTTTGAATTTTTGAAAATTGTGCAAAAAATTAGGGCAAACAAAAAGAGGTTTTTGTTAAATATATAAAAAAATGAAAAATAACCTAAATTTAAAAATAGAGTCGCTATGAAACAAAAAAAAAATTGAAAATTAGGAGCCCTAAAAAGTGACCCAAAGGGTAGGATGAAACATGAAACCCTATGAATTTTTTTCAGATCTAATTTATAACAAGTGATAGATGAAAATTAGGTTTGGATTTGAAGATAAGATGTAAACATGAACCCTAATGCAACTAGGGTTTCGGTTTGGAGAATAATGGATCCATTAAAGAGTATGTAAGGGATCAAGTTCACTAAATGATTTTAAAACAATAAATATTTATCAGAGGATTGAAATCAAACAAATATAGTAGTAACAAACAAGATATAGAATGCAAAGTATGAGCAAGTGTGCAAGATAGGAGATGAGAGTGACTTAGCTTGTATCGGGAGATCTGGACTAATCGTGGGTTGGAAAACAAGATGAAAAGACTAGATATGATATGTGAAAGATTTGTCTAAGAAATTGGGATCTGGAACCTCTTCATATAGGAGCACCCAGATGTGGACACAACTTCCCAGGTGTTGGTTTCTAAATTAGGTGTTGGTTTCCTAGCAACTGTTATGCTTTTGATCTTAGATGTGGACAAGACTTCTCAGGTGTTGGTGTATGAATTAGGTGCTAGTTTTCTAGTAAGTGTTATGGTTATGATCTTTTCAAGCTCTCAGCTTAGTTTATTCCATTCATTGTCTATCACATCCACTTTGTTGAAGGGTTCTTATGTCGCAACCGAACCTACAAAAAAACCCTAGCTACCTGCACAAGGCTCAAGAAAACATTAAATGAAATAAATAATGCATATGCTTGAGTCAAATTGACCTCGATGATCACCCTAATGTGATTATCACTGAGTGTTGCACTACATTTATGACTCTATGTCGTTATGGTGTGTGTGTGTGTGTGATTTGAGTTATGTCCCTCAAAGCTAGGTTTCCCTTGTGTTAGTTGCACCAAGATAGTGGAATACAACTATTTTTTCCCCAAGATGAATATGTGAGATGGAATTCAGAAATAACCCCTCATATGTGGTGAATAATGTAGCCCAAATGAATTCTTTGAATGATACTCTTTGCCCAAGCAGTAGATAGTAATTATTAGCCACAAAATTTATCCAACCCATAATGATAGTAAGTCATACATATATATAATTCCCTTGTTTGAATTTCTTCATTAACAAGAAAAGGCAACCCAAAGTAATAAGAAATATTTTTAGAAACAGTACCAAATGATGTGGCATTTGAAAATCAAGAAAAATGGGGAAAAGGACAAAAGTTCCCAAAGGGGACAGTAGCACTTGGGCACTCCTGTCTCTAATGAGTGTTACTATTCATGATTCTTGGAGGATATAATGGTAAATATAGACATTGACCATATGTTGTCTAATGTCCAAGAGTGAAGTGGTCATTCCAAAAAAGCAAATAAGAAGAGTGTGTAAGAGGATAAAATAATGTAAAAGCAA
The DNA here is from genome assembly GCA_019776745.2 of Taxus chinensis. Classification (NCBI taxonomy): domain Eukaryota; kingdom Viridiplantae; phylum Streptophyta; class Pinopsida; order Cupressales; family Taxaceae; genus Taxus; species Taxus chinensis. Next base: position 222,506,093 of record CM034151.1, read on the forward strand.
AACATGTGTTAGTGTTTAGTTTTCTCATTTAGAAATCATGCATATCATGAGATACTTAGAGGCCTAATGTAAATAAAAATTGAGTGATTTCGTGACTACATCAAGTGACACATAACATTACCATTCGTCCTAACACTTTATGTAAGATAGGGCCCAAACACAACTTGATGCAAATTGAGTCAACTTCAATAGTTATAGTCATTAGATTAGGTAAAATTTATGTTATCTCAAACAACCATGTCATATTTGAAACTCTGCAAGATACATTTTATGTTCATGCCACCAAACATAAGTTTATGTTTTGAACCGCTCCACAAAATTCTTTTGTGTTATCTCAAGGTAGCTCCAATGAAAAAAAATTAAAAGGGTTGATGTGAGCCATTGAATAGAACATACGTTGTTAATGTGTAATCTTACAAAAACTTGATGCATTACCTTGTAAAAAATACTTGTGTACTATACTGAAATAAATTTCCTTGTGCCTAGTGATGCAATCTTGTGTTATCAATATGATACTCCTTTTGATATGTGAAACTTAATTATGAACTCAAGAAGATACCATAATCCTTGATGAAGACTTATGTAAATGCCATAATCATTTTACCAACTAGTCTAAAAATTATTGTATATATCAAATGATAATGCATAACATTATAAATATTATTTCATAATAGAAATAATACATAGAGTGTGACATATCTTACTACTACATTAGTGCACACACAAGCAAAAATCAAACATTAAAAAAAACATTTTCACATAACAAGACTCGTGTAAAACATACAATAAGACTCTTGTGTACAATAACACTCTTGTGTACAATAACACTCTTGTGTACAATAACACTAGTGTGAAACAAACAACAAAGACGTGCAAAAAACTTATGCAAAACTAAACTACAATGTTTTGGTGATGCAATATTGTAAGTGAAATCAGATGCTCTTACATCACACATCTTAGGTAACAAGTAAATCATAATCTCTTGCATATAGCTATTGTAATGGTATCTCGTGTTTCATGGCTTTGAATATACTTATCAAGTCACATCCTCAATGTATTAGCCCTTCCATTTTACTGGATGTTCCTTGTATTCATGATCTCATATCACTTTATCATTCTTTTGTTGATCACTCATTCCATCTCTTCACATTGTTTGTATGGCATCTACATTCTCTACTCCATGTTGTTCCTCATGATATGGATATAATTTTTCCACATTAAATATAGGTGAAAAATCGATTCCCTGTGACTATCTTTAATTCATATGTATTCTTTACAAAATTCAACAACAATTTGTATCGTCCAATATTCTTTAGATTCTATTTATTTTAAGTTCCTTTCAAAAACCTCTCCTTTCATAAATGTGCTAAGATCATGTAGCCTACTTAATATTCAACTTCCCTTTGCTATATATCTTCACTCTTCTTATATTGCACTAAATTCTATCCAATAGAATGTGTGCTTGATCATGTACATCTCTCATATGTTTTGAAAATATTCTACATTAACACTCCTTATTTCCATGCTCTTTATGTTGTGTAACTTCGCAATACGTCATGGAATCAAATCATACACAATATTGAATGGTGTATTTCATGTGCTCTTGTTCACTATGTTATTATATGAAAACTCAACTTGTGTCATAATGTTATCTCATGTACCTAACTTATCTTCAATAAAACACCTTAATAATTTCCTAAACTTTTGTTAATGACCTCTATCTGTACATTTGTCTATGGATTATATGTGAAACTGAATTGAAACTTTGTGTTATGTTTCTTCTATAATGTTTTCCATAAATTCCCTACAAACTTAACAACCCTATTCAATACAACACTTCTTAATAATCCATGAAATATAACAATCTCTTTAAAAATCAAGTTAGCAATATTAGTTGTCACTAGTCCTTTTACATGCCAAAAATGTTTCATCTTCAAAATTTATCAAATTCTATAACTTTTAATTCAAAACTAAAATTCTTTAACTTCAACTCTTAATTCAAAAGTAAAATCCTTCAACTTCAACTTCAACTCTTTTAATTCATTTAAAAGTAAATCCTTTTACTCAAAACATCAACTTTATTAGACTTACAACTTCTATGATTAACTACAAATGAATAACTTTGCAAAAATTCCACCCACTTCATGTGTATCTTGTTCATTTTACCTTAACTATCAATGAACTGTAATGCCTTATTATCTGTATACATAACAAAATCCTTATGTAGCAAGTAATGCCTCAATTTATTCAAAGCTTGTATTATTGCTTAAAACTCATAATCGTATACCTAATACTTATGATTTTCATTATTGAGGTTTTTACTAAAAAATGTTATGGGTATTCTTCCCCTACTCAAAACAATTCATATTGAGGATCTAATTACATTAGAATCTACTTGAAATACCTTATTAAAATGGGGTAGCATCAAAACTAATTGTTCAATTACTTTTTGTTTTAACTGTTGGAAACTACTCAGATTTTTTCATCCATATAAATTCCTTTTTATCCTTACACAAAACATGTATGATCGGTATAGAAAGTCCAATGCAATTGATGATAAACTTCTTATAGAAACTTGTTATAACATGAAAAATAAAAATTGCTTCTAGGTGACGGTCAGTCAATTATCACATGTACCTTATTCTAATCCATTTTCAAACTCGCTTCAAAAATAAAAATTTCCAAGTATACTGCCTCTTCTTTTATGAAACTATATTTTTTTAGGCCAATGAGGAACTTCTCATTCCGCAACTTCATCAACACCTTACACAAATGTTGCAAGTGCTCTTCTCTTGTCCTACTGTAAATCAATGGTTTCTAAGTAAATAATCACAAAATTATCCAAATATGGTATCAAAACTTCATTCATAAATCTCGTGAAAGTACCCAATGTACTTATAAAAAATGGCATGACCAACCATTCATTCAATCCCTCTTGATTTTTGATTGATGTATTCCATTCAACTCCTTCTCTTATACATGTATGGTGACAACCACTCTTCAGATCAATCTTAGAGAAATACTTTACACCTCTCAAACAATCCATCAGATCATCCATTTGTGGTAATGTAAACCTATAATTGATTATGATATTATTTATGGCTTGATTTGTTATGCACATTCTCCATTCACCATTCTTATTTTGTGCTAATAATTTTGGTACTACACATGGAATCGGTGATTCCTTGATCAACCCTTCTGTTCAATAACTCTCAAACTTGTTTGATAGTTTTGCATTATACTATGGTGTTAAATTATATGCTACTTTGTTCGGTGGACTTGATCTTGGGATCAAATCTGTGTAATGAATATTGATTACCGCAAATGGTTAGAATTTAAAAAGATCATTAGAAATAATCTCCATAAACTTACCATGTAGATCATCAACTTCTTGCCTTAGTGTCACTTCGTTATCTTTGGTCCCAATGCCTAATTTCAACAAGGGATTTGTTATAAGTGGAAAATGACCACTTTCTTTCATATCACTTAAGAATAAAATTCATATCATTAGCATCACTTTTAGATTTGTCTTCACTTCTTCCACATGTATTTCAATAGATTCAAAGTGTGCTTTACTCTATCCTTTGTCAACAATGTATATGTTTCTACATGACCATCGTATTGTGCCTTTCGGTCGACTTGTCGAGGCCTCCCAAGTAAAATATGACAAACATCTAGTGGCATGATATCACACATAACTTCGTCTCTATATTCACTAATCCAAAAATTCAATAAGCATTGTTCATTCGCTTATATTTAATGACCATTCAAAAACCATGAAAACATTATATGGACTATGATGTATTATCCTCTTGAAATTCAATTTATTTACTAATTATTATGAAATAATGTTGTTAGTATTGTCATTCTTTATGGTTAATTGATAATACTTACCTCTTGATTTGTAAATTTCCCTGAATAAGTTATTGTGTTGTGTTAAACCATCATATTCTATAGGATTTAATAACTCCCTTTTCATCACGAGTACTTCCTTTATTTTAGGCTCAATAGTTTGATGCATTGATGTGATAATATATTCATCCACTTATGTTATATACACTCTTACATTTGTACCACCATATGAATATCCATTAAATAACACTCAAATGATCTATGTTCTACTTCTATAAATTTGAAACATGTGCTAGAGAATCCACCTCCACGACCTCTATCATAATAACCTTCACCTCTAGAGTTTCCTCTAACTCTTGATACATCATCACGTTGTGATGCCTCACTGTGTAGATGGTCCATTGTCATTACCTTAACCCCGACCTTGTGTGAGGTTTCCCTTTCCTTATTTGGCACCTTTCTATTTACTTGTTGACTTATCATTTTCCTTTAGTGCATGATGATAGGATTCCTAAGAAAAGTGCATCCTTTAAAAGGAACGATAACCAAATCGTACCAAGCCAAGAACATAGATGCTAATCAAACATCATGATCAATAAGATGAAAGTAATTCGCCATAATAACTTTACATAAACCTTTGCAAACAAATGAGTAGCAATATCATATATTATTATGGAACTCAATGAAATATAATGAGGATGGGCCTTACTTATATAGGCAAGGAATAACAATCTAAGAACCAGTCAAAGTCATAGATCAAGCCATAAATCATGGAAAAAAACTAGTCATCAAAGAACTAGTCAAGTCCATAGATTTATGAGAGAACTAGATATCAAGGATCTAGTCAATACCATAGATCTAGCAAAGAACTAGTCAATACTATAGATCAAGGAAAGAACTATACCTAACAACTAGATAATATCTCCTAATATCTAAATAATTAAAAAGAAATATCCACGCACATAAGTGGGTGAGGATAAATACAATAAAGGTAAATAATGTACCTTTGTGAACATGAGCTAAGGTAAAATACCTATTCTAACACCCCCCCCCCAAAGTGAAGCTAGGGGCCAAAATAGAAGTGGTATGTCCACAGTATGAGTCCCGGCAACTAGGCCTAATGAGGTACTCACGTACAATATATCCATGAAGAAATCTTGAACCAAAAGAAGGAAAGAATACTGCTACAAGGAAAGAGAAATAAGAAAGAAGAAGAAGGAAGATGTTCTCACGAACACCCCCCAAGAACAACTTCTGAAACCCCAAGCATTCCATGCAACTCAAGGTAGTGAGGTGATGCAAAAGGCTTCATAAAGATGTCTGCAACCTGTTGTTGAGTCGAAATGTACACCAAACAAAGAACTCCATCCTGAATGTGTTGACAAATGAAATGGATGTGTATCTCAATATGCTTGATCCGTTGGTGCTCAACTGAGTTGCAAGAAATGTGAATTGCACTTTGGTTGTCACACCAAAGTACAGTCAATGAATCCTATGGGAATTCAAACTCTGTCAATAACTGACAAAGTCAAAGAATCTGTTGAATCGCTGTAACTGTTGCCCTGTACTCTACCTCTGAAGATGAAAGTGCAATAGCCTGTTACTTTTTGCACGCCTAAGCAACTGGAGAAGAACCAAGACAGAAAAGATAGCTAGAAGTGGAATGCCTATCATCAATAAAACCTGCCCAATCTGAATCTGTATACCTAACCAACTGAGTAGAGCCCCTAGTGTAGTGTAGGCCAAAGTGGGAAGTGCCATGAAAATAGCATAAAATCCTTTTAGCAGCCTGTCAGTGACTACTATGAGGAGAATGTGAAAACTGAGATACAAGCCCTACTATAAATGAAATATCAGGGTATGGGTCAAGTACATGAGACTCCTACCAATCACCTATACAACATAGGATCACAAAGTGGTGTGGTACATGTAGATATAAGAGTAACCCCAGACTGAAAAGGAGATGGACTTGGCTTGCAATCAACCATATCAAAGTGCCTAAGAAGATCATGGGTGTACTTTTGCTAACTTAAATGAATCCCTGAATCTGTCTAAGAAATCTGCAAACCAAGGAAATAATGTAATAGCCCAAGATCTGTCATGTCAAAATGTGTAGAAAGAGCCCTCTGAATAGTCTAAATGTGGGAAGACAGAGCTTGCCAGTAAGTAAAAAATCATCAACATACAAGACAAGTATCACAATATCCTCACCAACATGCTGGAGAGACACTGTATGATCGGAATGGCAACGGACAAAACCAAGAGATAAAAGAAAAGAATCCATCTTCTCATACCAAGCCCGAGGGGCTTGTTTGAGTCCGTAGAGAGACCTTCGAAGCCTACAAACAAGAGAAGAACCCTGAACAAATCCAGTCGGCTGCTCCATGTATATTTCCTCGTATAGATCTCCATGTAAGAAGGCACTCTTCACGTCCATTTGGTATACAGGCCACCCCTGTGACGCAACAAGAGCAATTACAAGGCGTACAAAATCCATCTTAGCAATGGGTGAAAAAGTCTCAGAGTAATCAATACCTTCAACTTGTGAAAAACCCTTTGCAACAAGACAAGCCTTATACTTGTCAATGGACCCATCAACTGTGTATTTGGTTCGATATACCCACTTACACCTAACCATCTTTCTTCCTTTAGGAAGAGATACCAAATCCCAAGTATGATTCTTCATCAAAGAAGAATACTCAGTTATCATCGCATCATCCCACTCTTGTATCCCATGAGCCTTTGAAAACAACTGTGGATCCTCATAAACTACCTGACACAAAATTCCATAACCTGGGAGAATGTGCGTGATGATGCCTAGTTGGTGGAAGATCCTCTATGAAAGGTGTTGCCTCAGAAACCGTAGTACGAGCCCACTTAGGCATAACAACAACATTAGTTCGAGCTTTTGGTGTGACGGCAAGTCGTGCAGCTCTGATACCAGGTAGTTAAGCGCGCTCAAAGAAAGGATCCCAGAGATGAGATGAAGAAGAAGATGGAACGTGACCTCCCGATGAAGATTCATGAGGTGTCACTACGCTCCTCAATGTTGTTGGGCCTGATTGGGTGTCATACCCAGAACATCCATCGTGCGGGAGGGTGTATAAGGCGATAAGCAGCTGATGTCCTCACAATGAGATCCCTCTCCACCATCAAGGGTTTGAGCTTTTGGTGTGATCGGCAAAGCTTTCATGTAGCTTCTTTGGCACAAAGCCCCATAGCATGGCTCCCAAACACTCACGATTAATAAGATGAAAGCAATTCGCTTAGAATAACTTTGGACACAAAACTTCTTCTAGCAAACAAATGAGCAACAAGTGCTCATATATTATTATGTGAACTCAATGAATATACAATAGCAGAATTAACTGCCTCTGCCTAATATATAGGCAAGGAATAACAATCTAAGAATGCAGTCATACAGGTCGTAGATCATTTCCATAAATCATGGAAAGAACTAGCCATCAAAGAACTAGTGCTAAGTCCATAGATGTTATGAGAGAACTGAGGAACATTAAGGATGCTAGTCAATACCATAGATCTGAGTTGCCAAAGAATTTAGTCAATACTCATAGATCAAGGAAATAACTCCCCCCATTAACAATTAGATGAATATCTCCTAATATGCTAAATAAATAAAAAGACCATATCTCGACCACAGCCATGAAGACTTTGAAGTGTGAGGATAACATCACTTTTGTACTTGAGAAGGTAAACCCAATGTACGCCTAGGTGAACATGAGCAATAAAGGTAAATACCTACTCTAACATCATATATGATATATGGGGTAGGAATATATACTATCATAGTCACTATATATAAGCTCATATGGTGATAGAAGCTATCTTATATAAATTCTTAGGAAAAGGATCTTGGTAATGTTTCACCTCATATTTACAACCATGATTTAATATCCATCAAGACTAATTAACTCTAGGAAGACTATATTGTATACCACGAGTGCTCATATCCTTCATATATCTAAAAACTGATTTATAGAAATATTATCAAACCATATAGCTTATAATATGATATCTTAATGAGAAACCATTATGCATGTCTGTAACTATGAAACAGGGAGGGGGTGGGAGGTTGTGGTCGTCTCGACCCCTCCCCCACTTACTTTTCGACACCCCTAAACCATGTCTGGACACCATGTTCAATCATTGTCTCTGATTTCAAACAAGTGAATACAAGCTGCCAATCAACTGTGCTTACTTCTGACGACCGAGATGGTCATTTGAGTCACTGTCTACGGCTTATCAAGAATGGACAAAGCCGATATAACAAAAAATAATCACTAGTTAGTACGTGTATGTTAGGAACGATATGGGCTTCATCTTGAGGTCGTTGATACATCTTATCAAGTTGGACAACTGAGATCATCCCGCAATTGATACGACTAGGAAGAATCTCCAACCTTCAAATTTCCACATAGAACTCAAACGCCTTCGGTGTAACAAACGAATCAATGTGTAGAGTTGATGTACCTTTTAAATATTTAGTGAGCAAGCACCAGAATTTAATAGAAAAGAATTATTTCCCACAAAATGGTGACCTTATTCATGCTTTTAGTTATCAAGCCCTTTTCTAAATTAATTTTCTTTAGCTAATCAAAAGAATGGTGAGAAATTTAGATAGAACTATAGTAGTTTGTTGACTACATCCAAGAAAAAGCATTGGAACAATTTTCATCTTCACTCACAAGCCTATTTTCTTCATGATTACTACCCCCATACAAATATTGTTGTTTGCACAGAACGGATATTTACGTTCAATCAAGAGAAGTTTTTGAGCCATAGAATCCATGGGTTTCGAGTTCACCTTCTTTGGGTTCAGCGGAGTATTTGTGTGAAGTCCTAGAGAAGAGTGTGGATTTGGTTTTAACGTTTGGTTTTCAATTGCCCTTAGGTCATTAGATGCACCTAATGCCTATTGAGAGGTGGAAGACTCAACGTGAGATCACCCCGATTGTTCCCTAGTAAATATTTCACAAAACGCCCTTCTAAGTTAGGCATTTTGAATGTGTCACCTAACGCCATCCATGCGTACAGATAATTAAGGTACAAGCAATAAATTTAAAATAGACCATCATTAGATATTTTATATTTAGAACACACTCTTAATCTGTAATTATATCTTCACAAATCCCCTTCAACGGATGTTTGACAAATCTTTTGTACCTTATGTTTAAAGGGAAAAGGCGTAATTTATAATCTGATTGATGAAGATTTTCAGGATTAAGCTATGGTGAAACACATGTTTTACAAGTATAAACCACTCTGATATGATCCACCTTACCAAATTGATATCTTCTAATCCTTCATAAAACTATTTGGAGTGGTAGACTAACAATTTTCTAAATGAAATATAGAACTGTTTTGCATTAGGAAAAAAGCTAAAAAATGGAGGACATCTGAAATAGAAAAAGTAGCACTGGTACTGGCATATTTGAAGAAGAAGGGTTCTCTAGTGAAAACAGAGCTTGCACTTTAGGAAGAAGAATAAAAGACTTCCATCATCGGCTTACCAAGACTTAATTACCCTGAGATCGCAAAACAAATTGGTTGCATATGCAGTAGTAAGTATGTGTTGTTAATGGCTTAACATGATCTAATGTATAAGTCAGTGTGAAGTCCTCAAGAAGAGCATGGACCAAAAAAAAATTCAATTTGAGGTTGTTGCATATGGCATATCAGATGGATGCCCCGGAGATTTTACCCCACGTTGGTAACGAGCTGTCATGTTACACCCTTTGGCACTTTCCACTTGACTAGTGCACCTTCGACGTAACTAGTAATATTGCCAATCAAAAGAGTCCATAATAGTAATGTCAATAGTTACAATCAAAATTGCATCTTGTCAAAACCGAGTTACCGATCTTAAGGCTTCAAACCTCTCAATAATAAGCTCTAGCTATTTATTTTGAGTTGCCACTAATGGTGAAGTGTAAGTACTATTGCCTTCACCACACATTGTCCAAATGAAAGGGGACTATGGTGTTAAGCACCTACCTAGTAGGAATCACAATGTCATCTAACCCCTCATATGATCAGGAAAAAATATATGTTTAATGGGTGATTGTAATCAAAATATATGTAGTGGAAAATTAGGAATCCTTCACATATGACACAAATCCTTAGGCAATCAACCATGGTTCTCATGCACAACAAAAAGCCCAAAAAAATCACTGCATCTGTTAATGGTAGAGTGGACAGTCGATAAATAGGGTCATACAACATTCCGGTATCCAATGTAAGCCTACAATAAGTTTTGCATATAAATGCATGCAGCAACAAATTGACGAGTCAAATTCTGCAACTATCCTTAGATATATAAAAAAATGTCAGCTACAAAATGACTACTTACAGCACAAAGGCATGTCAAACCCTAGCAATCTCCGAGATCTGATGGACCATAAAAGATATGATAACTTGAGTTGTAAAACATATGTTAAGAACTACACACTCTAGATCAAACATCACGATCAATAAGATGAAAGCAATTCTCCATAATAACTTTACATAAACCTTTGCAAACAAATGAGCAGCGAATATCATATATTATTATGGAACTCTATGAAATATTGTCATGATAATGGGCCTTGCTTATATAGGTAAGTTTAAATAACAATCTAAGAACTAGTCAAGGTCATAGATCAAGCCATATAATCATGGAAATAACTAGGGATCAAAGGGGTAGTCAAGTCCATAGATTATGAGAGTATATGTTAGACATCAAGGGATCTAGTTATGTATCATAGGATCTACAAAATCACAACTAGTAATACCATAGATCAAGGAAAGAACTATACCTAACAACTAGATAATATCTCCTAATATCTAAATAAGATAAAAAAAAAATAACTCAAAGACAATATTTAACATGGTTCACTGATGATAAATGGGCTATAAAGGTAGGTAAAGTGGAGCCTAGGTTTTCATGTGCTGAAAGTGTTGAAGACTACCTACATCTAAGAGTGTTGGTGGATACAATTTCCAATGTTGTCTCGTTAGGGTTGAAAATGACTAGAAGCGGTAGCCCCCGGGGAATGCAAATGATTAATAGGGTTTGAAATATGTGTGGAACAAGTCAGCAAGATGGTAAGACTAGAAAATTGTAGGTTAGTTTTAGTGGGAAATGTGCTTAACTCATATGGGATGGGATAAGGAATCATAAAAAATGTATATTGAATGATGAATTCAATGGAGACAGGAAATTCATTGGCCCACAAATTTGATACCCACAATTTGGAAAGAACTACTTAAACAGTTGTCTAAACTCATATGGTACATTATGCAGTATGCAACTAGGTGGATCATGGGAAAATCAGAACCCAAGATTGATGACAAAAACAAATATGACAGTGTGAGAAGGGTCCTGTAGAGTTTGTTGAGCACAGGTCCCAAGTGTGACTCAATAATGTTGGGTATGTCAAGGTATTGAGAGAGTGGATGGCTATTTGTAATGGATTTCTGTAGCAAGGTTTTGATCTCTAAATACGAAGGACGTAGCCCTGAACGAGTGTGGTGAACCACATTAGGAATAATGTCTCTTAGTGTTCTTGGATTTTCATTTACCCCCTTGATTAAATAAGTGATATTTTAATCCTCTCAATCAATCAAACATGGCTCGTCACTAAGGAAAATTTTGGCACTAAAACTCATAGGTATACTACTCAATTAGGTTGGGTACCCATTTCGTTAGCTATTTCCGTTAATGTGCAAACTAGTTTGGGGTTCATGTGGTACTCCTCATAATGTGTTTTAGGGATTATGCCCAAGAACTTCCTACATTTATGATGATGATTACTTACCCTTATCTGGACCTATAATAAAATTATGATCTTCAACACCTTCTCTCCAAATTGTGATGGAATGTGTCTTTAATTGTATTATTCTCACATCATAATGTGAAAATAAACAACAATAATATCTTCAACTGTTGGAAGCACAATCACTAAGAGTTGTGTTGAATCAGTATCCTTATAAACTTGTACTTTTACTACAATCATTCACTGAGCCATTATCATATATGAGAAATGTCAATTAGTTTACCAAACCATCAAAGCAACATAACAACCACATTAACCATAGTGAATTTATTATGCATGAAACAACCATCCACAAGAGCATAAAACAAGATAGAACACAACATATATGTGGGAAACCCTCCAGGGGAAGAAAACTCACTGATCTTTGTATTATAAACAAAAATCAAGATTTAGTAAAGCACCAACTGCACATGGAGCACCAACCCCAAATTTCCAAGCACCCACTTGATAATATTTTATCAATCACCAACTTACAAGGAAGCACCAATTCCCTAAGGTTTTAACAAACACCAACTTGCAAATAAACACCAACTCCCTAAGGTTTTAACAAGCACCAACTTGTAAGGAAGCATAACCTCCCTAAGTGACTCAACACCAATTCAACCACCATTGTAATTTTCACCTTCTTATCCATGTTGCTTCAAAAATAAATTATGACACTTCTTCAACTATCTTCTCTCTTATCCCTCTCAAAAACAACATGATATGTTTACTCACTCATCACTCTTCTTCACTTTGAAATTGGGATGAATAAACTGACTTTTACAAGCTGAACATCTTTAGATATTCAATATACACTCATTATTCATGGTATATAAGACCTCGTACACCTCTCTCAAGCACTATATCTTGCTCATTCACCCAAATATATCCACTAGGCCTAAAACTGCCCTTACTGTGTCTGTGTCTGTGTCTGTGTGTGTGTGTGTGTGTGTGTGTGTGTGTGTGTGTGTGTGTGTGTGTGTATTGTGTGTGTGTGTGTGTGTGTCAAGAACATATACACTAGGACAATCATATGTAGATGAAACCTCTTAGTTTGGCCATACAAAGCGTCAAAGAACATCTGAAAACATGAAATAGTTACAAAATATGCTTCTCTTGGACTACAATGAAACAATTAGGACATTACTCCTTTAGCCCTCACGAAGACCTACTAACATCAAGTATACTTGCATAATGATGCATTATGAATTTCTAACACAATAAATATATTATTGAAAAAAAAAAACCTTTCAAGAACATTGTCAATGAAATTCCATGACCTTCTCCAAGAATGAATAGCTCTACACTATTCATTTACACCATGAAAGCACCTTAAGAACAAAATTGCCTTATTAGGCTTGTATACCAAAAAAATTGTCTTCAAGAATGAAGCTTGCACCACCTTGAACCAATCAACCATGAAAAATGAAAAAAGTAGATAGGTACTACATGACCTCAACACCATCACCATATGCATTAAACACTTCAACTCAAGGTATAAGGGCTCAAGAACATCTCTGCACCATGAACACTCAAAAATGTCAAAACACCTTAAGAATTAATCATGAGAAATTGACCTCATGGGCACACTTAAAGACTTAAACATGTCTATAAATGATCATATACATGTAGTATGGGTCTCCAACACCATTAGATATCCATTTTTTCATCTTGGTCAATGAAAAACTTGAGAGCTGCGGTAAATTCTTCAGAAAACATACCTATACTTGCATTTTTTTTCTCTCATCTAACAACACAATACCACTTGGAGATAGATGGGAGATTCCACTACATGATCCAATCATCAAACTTGGAAAACCAATTCATTTTGAGCGTGTTTGAGCAAGATCTTCCATATCAAGTCCTTATTAGGGTTCTAGAGTAGTTTTGGTATTAATGGTTGTTCATAAAGAATAGGACCTCAATTCAAAAATGGATACTAAGAGATATTAGCTAGGATACTTCCCCATCTCTCCTCAATAGGTCAAGTTCCCTTGCAGAGGTTACATGTGTCAATGAACAACTAAAAGTGCTTCTCGGGTTTGTATTCTTCATTTTGTGAACTTGGTAAGACCAAAACCTCACTTTATTGCAAAATCCTACAAACCATGACTTAAAATTGTAAAAACATTCCTGAAACAACATGTCATGCCTTTGATAATGCTCACATGTGCATAATATCCTTGAAAACTAAACCTCATACCTAATTAGGTCATGTTTTCTTCATCTTTCCCTCTACTCCTTGATCTTCATGCCTCACTAGCCCTTGAAACTGACTTTCATACCTCTGCTCATGCATTTTAAACCCTCTTCACAAGATCAAATACTGATGTACAACCTATTATACCTATATGCACTCCACTCACCAAGCTACCATGCTCATACCTTCTCACAAGGTCTCTTCATGCCATAACAAGACCATGGCTAGGCTACTCAAGCACTATGACTAGGCTACTCAAGCACTTAACACTTGACATAATGAATTGAACTCAACCATGCTAACATTTATAACCTTGATCATAACACAACACAACACTTGCATACCTGCTTGTCATCATACCTTCACAGGAACATCTTCACATTGACCTTTGTCTTTTGTCTTCACATTATCTTCAAATTCTCTCTCTCACTCATTTCCAATCAACCTTCACACATGATGCACTTCTCTTTTGACATCAAAGACTCACTCAACAATCTCCATATCATCATTTGGCATCAACAAGTACACTCATCAATTTTATATCAATGACAACAACATGATAACATCAACTTCATAAGGATTAATAACCTTGTTATAATATCAAATTATGCAATTGTGATCACGGAAATTTTTATTACGAGAATCCTTAGATGACACAACCATCAAAATACTTAGTGGAATATTATGCATAAAAAGTGCAACACACAAAAGCATATACAAAATATGGAAGGATAAACTTATCTATGTTTATTCAATCACATAAAGTAATACACGACAATACAAATAATTATCTTACATGCAATATGCTCACCAAACTCTAAATCCTAAAGTATCCACTCAGTAACTCACATTATTTACAAGTATAACACTACAACATAAATCACACTAAAATTATTAGTATAGACTATATTATCAATTGTGTGGGAGTCGTCTTTAACAAAAGAGTAGTGATGTGCTTATATAATGAAATATACACCTACTTATAATATCACCTCGAACCTATAAATGACCCATATGACACCACCATTCATCTGAATCCTCTATGTAAGATGAGCCCCAAACACAACATTATGCAAATTGAGTTGGCTTCAAAAGTTATAATTATTGGATTAGGTAAAATGTATATCGTCTCAAACAACCATGTTATATTTGATACTTTGTAAGTTACATGTCATATTTGTGCCACTGTAAAAAATAATGTGCCATGAATTACTCCACCAAATCCTTTCAGTGTCTTAGTATCGCTTTAATAAATTTGAAATTCAAGGGCAAATGCATGGTATTGAATATTAGAGATCTCATAAAATCTTGACACATTCAAGGGAAAATCACCTTCCTTATGCCTAGTGATGAAACCTCGCACTATTAATTTGATGCCCCTTTTGATTCAAAAAACTCAAACTCTATTAGATACCACAACCCTTGATGAAGTCTTTTGGATGTGACATACAACTACAAATCAGTTGGACCAACTAGTCTAGAAAAACCCACACATATTGATTGATAATATAGAACATTACATATACTCTTACACAGTAGAAACAATGTGGAAAACACAACATAGATCACTACTACCTTAACAAACCCATATCTGAAAATGAAACATTACAAAATACATTTATGTGTAACAAGACTTGTGCAAAACAACACTTGCATGAAATAAACAATAAATACCTACACAAATAAAATGTGTGTGAAACTAAACTATAATATTTTAGGTGATGCAAGATTGCAGGTGAACCTCATATGCTCCTACATCACCTTTACTATATATGTGGCATTTTATGCCCAATCCTAACTCTCGTAGAGGTGAGTGTGGTTATGCATTCCCAACTCTCGTGGGTAAAATACTCTTCAATAAGGGAAATTCCCTTGGTTAACCTTGTTTATTTCCCCACCTGAACAACATTCAAAAGGAGGATATAATAAATATAATACTAATGGTGGGTGGAAACTTATATAAGTGATATGTTGGATCTACATGTTGGTGGTAGTTAGGATGATATATCAGATGATCCTCCACCTTTGTCATTTGATCTATTTGTTTTGAGTTAATGTTCTTATGCCTTGGCATTTGGATACTAAATGAATTTTATATTTTGCTACATGATTCTTTATGTGTTTTTTATATTAAAATGTATTTACATTTTTATTAGTTAAATAAAATTGTTTAACACTTTCTCGATCCTTATGATTGATATGGTGGTTTCTTTTAGAATGTGATACATGTACACAAGAGAAAATGCATAAAAGAGAAAGTACAAACAATAAAATAAAATGTAAACCTTCTCAGCAAACTACTTGCAACCTCAGATTGGACCAACTAAAGAGTAGGGTCGAGTGACACTCTTATTAGATCCCGGTGAGAGATTTGACTTCTTTGATACATGTTTTCTCTAAAAAAAGCTCTAAATGGAAGAGAACCAAGCTACAAGAAAAATATATTATGTTAATGATTGAATGATTGATTGGATGAATGGATTAGTGATAAAGTGATCAATTGTACAACATAACGGTATGCAAGAGTAATTTCAAATGGAAATTTGACAAAGTAACAATGAAAATTCTCCAAGCTTTTGATGATGATTTGAGAGGAAGCTTCTTATTCATAGATGTAGAAGAAGCCATGAGTTGAGGAAGATAGAATTGATTGATTTGTAGGCTATTGATTTCAATTCCCTTATTTAGCATGGTTGATCTATTCTATGTAGTTAGCTCTTTGAATATGAAATAAAGAGGCTTTAATTCAAATTAGTTGGCTCTTGAATTATTCCAAAATTGGTTATACGTGCATATTTTCTTCCATGTTTGTAGGATTCTAGAACTTGAGTGGGGTGACTGGTCAACTTGAGTGAGTTGGCTAGTGAAGTGGAGATGAGTGGAGGGTGAGTAAATAATTGATTTTTATTTATTTAAATAGTTCATTAAATTAGCCAAAGAGGTCTATAGTGTATAATGAGTGTAACATAATTAATTAAATTAATTCTAGAAGTGGGATATGAGTGAAAAATGGATTTAATATTGTTTGTGGATGTTGTAATGAGCAATGGGTATTTTTGGGGTGTCTATTTTTTGAGATGACATTTGGTGAGGGGAAAAGACACCGTAATAGTCTTAAACTTTTCTCCTCGGTATATCCAAGGCACCACAATAGTTTCATGGAACAAATGTTTAGCTCAACTCCATTGTTTATAAGCACTCTTTTGATTTTATGATGAGTAATGAATGCTTCGACATATAAGGAATTGTTAGTTGTAATGTTTGAGTTTATTAGGTCATTAGGACCAAATGATAAGATAGGGTATTTGAGAGAAATATTTTCGATCAAGGCTTGAAATTGTTGGGTGTTGATTTCCTTAGGAACGTGTCCATTATGTATGCATAAGTAAGGATGTCTTGAAGCATATGTGATGTTTTAAGCAACTCCATAAGGGGGATTTGTGTGGATGTTTTCTCCAAGTGTTTGATAATATCATAAAAATCAGAGAAAGATTTTGTATTGGATATCAATTTTGGATTAGAAGTAGATTGAGGATTAGATGTTTGAGGTATTATAGATGTCGAAGGTTGTTTGGCAATGGACACCCAAACCTTTTTTTGTCTTGTGGTTACTGTATAGTTAGGATTTTTTTATTTTGATGGTACCAACAATGTTGTGTTTTTTATCAATAAATGATGTGATTGAGTCATATTCAACATTGTTGGACATTTGGCCCTTGTTCTTTTAAGCTCTTTTGGCTTCAACGTGTTTGGGGAAAGGGTTTTGAAAACTTTTAATTTTTCGTTGGGAGTTTTGTTGTTGGATGTATTTTCAACTTCTATGTCCCTATGATCGATTAAGTCTTGAATGTAGTGGCGGAGTTGTATACAATGATCTGTATGGTTATAGACACAAAATCACGCACTTTGGGTATCTATTTAGTCCCAATTGCATATTACTATTCATATGATTCCTAAGTAAGAAAAGTACTAATCAACCCATGTCTTTGGCCACCTTTCTTTGTTTTTTGTTTCCACTTTTGGTTTTACACTCTTACTTACTTAGTCTTCCTTTTTATACCCCGACATTTATCATCCTAGACACTAGCGCCCAACCAAGACGCCAGCGCCAAGTGCCCTCATCCCCTCTGGGTGCCCCTAGCCCCTTTAGACTTTGTTCACATTTTTTGGGTCCTCTCTAGCCATTTGAGCATCTTATATTTTTGGTAGTCAGCCTTTTCGGGGTTAATTATGAAATTCAAGCAAAGGAATCATATAAATATAATTTTATGTGATCATAATAAATGACCAAGCACTAAACACTAGATATCACCACCTAGGGTTGCATCCATCAAGCATCTAAGAGCTCCATTACATCCATCTAACACCATCAAAGGGACACAAGGGTTGGTTATTCTGCATACACACTTCATAGGAGGGAAGTTCATTTTATTCCATGCACACATCTATTACATTTCTTTACATCTAGCTTACTTTCTCGCTATCAAGTGTGACACACACAAGAGCCACCTAGCGAACAATTTTGCACACACATAGAGAGAACTACATTGGTTCTAAGATGTAGTGCAATGCTTAGTAGTAAGATCACCATTCTGACATTTGATGATAGTTCGACCCCTCATTACCCATCTTTCGTTTTTTGGATTTGATGTCTATTTAAGGGTTTTGTAGGTCATTACTTCATTGCAGGTTTCTAGAGAGCTCGATGATCTTGGTGCGACCTCATAGTGATAAAAGGCGAACAACTAGTGACCACTAAGAGGAGGTTTTCTGAGCATTTCGGCAGACACAGGCACCCAAAAATAGTCATAGGGCGCCCATGGATGCCCCTGTCCCTCTCTAAGAGCCCCTGTCTAGGAAGATCATCAACTCACACACTTTTCTAGGGTTCTATGTGATGCTCCTCCTTCTCTGTTCTTTCGATCAACACTTTGGTACAATCCATATTTTATTATGAATCAGCTAAGTACCTTCTTCTCAACTTTGTACTTAGGGTTTCATACTTTCTTGCTTAGCCTGCTTTGATTACTTTCTGTACTTAATTATATATTCATTTACTTCTGTAATAACAATTAAATTAGGCATATATTTTAATATTTAGCTTAATCAATGGTGGTTGTTGATATGACGGTACTTGGAATATTCGTTTTCCTTATACCATGTTGGTTTTGGTTGCCCTTCTTTGCAGGGTCTTGCAATTGGATAGGTGACCATATCTGCACTTGCTAAATGAAAACATACACTAGAAAGAATTTCTCCAAGTGGAGTGAATTGTATTCATCTAAATTCACAAGAAGTAGATTCCTTACTAGGAATGATGATTAGTTTTTTAGTAGATTTGTTTGGTTTGGATTGGTTGTTTTGAATGTTCTGAATGTGGTGATAATTAATGACTCGATCATTCACAACATTATGGTTTCAATTGAAGAGCATTGGCTTGTCTTGATTTTGATTGGTGTCTTTGTGAGGTTGATCCTTAGAAGGATTCTTAATTAAGCCCTTAATAATGAGGTCTTTCTCAATTTGTGTCCCCTTTTCGATTACTTCTTCAAATTTGGTTAAGCAACGCATTTGCATTTGGAATGATAGTTTGAGATTGAGATCACGTATAAATATGCTTATAAATTATTTATTGGGAATTGAACAAAGGATTCAACTTACAATTCCTTGCCATCTTTATAGAAATTATGAAAATGTTTCGTTGTTTCTTTGTTTTATATTACAAAGGTCCATCATGGTGACCTCGGAGTCCGACGCATCCATTGAAATTCTTAGCCCCTGGTCATATGGGAGCTTAAAGCTTGTGATTCCTACTAGTAGGTGCTTAACTCTAAACTCTAGCCCCCTTCCATTTTATTTTTGTGGTGAAGGCAAGAGTTTTTTTTTTTAGTGGCAACTAAAATAAATAGCAGAGCATAATATTGAAAAGCTTGTAACTTTTGATCGGTAACTTGGTTTTGAGTATTATTTTTTGCAAAAAAAATTGTTTTCCATGCTTTTTCCATTGGAAATATTTATTTTAAGAATAAAACTATAATTATAAAGTGCCATATTGTAACATGCACTCATTCTAAAGTGCCAAAATTTGGGGGGCTCTTGTTGCATTACTTGGTTCTTGCATTTCTTTTGGTGATTTTTTGAGGATGGCATCTACTTCTGCATTAGATCATATTGAGCCATTAATAACACATAATTACCACACATGGAAACCAAGAATGCAAACAAGAATTAAGCAGAAAGGATTATGGGCTTTAACTTCTTCAGGAACAACCTGTTTTCACTAGAGAATATGAGAAATTTCAATACCAGTGCAAATTTGATGGGTTTTATTGAATATGTGGTAGGGTAATGAGGGAATGAATATGTGAATGGTGTCCTTATTTCTCCCTGAAGAATCTACAAGGACAATGCCACAGACTTCATTGTTACAACTATTTTAGACATGCTCGCAGTAACCTATCACGACAAATTTACCTGTAAGCAGGGGATAAAGGTGAGGAAAGTACCGATCACTGTTTTGAGACTAAGCTCAAGCCAATGCAATGTAAAATGAGTGGTGCGTGGTGGTGAAATCAACATCACCACAATAGATAAGTGGTGATGAAATCCACGTTGTTACATGCAAATACAAGGTATGCATGTTTACAAACAAGTCCTTTCCAACTTTGAAGAAAAGAAATGTGAAAATGACAAGTAAAAGCAAAGCTATACTTGACTCGATTTTTAAAGAAAATTTATTTTTACCAAGGTTAGTCTTGTATGCAAAAGATTAGTAGTTTTTTGGTTTTGCTTTGATAAGGATTTTCTAAATGAAGTGGTCCTACATGCAAATGGTTAGTAGTTTTCCTGCAAAACTAGGTCAGGAGAAAAGTTTAAAACAAAGGATCTTGGTCGTTTCTGATTCTCAAGATTGCCTAAGGGTGCAAGAGAAGAGTATATACGAGGATTTTGATCGTGAAAGCAAAAGAGATTATTAGTGACACACCTAATAAAAGAATCTCGAGATTACCCGAAGGTGTAAGAGAAGTGCATACACATTTGTTTATCAAAAAAAGAGATAATGATATAAAGGGGAAAACAATGAATATTAGCTCTAAATATTTTTATTTTATAAATAAACATGCAAAATAGTATTAGAAACTTACAGAAAGCAGAAGGGGAGTAAAAAATAGTATCCTGAAATTTTAAGAAAAAAATTAGAAACTCACACAACACTAACACAAACAAACAAAACATAAATGCACCTATAAACAATGGAAACACACATGTATTAGAACACATCACTCATATGAAACGACAACGAATCTAGGAAAACAAAAATGTATATATTTAAATGATGATTCGGATCTGATCCTGTCAATATAAAACACACTGAACAAAGAGGTGCACATGGTTAATATGATAGTATAGTTAGTGCAATGCTAGGGTATGCAATAAAACACAAACACAATTATGTAAATATAGTAAATAACAAAAAAAAAGAACACGTGTGTAAGTTATGGAGACACACTTAGTTACACGCCAATGCAGGTATGTAATACTAACATATATTACGGGCTACACTAGTGCAAATAATTTTACAAAAACACGAATCACCTGTACCTATAAAAAATGTAAAAACATATCCAAAATGTTTGGTTTTTTGTAAATTGCTCTCATTTCTACTTATGAAATAACCTGAAGATTGGTCAGCGAATTTTAAATAGTAGCAAAAATATGAGGATGATGTTAGTTTCGAAAAAGAATAATTAAAAATTGTGGAGTCCCACTAGGTGTGCCAAAATGTATACAAGAGAAAATACATAAAATAGAAATTATAAACAATAAAATAAAAAACAAACCTTCTCAGAAAACTCTTTACAACCTTATATTGGACCAACTGAAGAGTGGGGTCGAGTGACACTCTTGTTGGATCCTGATGAGAGATTTGTTTTCTTTGATATGTTGCTGCTCCAAAATTGCTCCAAATGGAAGAGAGCCAAACTATGAGCAAAGGATATTGTGTTGAAGATTGAATGATTGATTGGATGAATGGATTAGTGATTTATTGATAAATTGGACAACATAACAATATGTAAGAGTAATTTCAAAAGGAAATTTAACACAGTAACACTGCAAATTCTCCAAGCTTCCAATGATGATTTGAGAGGAATGAAGTTTCTTATTTATAAATGCAAAAGAAGCCATGGATTGAGGAAGATGGAATTGACTGAATTGCAAGTTATTGATTTCAATTTCCTTATTTAGCATGGTTGAATTATTTTGTGTAATTGACTATTTGAATAAGAAATAAAGAGGCTTTAATTCAAATTAGTTGGCTCTTAAATTATTCCCAAATTGGTTGTACGTGCATATTTGCTTCCTTGTTTGTAGGATTCTAGAACTTGAGTGGGGTGACTAGTCAACTTGAGTGTGTTGGCTAGTGAAGTGGACATGAGTGGAGGGTGAGTAGATAATTAATTTTTATTTATTTAAACAACTAATTAAATTAGTCAAATAGCTCTATATTGAGTGTAATAGAATTAATTATAGAAGTGGGATATGAGTGAATAATGGATTTAATATTGTTTGTGGACGTTGTAATGTGCAACAAGTAATTTTGTGTGTCTACAATACCATACCATTTTTTTTATTGATTTTTTTTTTAAGACTAGCTAAATAAAAAATATGTTCTAATCTCTCTCTCTCTTTTAAAAGCATTACATCTTATGATTTCACATGAATCAATTATACTAATAAGGTCAATTAGTTTCAACTCTTATTACTAACAATGATGTCACTGTGTTGGTTGGATATTTTGTCAAACCAAAATATGAGGTTCAACCACAGTACATGGGATTAAATCCCTCCTCAAAGACAGGTGAGGCTGCCTGTTTATTGCTAATCTAAAACACAGTAAATAATATATACAATATTCACACTAATCTAACCATTAGGGGTTGGGATGAAATCCCGAAATCCACATTCACACGATTCAAGAATATTGCTTTCGTAAATGAAATAGGTTAGAAACTGTTACAATGAAAGAAGCACGGTAGAAAGGAAATGGGAGAAACGTATTTTCTTTCGAGTAAACACAGAGCACGAAATAATCATACGAGTTTTAGATCACAGATGTAATGTCCGAGATAATTAGAAACACTGAGATTCTATGCAAAGAATAGCTTAAGATCATGAACATAAGAACACTGTCTTAAATAAGATATATTTCACAACACAAAGTCTGTAAAACAATATCAACTCCTATTCTTCAAAATGATTGAAAGAAAACACAAAGTTTTTCTCCTTTCCAATAGCCTCTTAATGCTCCAAAAATTCTCGACCCTTTGGAATGCACAGGCATCCCTTATTTATAACAAAAGGAACTAGAGATAAAACAGGACAGATCCTAAAAAATAGCATGTTAACTGGAGTTCAGTTTTGCATGATTCTCACGCAGGAGATCAAGTCAAAGTATGAATCAAAAATATGACAAAACGGAAATAAAAAAGACATGTCAATCTAAAAATAGAAATGACATGTGACGTTGGGACTTAATCCGAATCATCATCTTTTGCTCCTTTCTCTTTTTCTTCCTCCAGCTGAGACTGTTTGTTCTGAAATTCCTGGAACTTCTGAATAATGCCTTGCATTTCATTCTCATCAGGTGCGGTGGAATGATCATTCCACATTTCGCAGGTCTCATGAATATCACTGGCACTGCCGGGAAGCTTTTTCAATCTTTTGCTGAGCTTTCTTAAGGCCTCCAACGTATGTTCAATCCTTACAAACTGACCAATGACTTCAAGGTCAAATCCGTGTACAGGTTCATGCTGAACAGATTCTTGGACTTGTTTGAAAAGATCATCTGCTGATAGGGTACTTGAGTTCCCAACTGAAACCTTTGGACAAATCTTCAGCAACTCTTCTTCCAAATCACTTTTCCCATCAATCAATTTATCCCTTGATTCTCTCAACTTGCTGCAGGCTTCATTGAGAATCCTTACTCTGAACCTGATTGCCTTGGTCAGCTGGAAATGTTTATCTGTATGTGGGAGAATACCTTCTTCCACCAAGAGGTGTGCTGGTAATTGCTTTAGCACTTGGAGAGCTTCACAAGTCAAATCAAGCTGTCCAATTTCTTCAGTGAATTCCTCATCCATCTTCTCTCCTTCTTTCTGAATCTCCCCCAAAGACTCATGAACCTTCACCACGTCTTGAATTACTTCCTTCCCCTGTTGGAGCAACTTTTGGATCCATTCATCAACCACCCTTCCTTTTTTAGCAATCTTCTCAATCGCAGGCACCGATGAGAAATCGAACCCGGCAGAAACAGAAGAAGGTGGTATGGATTCAAGGGGTTTTGAGAGTTTAATCAAAATCTCTGTCAACTGCTCCACTTTTTCCTTAAGCTCATTTCTGCTGTCCTTTGTTTCTTTCAACTTTTGGCACAGCACGTCTATGGAAGCCCGTGCATCTTGTTGCGCTCCTTCTGCTGTCACTTTCCCTAGAGCCACCTTGGTTATCTGATAATCAGAAGCGGTTATATCCTCTCTAGTTTTGTCAGCCGAGGGAGTGGCAATCTCTGCGAACTTATCTCCTGAAGCATCTACCAAAACCCTCGAAACTGTTTTGGGTTTCTTGGCTGATTTCGCAGTAGAAGCCTTGAGTGAGCTGAAATCAAAGGCTGGCAGGGGTACAATCACTTTCCTCTTCCTCGGAGTTTGCTCGAGTAGCCATTGTGGCGTATCAGAGGAAATTGCCAATGTTGTAGTAACTGGTATTCTACTCTCAAGAGGAGAAGATCCTACTATTGGAGGGGGAACAGTAGCCAACGTGGTAGTAGATGCAACAACGAGAGGTACAGGTTGGGGCGTACTGGTGATCACTTGGGTTCCAGTAGAGAGGGGTGAGAGTCCAGAGAAAATACTGGCCATGGATTGAAGAAGTTGATGGAGAATGAGGAGGTAGGAGTGGTTGTGAGGGGGGAGGGGGGGCGCAGATTCAGACTCCAAAGCCTGGGATGGAAGAGATAAGGTCTCTTCAGTTGGGCAATCAACAAATGATGAAACCAGAGGCTGGCTTCCTTCTTCTTCCAAAGTAATTTCTCCTATTTCTGGTGGTGTTGGTGATTCTAACACATCCACCGTTTCAACTGGAGAAATAATTGAAGAGATTTCTCTTTCTTTCCTCTTCTTGACAAACTTAACCTTTATAGGCCCCCTCAGAAGATTTTTTGTCCTTTTCCTTTTTGGAGGGCCCCGCCTCTGAAGCAGCCAACTTTGAAAACTTATCATCTTTAAAACTCATTCCCCAAGAGGAGAGCCATGCTTTGGTGCGTGTAAGAATCAGAGCCGACCTATCTGTAATGGAGGCTTTTTCACTAATTGACCAATCAATAGGTGGGAAAACATATTAATCTTCATTTAGTCCATCATAGGAAAGATCTAGACACACTTACATTGTCACTAGTACCTTCTAGTAAGTCAGCAAGCTCAAGTGTTTGAATCTCAACAAGAGCCAATCTGCTATGATCCTTTCTACGAACAGCAACCTCATCACGTAGATCAATCCAGATGTCCTCTATGCTCAGGTCTGTGCAGGTGCAAGGTTCCATACGCCCTGAGGACTCCTCGAATGTCAAAACCTGTCTCGGAGGCTTCATATGCTTCTTCAACTTGTCCTGAAGCTCATGGATTCAACATTTTTAGCCTTTCACCACTATCGAACAAGTGTATCTTCCAATAGAAATTGGGAAGGATACAGCAGCCTTATGTTTACTTTGTTGGAATTTATGGAAATCCAACAGTTGCCTAACCAATTCCATTAATATCATTTTATCTCCTAGATATCGGGGCAGACGGAAAGGATCTCCTGAGTACATAACTGCCCGAAGATATGTGAACTTCTTGAATTGCAAGAAGACACATCCCCATTTGGAAACTTCAGCCCAGGCCTCATCTGAGACTCTTGTCTTTCCTCAATTCAGGGTTTAACCTACAGATGTTTTCATAAAAGAAGGCATCATTTACCCTTCTAAATTGGTCTTTGAGACCCTTTTCTTTGTGAGTTGAGGGAAGTACTGATAAACCTGGGTTCATCGTCCTATTTCCCTTGAGTATCCAACCCGGGATATTTCCTCATCCTGGCCGCTGCATAAGTGATATATGAAGACATATAAAACTTCCCTGTGGACAAGACTGTTGTCATTTGGGAATCTATCTCATTACTAATGAGAGTGCCCAAATCAATCCCTTGTTGATTCTTCTTTATGGTGATCATGAATTGATACATCCACCCTTGGAAATACATTTGATTCGGGTAAACCAAAAACTCGACTCAACAAAGTGATGATGTCATTGATTTCTTGAATGAAATCACCCCTGGGGATAAGTCCTTGGGAATCTGGAGACAGCCGGTTTGGCTTTGATCATGAACTTCTTATGTTGACATGCTTGATACAATCTTCCTGATCGTACTATCCCAAGCTTTCTGAGCCAACTTGATATCTCAACTCTCCATATTCTTCAAAATTGGGCAGTTTGAGGAGGTCATCAAAGTAACGCTCCGTCTAACTTGATCACAACTTCTCACCAGCCTAATTTCTTCACAGCACGGGAAGAAGAGTCATAACTGGAAGCGTAGGCTAAGATGAATTCAGGGCACTGAGCGGACATGGGAAAACTCTGCTGCAAGAGGTAAACCGCTATCGGCTATCGATTTCATCCATGGAGTTTGGGACGAACTCCTTCACCCTACTCCAGAAATCCTCAATATCTATATTTCCAAGCTCTGTATCTCGGATGTCATAATTGCAACCGATATATGATGGAGACTCCACCTTTCTGAACTTGTATTTCATCCTTCCTGACTTCTCAATCTTCTCCTGAGATGGACCAGGGTCCGACATGTAGAATGTTGGAGGGAGAAAGGCTTGAAACTCAGGAGATGTTATCCACACTGAAAATCCCGATCGACCGAAAATGCCGGAAGAATAGAAGAATCCGACACGCCGAGGAGGATGTCGGAAAACCCTGAGAACCCGACAAGTTTGATATGTCGGAACTTTGGCAATACCCGACACTTGCGTTTGATGACGGGAACTCGGAGATACCCGGCACTTGCTTTTGACGTCGGAACTTTGAGAAACCCCGACGCTCACTGTGGAGATCGGAACTTTGAGAAACCCCGACGCGCCAATCTGTAGAGATCGGAACTTTGAAAAACCCCGACGCGCACTGTGGAGATCGGAACTTTGGCAAAACCCCGACGCGCCAATCCGTCAATACACTTCGGGTTTCTGGCTCTGCAAAACAATCTTCAAAACCCAAGAAGCAAAAACAGGGTTTTTCTTTGAATTCCAAATACACAATCTCCTTTTGTTATTCATGCATCATGCATATAATTAGAATTTCAAGAGAACAGAACCAAGTGATAGTTCAGAAGAGATAAACCCAAAAAACCTAAAACCTTTTCCAAAGTAACACAGAAAGAAGAAGGAAAGAAAACCTTCAACACCCGGCAAGAAATTGGGAATAAAATACGCTCAATCGATCCATAAAAACCAAGAATAAAGAAGGGAAAGAAAAATACCTCCAATTTGAGAAATGTAAGATCGAAAATAGACGATCCAATCGAGCAAGGTGAGTTTTCGGGTTTTGAAAACGAAAGAGCACGCACAAAAATTCCACGAATTAAAAATACGAATGGTAAGAATGACGTGGAAATCCGCGTATTTATAAGAAAATTGGTAATTAATACACTTCAGCACGGCACGTGCCAACTCACCGACCACTCGGCATGAATGCCATGTCAGCATGTTTAGGAGGTCCGAAAACCCGACACGAGGGGACTTAGTGCAATTCGGGTTTCGGGTTTCGGAAAACATGATGCATAAAACATGAGGTGCTTAGATGCAATATAGCCCTGAAAACCCGATACAAAGGATTAAGCGGACTTCGGGAATCGGAAAACATGATGAATAAAACATGTTTTGGATTATGGATGTTCCGATGCGCCGGGGGTCCGAAAACCCGATTTACACAATACAAGGCGGGTTTCGGGTTTCGGAAGACAGTCGACATAAAGCATGTTAAAACTCATGTCGAGCTGTTGGTAAAACCCGAAAACCCGATTTTCTTAAAAAGAGGCCACAAAACAAAATCAACTTCAAAAATTTCGTAGGGGTTATCCGATCGTTTTGTCGTGAACTCAAAACGGGGATAACACACTGTTTGAATTTTGATGGCTACCCAAAACCCCTCTTCCTAAAGATTACACATATATATGAAGTAATCCAATCATGATCACTTCATATATATGTGAAATTGAGATTGGGAGTGGACACCAAATATTAAATTTGACAATCATTTATATCTCTCAAAAATTCAAATCCATTCCACAATCAAAATTATTCATTTTTCTACCTAATTTTAATTAAAACCACTAAGGGGGCTTGATTCCTACCTCTACGTGTCGCCGCCTCCATGGTGGGATCTCCGGAATGGGAATAGGACCTACACCAATGCGCTCTCCTCCCTCTATCATGTCTCAATCCACCTCCACACTCTCACCCAATCAAATTGCTTGGCTAGATCTCATGGGCCTTTACTCTCCACTCTAATTAGCTGCTAACATCTCACCAATCCAACCTCCTCGATCCCCTTGTCATTGTCTGTCACAATAATAGTCATTCTCTAAGAAAATTATTTCCTAATTTAGCAATTTGTGATTCATTTTTTCTTTCATAGAAGACAAAACTTAGTACATTAGAGATAAACAAGGACCTTATGAAAAAAATTGGTGTTCTTGACCCTTATATGGTTTTTCCTTTCGAAGGTTAATACAAAAAAACATACTCGACGAGGTTTTGGTCTAATTTATGATAGTGTGAATCATGCAATTCAATACGAACTAGGGACCAATTTGATTCAGAACGAGATTGATGTTCGAAATAAAAAATCTAAGAAAGATTGTTCAGATAGAGCTAAAAAAATTCATGGAGTCAAAAAATTCAATGGTTCACTAAAGGATGCAAAATAGATAGTTTTTGTCAAGATGTACACTTTTTACATTACTAAAGCAATTTAAAATGTTACCCTTCCATGCGCTTCTTGTCTTTTCTTTGAAAATAAGATATCATTTTTTCCTTTGTTTTTATATGGCTGATTTTTTGTTGGTTTATATTACTTTTGTACTACTTCTTCTTGGAAGTGTAAGGTATAACTATCCCATGTAGTATTTCATTTACCTTATTTTCTATATTGATATTTACTGAAATAAAACTACACCATTACCTACACACACACACACGCGCGTGCACACACACACACACACACACACACACACACACACACACACACACACAAACACAGACACATACAGACACAGACACAGACACACAGACACAGACACAGACACAGACACAGACACACACACACACACACACACACACACACACACACACACACACACACACACACACACACACACACACACACACACACACACATTTAAAATAAAAAAATTAACTTTAAAATATCGACGAAGTTAGAGTGTCATGTATTATCTTTTCACCAACTAATTTTAGTTTATATGGCTCTTTATCATATTTGTTGGTGTAATTATATAGTTCATGTTTAAAGATGATATGTATGCTTTCTTTCCTTTTCAATTATTTTTGGTTATTTATATCATCTAAACGTTTTATTTCCTTTTTTCTTGATTGCTCAAATTATGTAGGACTACTCAATTATAAAATGGAGCCCCAAAATACATGTACACCAATGAATGCTTCTACTATACAAATAACCCGTTGACATGAACAACAAAGAATTTTGTCTGCATACTTCCCATATGAGCATTGTCTCTGTTTCATGATGGATGGACTATATAAGGTAGAGCCACTTCTAAGTCAGACATTCGTAGATTTAACACCACTAGGGGGAGTGGAAAGGTATTCAACTTCAACATCATTGATAAGGATGAAGAACAAATATGGATTGTGTGTTTCAATGAGCAAGTGGATAATCACTATGATAATATCCAAGTTAACAAGTGGATAAGAATTATGATAATATCCAAGTTGGAAATGTGTATACAATTTTGAATGGGAGATTACGTAAGGCTGATAAGATATTTAATAATCTCCCATCTGAATGTGAAATATTGTTGCATGACATGTCACACATGGAAGCTTCTTTAGTTTATAATGGATCTATTCCATTTAACAAGTTTCACTTTTTTTATAAGTCAAATCCACAACTTGGAGAAAAAATACAATCACAAACGTACTTGGAATTGTTGTTTTTGCAAGTGATCTTGAAACACTATTCAGGAAGGACAATTCAGAAGTGAAGAAGAGGAAAATCCAAATTACAAATACATCTGATTACACCATTGATGCTTACGCTCTAGGGTGATTTCTCCATGATAGAAGGTTCTAAACTCCAACACCTCATTACCTTGGGTCCCCATCCTATTATTGCTTTCAAGTTTGTTCGCATAACTGATTTTTATAGAAATTATTTAGGGACACTATCAAATACTAAGATGTTCATAAATCCAAGTATTGAAGAGGCTGAATGTTTTGATAAATTAGTGTGAGGAACGTGGAAAAATTTATGGTGGTCAGTCTCTAACAAGCCATGATGGACTTGGGATTCATAATTCTGTCCAAATAGATATCTCTGAGATAGTTGCTAGCGGATCGCTTAGTTTTCAAAAATCACTGTGGATATTGCTAAGAGGAATTATAGTTTCTATTGATGAAATGGATTTTTTTACTTATCCATCTTGTCCATCGATGCACACAGGAAATCTCATGTAAGAAGAAGACTATAAATATATTTGAAGTAAAATAGATTTTCTCCACATGTGATATGGTTTCCACTGGATGTGATTATGGGTACTTATTCAGAGTTCAGATTGTAGATCACACTGGAACTTTATGGGATACATTTTTTGATGATGTAGTTAAAGAATTACTTGGTGCAATGGAAAAGGAAACATTGGACCATGTTCAAGAAAATCCATTGCACATACGTCATCTCAAGAAGATGATAGCATTCCATCAGTATTCATTCAATTTACATGTGAGAATGGACACATTCACCAATCTGCCTAATTTGAGATCTAATGTTGTCAAAATTAAAAAAATTGATTATTCTTTAGAGAGTAAAATTATCATAGGATTAGTTAATAATATTTGAGTACATTTCCTATTATATGTATTTCCCATTTTTGTAATAAACTAATTTGAATATGTTCACATTAAATACTATTTTGATATTTTTATGCCCCCAATTTTTATAACAAATATATAATATTCGTGTGTGGATTTCCCTACACCTTTAAATGTCTCGACTCTTGTATAATTATGTCGTAATTTTTTTATATTCATGACTGATTTGAAATCTCATTTTCTTTTCTATGTATATTTTATCTATTATTTAATATGATGTTAAGTGTTACTTCTTTTTTTTATTAGAGGTAAAAGATGGTTGAGGGGACCCAACCCCGTACAAATATTACAACCATACCACCACAAAGGCTAAGGGTTTAACCGTTGAATCCCATACAAAACCAAAAGAGCAACAAATCAAACCATTAAAAAGAAACTACATAGATAACCCATGGAAGAGTAACTAACAACAAGGGTCTAAGTAACTAACATCATAAAACTTATGAAGCAAAAAAGTCTTAAAAAGTAAGAAAAAAAAAATCCAGGAGATTAAACCCCTTCATCAATATTTTACCAGTTCCCCATAGTACTCATGTATCCATCCCATTCTTTGACAAGGATGGCTATAATGGCCTTCCAATACTTGTAGTCCGGTTCAACGATCTGTACTTTAGGGCCATTTCCTTCTTTTTCTTTCTCCTTAGCTAATTCCATAAAATGGATCATCTCAAAAAGAATTTTAAGGTGATGAATGGTACTTTTAACATTGAGAATGTGAACATATCTGATATGAAGAATAGTTTGCTTCATCTTCAACATTTCATGTTCCATAGCCATGCTTCTTTCAATTTTTCATTCTCCTTAGCTAATTCCATAAAATGGTTCATCTCAGCAAGAATTTTAAGGTGATGAATGGTACTTTTAACATTGAAAATGTGAACATTCTAATATGAAGAATGGTTTCCTTCATCTTCAACATTTCATTTTCCATAGCCAGGCTTCTTTCATTAGCATTTTTTAATTGTTCACTCAGAACAATAGAAGACAACTTCTCCACTTTTTCATTCAAATCCCTCAAGTCCATAGACACCATACCAATCTTATGTTTGTTAATTTAGTGTCTAGCCTGCAATTCTCAAATTCCCTCATAAAAACATTGGATTTGATCGCACAGTATTGAGCATTAAAGAGTTTATTTTGGGCATTTTTGAGGGCATGCAGGATTTCAATATCCTCCTTTGAATTGTTTGATCTCTTTCCCTCAGAAGCTTCAGGGTATTTCCCACTTTCCATCTCCTCACTATGATCCCCTTCCAAGTCTTCTTCCTCCTGACTTTCACTAGGAGTATAATGAACAAACTTATCTTCCTGAATATCTTCCGACTCTAAAAAAACATCCACCTTCTCCACCGCAGCCGAAACCTTCTCCTCCCTGCACTACTTCTTGAGGATGACATTTGTAAGGTGGGATCTAGTTCTTTTTTCCATAGGTATAGCATCCAAAGCCTCACTAACAATAACCCCCTTAACATCTAGGCTTTCAGTATTCCATTATGATGAATCATTCTTTAGGCCCGGAGAGGCCCCCCATTTTTCATTTTTTCCAATGAGGGGAGTTCCCAGTCTGCACATATCTTTAATGAGACCTTTATGCAATAGAAATGAGAAAGTACCTTTCTCAACCTGAGATACAGATTTGGACAAAGAGGAGAACAAAAAATATGGGAAATTATAGGGCTTGTTGTTTCTAACATGGTTCAACACGGGAAAGTGGTACCCATAGATCACTTTAGAACGCCCTTCAAGAGTAATATAGGCCATAATTAATTGAGTAATTTCCCCATAAGGATGGGGCAAATTACCTCTAGCATAATCATTATGGAGAGAGACAGGAACACCCTTACCTTGCATAAAACATTCAATCTCCAAGTTGTAGTCCGAATTAGGTTTGAAAATGCTCCTTCCTTCCATAGACAGACCAGAAACTTTAGCAATAAGCTTGGGGGAAATGGTGAAAGAGAAATTTCCAACCCGGATGTGGCCTTCCTTCCAGGTTTTTGCAACTTTGATTTTTTTATAGCCTTGTAATATTTGACAAATTTAGAATATTTGACCATGGAATTTTCTATCTACTTACTTATGTCCTTGTTTGCATAGTTAAGCTCTTATTCACTATTTTTAGTGTGATTACAATCTAGAATTTTATGTATGTTTATAATTATATAATACTTGATTGTTTTATGTGGTGTTTTGTATACTTATCATTATTATTGATTTTTTTATTACTATTGCAGATGTTAGACCCAGATGCTACTATTTCTGAATTTGTGACGTCAACACAAACTACAAGATATCAATCCCATCATAACGTGGTCAATCCAATAGATCGCTGACTAATGTTATTGCATTTTACTATGATCCAAAATACATTAATATTCCTAAAAACCATTTATGTAGTGAATAACAGTGTGAGAACCCTGCAACAAAAGAAATTATTGTGTGCCCACCTCAACAAAAAAATAAATGTTACTCGGTGTGCACGTTATGCAGAGAGGCATGAAGAAATAAATAGACACAGAAGAGAAAGATATCAAGAGAAAAATAAGAGATAAATAGAAAGAAAAAATAAAGGTATCATGCACGAAGAGAAGAAATAAATAGGTGAAGAAGAAAACTATGTGCATCTATAACTCAGTTGTTAGAGACAAATTTCATGTCGATACAACTTGAAGTGTAGGAAAATGATTTTACGATGGCATCTCACTTATATCAAAAAGAGGGAACATGTAATACTGCTTCTATTCATTCCTTGACTATCTAGCATAATGTTGGCATTAATACCATAAAATACATTGCAACAAGAGACAAAGGGAAGTCTAAATTCCAACAAGTGTACAATCCTCCATACATTCATTGAATTGATGTTGGTTTTTTAAGTGCACAAAATCTTAATTCCCTCATGTTTCTAAGCCCTCAAACAAACCCTTATGTTTCCAATGATTGCCTTCAAAATCTTGCATTTACTAGAAGGAATTTTGAGGTACAAAACCTCATTATGACTCATAACACATGTGATTTACTGAATGCTTTGGAATTGCGAGTAAAATTATCTTCAAACATTATGTCCATTCAAAGGTCATTTCACCAAAGATTGGATCAAATGGAAAATATGTCACTATGTACTATTTTTAAAGAGGCATACCCTGGAATCAAATTCAAAATGACAAGTGCATGACCAGTTTGTACAAGATGTTACTCAGAACGTAACGACCATTGCTTTTCATCATGGAATGATATGGACCCTGGTGTGTAACCATATGTTCTATGAGTTCTCATGCAAGTTGAAGAGATGCTTATTGTTCGTGTCGATCTAATATTGCAAGTAAGCCATGCATGAGGAGGCCATTACAAGTATAAGGGGGCATACAATAAGTTTTCTGCAAGACATAACTTCAATTGCTACATATATTCCTTGACGTGTTTGGGACCTAGATATTTTGATCGTTAGAAGACATGGAAGTCACTCAAAACACTATGATTATTTGGTAAAGAGATATCATGTATTAGATGCAATCTCCAATATAAAATCATAAATGATATATACTACAAGGATGTTGAATTATGTAATGTTGCAATTTCATAATTGTCTGAAGAAGAAACAAACATATCTCAAAGCCTCCAATTTGTTGAGTCAAACATTGAAGACAATGATAATATGGATCAACTTATTTAAGACTCCGTAACAAAAAATATTGAATAAAATCAACATCAAAAATCATCTTTTGCTAGTCAAAATGGGAAATGTGCATCGTGAAATGGAAGTAGTAAGAAACATTATTGAAAATGAAGGACTAGGGGTGATTGATAGAATTGATTGGCCCGCAATTGGGTTACCTCCGGTTAATGAATATAACACTGAAGGTCTGTTCGACATGGCTTTCCCTACATTGTTTCCAAATGGGTAAGCAAAATGGTTACAACCTTGAATAAAAAAGTTTACGTATTCATGAATATGCTCTACATTTGATGAAATACCATGACAATAGATTTTCTAGCCATCCAAGATTCAAGTATTTCTTGTTGAACCATATCTTTAGGCACTGAACGCAAACCACAATGTTGTTGTTTGTGAAGAAAAATGTGGGTGACAATATACCTACTACTATTGAAGATCTTTTCCTCCATTTTCAAGAGATGCCAAATGACAAGCTTCCAGATCAAGTAATGCATTATGAAGCAAATATTAAAGGGATTAGGGCATATTGGAGAACATGTGAAAATGAATTGATGGACATGATTACACAGTTACGGTGCCCAACATTCTTCATTACATTAAGCACTACAGCTACCAAATGGCCAGACCTACATAGATTCGTGCCTAGCTCGCCCCCAACTAATGTTGCAAATTATTACCAATGGAGGAATACAAATATTGTTACCAATCCACATATTGTTGCTATGTATATACACCACCGCTTCAATATTTTCATTGATGAGGTCCTCATCAACCACTTCGGTACAAGAGACATTTGGTCAAGGTATGTTCTTTCTTTTCTTCATTCATGTAAAATATAATATGTTCAATAAATTTTATTTCAAATTATTCGATGCAGAATTCATATATATTCATCATGTTAGACACTTAAATGTGGTTAATATATTTGTCCACTTTTCTGTACAAAAAAAATGGCAGTATCGATCATCAGTTAATAGACATATGTTTGTTTGGATCAAGGATGCTTAAAATCCTGAAAAAGATGGTTTGGAATGATCCCTCGCAAGTTGAAAAGGAAAAATCATATTATGATAATTTTATTAATGCATGGAATCCAAGAGAAGATCATAAAAGGAATAACCAATTTTCAAGATCTATTAATGATGACCCTTGTTTGATGGAGACATCACAAATATTGCAGTATGATATAAGAGGTAATTATGAAGAAATTGTTAATCGTGTTGAGCAACATACGAAGTGCACCTTGGACACATGCTTGCAAAAAAGGGTCCATAAATGTTTTGTCGATATAAAGCTTCGTGGGAGTTGCAGACATAATCAAAATTGTTCATAGATGAGGAAGGCCAAAAAAATTATCTTCCATTGCGTAATGATGATAGACTCAAGGCACACAATCCTGATATGCTTTCACTATGGAGGGCGAACAGATTGTCAACCTATCCTTTCCCACTGAGCAGTTTTGAATTACATTGCAAAAGTAGAAAAAAAATTAGAGAGTTATCATGATATGCTAATGCGTGTTGTTGTTGGCAGCAATTCTCAAGACCTGACATTGTATGCATACCGAAAATTTCTTACTGACACAATGGCAGAGCATGATATTGGTGCACAAGAAACATGTCATATGCTATTAAAACTATCGCTTGTGGAATGTAGCAGACACTTTATTACTCTTAGTGTTGGTCAAAGAGTCTATAGATGTGTTCAACTAAACTTTGAGGATGATTTATCTGATTCAAATTTTTTACATGCTTACCTACATCGTCCTTCACAATTACAAAATATGACAATGTTGGATGTTGCCAAGTCATGGTCTTATTCTCCAAACTGTAAAAATGAACAATGGAAATTTCGACAACAAGCTATAGTCCGCATATGGCCAAGATTTTACTCCACCCCTAATGAAGAATTAGATGAATATGTGGAGTTTTGTTTGAGTGAGACTCTACTATATAAACCCCTTCGAAACATTTCTGTTGATATAGGCAACACAAATGAAGAAATAGTTCGCTCTTGGGAATCTATGTTGTCTCTTAAAAGTTTACCAATATATGACAAATTGTAAACTGTTCACAAACACATAATCATGCATCACACTATATTTCTTTAACATTGTGAAGTAGCAAGTATCGTGCTAGGTGTGCACAGAAAATGTGAAAACTTTAAATATGAGGAATTTAAAAGCAATATCTACTCTCCATTAAATACTTCACAATTCTTTGTTTTTTTGTAAAATCAAGCAAATCCTTGTTTCTTATTAACTACCTTTAAATCCACTTTTACAACATTATCTTGCTTTGTAGCATTCAAATTGTCAATAACACTACTATTATTATTAACATATTTTCAATCATAGTTGAGCTTAAAAACCTCCAATGGCTACCTAAATCTTGCAAGGTTGTCAAATCTTGCATGGTTTACATCATACTTCCATAGACTTTCCACTTTCTTACTAATATACTACTTTCAAATACTCCTCCTATATGCCTAAGGGCATCTCACAAGCACCTTTGAATGCTTTTGCTGGTATATTTTAGGGTCATGTTTTAATTATACAAATAGTAGGTTATTGCAAATATTTTACGCTTATGATCTTGAAAAACGTCTAAAAGACCGTCAAATTTTACTCCTGAAGGGCACACCACCAAATTGAATTTGCAGTCGAACCAGAAAAGAATGTTTATACTTGCACCGGGTCGAATTAAACTTATAGAAAGCTGCAGCTGAAAAGTATTTTTAGCCTCTCAGGAGAAGCACAGGAAGTTGCAAACAGAGTAGGGTTAATGAGAAGAGGGTCCACAGCAATCGAGATTTGCAGAAGAAGATAAAATGAGGAAATGGATGCTTGCATTATGCGGAGTCGCAATTTTTGTATGGGCATCGTTAGCGTCACACAAGGTACTTGCATTTTTATTACATACACTAACGATAAAATTTCCAAACGGAACCTTCACTCATCTTTATGAGGAGTTTTCATATGTTTTTGTCTGAGGGTTTAACTAGAAATTTTTGCATAACAATTAGAGAACTAAGGATCCCTGGTTAACCAGCTTGTAGAAGGTTTGGATTTGTGATATTTTTGGTTTCTCCCCAGACTGTATGTTGAATATTTTGATATCATTCAAGTTTAAGACGATCCTTAAGCTGCAATCGCTAAATAATTTGGTTCCCGACTTTGTTTTTCAGAAATTATACATTTGAAATAGAATCAGGGTTGTTAGCTCTGCCTTTTTTTTTTCGCCGCTGCTACGTATTTTGAAAACTCTCGTTCCACATACTTCTGTAATCATGTGCAATGTGCCACTACCTTATATTCCCAGCGTAGATGGATTGGCAAGGTTCAGTCTACTCCTGACCTCCGAGGTGGAAACCCAAGCTGTATTGTTTTTTAGCTATGTATAAACATTGAATTGGTTGGCTGTTAGAATTTATTTCAGACTGTGTAGTTTGCACAGAGGGGGTTCTGTCAAGCGTGATCATCGATTTATGGCATTTGTTACAAGATAAAGGGCAAAAAACAATTGATGAGTATACCTAACTTCAGTATCCTCAATCAGCTAGGAAACTTGGCTCTCTGTGATCCTGTGCGTCTGTTGCTCGCTAGAGGTTAGGGATAAGATTCTGTGTCCAGAAATCTGGTTGCCATAAACGAACAGTATTTACTAAATTTCCAGGGTCTGTGGGTGCCGGTGCAGGCTCGGGCTTTGTGTGTAGCACTTCTGAAATCTGGGTTTGGACATACCTTGTTGTGGAAGATAACACTAACAGTGTATATGAAAAAATATATAAAGAAAATTTAAAAATTAAATGCACAAAAGTGTTTTTTCTTTTTAATAAGCAATTACATAAACACATCAAACAACAGATTTATCGTATATATAATATATAGCTATCAAGAAGTAACGATGAACATTTGACATCAAGTTTCAGAATTCAAATTAGGAATGATAGACATGCATAGCCGAGCTCCTGAGTATTGGGTACTAGACCACTAAATGGTATCACAATCCTTATTCTTGAAAAAGGAATGAGAAGAATCTAAAATATGACAGATAATGTTACAATCCAGTAGAAATTTATTCGATTAAAGTATATTTATCCACCTAGCAGACTATGAGTGGACCCTGCGAAGTATAGATCTCTAAAATACAGAAGATTACCCAGATCCAGCAAATCCCCAAACCTTCCAGATCATAAAGTCATATTGGGCTTTGCTTGTATTTTTCAGGTCATTCAAAAGCAATAAACTAATAGTCAGTGGTCAAACTGCATAGTACACATCTAAACTCAATATAAATCATCATAATGCTTTTCATCAAGAGCATCAACATCATCATGTGGTTCATTATAACCGTAAGTAGTAGCAGTGCCACCCCACTAACTGCGCTATGCAGGTCCCACTACTTTTAATTTTTTTTGTCATTTATTTTTTAGTGATGTCAAATCAGTATTTTGTCAGATTTTTCAGTCAAAAAGTGAAAACGGCTGTGGGTTCTCCATGGATGAACCTGGTCAAGCTAGGGCATGCCTGGGTTGAACTTGGGGCCGAACCAGATCCTAATCAG
This sequence comes from Taxus chinensis, assembly GCA_019776745.2. Taxonomy (NCBI): domain Eukaryota; kingdom Viridiplantae; phylum Streptophyta; class Pinopsida; order Cupressales; family Taxaceae; genus Taxus; species Taxus chinensis. Next base: position 222,545,424 of record CM034151.1, read on the forward strand.
GACTAGGATTGTACCGTCCTGGGACTGGCAATGGGTACTTGCAGAATGGGTAACGCAGTTTTTGAGCATTTATACACAATTGTTCTTGACACACACATTCTTTGGGTAGAGAATGCCTATATGGAAATGGAAATGTTCAGCCAGACATAGCATATTAAATGGGATTGGTAAGGAAACTCTATTTTCATCAAACATCATAGTACATGGTACCGATTATTGTATGAAAATTATTTCATGCAACCTAGGTCTCCATGTTTTTACATTAAGAGACAAATAAATCACATGGGAAAGTTAAAAAAGAATCTGAATAGAGTACTTAAGAATAATATATTCATTGTAAAAATATTTTTATTTGTAATCAATTTCAAGCTAACTAAGTAGCGGATTGGTCCTGTAACAATATGACTTTGGTTGCATAACACCAGCACTTTGCTGTAATCGGTTGGGGATTACCTGGGAACATGTAAACATTTAATTAAATCTCTGTCTATCTTTTTCAAGCTCTATGGAATGTGTACTTGTCCTACCAGTGTCAGAATTTAGTTCTATATGCATGCAATCACATGCATGTCCTTTTTGTTACAGATAGGATAAATTTATGCTGCATTACGTTTTTTATTTTGTAGGCAAGAAGAGAGAGGGTGAGCTTGGAGGAGGTTACTCACAGAGTGTATCTAGATGTTGAAATAGATGGACAACGTGCTGGTAACATTCTCTTCTACCTTGCACTGAGTCTAAAAGGAGCAGCTTCTTTCTTGGTTATGATCATCCTATTTAAGTTTTTCTCAACCTAATTCAAGCACAATAAAAGCCTTGATGTTTTTTTAACACAATCTTTAGAAGACATTCTTTTGTTTCATAATTTTGTAGTTGTAATTGACTCTTGTATGCCAGCTTCCATTTCTTAAATACCTAATTAGACTCTTCATAAATGCTAGGTAATGTTGGGTTTGGAAACTTTCTGTAGAGTCACTTTCCAACAAGAATATTGATTCTGAAATAATTTATCTATCCTTTTATGGTGGCGGCTTTTGAAATATCATGTTATGCATTGAACACAATTTCAACACGGAGGATCTTATGGTTTCTCAACCTTCAAAAAACTAGTTACTCAATTAGCTTGGTCTCACTCCAAGTTCCTCGATTATGAACATTAAGATCATGAATTTGATAGTATTCTCGATGTGCAGGGAAATAATCTTTCAATTCTTCGTTTGATCTTTACTAATTCAAAGCCTATTGGCGTAAAATTAAATTTGTATAGCTTGTTACCATGAATGCAAGGCATAGTAATTGATTTTGATCTTCAATGTCATAGGCATCATTCTAGTTTCTTATGAGTTAAGGTTAAAGCAAGGCCATAGGTTTATCTACGTCCCAATAGCTTCTCTCTTATTAGACATTTTAGTAGCCTAATCAAAGCTGGGCACTGTGCATAATCAAAAGAATAAGTACACATCCTTTAGTTTGTGACACAAACTCTAGATTTTATGCATTGCATGCATGAAGGTAATGCATCACGGGCACCAAAAACAAGGATAATAGTTTGACAATCTATTATGTTGTAAACTAAAGATTCTTCAACGAACCCTACTTGGTTGCTTAAAGATTCTTCAATGACAATTCTTTAAATAGTAATGCTCATGTCTTTGATAGCCAACTATAATATTTGATGGCATGCAATGTGGATATATTATATCTTGTATGGTCCTCAAATTACACTCTCTTCATTTCTTGGTGTTATGTTCAACAAGTCAGCATCATATGTTTTTCATGCTTTGATGCTTTCTCACGGGGTGTTAAATGTTATACCCAATTCTGATGGCTTGGTAGAATCTAATACTTTCAACAATTGGGTAATTTTCTTATGAATGAGTGAGATAGAAATTAACATCTGATCATCTACTTCTGCAAATACCTTGTTCATTTCGTATTATAGGCGCTTTTGACCTTGGACTCAGTTTGAAGAAATGGTAGAGATTCGTGGTCTGAATGAATGGTGGTCTCTTAAGCAAGGATATATTGTTGCAATTGACAAAGAGCTTGCTATCTAATTCATGGTCATAAGTTGAGTGGTGTCAAACTGTGTCATTAAAGGCCTTTAAGCTATAAGCTACAAGAATAACATTGTGAATGTTGTGCCAAAATAGGCTCGACTACAATATTCATGTGGTAATAGTTAGAAATTTAAATCAATAGCAGAGGTAAACCATCGCAAAAGAAAAACAGAAGAGAATTGCACAATGATCCAATATCGTAGATGAAAGATGAAGTAGTAAAATAAACATTAGGTAGGGTTTCACTTAGAAGTGTCCTTAAGGAAGGATGAACTCCATTGGTTCTGTATGTGAACTAAAATGGTCAATATTATTATCCTCTCTTTCTTAATATAGATTATGGTATATGTAGAAGACCAGACTAGAGCCAACACAAGCAAATATAACCAATTGGTGTAGATAGCCGTGGATCTAGAAGAGAGTAATCTGCACTCAATATCAAAGATATACGGTTCCAAAGCATATATCTAAGATATGGGGATGGGATCTTATTAGGATCCTAAGGGTTGTAAGCAAGAGCTAATCCTAAACTAATGGCTGCAATGCCAGTAGGTGGTAAACTGTGACAAAACAATAATGTAAACAAAGATATGTTACACCATCTTAGTTTGATGCATGATTACATCGGCCGATCAATTGACCAACGTAAAAAAGGGATTTAGGGTTAGGGATAATGACCTATGTGTGGACACTATGGTGCATTAATCCCCCTCCTTGTTTTGTAGCACCTTGTGAGAGATTGTTATGGGTGGTCACAAGAGGGATAGGTAGAAGGCCTAAGTGGACCAAAGTTGGGGACTCCTAAGGCTAAGGTAGACCTTGTTGGTGTAGCTCCTATTCTTGATGCTCCTAGTAAGCCAATGCTCCAATGGTGACCTCCAATTATAAGCTCCACCTAGACCCTGAGACCTCTTAACCTTGAAGGGCAGATTTGTGAGTGCAAATAGAGCAATTATTTGATGATTTCCTTGAGAAATGACAATAGTGACACCTATAAACAGGGGAGCCTAACCTAAATTCACAACTCAACTTAGCCAACATTAGCAGGAAAGAAATGCCTAGCAATGCTATTGGTTGGAAAGATATGTCTACCTTATTGCATTGACTGTGGTTGATGCAATTGGCCACAAACAATCCATAAAAGGTGAGGTGGATGAGAGAGAAGAGAGGGTGGAACAAGACACTTGGAGTAGATATGAAGGTGATCTAAAGGTGTTGTAATAAGATGATCTGAAGGTGATTATGTGGTAGAACTGAGGATATCAAGTGGTCATAAAGTGGTAGTAATTCTTAGGTGCGCTAGGGAATGCTAGGACAAGTGCCACAATGATCTCTCACGAGGTGCTTCAAACTGATCCCAACCCTTTCTCGCTACACTCCGTAAGGCACACAATTGAGGGGATTAATATGTCATTAGTAAGTGAAAAATAAGGTGTATACAGATGCTATATGGTGGGGCAAGAATGTGTCTCAATAACTTGCACTCCTAAGTCTTTCGTTCTACAAGGGTATCGAGGCACCGAGTAGGAGACACACATGAACTGACACACAATGGATAAATTTAAAGGGGCTACAACGAGTGCTAGGGTCGCATATCTAGAAGGCAGTAATCCCTACACTAGGTCAACCTAGGGTTTTCAAGGTCCGCAGTCAAGATAGAGGAGAATACCCTACTGAGATATTGGTAGATGGGTGAGAAGAGGTATGGATCGATGATAGATAAAACAAACATGCACAATATAATTGAAATGAAAGAAAGGAAAGCTAAGGAGATGATCATGAATAAGAGCACTATGCTAACTAGTATCAAAATACATATAATACTAAGCTAACATAGAGCAATGGGGAAGGGAAATGAACTAATCTATGCAAAATGACAAAGAGTTAGAGCACTCACATGTACCTGTAGGGTGGTCACTGATGCATCTATCTCTCCAGAGAAGCAACACACTAAGAGAGAATCACTATTAGGTGGAGAAGGGGAACACCGTTCCTATCCTAGACTCACTATAGATGAGCCAATAGTGCAAGCAATCCAATCAAGAAGAAGAGTGTCCAATCCAATCCAAGCCAAGTGCAAGATGAACCAAGAGCAAAACAAGAAAATTCGAAGTTGGCGCAAGAGAGCAGAGCAGATGGCAGTTCCTAAGCTTCGGGCTTCTTTCATGAATGTCAAGATGTGGCAGGTACATATACGACGCCATTGCCCACGGGCGATGGCGACGGCTAGGAAAAACCTAACATGGACACCATTGCCCACTTGAAATGGCATTGGCCAAGGATGATAATGTGATGCAAAGCGAAAAAGAGTGTCGTGGATCAAGTACATGGATGAACAAAGTGCCAAATGGTGAGATGCAAACAAGGTATTGGGAGTGCAATGTGTATGAGATCTAGAGGGACAAGAACAACTAATGTAAGGACAACTAAGGCTAAGACCACATAGCGATACTCTCTGTGTGTACTGTCACTAACCCATAATGATTACGTGAATAATCATTCCCTATTCCCAACACACCCCTTAAGGCACTCGCTCCATAAATAGATGCATCAGTGACCCTTATCTGCACAAAGGAAATTGTTAGTAACATGTATGAAAGTTGAAAAATGAAAAATTAGGTGTATACAGATACACCACAATATCAAGACAATAATCGTCTTACAATTACTAATGGTGCTTTGTATATTGCAAGATTTGGCAAGAGACTTCTTCCACAAGCTAACATTGATGATATTGTCCAGGGATATTTTAACATGTTGAAATTGCATACAATATATAGTAGTATCTACTAACATGAGATTATTGCCGACAATATCATGCAACATCCTTTGAAGTGCTTCATGCTCAAGATGAAACCAACTAGTATGATTTCCTTAGATTTGCACACAATTGGTGCCATGCTTGATCTTCCATCCATATATAATATATATGCCATCTTAATTCGTTGTGGTCTTTGATGGTACCCCATCCCATAGTTGAGTCTCTTGTGATTCCATGTATACTCTAGCCATGTTGTTGCTTCAAGCTGCCTAGGTCTTGATTGTCTCCTATCATGGTGGCATGGATATTGATATGTCTGGCCCTTTGTGTAAAACTAAATAGATTTAACTTCTTGTCCTGTTTTTTTTTGAGTTTTCAACCTTGTCTTCCATACTTTCCTTGGACCCTAGAGAAGGTGGAGGGTTTGTGCAGCCCTTTCCTTCAACTATATCTTCCTTTTGCTATTAGTACTTTCTCACAAGAATAATATTATCATTTTCCTCTTCCCTCATTTCATTCCCATGGTTCTCCTTTCTTGTTTTTGAGTAAAGATTCATCCCTCGCTATCATTGTAAGTTGAACTTTCTTTTCTGTAGGGTAGTTGTATTATTTTCTTTTGCAAATTGTTAGCAAAAGTTCTAAATGTCTCCAATCAGTATGATCCGAGAACAATTTCTAAACCATCCTTTGCGATGGCAATAGTATTAGATTGCAAAACATCATTGTCCATTGTAAGTTCAAATCTTCATGAACTTGACCATTTTCACCCCATACATGAGTTTCCTTGATGTTCCTAGCTTGAGTTTAGTCGATTTACAAAATCAACGTTGATGAAATTATAGCTGCAGCAGGTATCTATTGAGACAATGGTTGTCTCCTTTTGAATGTTTTTTTTTTCAAAACATGAGATTTTTTTGGATGGAAGCATAAAATGGTTGTCTTTCATCTATGTTATTTTCTTTGTGGGTTTCTTGATTCAGTTCTTAGACTTCCTTTTCTTCTCTTCTACCTAAAATTGTTTCTTCAACTCCTCAAGTCAATTTATTTCTTCCATCAAGGCTGCTCCACGAAGAAAAAGTCTTACCCTTAACGATTAAGCCTAGATACTATTTCTATTAATATGTCTGAATATGCTTATTCTCATCCTTAAGTTCAACAACCATTCTCTAATATAAAATTTTATCTTCCTTTCCGAAAACAAGGGTATCTCCATGAATTGCCCAAATAGATATCGAAATGAGAGCTAGGGTTTTTAGGGGATAATTTATGCACTCGACTTATTGGGGGAGGGGGATTTTCTCTTCATCCTGGTCGGTCAAGTGCTTAAAACTTTTATTCTGGGTGGGATTGGTTCATTGTCATTGTACTTCCTTCCCCCTCCATGCCACTCCCGATCGACTAAAGGTTTTTGCTCTCCCTTGTCAATCATATACATTCAAGTCCATAAAGGCTCTTTATGATTAGCTTAAGCCAGTCACTCTTATTACACATATTTTTAGTAGTGGGCGACTGACCAGAGTGCACGGAAAAAAACTGACAACAAAGTAACCCATTAATTCCTTATCAATGAAGAGAAGTTCTTCCCTACTACAAGGACACGCCTCTCTAGAAATCTGGATGAGAAGCTTTATGAGAAGATAAATCTATTTATCTGCATCAAAATCCCCTATTGAACCAACTGTATCATAGACTGAAGAAGGGAGACATGCTTCTATAAGCCACGCTACTATTTCTTGTTGGAAAAACAAAGTTCTTGGAAGGTTGACTTTCAAAGGTTTTATCTTCCTCAATTTTTCTTAGAATCTCCATTATGATTATTTTTGGGAAGCTCTTGACATTCTTTCAAATGGCACAAGTGCAGTTCCAATCATGTGATTCATCATTCAACAGAAAGATATTCCAGCCACATGACAGATGAATATTTTCTGACCAAAAAAGTTTGTAATGTTAATTTCTCAAGGAATTCTCTCTTTTAATCGTGCTCAAAATCACTATTATAACCACTTTCTGGGCTCTTGAGATTTTCCTTAGAATGGCATCGGTGTGAATTATATCCGGTGCTTCAGCAGAAAGATATTCCAACAGCAAAATATATCACTATCTTCCAACAGAAAAAGAAGCAGTTCTGGAAGGTCAACTTCCCAAGACAATATCCTCCTCAATATTACTCAAAAATTCAAATTTGCTATTATGGTCAAAATTAGGAAATCTCGTGAAAATTTCTTCCAAACCAATGAAATTGCACAACAATCTAGGATTGATTTTGCAAGATAATCTTGCCTGCTTCTGCAGCCTGTTTCAAAGCCAAGAGTCGCTGCTCTGATGCCACTCATAGGAAATCAAAGTCCTGAAAATATTGAATTACAATATATATCTAATAATATCTAAACGAAGAGCAGGAAAAAACCTATGTTCCATCAATTCCCTTTCTTTGGGGTTAAGGGGAGGGCTGGGAATGGGGAAATGTGAAAACATAGAAAGAGGATGTCCATAACTACACCCAAAATTGTAGAAACAATATATGAATTTCAGTGCCCAAAAACAGTCCCAACACATTTTTTGTGGCATTTCCTGATTTTCAAATACCAGCAAAATGTGTCAAGGACATTTCTGCGGAATTTCTAACCCTTCGGTGGTTTTCAGGGCGAGCATGACATTGTTGAGGCCCCATTTTGTATAAAATAAGACAAAATCTTTTAAATTGATAATTTAACAATATGAAAGAATTCAAATTTTGCTGTTTTCCCGTAAATCTATTTCTGGATTTCAGACAATTTGAATTGCAGTTCTAGTATTTGTCTTCTGAGTCAAGGATACAACATTAATGTTGTCTACAATTTCAGTTAAAATGATGTTACCCTCAAGAGTTTGGAGAGACCCATACTTTTACACCACAAATATTTCTGGAGAAGCAAAATAATATATCTAGGCCCCTTGATTCTTTTATATATTATTTTGCTTATCTGGGAATATTTGTGGTGTAAAATTGAAATAGCATTTGTTTCACACGTTCTCATGCAATGAAATACTCTATGAGCCTTAGTTAATAAGTTTGAATTTTGTCTTCCTGCATTTCCTCGTTCTCCTGCCAAATAATGTTTGTCTCATGCTGTTTTCATGCGATACAATACTAGATGAGACTTAGTAAGTTTGACTTTTGTCTATTTTCTATCTATTGTTGTGTATTAAAATTTTTCAGGATAGTTGCATTTTTAAAAGTTTTTATTTATATTATGTATAGTTCTAATGTTTTAATATCTCTGTTCCTCATTTCTGAAATTTGGGGATTTGCTCATTTGACGTTATCCTTATTTCCAATGCTGCAGCCTTTTCTCTAGTCCAGGCAACTAAGTTTTAGGGTGTAGAACATACTGCACAGAGGCCATTTGAACACATTGAATGTACTGATGGGATGCTGGCTGTACTGGCAGTGTTGGCCGCAGGACTGAGACTATCAAAATGGCAAAAGCAAAATTTTCCTCATCATCAAATTGTATAGGAATTTGAAAAGTAATTTCTCTGTGTAGAGGGATGTCCAAATTAACTTGCAGTTTAAAGTGCCACATCTGAATAATGTATTGGCATTTGAAGTTGGATGATTCATTGCTGGATTGAATCACATAAGAAAATCTGAAAACTAATGATACATTGCTTCTAAGTCACAGAAATCGCCGATTTTCGGCCAAAAATTTCAAAATGTGCTGAATTCAAAGAAAACTATAAAAAATCTTTGCAAATCGCTGCAAAAATTGGATATATGATTTTTTACTCGATTTTGATGCGAACCATTAAAAAACCACAGATTCGGTGAATTAATAAGTTGAAAATCGTTAAAAAGTCTTTATTTTCGTTATTATTTTATATGACGCTAGGGTTAGGGTTTTCAATTTCTATTTAAATGAGCTTTGGGTTGCATTGTAACTACAACATTTGTTTGCGATTTCAAAGCCCTCAAGTTTCAACTACGAAGTGCAAATTTGAAGTTGCAGATTTATATTCAAGTTGATTCGTGGAGCCCCAACTCTTTTGCCGCCACTGCCGTCGCCACAGGAGCCAATCCTTAACCCTTCTGCCGCCGCCGCCACAGGAGCCAAGGGCATTGATTTTCATTGCAGTCACGATTTGTGCTGCCGCGAGAGCACAGGTTGGTTCGCAACTTCACCGTTCAGTTATTTTGATTCTCGAATTTGCATTTAGCATTGCCATTCAATATTTAGCAAGCCCTACTCTAGGTTTATAATAAAAAGTTAAAAATGGATGAGTCGTTCCTGCTCTAGGTTTATAATAAAAAGTTAAAAACTATAAGTCAAATCTTACTATGACATTTTTGAATTTATTAATGCCATTAAGTATTTATAAATTATTATTTTAGGGCTTACTTTATATTATGAATCAGATCACCTAATTTTATCAGCATAAATGTACTTATAAATTATTACCGTATTTACAAATTAGTATTACTGTTTAGTCACTGCTCAGTAATGTAGGCTGTAGCATTGTAATTTATTCAGTTTAATATTTATTAAATAAATTATGTAAGTTAATAAGATTTTAATTTATTACATGTGTGTAGGATTCTAATTTATTAGTTTGGTAACAGGTTTAGTATTTAGTGTTACTACATGGTAAATAGTTTTTTCAGGATTTTAATTTATATTTTAAAAGATTTATTTATTTAGGTTCTATAAATTTTAATTTTTTAGGTTTTGTTTATATATTTATTAGTATTTTTTAAGTTATAAACGTTATTATGTGATATTGATAGTTAGAAATCAGAAATAAAAACATAGAATTAGCAAAATTTCTATATTAATTTTTTAGTTTGTTAATATATTTTTAATTATTTATTAATAGCTAGAAATAATTTAATAATTAGACGATGATTGACGATAAATTAGAAATTTATAAACATAGTTTCTTATTTAATATTTATTATTCTTTACTATTTCTTGGCCTCATCATTCTAAAAGTTTATTCATCCTTTTTTGTTAGTATTAGGACAGATCTAAACTAGCACACGATTCAAATAATTTAGGTTATGGGATTTCAACGGTACTAGCTGTATATTTAATGAATAAATATTATTATTCGCCAATTGACTATACTAAGAAAATGTTCTATTAATACTTTTAAGAAACTAAAATTACAGTTACCAATTTTGCCCCATTAATTGTGGAAATAAAGTTATTCAATTATTGTCGCTCGTTGCCATGCACTAAAACAAGCTATGGTTACATAAATGAAATTCAATAGCACCCCCGGGTTTGAAAGTTCCATGAGATGGAAACACGTAAGATGCGACGACAATCAATTTCAAATACCAGAGCATCATAGAGGTCTTCATCTCATTTGCTGCAAAAAGCGTGACACGTGTAAAAGAAAAGGTACTTGTGTTTTTTCTAACTGGTGTAAAATGCACTGTTCAATGCATGCCCATATTTAACTCAGAAGATTTTGAAGTCATGCGTCTACATACTTAAGACCAAGCCTCATTCATTTTCTTAGGATAAGCAATAAATCAGCACTTAAAAAACGTAAGTACTTTGAGTAGAAGTATCTAGGTTCACAACTAAGGATTATCAAGACTTCTAGCTTATCAAACATTCCCTTGTCCGGTGGTGCAACAAGGGGATCAAATAGCGAAACTTTGAACAACCTTTGGAAACTAGTGGAGAAACACCATGTGGATGATGCATTAGCTGATTTGTTCTATTCAAGTGCAATTCCATTCAATATTGCTAGAAATCCGCATTTTAAGATGCAATTTAGAAAATTGTAGAGCTTGGCAAAGGGTATATTCCTTCTACTTCAGAGGCTCTTAGAAAAACTCTTCTGAAGAAATCAAAACAAAGGGTGACCGAAAATCTAGCATCGGTGAAAGCCTCTTAGAGTGTAACAGGTTGCACCATATTGAGTGATGGATGGTCAAACATGTGTCAGAGGCCATTGATTAATGTTTTGGTGGCGTGCCCTCTAGGCGTAGTGTTCTTGAAGGTAGTTGATGCCATGAACCATAAAAGAACCTCTAAGTATATTTTCAAAATATTAGAGGAAGCCATTCTTGAAGTGGGTATGGAGAATGTGGTTCAAGTTGTAATTGATAGTGCTGCAAATTGTGTGGGCACTGAGAAGTTGATTATGGAGAAGTGCTCACATATATTTTGGAGTCCTTGTGCCACACATTGCCTTGATTTGTTGCTCCATGACTTGGCTAAATTTCCATGGGTGCACGAAGTTATTCAGAGAGAGAACAATTGCAAATTTCAACAGAAACCACCACCTCACATTGAACATTTACAGGCAACATGTATCCAAGAGAGTTGTTGAGGCCTTGTGAAACAAAATTTGTCTCATTTTATATCAGTTTGAAAAGAGTGGTTGAAAAGAAAGCGGTGCTAAGATCAGTTATTTGTTCCACTCATAGTTTGCATACTCGTATTTGGCAAATACTTGGCAGACCAAAATTTTTTTTACTCGGCAAGACTCAACGAATACTCGGGAATACTCGACAACATAAAAATACGCAAATTTCTTTAAAAACATAAATTTTAAGAAACATATAGCTACAAAATGTATCAAATGAGTCCATAAAATGTTGGAGAAGTGTTTTCTATTAGATTTGAATGCAAATACAATACAAAATCGCATCATCATGCGAATACAACAGTCGACATCATCATGCGAATACAACAATCCGCTGATGAGCAATATGAATTTATGACGATTGACATTGAAAAATATCATCATAAATTTTATATCTATGCAAGTTACAATATACAATAAGTTACATTTCCCTCTTCCCCGTTCTAGAGAAATATTGGAGAGAGGTTCTAGTTAATTACTTAATTCATCACTTATAGGATGAATTATTGGGGAGAGGGTCCATTACTTAATTCATCAACACAAATGTTAATTGTTCCGAACAACACATGATTGATTAACATCTTATGAATTTTTAGAAAACAGTCATCTCACGTGTTTAGAATTGAATTGTTAACTGTTGTAAATTGAAAGGAAATAACTGAACATGACATAAGAACATGGAACAACTCCAAAACAACAAGAACAAAACTACACAAGACCATTCTTACCTTGGAGAAATCCAATGTGGGACAATCTACTGAATATTGAAGGTTTGCCTCCTCTTGCCACTCTCTCTTTTGGTTGTTACAGGTATGCTGCCTTCTCTAGGCCTTCATGGATACTCTTGACAATAACAACATGCACAAAAAACCGTACAAGCTTTGCAAGTTGCTCAATTCCACTTCCCTATCACACTTCAACCCCTGAGACACTCAACCAAGAAGAAAGAATTGTTAGGAAACAGTTTCATTACCTACAATAACCCTGTAATGGCGTATTTATAATAGTTACTAGGTTTGGAAATCTGAATCCATTCGGAAGGGCGAAAAAATCCGGAAATCCGGAGTTCCCGAAAAAATTCAGAAAAATCTGGTTTGGTAATATATACACATTATTATATGTATACATAGACAAATACATGCACATAACATAAGTCATGCAAAAAAATATTCATCTACCTAATAATGAGTAAAAAATTAAAGCATGTAGAATTGAGAAATGCATGAGAGTTTGAAATTTTAATAATATTAAAAAAGAGCCATGGTTTAGAGCCTAAGCTCAACACTAAAATGAAACTTAAAAGTTTCAAATATTTACGACTTCAAAACCTGCTTCAACATCAAAATCTTCTTCAAAATCAAAACTAACACCAACACCATCACCTAATCCATGCTTATCATCACTATCAATATTTTCGTGAAGTTCTTTTAAGTATGGTTCTCCTAGGTGTGAATCACAAGATTGTTCTCAAGCAAACACAAGTTGCTGTAGACAAACGCAAGATCTGAAAGTTTTTTAGCTCCTAGTTGATTCCTCTTATTGGTGTAGATCAAATCATGCATACTTCAGTTTTTTTTACATGCAGAAACACTGACACATTGACTATGGACACGCACGACACATTATTGTAGCTTTGAAGTAAAAGACCTATAAGTTTGCCACCATAAATGGGGATCCATGCAACAGATGTCTTCTTGTGCCTCCTTACAAGCAAACATGCCCACTTGGCTCTTTAATGTAGTGAGTTGCCTTCTCACTTTATCCTTCTCATCATCATCACGAACCAACTTATATATTGTTTCCAATATGCCGTTCTTTATTTCTTCATCCACATCATGGTCTGCCTTTATAAGCATAGGATTTAAATAGCACTATACTGCATGGATAAGGCGATGTAACATATTCCATCGTATGTCCACAATGTCCCATATTCGCTAAACTTCTTCAGCATCATCGTCAAGTAATTTTTTTATTTGTTCTTTTGCTTGCTCCATGCCCTCATACACAAAGCTAATGCAAGGTTTCATGCCATCAATCAATCTCAACAATTGGACAAATGGTTTAAATAAGTTTAGAACCTTTTCAGCGCCCTCCCAAATTGAACTTCCTAAGATAATACTCTCAACATCTTTTGCAAGGCTTTCTTTATAAAGCTTAGATTGTGCCCATTCTTCACTAACTGCAACTTTTCTCAGAGCTGTCCTCTCCTCCACCTCGCTCTACAAAGTAATAAAATTAGATGCAAATCTTGTCTCAATAGGGGAAAAAAGTTCACACTTTGCAAATGAGCAATACAAGCTTAAGGTCAAGTGGTGATTAAGTATGAACTTGGAAGTTTTTTTCCCTTTTCTCACAACACTATCTACCCACTCCAACTTTGTTAGATCTTCAAGTAAAAGATTTAAAACATGAGTTACACATGGGGTCTAAAACAGATAAGGAAACTTGTCTATAAGAAGTTCACCTGCTGCTTTACAATTTGCTGCATTATCTTTGATAACCTGGACTACATATTATTCTTTAATTTATAGAATAACAGATTCAATGCATTTGAAAATTAAATTTGCAGTGTTCCCCTCTTTGCTCGTATCAATTGATATTATAAACATAACACCTTTTAGACATTGTGTCAGAATGTTTAGGAGGGGCCTTCACTTTGTATCAGACCACCCATCAGTTACTGCAATACAACTTGATTTTCTCCAGTTCTTTTTCATTTTATCTTGTTCACTAGATATTGATGACACCTCCTCTTCTAGTTGAGTAGTTCTCAAGTATTTAAAAGATGACATTGTGTAACCTTTCCCGAAATTTGCAGTCCCCTCTATCATAACTTTTGTATGTGGATTTCAGATAACATTGAAAGGGATGGCATTTGCATAAAAAACCCAACCCACCAATCTGTCAATCTCATGCTTTTCATATGGCTTCCACATTGATTTCAATGAAGCTTGAGACATCTCCTGTGCGCTTTTACTTTTTTGTGCAAATGTTGATGAAGGAATCAAACTACTTAAAGAGCCAATTTGTGTCATATTGCATTGGATTTTAGCCTTTTTTGAAGTTGTTGACGTTGTTGCAAGTGTGTTCAATTCATATTTGCTTTGAATTCGAGCAACGAATTCTGCATACTTCTCTTGCTCTTTTGTTACTGGGCAAATCTTCACATCTCAACCCCCAATATAATGGGATTGAACCCTTGTTAGAGTCCCCGTGATATTACTATTACATAAAGTGCATTTCAAAATTTTGAGATTGTCGTCTCACTGGACAATGTATTTCATCTCCAATGCACAACTTACCATGTCATTGCTGATAGGGACTCCATGCAAAAAAATATTAATATTTTCAATACATACAATTCATAGTTGCCTGAGACGGGGGGACAAGGTTTTCGGGACGGCAAAAAAATTCTAAATTTTGGGGACGGCTAATTAAAAAATATATAAATATTTAAAATATGAAGATATAGTGACTAAATTATATAAATAAGCTGAAATAAAACCATTTGAGATTTAAATAAGGTGAAACTTGAATTCATAAAGTTTTGGATGAGATTGAGTCAAGTGGTAACTACCTTCCCTCGAAATCTTGATAGAGGATTTGAATGAGGAAGAGTTCTTGGGTTTTGGAGAAGGGAAAAACAGGTAGAGGGAGATTTTAGAGCGCCAAGAAGCCTCAGATTGATCTGTTTGAGATCATGTAAACTTTGCATACCAGATCTTACACTAATAAAGCTTGAGTTCTTGTAATATATGATGAATTCATGATAGAACAAATGTGTATGATGTTTCTCTTGTTTGGATGTTGTGATGTTTCTAAGACTAATGAGATTCTGAGAATGGAGGTTTGTTATTATTAGAGGATTATTCTTACTTGTTGAAACTAGATGGCATTTAGAGCGTTTACTCATGTGTAGAAGGGAAACTCTTTGTTTTTGGAAATACATTGTGAATATGCAGGTTTTGGAGATGGTACAGGTGTAGTGTGATTAACTAGAGGATGCTTCAAGTATGGAGGTTATAAAAAGGGCAAAATTAATGTATCTTTGAAGAGGTAAGAGGACTGTGCATAGGATTTCTCATTGATCCATGTGTTTGATAAATAGTGAATAAATTTTTGAATGTTGTTGCTCTTGTGTAAAGTATGTTTATTGAAGAGGATGGTGTTTAGAAACTCTGGTGGAAGTGTGAAACCCCAAGGAAAATAGATTAAAATCCTAAAACTAAGATCAAAATGCAATAGACCACGTGGGGGACGTCTGGACGTCCCCCCACGTTTCCCCGTCCCTAGGACGTTTCCCAACCTCTTTAGACGTCTCCAGGGCATTTCCCATCAAGCATGCACTGTGGAAAACGTTTCCCCCACGTCCCCACGTCCCCAGGACGTCTGTCACGTCCCAGACGTGTCAAAAATGGGGGGACGCGTCCCCGCGTAACTATGTTATAATTATAATGAACGTAAAAACTATAAAAACATATATATGAACATTTATTTTTTAATATATTTAATAAGCTAAATATTTTGCAAATTTATATAAATTAAAAAAAGAATAAACTTCAATTAATTTTGATTTTATTATTCATATTTTAAAAACAATATTTACTTTAATATATTACATTAAAAATGTAAATAACATTACATTAATAAATACATATTATTGTTTCGTTATTAACATTATATTAATAATGCATTATTTTCATTATTAACAATATATCATAAAACATTATATATTTGTTGGCACGTGTGTGCAACGCTCCCCGCGAGTTTCATGACATGGACTAACTGCCTCTCGTAGATCCTAACTCTAGCGATTGTAGCGGAGACTAAAACCTATGGGTTTTGGTCTAATGGCAATCGTGGTCCAACAAATAATATCCGAGTGATAGTTTTCGAGTTCGAAACTCACTCGGGTAATGCTGAGGGGGAGATTGTTGGCATGTGTGTGCAACGCTTCCCCCGAGTTTCGTGACATGGACTAACTGCCTCTCGTAGATCCTAACTCTGGCGATTGTAGCGAAGACCACCTATGGGTTTTGGTCTAATGACAATCGTGGTCCAACAATATTAAGTTATTATATGTATTATTACTATAGTATATTATTAACATTACACATATTATTAATATGTTATACATAATATATTATTAACAATGTTTTATGTTAATAATACACAATATATTATGATAATAATATATTATATTAACATAATGCATTATTAACCTAATATAATATGTTAATAACATATTATTAATATATTCTTAATGACATATAATTAATTTTTTTTTTAATATATTATATTAATGTAACACATTGTTAACATAATATATTAATAATACATTATTAACATGTATATTTACCCCGAAGGGGTTTCTTCAAGTTAGATAGAGCAAGCTAATTCTGACAACATGTCAGTGATTGATATAATCTCGACCATTCATAACTTAATCTGTATCAACGTTTTCTGAAAGATTTCCACTGTCCACGTGTTCATTGAAGACCTGTTGACGCTCCCAGAAATGGCGCTGTTGATGGGATGCTGTACCTGATTTATTTTCCTTGGACTATTTTGACACGTCAGAATGTATGTACTCTGAGTCTCTATAGATGGGATGTTGTCTTTGCATAGTTTCTTCCCCACCTCGTCTAGGATGTCTGCCGCTATCACTTTTGCTCTATTCTCTGCGAATATCTTTGCATAGGCTGAACCAATTCCTCTTGTTGCGCCGGTTATTATGGCTACATTTCCTTTTAGCCTGCAACAGGTTGCGAACCAAAATCAATCTAAGACATCAATGGTGACATAAAAACATTGCGACGGTAAAATTACACACCTATAATAATAGCACTTTTAGATGCTATTATAAATAGTATTTTTTAGTAAGTGTTTTTTAAAAGAATGTTAGATTTATTTTTAATGAGGATGTAATATGGAGTGGAAATCAAGGTATGAGAATTCCCAAAGTAATTGTAATATCTGAGATACATGAACTGTGGGAGAAATTCTTTTATCTCAGATATCTGAGTTATCTGAGTTATTCGGCTGATTCCTTAATTTATACGATTGCCTTAAGGCGTTGTTGTCACTTACCCAGAAATATGTGTATTTTTGTTAAAATTTTCAATTTTTTCGAGTAAGTTATCTCTTATAAGGTCTTTGTTTGCCTTTGTGAAATCTGGGGAAGGAAAAATGTCCCCAACAGTTAGTCAATTTTCAAAATTTTGAGTTTTGGAACTTTTTGCCTTGTATTGTGGCAAAGTCGGTCTTTAGGAGCACTCATGTCCCAAGTTTCTCTGGGATTTCGGTTCCCCGCATCCCCGCCTTCTCTGCAATTGCCATGTTTCATGATCTTTCTTTGTTTTGCGGGAGTCTTGGTCTTTTTGTGAACCCGCAGTCCTTGTTTTCCTCTGGTCGTTGGTTCTCCGCATCCCCATAGTACCCATAAGCCTGGCTGATCCACAACCCTCCTTTCAAAATTTTCTAAGTCCTCTTTGTGTTACGGACTTTTCATGTCGGCAGAGAACTTATGTCCCAATGTCCCATGGACCTTCTGTGCACTTTTCACCCGACTTACCCACTTTCCATTAGACATTGGTGTATTGCGGACTTTTCGGCTTTCCTTGTCCCAGATGTCCCAAGTGCATCCTGACCCTTAGTTCTCCGCAGACTCGCCCTTGCCACGTTGAGATGGTTTTTCTTGTGTTGCGGAGATGTCAGGTTTCCGTGTCCCTAACACCCATGCTGTCTTGGGCCTCCAGTGCTTCATATCTCTTCCATACCTGCACTCTAAAGTATGTTGGCTCCCATCTCATCAATGTAATTAAACCCCTCATTTAATGCAGTTCAATAGACCTTTCCCAAACAGAGTTATATATAATAAGAGTAAAATGGTCATTTTTACTACCAGAAATTACAATCGAGCTTCACATTCCGTTCCCGCACATCCTAAGTCCGTTTTTAGCCGTAGCAAGATCATCTCTCAACCATTTTCAAAATTTGAAAGTGTGTTTGCACTCCTGGGAAGGTCGCCATTCATATTACAATCAAGGTTAGTGTTCCCAGAAGCCTTCTGTGAGAATTTGGAGCTGATTTTATCTTGTGCCCTATTGCATTGTTGTTTTCATAAGTTTCCCTTTTTCACCTGAGTGTTTGTTTTTCATCCCATTTTCCATCATGAAAATCCATTTCAAGGGCCATGAACATCTCTCCTCTCTTGAGACTTCCATACCTAATATAGGAGACAACAATGTGCAACATCTCGACTTCAACGATTTTTGGGCATGAATCAACAGTGATAATCCTACCCCTATGGCCCAACTCATCAAGGATTGTGGAATAGCTTATGCTCGAGGCTTTCCAATTTTAGTCCAATGTGTAGAAACTGTCTTGGCTTGTGGTTCCTGTTTTGATCCAAGCACAAAGGAAATCAAATATTCCCAAGGCCAGGTAATTTCCAAATTGGATGTTGGATGTATCAACGCTGCTTTTGGGATCCCTATAATAGAAGGCTCAAATGTTCTTACTTTTTCACAAGCCTAGTATCTATTTGACCAAGAAAGTGAAAAGTATAATCACATGGTGGCTAAGTCTTGGATAAAAGTCCCAAAGAAAGGAGCATCCAGGTAACCCAAAACTATGTACAGAGTTGATTTCAAGGAAGAAATTTCAGACATCATCACCCTCCTAGCTAGAATAATGGGTCTTCCTTCAACTAATGAGTTTCATTTTTGGATGTGCCCATACTTGAATATCATCTGTGAGGGAAAGAAAAGTATGAATTGGGGTGAAATCATTTGTGACAACCTCATTGAACAATTGGCTAATGTACAGAGGACCAAAACCTTTCATATGACCTCTTACCTGATGTATACTATTGTAGCATATAGAATATGGTTGGGTCTTACTCCTGATGAAGATAAAAAGGATGCTCTAGTGTATGAATATTATCCACAGTTGACTTTGAAAAACAACAATCATCATTTTAGGAGAGTCAATGATGCCTTCACTATGTACATTGTCAGAATTTTGGAGGGCAACAAAGCTGAAAGGTTTTTTGCTGAAGCTAAGCAATTGATCTCTGTCTATGGCAACTACTTCATTCAATTCAGAAAGTTCTCCTACATTAGGCTAGCAAGCTTTGAGGGGCACCTCTTAAACTCCCAATGTTTTGTAGTGACAAAATTTTGCCCTTGTTGAAATTTGTAGACAACTTGATATGTTTCATATAATCTATAGATACAAGAAGATAACTGGAATTCAATTCCCAATTACTTTGGGTAATTACACCTACAGGACTTCCCTTGATGCACAAAACATTGAGAGAACTATTGTTGCCTTCAATTTTTATTTATTTCAGAAGAGGTCTTGCTTTGATCTCAAAGGTTTCATTTCTGACAACTTTAGAATGTCTTTCTATCACCTTCTTGATCTAGAAGATTACTGGGAAGATTGCTCAGATGACTATGAAGCCAGAAGAAGGTACTATGGTAGACTCTCCTTGCAGCAAATCAAAGATTTTGGAATCTACAAAGTACCAAAGGAGTTGCAGGATGATGATGAGGATTTGCAATCTCTCGAATACAATAAGTCTATCAGGGATACTCCTCTTGCCACCATTGACTGGTTCAAAAAGGAGAAGGATGATCCACAACAAATCATAAATCCAGTCATAGTAAGAACAAAGGTTTGGTTTGATAGAAAAATGGCAACATATAAGACGGGAGTAGGTTGCAGTCTCCTTCTCAAGAAGCATCCACATCTCATAAAGAGAGTCCTACTCTAATGCCTGAAGTCCGTACTCAATCAGCCCCTTCTCCTCTTGAATCCACAACTCTGGTATACTCTAAGAAAGGGAAGGCTGAAAAGGTTGAAAAGGCAGAGGAAGTAATGGAAGAAGAAAGCAAGCAACTTCCCTCTCCAAAGCAAATAGAAACAGTGCCAAGGATTGAGCAGATTGTTGATCTCTTAGGTGATGATGAGAAAGAAACAAGAGAGCAGGAAGAAAGCAACTGTGGAGGACGCAACACAGAGAAAGAAGAAGAAGAAGAAGAAGACAAGCAAAAAGATGCCACATTAGAGACTAAGACAGTGGTCATTCTGGAGCCACCTGTCAAAGATACCCTTGCTTCAAATGTTGATGCCTCTATGATTAAAGTATCTGCTGCACAGACTCTTGGTTCTATGAGCACCCTTGCCTTAGGACCTCTTATCACCCCACCTTCTAGCACCACTTTCACTTGGGTCCAACCTTTTATTGATAGCAAAAAGAGGAAAGCTTCATCTCAAATTGTTGCCCCAAAATTTGATGTTGTAGTTGCTCTCCTAGGCACAACTCCTGCCCCACTTGCGAAAAAGGCCAAGACTACCTCAAGGTTGGTGTCTGATGCAAAAGGCCAACAATTTCTAGAGATTGCTAAACCAAGGGCTGAGAAGGATGAGAGAAATTTGACTTTGACTGACCTAGAGTTGACAAGGATCCCATTAGGTGAATCCACCCTTGAAAGTGAAGTCCATAACTTGAAGGAAACTAAGTTAAAAGTCATTGAAAGGGTGGAGAAAGGGAAACAGACACAAGAACAATTTGAGGAGCAGGTACAAATTCTTTTTAATTTCATCAAGTCCCTGTTGGCAAGTGATAAGGTGATTGGTCCAGCCCCACTGGCTTCAATGCCTCCTACTGTAATAACTGATGATGAGGTTCAAACTATTAAGGATATCCAAAAGCATGCTGCTTATGGAAAAGCAATAGAAGCTATGGTGGATGAGATGCTGATTTCTGGCCTGAATTTCATGGAGGAAGCATACAAAGCATATGATAACATTTGTTCAATCCAACAAAGATTCACCTCAACTATTGCAGGTCTAGAAAAAGAGCTCAAGTTGTGGACAAAGTGCATACAAGATCTCAGACAAATGAGCAATACTGATGAACAAATTCTCATTGCAAATGGGATCTTTGATGACTCAAAGAATAATCTTTCAAAGAAATGGGTGTATAGTGTGGATTGGAAAATAAAGGTCTCGTAAGAGGCAATAGATGAATTGAAGAACATGTTCTAGAAAGGTGAGGCCTTTGAAGCTTGTGTATTGGATAAATTTCGAGATCTTCGTTGCCAGTTCTTTAAGGAAAACTCTGTGAGTAGAAATACAGTGCAAGACATTAAGGCATAATTCAAAGCACTCATCAAAGAAAAATTGTTCAAATCTGACATCATAACCAGGGAGAAGATGAAAGAGGTCTGTGCATTACAGACTGTAGTCATTGAAGCAAACAAAGGCTTTTCACAAAATGCAGACTTTTGGAAAGACATGGTAGGTTGCTTGAACAGCTGGGCAAATGCTACTGCAAACACCACTATTCCTCGAGGCATGGAGATTGCTGGAGCACTTGTAAGTTCAGGAACCAAATTCCCAAGATGAAGACTGCGGCAATTCCCTCTTCAAATGTTCCCTCGTCTAGTGCATAAGCCTTTCTTTTAATTTCCCATGTATTTCAAAGTTGGCATTGTTTTAATAATGTAATTTGTAATTAGAGCCAACTTAAAGTATGATACTTTTGATTAAGTATTAATGTTTAATTAAAAGAAAGGAAACCGAAGAGACTCTAGTTGTAACTACCCTAGTGGCTATAAAAGGAACTTCTTTCCATTGTAAAAGGGGTTGGATTTTGATGATTGGAAGGTGATAAGTAGAACTCTAATCAATACAGAAGAAAATTTTCCCTCTTGCCTCCTGTCTTATTCTTTGTGTTCTATTCTTTGATATGTGTATGTGTTTTTGTTATATTCAAGTGGGAAACTTTGTGTTCAACCTATTGGATGTAGTGCAAAGAACTTTGTGTCTGAAACATTTATATCTCATGGGTTATTTGGATATATGCAAATTCATATAATTCTTAAAGTTTAATGCATGCATTAGTAGGGCATTTCTCTGCCATCTATTTTCCTAAAAGTGTTGCTTTCTTCCCTTCTCTTTTATTGCAATAGCTGGTGATCTTGGGTAACCAAGGAGAGCATTCATGTTCTTGATAGGTGAAAAGTGAACTTAGGATTTCCTTCTAGCCAGTCTTGCTTACTTAATGTTGTTGTTTCCTCTAATGAATTCTTATTCTCTTCTTATCTTCTGTATTGAAATATTATTGATACGAGAATAATTCCAACATCAAAATCCTCATTTCAATATTTATAGTTTGTAAATTTGTGAATAAGTAGTTTTGTTTGCTTGTGTGTGTGTGAAATAAGGAAACCTCTCCCATAAAGAGGAGGGACTGCTGTCCCTTGAATTGTTGCTTGCACCAAGTTTCAATGTAATAATGTCATCCAACAATCTTCATACACATTTGATCCTTTCAATGTGGTTTTGAACCCCACTATTTTTTTCCCATGTCTCATACAAGCCATGGTTTGTTAATACCGTCATTTAGTCTCCGAAATCATGGAGAGCGTTGGGTTAATCCTTTAAAACAATTAGCTAGCTTTATTAAAGGATAAAATCTACCTTTCCTTAAAACATATTGGATTTTTGGCATTGTTTATTTTGGTCACTGTAAGCGTAAATTGCAGTCATGTGGATACTGTGAGCGAGATCGAGGTGATACAGTGGAGCACATATATCTGATGTTATTTGGGTGGGAACAAGCCGTGGAATAGGTGTGGGACATGCAGGGTTTTGATTCCCACGTTTTTATTTCCAACTTTCTATTCATGTCTTCACCTTATCTAGCAAATTAAATGTCGTGCACTCAAAAAACTTGACATCATATAAAAGTAAAGTAAAAAAATAGAAAAGCTTGATCGACGGTTAAAATCTTCCTTCCTTTCATATGTCCATTCCTTGAAGGGCCTCAATCATTGATGAGTGTTCCTGCATCACCTATGTCTCCAACAGTTACTCGAGCTTGAACCTGAAAAGCATGCTTGCAAAATGCTACAAGAAGAAACCAATGTGGTTGGGTTTTGAGCTTGGCCCTTGTTGAATTCTCGCCAAATTTTTAATTTGGCCCTTTAAGATCATATTCCACTCATGTGAATTCAATGTGCATGAGCTTGAGACGGTTAAGTGGAGCACAAATTTCATATATTATTTGGGTAAGAACAATATGCTCCATGCAATAAGTGTGGGACAAATGAGTATTTAATTACCACCTTTTGATTTCCAACAATCCTTTCATTTCTACGTCTTACCTATCAAATTAACCACCATCCATTGAAAATCCTTGTCGGCGTATGAGATTGAGATGATTGAATGGAGCACAAATAACAAATATTATTTGGGTAGGAACAATCTGCTCCGTGGAATAGGTGTGGGACATGTAGGTATTTAATTCCCACCTTTTAATTTCCAACATTCCATTCGTGTCTATGTCTTACTAATCAAATTAAACACCGTCCAATCGAAATCCTTACACCATGAAATAATAAAAATAGCGAGCTTGATTAACGGATATAATCTACCTTTCATTGATATGCCCAATGGCTTGAGGGCCTTACCTATCGATGGTTGTTTGCACACCACCTATTTTCGTATAATTACTTGAGCTTACAACTAGAAAACAAGGCTACAAATTGCTACAAGATGCAAGCATTTTGAATGGGTCTTAAACTCTAAACCTTTTCAAGTGTCCCCATTTTTTATTTTGTCCTCTTCGTGAGATTGAAATGCTTAAGTGGAGCATGGATAGTAGATATTACTTAGATAGGAAACATTTGATCCGTGGAATAGGTGTGGGACATGCAAGTATTTAATTCATACCTTTTAATTTCCAACATTCCACTCATGTTTGCGTCTTGTCTATCGAATGAACAACTAAAAAGGGGGGCTACAAATCAATAGAAGAAGCAACCATTACATTTGGGTTTTTAACCTTATACCTATTGAAACTCCCCCAATTTTTCTTTGACACCTTAACTTCACGTGACTACTCCAAGCAATATCACAACTATAAAGTTGAGCACATATACCAGAGATTTTTTGACGAGGAATAATCTGAGCCGTGGAATAGGTTTGCGGATTGCAAGTAGTTAATTTCCATTGTCCGAACATATTCCTCAACAACCTACAAGAATATATAAATATAAAGAGCATAGCCACTTTTTTGTTGGTCATCGTTTAATGACGACACCATCACAGTTGTTGATCAAGGAAACCCTAGTCGAGTTTCCACAATAACACATTGCTTACTTTCCTTCTCTCCTCCATGTTTCATTCCTCCACCCCTTCCCTTTTGGAATTCGCAAAGGAGATGAATGCCATTTCTCCCTTGATTGCAAACACGAAACAATGTATGTTTTATTCGGTTTTTGCAGGAATATTACTGTTGTAGCTGTTATATCATTGACAATGATGCTTGTTGATGGACAACACCATCATGACTGTTGCTAAGGAATAACATTTTCTTTGCCCTGAAATCTAGTGAGAAACCCTATTCCAAAATGTGCGTGCAATCGCTACATTTTGATACTATCTCCACTCCACACCCTCGTGTATTTGTTGTGTCCCATGGAACGTGCATTCGAATTCCCCTTACATTTATATGTCTTTTAACTATCCAATAAATGCAAGAGCTGAAATTGCAAATAATTTTTCACTTTGTCAGTTTTGTTTGGCCACTCCTTCTGTTCTGAGATATCTCCGTAAACAGTTGCATCGATGTTTTGCTCAGCCTGCCTTTTTTGCTACAAACGGTTATTACAAATGTCCTGTGGTTGTTGGATGGTGGAGTTTACAATTTCTTCCCCATTCCAATTTCACCACCCTATCATTTCTCCACTCTCCAAACCCTTCTTCTTTGCCCCTCTTCCTCTCCCATTTCTCTCTCCCTCCACTTTGACTTCTTCACTACATCCCCTTTGGCGTTTCCATTGTACATTTCACACACGATTGCTAGTAATAAATATATAAACATTTAAATTAAAAAAACAAAAATAATTTAATATTTTATACACCTTTAAAAACAAAACCTATGTTAATGAGAGGTAATTTTTGAACATAGCTTTCATGACTATGCCCCCGACCAGGTCTACGAACGCGTTGATTTTTCCTTTGATCACCTCCCTTGACTAGGTCTGCGAGCACAATGGTGAGCGCAAAAATGCTGAGCAGAGTAGCAGTGAACACAATAGTGCTAAACCAAGGATGAAAAAATCAACACCGAAAAAATCAATGCCGAACAAGTGAAAAACAAAACGTGAAACGCAGGCCGAGTGGTCTGTGTGAGCTTTGAAGGGCCGAACCAGGGCTGGAAATGCCAATCCTTCGCCACCCGATCTAAATGCAAATAAGAGAAATGGTGAGCAGAATAAAACTTTGCCCTCAAACTATGTGCCGCTGTTTTGCTATCTTTTCCTGTTTTTTATTTGTTAGGTATTGCTTTTATAAGTGTTTAAGGCAGATTAGGGTTAGGAATTTTATTTAGGGTTTTGACTTTTCAAAAAAATTAGGTCTTTTTTAACAAAAACAAGACGAATCTGATCGGATATATCCGGTCGCCTCAAAAACTGTGGGTTGGACTGGATCCAAACCAGATCTGGCCAAACCTGTTAACTATGGTATTTATACATGTTCACATCACACAAAGCTCCAATCGAAAGCCAAGAAGACGTAGAAGAGGAAGACACACCTTCTACAACTGTTATTTAGACAGATTCTTGTCTTCTCATGATCCACTCCGCAGTATGAACTGCATATGTTAATTTTTAAGACTATGCTTTTTAATTTTCTGCTTTTTAATTTTGTATTTTATCAGATCTGTCACTGACTGTTCTTACCTCGTTCTCGATTGAAACTTATCTGAAAAAGAGTGTTAGAAAGTGTTTCAAGCTACATACTTAGTCTTCTTGAGAATAGTGGCTTAGTTAGCTTATTTTACAACCACCTCCCCAAGAAATCATGAGGCGAGAAAATTTCTTCCCCACTCACTCCTTTGAATGCCACCTGGTTGTGCTTGGGAAATGTCCTTTCAACACAATTTGCCAATTTTCCTACACTCCTCTCCTTGATGCTCTTTCCTTCTTTTGCAAGACATCTTTGTCCAACTCCTCTTGGCCATGAAGAGAGAGATCTTCAATGGAAGGTAGCAACAAACTTTCTTCATCTAGCATAAAGGCTCACAAAGACGTAATTTTTCAATGTTTGCAGTAGAGTAAATCTTCATATATTGAGTTGGATTTAATCTAAAAACATTCTTGCCCACTTGCTCTAGAATCTGAAATGGAATATAGCTTGGAGTCTCTTGAAGTTTACGCAAGTACAACCATACCCTGTCCCCAACATGGAACTTATGTTCAAATTTCTGCCGATCATGCCTTGATTTGTACTCTGTTTGAGACTCTTGTGACGTCTTTTGCGCTTGAAGGTGTATTTGGTTTATCTCCTCTGTAAATTTCTGGGCTTTGTGAATTTCCGAGTCCACCTTTTCGTGCTCCTTGTTGGCTGCCTTAACCATAGTAATCAAATTTGGTCAGATCTGCACAAAATCCTGCCTGATTTGGCTTTTTGGCCAACCAAGAGAAGTTGGTCTTGGTTATTATCTTCATTTTTGAAGTTTTCAGCCAAAAAAGACACTCACCAACCTTATATATTGTTTAAATGGAAACATATTAACATTTTATATCATGTTATTCATTTTTTTCAATGTATTTGACAATTTTAAGTATAAAATTCTGCTCATATATGCGTATATTTTGGACTGGATTTTTTCGAACTTTTTCAAGAATTTCGGATTTTTGGATATTTTTACCCTCTCAGATGGATACTGATTTTCCAGACGTGGTAATTATGGTCTTAACCATAGTTCAAACCATCATGGTTAATCACCGAAAACTCATCATAATCATGAGTTCGGCTCTTGGGCGAGTTACTCGTAAAAAATTGCACTGTGAGTTCTTAGTAAAAACTAGCAAGTACTCATGAGTTTGTACTACAAACTCATCAAACTTGTTAACTGCTACATAATAACAGTTAGCAATAAAAATGTCCTTTTCACTTTTGCATTCACTTTTATGCTGCTAAAATACATTTGATCATTTTCTAGTTGCCATGAAGTGATTTCAATTGAATTTGAGAGGTAAGAGTATAATTTTTCAGATTTATTTTAGGTTTTTGAAATTTATTTTTCCATTTTTGATTTGTTATAGCTTGTAGGGCTAGAAAATGTTTTTTTGTTCGTTTTCCCCATTTTTTTCTTTCTTTGCTAGGCAGCTAGGGTTTTAATTTTCACTTGTTTTTTTTTTGTTTTTTAGATTTGCAATGATATACACAAATGGTATCCTCAGCTTCAAGTAGCCGTAGGAGGAAGTCCAATGACCCTACTTGGAAGCATTCTATGGAGGGCCTAGAGTACAATATTGTGATATACAATGATTGTGGTTTTATGATGACAAGAGGTATCAATTACCTCAAATACCACCTTGTGTGAATCAAAGGCCGAGATGTGTGAGTATGCAAAAATGTGGACCCTTAAGTTACACAAAAATGAATGCTCTCTTTTCTTCTTATTTAGAGATTCTTTTTGAAAAATAAGAGGATAGCTGTAACAATTGCATCCATGATAAATTTCCCCTTGATCCAAATGAATTAGTAGGCTCTTGTATCGGCCCACAAAATCAGGTATGAGGCTTATCCATTGGAGACAATTCAAACCAAAGTCTTTGGCTTCATAGGGTTTCTCTATTCCTTGCAATGCTCTTACTACACAACCTTCGCTTAAAGGTACTGCTTGGAATTGGGAAAAATATAATGAAGCAAGGATGGCTATTGCAAGTTTGTTGGTAATATAACAACATACCATTCAATGTGGTGAGAAACTTGTATTGGGAGACATTGGTAATTGCATTGACCATTGTTGGGAAGGGGTTCAAGGCACCTAGTCTCCATGATTTGAGTGGCCCATTATTGGAGGAAGCTGTAAAAAATACGTAGGTGATGGTAGACAATAAAAAAAGAATATGGTGCAAAAAGGGCAACAATAGTTTGATGGTTGGACTAATGGAAGGAATCACATTTTGATAAACTTTCTAGTGGCTTCAAGTGGGTAGTTGGTGTTCTTGATGTCCATTGATGCCTCCCGCCAAGTGAAAAATGCAAACTTTGTGTGATATGTTGGATGAGGTGGTCATGGAAGTGGATGTAAAGAACGTTGTTCGAGTTGTGATTGACAATGCAACAACATATGAAGTAGTTGGGAGACTTTTTGAGGAGGGGCACCTTATCCTTTTTTGGAGTCCTTGTTAGCCCATTGGATTGATGATGTAGGAGCATCAAGGACCCAGGCATAATAAGGTCATACAAGACCATGATAAATGTTGTCTATAGGTGTGTTAGAGTTAAATATGTTGTAAAAATGAATATATGCTTGTAAGAAGTTGATAAGGTGACTTGACTTGGCATTTAAAGGGTAATATGGGCCAAATAAGGACTTCAAATGCCATGTCATCATGTTTGTTAGTCCATGAACGAGTTGGAAGAAGTATTGGATTGATATCCATTAATATTCTAGGATTAGAATATTGATTAAGTCTTGTTAGGGTATTGTGGAGTCAGTTTAGGGGCTGTTAGAGTCTATTCTTAGCTAATGAATACCTATTTCATAGGTGATTCGATGGAGATGAAGTAGAACAGAGGTTCTCAAAGGTTGTAGAAGATGAAGAATGAAGAATAAAAGGAATGATGATGTTTTGGAAAAGAGGTTTGGTCCTGTTTACACGAAATTTGCATGTTTCCTATGAATGTGCATGAGAATCCTGGCAGGGCAGCAAGCTAGAAACCCTCAATACCTTTTAAATGATGCAAAGCTCCTGTCTGTTAACATGAGAAGGTTCTGCAGGTGATGAGGAATGCCATCATGATTTTTGTAAGTTTTGAAATTGCATAGTTTAATTGTTATAGGCATTTGAAGGCTCTCGGGCCCGATCTAGGGCTCAGTATAACTTTTTATTGCATGGATGAAATTGCTTGAAAATTTCACAATACCTCCGTCTTGATGTGATCTACCGACTGTCCAAATCTTGTGGGGAATGGTATTGTGTAACTCAAAATATAGATGACTGCGTTTTTGAGTTGTAACAAGGAATGTACAGTGTACAGTTAGACAAGGAAACAAGCAGTTTTTTCATTATAACATGGTCAATCATGATGCTAGATTAATAAGAGAGGCCGAGGCAGGTGTATTTGACATGATTGGGTGATCTTATGAGTGTGTAAATGAAAATATTTCTATCAGTTGACAAGAATCAAAGTCTGCAGGGTATGTATGACTGTCTCAAATCATAGTAAGAGATTTCAAATGATAAATGGGTGAATTTGAGTTAAGAACCAATGCATGAAGGCTCGGAGGACACCATCTAGGTATTAATAATATGTTAGAATACTTATAAGGAGAAATATTGAATGATATTGCCTTCATTTTGTGTAAAACATGACTGTGGCTGATCTAAATGTTAAGATTCAGAAATCAGACTGGTAAATGCTTGATTTAAGGAGCTCGATGAATGTTGAAGATCTGAAATTTTGTGTGGAGAGGGTTATAGCATGTACAGACCTTGTGTAAAAATTTGGAGTCCTAAAACAAAGACCCAGAAAAGTTATGAAGGATTTAGGACTGTCCCAAACGAGTTAGTTTCTCAAGAAGAAGAAACAAGAAAAAAATGAGATGGAGGGAGTTAGACAAAACTTTAAGCCATGAAACTTTAGGAGCAAGGTTTTATGGGGAAATGAGAGCCAATTAATCTTATCAGACCTTCTGGGTATTCATGAAATTCTAAATGTTATAATTTTAGGAGTTTAGTCAAGATGGTGCAAAGAAGTAACATGCACTAGGTCTCATTGCTACCTCAAGGAGATAAGAACAAACAGATGATGTTGCATGAACATCAGTGTTTTAAAAACCGGTCAAACCGGAACCGGAACCGGCTGGTTTGACCGGTTTAACATTTTAAAGCACGAACCGTTTAGTAAACCGGACCGGTTTGACCGGTTTTAGCCCAAACCGGCCGGTTCTGTACTGCTGACTCGGCCGGTTCAGGATGAAACCGGTTTCATCCTGAACCGGCCGAGTCAGCAGTACAGAACCGGCCGGTTTGGGCTAAAACCGGTCAAACCGGTCCGGTTTCATCCTGAACCGGCCGAGTCAGCATTTCTTTCCTTTTTTGGCATTTCTTTCCTTTTTTGGATTTTTGGTGAAAAAAACACAAGCATAGAATAAAATTTGCCATTTTGGAAAGGGTCCGGGAAGATGTAGCAACAAAAACTTGCATGTGCCACAACTTTCATTCTGTGGCTCCGTTTCAGGTGTCGTTTTCTCTAAAAGTGCATATTTTCTCGAGCTCTAGGCATGGATGGCAATATTTTTCTTATTTTCATAAAATCTATTTTTGCACCTTTTTGGACCAAGCAACTTCTTGCAATCTTCTGAAAGAATCATGAGCTTTGATTGCTTGTAGACAAATTAGTAATTAAAAATACTGGATAGCTTTCCAAAACTCGGCGAGTATTCTCCCATGCTCGGACTAATCGTCCCACCTACCAACTTGGTCGCGACCTGCTTATTCAAATGTTGACTTCACATATCAAGTTATCAACAGATGCATAGGTTTTTTTTTTGCTATTTTAAGAGTCTTTTTTGTGTTTGAACTCCAATTTGCGCATCCTCAGACACAAGACTGAAGGCTATCGTAAAGGTCCCAACAAAAAGAAAGCATTAATAGCAATGAAAGAAAACGCTGCAAATACATGGTTTGGCTGCAATTTATGTTTTTTTAAAGAAATTTGAGTATTTTTAAGTTGCCGAGTATTCCCGAGTATTGGCCGAATATTGCCGAGTTTTGTTTTTTTTGGGGTCTGCCGAGTATTTGCCGAGTGTGAGTATTCCAACTATCACTATATATATGAGCAAACTTTGCGTATTTTGTGTGTAATTGTTGGCATCATGGTTTCTAATTTTTCAAATATATTTCTTTCTTTAAAAATGTAATTTTTATGTGTTTTTTAGTAAACCGGTTCATAGAGTTTGAACCGGTCCGGTTCCGATTTTTAAAACATTGATGAACATCAATTAATGATCCTCTAGCAGGGGTGGATGCAGTAATAGAGCAAGTTCAAGCTCTCGAGTATTGTACAGAAAGACATATCTGAATGACCTCTGCATTAATTGATCTACTTGATGACATAGGTAAAATTGCATGGGTGAAAAGTGTGATTGAAGAAGTTAGAAATATTACCAAATGCATCTACAATCACCCTTGGGTGCTAAGTTTGATGTGAGAGCACACAAACGGAAAAAAGTTTGTGCGATCGGGAGTCACATGATTTGCCACAAACTTCATCAAATTGTAGAGCATTTCAGCCTCACTAACTTCTCATAAACAAATGTTTGTGAGCACATAGTGGTTGGGAGTCTCTCTATTGTAGGACAATCAAAGGGGAAAGGGTTGTGAAGATCGTTTTAGATGATGTGTTCTCAAATAACACAAATGAGATCTTTTAGGTAACTCTAAATTTAACGATTATAAACTTACAAAGTAATATAATCTATCATATTGTAAGTTTGTAAAACTAATAAATTTTCAATTCATAGAAATTAGATATGTGATTTATCATTTATTTTTAATTATATTTTGGTTCAACTTTTTATTAATTTTACTTTTAAAATTTCATGCTATTTTGTTTTTAGGTAACAAAGCCTTTGGTAAGAGTTCTATTCTTGGTGGATGGTGGAAAAGACCCAATGGGCGGTTATCTGTATGAGGCCACGAACAAGGCCAAAGAGGCTATAACACATTATTTTGGGAAGAATAAAATAAAATGCAAACCCATTTGTTGCATTATAGATTAGAGATGGAACAAGGATGTCCACCAACACATACATGTAGTGACCTACGAAAACTCCAAATGTTTCTTCTCCGATTCCTTTAAGGTTGAGGAGGAGGTTATGGATGGTCTCAACACATGCATACAAAGGATCACCCATGACGAAGTTCCTAGCGACACAATTCTTGATGAGTTGCAAATTTACAAGGGTGTAGAGGGGAGGCTCTTTTATTTGATTCTATGATGGATTCAAAGGAGAATGACTCAACAACCAAGTAAAAACAAAATGAGTCCATTGATTGTAGTTTCATTATTTGTTGATACTAGACTTATATAATAAATGCAAAGCGTAGTTGACTTACAAAGTTATAAATGTCCTATTTGCAGATTTTTGGTGGGAAGATTGTGGCGCAAAAACACCAAATCTTCAGATGCTAGCCACTTGTATTTTGTGCCAGCCATGTAGCTCTTCTTGGTGTGAACATAATAGGAGCATGTTTGAGGCCATTCAAACATAAAAACACAATAGCTTGACAACAGAACACCTCAATGACCTTGTTTGTGTGCGATACAATCTTTATCTTTGAGTTAAACAATTGGAGGGATAACA
This sequence comes from Taxus chinensis, assembly GCA_019776745.2. NCBI lineage: Eukaryota > Viridiplantae > Streptophyta > Pinopsida > Cupressales > Taxaceae > Taxus > Taxus chinensis. The sequence continues at coordinate 222,578,017 of CM034151.1, forward strand.
GAGTCATGATACAATTGATGTAGATGTTATTAATCCGTACTCATATTGGATTCCTGAGGATGTGTAACCTTGTTTACTGAAGAAGAGATTGATTTTTTCGGGAGGGAAGCAACCAAAGGGGCGGTGACAACAAAGCTACAATTACAAATAGTGGCATCAAGAGGGTTTGGTGAGGATGATATGTGTGAGGATGATTTTGCCGCAGAGGAGGAATCTTTACCTTCCACTTTCAGGGTGCAACAAATGAGTATGAGGTGGACGGGTCGAAGAAAAAATGAAATATTTTATGGATTTGTAATTTTCTATCATGATGATCAATCATCATATGATATTATGGTGAATTGTCGACCATTGTACTATTTTTTGGTCTTAAACTAATAGAAAATATATCTATGCGTTCTCTACATTATTTTCTTATGTTTTTAACATAGTTAGCATACTCAGCGAGTACTCATTGAGTTGGCTAGTACTCCCCAAAAAAAATCCCAAATGAGTACTCTCCTAAAAAACTTGCCACCCGAGTTTTCGCCAATTTTTGGCGAGTATTCCTGAGTATTCGCAGAGTTTTGGCGAGTATTCCTAAGTATTTTTCAATGTCAATCATCATAAATTCTTATTACTTATTATCCGACTGTTGTATTGCATGAGATGTGATTCTGTATTGTATTTGGTATTCAAATCTAATAGAAAAACACTGCTCCAACATTTTATGGGCTCTTTGATACATTTGTAGCTGTGTTGCTTAAATTTATGTTTTTTTAAAGAAATTTTGTGTATTTTTTAAGCTGCCGAGTAGTCCCGAGCATTGGCCAAATATTACCGAGTTTTTGCCAAGTCAATTTTTTTTTGGCTGTCGAGTAATGGAGTATGGCGAACTATGGTTTTTAACAATATTTAACATTCAATTTAAGTTTTTTTATTGTTTGGATTGTTGAGGATGTGTAGCCCATGTTTATTGAGGAGATCGACAATTTTGGGAGGGAAGCAATGGAAGGGGCAGCGGCAACAAAGGCACAATTTCAAATAGTAGCATCAAGAGGGTTTGGTGAGGATGATTTGTTTGATGATTATTCTGTTCCAGATGAGGAATCTTTACCTTCCACTTTCAGGGTGCAACAAATGAGTATGAGGTGGACGGGTCGAAGAAAAAAATGAAATATTTTATGGATTTGTAATTTTCTATCATGATGATCAATCATCATATGATATTATGGTGAATTGTCGACCATTGTACTATTTTTTGGTCTTAAACTAATAGAAAATATATCTATGCGTTCTCTACATTATTTTCTTATGTTTTTAACATAGTTAGCATACTCAGCGAGTACTCATTGAGTTGGCTAGTACTCCCCCAAAAAAAAATCCCAAATGAGTACTCTCCTAAAAAACTTGCCACCCGAGTTTTCGCCAATTTTTGGCGAGTATTCCTGAGTATTCGCAGAGTTTTGGCGAGTATTCCTAAGTATTTTTCAATGTCAATCATCATAAATTCTTATTACTTATTATCCGACTGTTGTATTTGCATGATGATGTGATTCTGTATTGTATTTGTATTCAAATCTAATAGAAAACACTTCTCCAACATTTTATGGGCTCATTTGATACATTTTGTAGCATGTGTTGCTTAAAATTTATGTTTTTTAAAGAAATTTGTGTATTTTTTAAGCTGCCGAGTATTCCCGAGCATTGGCCAAATATTACCGAGTTTTTGCCAAGTCAATTTTTTTTTGGTCTGTCGAGTATGAGTATGCGAACTATGGTTTTTAACAATATTTAACATTCAATTTAAGTTTTTTTATTGTTTGGATTGTTGAGGATGTGTAGCCCATGTTTATTGAGGAGATCGACAATTTTGGGAGGGAAGCAATGGAAGGGGCAGCGGCAACAAAGGCACAATTTCAAATAGTAGCATCAAGAGGGTTTGGTGAGGATGATTTGTTTGATGATTATTCTGTTCCAGATGAGGAATCTTTACCTTCCACTTTCAGGGTGCAACGGATGAGTACGAGGAGGTGGAGGGGGCAAAGGAAAAAATAAAATAGTTTTTGGATTTGTAATTTTCTATGATGATGGTCAATCATCATATGATGTTATGGTGTATTGTTGAGCATTGTACTAGGTTTTGGTCTAAAACTAATATAAAATATATCTACGTGTTCTCTACATTATTTTCTTATGTTTTTAACAATATTTAACATGTAATTTAAGTTTTTTTTATTGTAATTATATATATTCTTAATATGCCAAGTTCTTACAGAGTTTTTTGCTGAGTCGCAAGTCTGAGCCAAAATTTTGGGCTGCCAAGTAAGAGTTTTTGAACTACAGTCTTAATAGAACATCAAACAAACTTGGAGGTAAGCAACCAAAATATGTCTCAAAAGGAGATCTATTACTAGAGGAATGAATTGCCCTTTTATAAGAATGCTAAATATATGCTAAATTGTCATCCCAAGCCTTAGGATGTTGCCTATTATAACCTCTCAAGAGTTGCACCAATGTCCTAGTTAACCACCTTCGTTTTCCTATTGGTTTGTGGATGAGAAGTTGTGGATCTCTTAAATATAGTATCCATCTTCTTCCACAAGGTAGTACAAAATTTCACCAAAATATGGAGTCCCTATCTGAAATGATAGAACTTGGCAGTTCAAAATGAATCCAAACATTATTGAAAAATAATTCAGCTGCATCATTGCCCATAAGAGTTTTCTTATGTGGATTGAGGACATACAATTTGCCCAACCTTCCTACAACAACAAACAAATAGTCATGTCATTTCTTCAACAACGGCAACTCTTCTACAATATCCATAGAAATGCTTTCCCAAGGTCTAAAAGGAATCGGTAGTGGCTTATATAAACCCAACTTTCTATTACTAGCCTAACTTTTCCTACATAACATACACCCCCTTATGAATCTTGGAACATGAACTTGTCTGATTAGGCAATAAACTTGCCTTTACAAATGTACTACTGTCTTTGTTACGCTGCAATGACCATCAACTTTTGAATTATGTGCTTCCCTCATTAGCTGAATCCTTCATTAGGCACACAAAGCTTACCCAACTTGTAATCCATCTTGGAGATAGTAGGCCTCCTTGGGCGTAAAACCTGCAATTTCCGTCATATTTGCTTACTAAAATGCTTCCCCCAAATTTGTATTGCGCTTCTATTCTTCCACATATGCCTCTTGCACAAAAGCCTCAGGCTGAGTTATAGTGCCCAAGTTTGAAATCAAGGTAGGTATAGACAACATATCAACTAACTTGTTAGTTACATCTCTCTTGTACTTCATAACCAAATGAATTTTTTTCAAGAAATACATCCATTTATAATGACATGCTTGTTGCAATTTTGATTGGGCTTGCAAATATTGGAGGGGTTGATGATTTGTATGAATAATAGTTTCTTTTCCCATTAGATAACACTTCTATTTTTTAACTCTTTGAACAAGAGCATACAATTATTTGTCATATGTGCAGTAATTCATAACTGACCCATGAAACAATTCTGAATGATAACATACTTACCTCCTCGCAATAGGAGTGCCCCCACAGCATAATCACTTGCATCCATTTCCATCTCAATGTTTGCTGCAAATTAGGTAGGGCTAGAACTGGTGCATTGCGTATCCTTTGCTTAAACTCAACAAATGTGTTTTGCTGTTTCTTTCCCTTAGTAAAAAACTTACACTTCTTGTTGTGGAATGCAAAGGTGCTGCTATATTGAGAAAAATTGATAAACTTCCTCAAGTACTGAACTACACCTACAAAGCTCGTGGTCTTAGTTACAACGGAAGGTCTGGGCCATTTCAAAATGGCTTCTACTTTTGCGTAATCAATTCTTAAGCCTTGATCTTCAATCACATGCCGCAAATAGACAAGTGTTGTTTTTGTAAACTCACATTTCTCATTTAGTAGCGGTTTAGTCTCCTTTAAAACTGCAAAACTTGTTTCAAATCCATTTCATGCTCATCATAAGTTTTTAAGATCTGATATATCATCCGAGTAAACAATGTCACAATAGTGTATGAATGGCCTCAAAACTTCTTTTGTCAACCTCATAAAAGTAACAAGAGCATTACGTAGGTCAAATCGAAGTACAAGACCCTCATACAAACCTTGTCTTGTTTCAAATGCTGTTTTCCATATATTCTCCTCCTTTGTTCCCTCCCTATGATACCTGGATTTCAAATCCAACTTGGTGAAACACTTAACATGCTGAAGTTGATCCGAAAAATCATCAAATCCGCAGAAGAGGGCACCTATTCTTAAAGGTTTTATTGTTTATAGCTCTATAATCAATACACATTCTCCACGAACCATCTTTCTTAGGCAGAATCACAATAGAACCACATGGAGAAGTGGTAGGGCGGAATACATCCTCTAATTTAACAATGTCCACAATTTCTTTCTTACCTCATTTGCTCCCATCATTGGTTGCAATTTGGGAAGAGGACAATCTAGTAACAACTGTATCTTATGCTCAATTTCGCTTTCCAGTGGCATACCCATGGGCTTGTGAAAATTTATTTAAACTGCTGCAACAACTCTTCCATTTGTTTATGCTCTTTGTTGGCTAAGTTGCTGCATTCGGCGAACTTGAAGGAAAAAATTCGAAATTCGCTGAATTTTAACAGCGGGTTGAAAATCGCGATTTAATTCGCGTTTTTTTCCTTTTTTGGCAATTTTTTCCATTTTTGGATTTTCGGTGAAAGGATAGAAATTTTTTTGCCATTTTTGGAAAGGGTCCGAGAAGATGTAGCAGCAAAAACTTGCATGTGCCATAACTTTCATTCTGTAGCTCCATTTCAGGTGTTGTTTTCTCTAAAAGTGCATATTTTCTCGAGCTGTACGCATTGATGGCAATATTTTTCTTATTTTCATAAAATCCATTTTTGCATCTTTTTGGACCAAGCAACTTCTTGCAATCTTTTGAAAGAATCATGAGCTTTGATTGCCTGTAGACAGATTAGTAATTAAAAATACTGGATAGCTTTCCAAAACTCAGCGAGTATTCTCCCGTGCTCGGACTAATCGTCCCACCTGCCAGCTTGGTCGCAACCTGCGAGCACATGTTTTTTGAAGTTTTTACTTTCAATCACATTATTGTAATGGCTACTTATGAAATCAATGAAATGTGATATTATCTCTCTTTTGAAATGTGAATTTATCTTTTGTTTTTATATATGTAATAAAAATGTATATTTCTCATAGTCGAATTTAATCACGAATTTAATCGCCGATTTTTTTACCAGCGAATTTTTCACGAATTTAATCATCGGCGAATTCGAACACGAATTCGAATGCGGCAACTTAGTTTGTTGGTAGACATGCTGTGAAAAGTCTTGTATTTTGGTGCTTCATATTCTTGCTTATCTCTCAAAAGAAGGAAAACTAACTTCTCACTAGCATTAATCAATCTTTTAACTTGAGTGACACTTACCAAGGAGATTTTTAATTTCCCTTAGCAGGTTTTGATGATGTAGCTTTCCCCATCCTTGACTAGACTGTACGTACGGTACATGAAGATATCATCACTAACATACATTTATGGGCTGCCAAAAACTTAACCACAAACATCAAGATGCACAACATCCACCACAACTCCATCAATGAAATATTAGTTATCTCAAATTTGACTTGAATTGTTTGGTTACCTCTATTTCTGATTCTTACTTCACCTAGCGTAGAGAATACGACTTAGGACGATTATTTGGATTTTGATATGGACAAGTAAAGTAGTTTCGCCTTTGTCTTCAGCTTCATCGCCTTCAAACATAATTCTCCATGAAGGAAGGTGTAATAAATCCTCTCATCCACATCGGAACTACAGCCAAGCTATTTTCCTTGAACTGAAGTCATATCCTTCTATTTCTTGTTCTTGAAAGGATGCAATTCTGGATGCAATTTCTAACATGTCTTGTTTGTATGACCGTCAACATCACATTTCCCATTACACCTTTTAGAATTCTTTTGAGCAAAAACAGTAACAACATTACACTTACCTTTCCATTTTCCTTTCCCTTTTGGCTTGTAACCACCCTATTGCTTTAGACTATTTGAAGAGGAAGACAAACCCTTCTTTTTGAGCACAAGCCTTGTACTATGTCTTCAAAATTAGCCAACAAAAATGGCCTCCTTAGATAACTATGAAGCTTTCCAACATACTTCATCATGATACCATGGTCCAACACATCTTTTCCCATTTGGACTGCCTTCTTGCAAAACTAACTTGCATAATCTTGTACATTTTGGCCTTGCTTTTGCCTGAAATGTTGCCAATTAGCAGGCCTTTGCTCTTCATATCATATAGGATAAAATTGTCTCTTGATCAATATTTTAAATTCAGCCCATTCATAAACCGATGGTAGTTTTCTCACATTCAAGGAATGAACTTTGCTCTCAAACGAAGTTAAAGCATGACTAGCTAGCTTCAACTTTGCAAAGGAAAATTTCTGCTCTTCACTAATTTGATGTAAACTGAAATAAACCTCTAATTGGGCTAACCGGCAGTCAAGTTTCTTGGCAATCATTTCATCTTCACAGGGCTCAATTTCTACCTTGGCCTCTACTTTGAATGTAGGTTGATGGTATGAGGCTGCTTCTTCTCATGGTCTCAAGTCTTTAACTCTTCATTTGATTTCGAGATTGACATAGAAACTCTTAGCATCCCAATGAGAGCCTCCATCTTCTCCAACTTATTAAGCTTCACCATAGATTAAAAAATGTTTGCAACATTCTCTTCCAGTTTGTTGAATCTCTTTTCATCATCTTGAGGTATTCTCTTATTTTCATGAGCCATGCTTCCCACTTCTCTATTCCACTTTCTTGTGGATATCGCTTGCTGGAAGGGATTCAAAACACCACCTCCATTAGCATTATCGGCTTTGGTAATGGGCTTAAATATGCAAAATGTTCACACCACACAAAGCACACAACCAAGTACAAAAACCAGCTTTGATACCAATCTGATCCATATTTAGTATGGATCTTTCATTACTTAATTCAATAACATGAACCTTAATTGTTCCGAACATTTGATTGATTAACTTCTTATCTTATAAATATACACAAAACTGTCCTTGAATGTGCTTAGAATTGAATTGTTAAGTATTTTAAACTGAAAGGAAATCGTTGAACATGAAATAAGAGAATGGAACTACTGGAAAACAAGAAGACAACTACACAAGACAATGTTTACCGTGGAGAAACCTGTAGTGTATAAACACTTCATTGTAAAGTATAAGCTTTAATATTTTATTTTTGCAAGGCTTTGCCTTTAATGTTGAAACAATGTCTTTCAAGGAAAATTAATAGACTCTTCCTTGTAAACATGAATTGATAAAGTCTTAAATGTATGCCCGCCATTGATCTTTCAAAGGCTTGATCCTACAGTTGACACCCTCCTATGACAATAAACAAAAAATACAATGCTCTTTATGTTTCAATGGTGGATCGAGTAACCCTTGCCACATGTTTGGTGATCCTAGATCTTGAGATGGAATGAGGTCTCCAAAAAGTTTGGCTGATTTGTTTTGATCAAATGATGCAGATATGAAGAGTGATACATGATGATAATAAGGTAGGGCCTTAATAAAGTAATTTTGTGGGGCCAGGGCCCTTAAAGAAAAAGAAAGAACACAAAATAAATGTGGACCATACCAGTGTTTTAAAAAGGGTTCCGATTCCGGTTCGGTTCGACCGGTTCACTAATTTTTTTCGCAAACTGTTAGACAAACCAAACCAATGACCGGTTCCGTACGGAACCGACCGATTCAATGCTGAACTTTCCGGTTCCGTACTACCGGTCTAAACTAGTTGAGGGGCAGGTTTTGCCTTAACACTTTTTTTTTTTCCAATTTTATCTTTTAAATTACTTTTTTCCACCCTAACCCTAAAATGATGTTATATAGACCTCATTTGGAACAACGAAGGTTAAATGATCTTGTCTTCGTGCAATACAACCTTCGGCTAAGGCACAACCAATTACTAAATAGGATACCTAATACGTATCCCATTGTCTTGGATGATATTGATCCAACCTCAAAATGGGTAGAGGAGAGTCACCTGACAGAGTTTGATCCCGATGACCTGGGGTGGATGGCTTTGAATTATGAACCACTAGTAGCACTAGACACGGCAAACTGTAGCTGTGCTACTGCAACTACTGTAGATGTCCTTGAGGAGTTCGATGTGTCTAAGCCAAAGGAACATGATGACATTGATGAGGATCCCATTCTTAGCAGTGGTGTTGAGTTTGTTGATTAATATCAAACATGTAGTAGCTTGTAGCATATTGTTTAATGGATTCTATAGGCCATTTAGAGCCACATTGTTTATGTATTTTGTTTCGGATATATAGTGCACTCGGTGTTTTCTTGCTTTATTTACCCTTACATGCTAGACTGTCTGGAAACGCCTAAGGCCCCCCCTACCAGCCTGGAAACGTACTAGGTACTGGTACGGGGTACGGTACGTTGTGGGTACGCTTGGAAACGTACCCACAGGGGACAGGGTACGGTCTGGGTACGGTTTGCCATGTCTAGTGCCCAGACCGTACCCTGTCCCCTGTGGGTACGTTTCCAAGCGTACCCGTAAAAAAAAACTTGCCAAAGACCGTTTCTTTCCTTTTTTGGCAATTCTTTCCTTTTTTGGATTTTTGGTGGAAAAATCATGAGAGAAAAAAATTTGCCATTTTTGGAAAGGGTCCGGGAAGATGTAGTAGTAAAAACTTGCATGTGCCATAACTTTCATTCTGTGACTCCGTTTCAAGTGTCGTTTTCTCTAAAAGTGTATATTTTCTCGAGCTCTACGCATTAATGGCAATATTTTTCTTATTTTCATAAAATCCATTTTTGCACCTTTTTGGACCAAGCAACTTCTTGCAATCTTCTGAAAGAATCATGAGCTTTGATCGCCTATAGACAAATTAGTAATTAAAAATACTGGATAGCTTTCCAAAACTCGGTGAGTATTCTCCCGTGCTCGGACTAATTGTCCCACCTGCCAGCTTGGATCCATATTTTTCCTGCTTAGTTATGATGTTTCAGGAAATATGTCAGACAATACTATCGTGCTGAGTGGATCGAGGAAGGTCACCATGAACAATCAAAACTCCTTGAATCTTATCACAGTCACTAAGATAAATAACTGTGATAGAGAAATAATAAATTTCAATAAGTATGCAATGTATGAGAATTAAATTTCAATAAGTATGCAAATGCTTCTTTAAATTTATAATTTATATATATATATATATATAAAACGTACCCAAAAGCGTACCGTACCCAAGATTTTAAAAAAATTTCCGTATCGGCGTACCGTACCTGTATCCAGACTGTCTAGCTTACATGGTATGTGCATGAGCAAACTTTGCATATTTTGTGTCTAATTGTTTGGTTTAGAGTATTTAAATTTTCTTGTTTTCATTAAAATTGTAACATTTTATGTATTTTTTAGTAAACCGGTTCTTAAGTTTTAAACCAGTCCGGTTCCGGTCCAACCCTTGGCCGGTTCCGATTTTTAAAACATTGAACCATACATGTGGTGATGGATCGCTGCTTTATGAAAGATTTGAGGTTGTCAACCTCTAGAAGCTCCCCTTGCCTTTGATCTTTCAAAAGATTAAATCTCACGGTTGGTGGACCCTAATAAGCAAATAGAAAAGCAACATCTGCGATGAAAAGTTAAATGCCATGAGGCGCCTGATCATTGAGTTGACTGAAAAGGAAGTGAAGATTCTCTCAAAAGATGAGACTTCCGTTCATTTTTACGAAGCGGCTACTGACCGTTGGATCCAATTGAAGTGTATGCTACTAGTATGAGGTTGGATTGGAGCCCAAAGAAGGAAGTGGCTATGGGAGATGAAAGGTCAGTCGATGATCAAGAAGAAATAAAGATGATCTGGAATGTTGCAACAACAATCACATTGATGCTGCCATTTGTTTTAGTGTTGTAGTTTTTGTGTGGTTTGGATCTTTGCATTGAATAACTTATATTCTATTACAGATTGCCTTAAGTCTAATATATTATACATAAATTAGAGAAGGGTCTTTTTCCCTTGGAAGTTTCTATCTCTTTTTAGAGTTTTTCATTCTACAGTTGTCAGCCTTAGTTTTACTTTCTAAAATTTAATATTATCTAGTTTCTGAAGTTATGTGCAACTCTGTATCTTTCTAAGCATATGCTGAAGGTTTTGAGGCTAATATATTGTCCTTGGCCTGCAACCTTGTATCCTTTGAAGCATATAATAAAGGTTTTGTGGCTAATTTTCTGTCCTTGGCTGAAGTACTGTGTTGATGGTTTAATCAGTTGATTTTCTTTTGCAGTGGTAAATCTCTTACCTCGTGCATCTAATTAATTGTGCTTATTGGTATTGGATTAAGAATGGTAATTGTTGTGTTACTTATACCCTTGAGGGTGGTTAAAGATCACACTATTTTTACGCATTGTCCTTTCTTTTATGTTTCTCAGTTTTTCTCACACTTTTCGGAATGAGTGATTAGATAGCATTAGGATTGGGGAGTCAGACTGACCTGAAGATTGTTGTAGATGAAACATTAGGCTTTCAGTTTGTATACTTTGAGTGTGGGTTGCAACTACAGTTCGACAATCAACAAAACCCAATGTGGGAAACACTGTTGCCTCCTCTTGCTATAATCTCTTTCTATTTTTACACGTATACTGCCTTCTCAATGCCTTCATGGACACTCTTTACAATAGAAACATGCCCAAATACCTGTACAAGCTCCGCAGCTTGCTCAATTCGACTTAATTGTCACACTCCAACTCCTAAGACACTCAACCAAGAAGGAAAAATTGCTATGAAACAATTTTATTGCATACAGTAACCCCCTAAGGGTGTATTTGTATATGTTCGCATTATAAGAAGCTTGAATGGTAGGATTTATTTTCCTCGCTTTATTTGTATTATCCTACTCGGGATATTCCACTCACTTGGAGTTTCCCTACACTTATGGGATATGCTTGCTTAGGTGTACACTTGAATACACTATTCTAGGTGTTGGTTACCACTTGACTACACTATTCTAGGTGTTAGTCACCACTTGACTACACCATTCTAGTTGTTGGTTACCACTATTCTAGGTGGAGATTGTCATGATTCTAGGAGGAGGTTACACATTCACCTCCTATATGTACATCTCTTGCATTATTCTATTTGATGTATTGAGTTGGAGCTATTTCTGTGTTATTGCAATTATCTCTCTTGTATTTTCATATTTTTGCAGTCTTGTATGTTTGCATTGTTTTGTCTTGGAACAATTCATGTCTCGCATCATTCACCTGTGCATTCTTCGAACCAGTAGATATATGTGGCACTTATTCGATATGGTATCAGAACTGAGCTGATATTGAGCTTGTCTGGTTATTATTTTGCAACTTTAATTTCATTTGAGGTCATTATTTGCAAGTATTTGGGTGTTTTTGGTGTTGGTTTTGCCTGGTTTGTGGGTATATAGCCTATTTGCAGGCTTCTGAGGTTTACAGGCCCGCATAGTGCATATACAGTTCTGGAGATTGCTTTTTTACAGGCCCTAAATCATTGTTGCAGGCTCCCTGGAAGATTTATCCAGATCTAGGTTTAGTTTCAGACCTATGAAGGGTATTTTTTCACGTTGTGGTAGTGCTTTGCATGCTTGTTCAGACTTGCAAAGGGACCCTTTCATTTCTGATTAAGAGACATTTCAAACTTGCAACAGAGTTTCCAACAGCCCATACACACATTGAAGATCCATTCTTGAGTCGTTTTTTGAGTTCGCGGCAGTGTTTTTTACACTCAGATTTGTAGCAATTTAAGGGTTGAAGATCTTCTTGATCTAACGTGGTCACAACCTGTGTATGGACAAAAAAAATTTAAGGGTCGCACGGCCTGAACAACCTTCCGTTGTGCAGGGTGACTAATGCCAGCCCCCCTGCAACCCCCAACGTATTTTGGCCTTCGGCTACACCCAGCGCATACGAATCAGAAGGGTTAGCCTTGGGTTTATCAAAACCCTCCTTTTGCTAAAACTATATTTTAGTAAAAAAAAAAAGTGCATTTCAAGTTTAGTGCAAATTCATTTAAAATAGGGCTTATTTACGGGAAATAATTATTGTAAAACTTTTGATTGGTAGCTCGATATCGAGTGCCATTTTTTGCAAAAGTTAAATATTTTTCATTTCCCAAAGCATTGGACCTATTTATTTTGTAAAACACACTAAGTTATAAAGTGCCAAAACTGTGGGGGGCTTCTTGATATAGTTTCTGGGGGGGTGTACAGTGTGTTTCCTCTCTTGTTTGGAACTTCTTTCTTTCCACACATTTCTTTGTTTTCTACAACAACTACCACAACTCTTTTTGCACTAATGGATCTAAGTACAATTAACCCACTTACACCTTTTAACTACCATGAATGGAAATAAAAAATGACCATTGCAATTAGGAGTAAAGGGTTGTATTGTATCACAATGGGGTTAGAACCTGAGCCTAGTGAAGCTGCAAAAAAAGTTAAGTGGTTTAATAAGTGTGATGAAGCATTTGGTATTTTGTGTCTTTCAGTGTCTCCTAAACTCCTCTTTCACATAGAGTCAGCCAAATCTCCCAACGAGGTGTGGAAAACCTTAGAAACCTTATTTGGAAAAGTTGACACTATGAGGGGTCATGAGCTAGAAATAGAACTTATCAGCTTAAGTCCTAGAAACTTTGACACCTTGGAAGATTTATTTACCAAGCTCAAGTCCTTACGATTGTAGTTAAAAGAATGTGGAACAGAAAAGAAGGATGAACAACTAGTTCTTTCAGTGCTTGCCAAACTAGGTCCTGACTACTCTATCTTTGTTTCTACATTTTATGCTACCAAGAGGGCTCTTGGAGCCACATGGTCTATGCCATCCTTAGATGACTTTATTGCTGATTTGACTAAGGAGCAAGACAAGTTAATCCAAATGGGTACCTTGAAGTCATCCAAACCTCAAGCCCTCATTTTGGGAATGGGAAACAAAAATCCTCTAGCAACCAAGAGAAGAAGCAAAAGAGTAAGGATCTAGAAAAGAAGAAAGAACAAAAATCCACTACCTCTTCCAAGTCTACCACTGAAACCTCCAGTTCAAATGGGAAACCTAAGAAGGAAAAGGTTAAGTGTGCCTATTGCAAGAAACTTGGGCACGATGAGCACAAATGTATGAAGAAGCAGATTGACCACCTCAGTCATCTCCTTGAGAAGAACAACATAGGGGTCCCTGAATCTATCAAACAGTCTTCATCAACCCAAGAATCTACTAAGGCAAAGGAAAAAGATAAAGAGAAACATAAGGGAAAGGCACTAGTTGCAGTTGCATCCTCATCTACTCCTTCTTGGGTTATCGACTCTGGTGCTTCACACCACATGGGTTCATCACAGGTTGAGTTTTCTTCCTTAGAGCCCTACAACATGTCCTCCATCACTTTGGGTGATGATACTCTAGCCACAGTTTCAGGGAGAGGGTTTGTTGAAGTCGAAGGTGGAACATTCACAAATGTTCTTAGTGTACCTTCACTTTCAACTAATCTCTTATCAGTGTATCAGATGACTCATATAGGGAAGGGCATGAGAGTCCTATTTGATCCAGATTCAGTTGAGATCAGGGAGTTGCATAGCGACACTACAGTAGTAGTGGGAAGGGCAGATCACCATGCTAGGTTATATACCTTCTCACACTTTTCACCTGATGTTTCCCCTACTGCATTGCTCACACATTCAGATGGAGTTAGCAGATTATGGCATGAGTGGTTTGGCCATCTTAACTACCACTACCTTGAGCAGCTCAGTCAACATGACATGGTTATAGGATTTCCTAGAGTTCATTTCTCAAAGGGAATTTGCGAGGGTTGTGCTCTTGGAAAACACCCTGAAGAGAAATTTGACAAAGGAAAAGCTTGGAGAGCTTCAACACCTTTAGAGTTGATTCACAGTGATGTCACAGGGGATTTTCCCCATCCTTCTTTCACTAGGGCCAAATATGCTCTCACCTTCATAGATGAATTTTCTAGATATACATGGGTCTACTTCCTTAGGCAAAAATCTGAAGTGTTCGATTACTTTTGGGACTTCAAGGCACTTGCTGAGAATCAATCTGGGAAAAGCATCAAAGTTCTTCGAACAGATAATGGGGGGAGTATGTTAGCAACAAATTTGAGCAGTTTTGCACCACAGAGGGTATTGATCTACAACGGACAGTGCCTTACACTCCTCAGCAGAATGGCGTGGCAGAACAAAAATAGGTCCTTGAAAGAGATGGCAAACTGTATGATCCACTCTAAATCTTTGACTCCACAGTTTTAGGCAGAAGCCATCAATTGTGCCTGTTATATACAGAACCAAGTTCCCCACAAAGCTTTAAAAGGTATAACTCCCTTTGAAGCTTGGCACAACAGGAAACTGGAAGTTAAGCACTTCAGGGTCTTCAGATCACCAGCAATGGCACACATTCCCAAAAATAAACACAAGGCAATGGAGCCTCAATCCAAACCTTGCATCTTTGTTGGGTATCTAGAGGGGGTCAAGGGCTATAGACTTATCCATCCTACTACTCATGAGTTGTTCATCGAGAGAAGTGTTAAGTTTCAGGAGAGTCCCACTGACTCTTTACTTGATGCTTCTCCATCTACTTTGGCTTCACTCAGTTTTGATGAGCAATTTGAGGATTCAGATCATCCATAACAGGTTCCTGAGGCATCGTCTTCTACTTCTTCTAGTGAGCAAAGTAATGAGGAGTCATCCTCATCTACTTCTAGCCATACTTCAGAGGATGAGGATTCGACACATGACTCACCCACTTCAGGCCCTCTTTGGGCTAGGAAGACACTTCAGAGTGTAGGCACTTGGGCAGGGGATCCAGAGGATGACAAATGTACTCAGGAAGACTATCAGAGTAGGCCACATGCCTTCTATGCTTCAGTGACAGATCCATAGACATTTTGAGAGGCATCAGGCATACCTGAGTGGGATAGTGTTATGCATGAGGAATATAATTCCTTAATCAGTAATCACACTTGGGATTTGACTTCACTTCCTAAGGGAAGGAAGATGGTTCGATGTCGATGGATATATCAGACCAAATTTGTAGCAGATGGGTCAGTTGATAAGTACAAGGCTCGGTTAGTAGCCAAGGGTTTTTCACAGGTAGCTGACATAGACTACTCAGAGACCTTTGCACCCATAGCCAAGATGACTTCGATTAGACTCACACTTGCTTTAGCCGCAACACATGGTTGGAGTGTGCACCAGATGGATGTGAAGAGTGCTTTTCTTCACGGAGACCTACAGGAGGAGATCTACATGGAGCAGCCACTAGGTTTGTTCAGGATTCATCCTTAGTTTGCAGACTTAGGAAATCCATCTATGGCCTCAAGCAGGCCCCTCGGGCTTGGTATGCCAAGATGGATTCCTTCCTCCTAGCTTCTAGTTTCACTCGGTGCCATTCAGATCCCAATGTATATCTATTGCGGCGGGATGATTCATTACTGATACTGGTACTTTATGTTGATGACCTTTTGATCACTGGGAGTACTTCATCAACTATCTTAGCAGTGAAGACAACTCTTCAGGATAGATTTGCCATGACTGACTTGGGTCTACTGCACTACTTCCTTGGCATTGAGATCACACAGTCTGATTCAGGGATTTCACTTGCACAACCCAAGTACTCTCTCGATCTTCTGGCTCGGTTTCACATGGCTGACTGCAAGCCATCTCTGACTCCTTTCTTATCTAGAGTCAAGCTTGAGGCTGATTGTTCCACACCCTTGGTTGATGCTACTTTGTATCGACAACTTGTTGGCAGCCTTATTTACTTGACTCACACCAGACCTGATATCTCCTATGTCATTGGTATTGTTTCGAGGTTCATGCAGGAACCCCATGAGTTGCATTGGAAAGTAGCTAAGAGGATTTTGCACTACATTCAGGGCTCACACAGATATGGGATTCACTACAGGGTTGGTTCAGACATTGACTTGGTCAGCTACACAGACTCAGATTGGGTTGGTGACACTGAGTGTCATAAGTCCACTTCAGGTTACAGTTTCTCATTGGGTTTGGTCCTATCAGTTGGTCGAGCAAGAAGTAAAATGTTATTTCTCTATCATCCATAGAGGCAGAGTACATGGGAGTGTTAACGCAACTACTGAGGCTATTTGGCTTCAGGGGATTCTTTCTGAGCTTGGTATCTAGATCAGGCAGCCTACAATCATCTTTTGTGACAACCAGAGCACCATCCAGATATGCAGGAATCTGGTCCTTCATCAGAGGACCAAACACATTGAGATTCACATGCACTTCATTTGGGAGCTCATTCATGAGCAGGTCATCGATTTGATATTCTGTCAGTCTTCAGAGTAGGTTGCTAACATCTTCACCAAACCTTTCACTGAGAGCAAGTTCATTCATCTATGAGCTCTTCTTGGGGTGCGGTCTACATCAGTAGCTTCATCATCTTCAGGGGGGGGATTTCTAGCCTCTTCACTTCTTCATGTCTCTCTTTTGGGGGGAGTTTTTCCCACTGGGTTTTCTCCTTTTACTCTATCTTATGAGAGATTGCATTGTACGTGGGTACCTCATAGGCCTTGTTGTCAGGACCCACTTTCATTTTTCACTGCCCACCTAAGCTGTGCTTATGGGGGGTGTTAGTGTAGGATTTATTTTCCTCGCTTTATTTGTATTATCCTACTCGGGATATTCCACCTCACTTGGAGTTTCCCTACACTTATGGGATATGCTTTCTTAGGTGTACACTTGACTACACTATTTAGGTGTTGTTACCACTTGACTACACTATTCTACCACTTGACTACACCATGTCTAGTATGTTGGTTACCACTATTCTAGGTGGAGATTGCCATGATTCTAGGAGGAGGTTACACATTCACCTCCTATATGTACATCTCTTGCATTATTCTATTTGATTGTATTGAGTTGGAGCTATTTTTGTGTTATTGCAATTATCTCTCTTGTATTAACCCACACTATCTAAAGAGAAGTCCAATATTGATTTGATTATTGGGGAAATATCTCCCCAAATGTCCCCCACTTGTTACACTTCCAACATTGCACAATGGATCGTTCTTGGGAGTCAAATTGAATCGAACTACTACAACTACTAAACTTTTGATGACGATTATTATTTGGCTTTGGTAGTGGTGGGTGGTGTTGATTGCTCCCCTTGTGTGAAGAATACTTGGGTGCTCTTGAGTACAAACAATCCTTGATTGATTTCCTTGTAAGTTGACAAACGTCAGAAAACATTTCCTTGGGGCAATTCATTTGGTGCGACCTTCTACCTTGTGGTTGGTACACAAAAGATCCTTGCCTTCATTCTCAGTATCTCCCTTTAGCTCTTTCATCATTTGAAGAATGTCTCTTCTCAAGGATTGCATTGTTTCAAGTTCATTATTGTTGTTGGACTGTGAATCATCATAATCTATCCACTTCCTTGAGCATGTGGATGTTTTGTTCTCAATTTCTGTATCACTTGCTCTATTATATTCTTTTTTGTAAGACAAAGGTGGACCCACCTTCATCTTCCTCTGCAATGAAGGCACAAAACCCTTAATAACGCACCACTTCTTGAGACTATCGGCTGGTTCCTTCTCGAGTTTTCCGAACAGTTGCTTATGTCTTCTTTTGTAGGCTCAGATATTCTCATGTGTCCCTTGCCTGGTGTTATAGATCTCTATTACAATTTCATTTTTGCTCTGAGGATCTTGAATTCTTTTTCAAATGTATTTTACAATTTGTCCCATGAGGACTTGTCATTGCTGGTGCATGTGTATCAATCAATATCCACTCCTTTGAGTGTGGCTGGAAAGATTGCAACTAGTGATGTTCATCAATATTCTTGCTCGGAGCTTTAGATCCATCATCAGTAAACTTTGAAGCTTTTGTTTTATTTAAGTTGGACTTGGGGGGGTGCCCATGGATGTGGGCATTGGATGATTTTGATGAGTAACTTCTAGTATGATCCTCCTCTTAAGGAAAGTCTATGTGGAATGTTCCTTTACTCTCTCAACACTACTAGAAACATCGCTATACTTGACCCTTCCTTCAACTTGAATAATTTGTACATTGCTTTGCTCACTTTTAGGTTCCGCCCTTGTGCTGCTCGCTCCAAATTTTTGTATAGACTACCTTGGTGTAATTGGTTCTACCTCTTCAATTAATAGATCTTTAATTCTATGGATATTTGTTTCATAGGCCTCTCTCTCTTCCCCTAAGAAGAAGTAGTCAAACTCCATTTCGGGATAAAGACTTTCCTTCAAGCGGGGGGGCTTTGTGGACTCTTGTTTATTCTGCAACACCCTCCAACCCAGCTTGGTTGGCGACATCCACCCTTTCTTCCTTCACGAAGGGCAATTGTCTTGCGATCTCTAGCCACTCCTTACTTGTGTGTGGTGTAGGGTCCTTTGGTTTCGGCTTAATCCTTTATTGGTTTTGGCTCCGACTTCAGTGCCAACTTTGACTTCTACTTATGCTTCGGCCCTGGTGTTTGCTCTGGCTTCCACTTTTGCTATGTGCTTTGCTTGATGGATTTTTAGAATTCGCTGCCTCTTGCAGCCTGTCTTCTTTCTTGTTCCACCAACCAAGTAGACCATTTGATTTCTTGGTCCACTTCTTGACCGTGTTGTCTTCTTCTATCACTTATGTTTAGGCTCAATGACATTAATTCTTTCTCGTACGACGTGGGTCGTCAAATCTTTCTTCCTAACAACACCTCTCTTTGTCCTGTTTTAAAGTCTTTGTCATTGTGCTTCATCGTTATGTTTGGCACAATAATCTTATAAGATAATATAGTGCCTCATCGTCAATGGTTATTGTCGTTTGACTTTTGCTTCTACCTGGCTTTAGCCTATCCCGACTTTGCAAAGGCAACAACGTCATAAATGTTTGTTATAAAGGCTACACTACCAATATAATACTATTGTAGATTAATAAGCACACAAGATAGCCATAACATAGCAAAACATGAGGGAATAACACATTTATTGCACAAAGTAGTATACAATAGAATTGCTTGGAACCGGGAGGACTTGTCGTGTGAGTGTTTACCCCAACATCCATATTTCTATTTATAGAGCGGTCGACCAAGTGGTTGTCTATTAAGATGCAATCATTAGAGCCACTGATACACCATTAAGACCAACAAGACAATAACGAACAATATAATTAAGTTGGCTACAAGGACATTATTTATTCATATGCTAGTAACAATACTTATGATAACATGATGGACTACATATTGCATCATCAAAGAGAGTCAAAATAAAGTTTGAGGTCCAATTCGTATATTATAGACACATAGATCAATTACAAATTCAATTCTAATAGAGCAAGTTCCGACCCTATATCTCCACTTTTTAAAAGTCAGGTATAATGTACCAATCAGGTGTTGGCCATCAAATCATATAACGTTGTGCTAGAGATGAGACCTCTAGAGGATCTTGTGCATACATGTTGGCAAAGAATCTAGTTAATTTGCATTATCGAGGGAATTCGACAAGGATTTTTATCCTTTACAACACAGATGCGAGTGTCAAGAGCTTTGGCAATGTTCGAGTTGTTTATGTTTAAATTAGGTCACAAAGGAGCAGATAAGGTGTTGTGTAGAAAAGTAGATTTTGTGTTTTCTACGAGTTGAATTGACTATAGGTCCAAGAGCACGGTCTATGAAGAGTTTGTGGTGCTTTTGGGGATGCAAGCATGGACATGATGCATAGGGCCACTTTGGAACTAGGAGAAGTAAAACCTTATGGGATCGGAAAGCTGCGCTTGTCAAAGCAAGATTCGAAAGCACAACTGGGCTTATTAAAATGGGAAACTTGCAGAAGAGATTTGTAAAGGTTATGATACTGTGCTAGACCTACATAATAGACTCAATCGTAGTGTTTTGATGTTTTGTGCATGGAATGACATGCTCTAGTTCTTATCTGTTATCTGTTTTTTACATTTAGCTCATATATATTGGAAACCCTATTTAAAGCAGTACCATTTTATTAAGTCCTAAATAGTGTAGACTTCTTTGTAAACCAGTAGCATAACTGGATAGATAATGGTCCAATGCATTAGTAAGAGGAGGATACTACACTTTTCTAAAGAGATTCATATTTGATGAATAAAACAAATGTCTTTACTTCCTAATGTTTCTTGTATTTTCTTTTATAGCTTTTACTAACATATTTGCATGCTTTATAATTCCTGTTGCATCCTTTTAAATCTTTTTTGATCAAATATTGGAAATGCAATACCCAATCTGTTTTGGGTTTTATCTTATAGATGTTTCAAACTTTGTTGGTGAGGCTTTGCAGGTCGGATCGTAATAGGCTTGTATGGCAAGGTGGTACCAAAAACAACTGGTATGTATAGTACCTTTGTTTTGTTTTTCTTTGATTAAGAGCTCAACATATATGCTTTTTTTTTATCATTTTAATACATGTGACAAATTTTTTGCACTTGAAAATGACATCAATATGGAGATTAGCCATACAAACTTGTGCAATCCATGCCTTTTGCAAATCTGGCAGTGCTCCACCTTGAACATGAAAAATTCCACCTTTCTAAATTTTTTAGAAACAATGCTGCTCAAAAAATAAAATAAAAATGGCTTTAAACGATATACGGTAAAATTTGCACACAATCCTCCAAAAGGCCAAAAAACTTAACCACCATGCCACCCTATCCTTCATTGAAGGCATAATTATTTATAAATAAGTTATATAAACCATAGTAGGAAAACTCGCCAAATCCAAATACTCCCTAGACCCCCCAAAAAAAAACTCGGCAAAAACTCGCCAATATTCGACCAATACTCGGGAATACTCGGCAACTTAAAAAATACTCAAATTTCTTTAAAAAACATAAATTTTAAGCAACACAGCTACAAAATGTATCAAATGAGTCCATAAAATGTTGGAGAAGTGTTTTCTATTAGATTTGAATACAAATACAATACAAAATCGCATCATCATGCGAATACAACAGCTGACTGATAACTTTTACCCACATTGTTATAGATGATTGGGGGAGGTAGTTTCTACATTATGAGCTTTTGTTTCATTTGCTATGCAACGATTACAATGATGACTCTAGCAGACTTGCATTTGACTATTCCCCATATCTAGAGAAATATTGGGCAGAGGTACTAGTGCCTCAATGGAGTCCTCACACTCGGGTTTTTCAAATATCATGCTCCTACCTACATGGCTGTGAAGTCTAACTCGATCCTGGAACGAGATCATGGTACTGGTGGCTCCTATATAGACACTGCATTAGAGATCACCTCCAATAGATTCCATCAAAAACACATTGATAAATTTCCATCGGAGTCTTGCTAAAGCTTCTCCCTCCATAGACTTCCCTCTTAGGAAAGAAGCAATCTTGGCCTAGGATGTCAATACAAAGATTTGTAACATAATAATGCCCAGTCCACTGACTATATGGATCTATCTCATCTAACTGCAATAATCTCCTCTGACGAATGGCCTGAAGCTTTTTAAATGCGAATCCTAAAGATTAAACTGCACGAAAGGAACCAAGTTGTCAAGCAATATTGTCTTGAGTCATTTTGTTGCGCAATTGTATTGTAATAGGGGCAATTATTATTAGATGTGCAACAGACTCTTGAAGATAGCATCTAATAGATCCTTCGTATCTAGTGACTGAGATGCATGTAGAAGTCAACTGGGATTTGAGTCCATAAAGGAGAGTTGCGACCAAGCTGGCAGGATGAAGACGATTAAGTCCGAGCATGAAAAGCATGCACAATACTCAGTCGAGTTTTGGATCAGCTCATCCAGTATGGTTTGAATTACTAATTTGTCTATAGGCGATCAGAAGGTCATGATTCTTTCAGAAGATTGCAACATAGTTGCTTGCATACCCACAGAGTCTATGCAAGCTAACTTGATTTTAGGAGAAGCACAATGGACAATTAAATGCCATCACTTTGCGCATAGCTTGATAAGACCTTATGAAGTTCTAGAGACAACTACATTTGAGAGGTATTTTTGGAGCACACATGGATACAAATGTTATGAAGATACGTACAAGTTTTTGATGCAAAATCTTCCCAGACAATTGGGGAAAATGGAAAAAGTCATTCACGCAAATTATATGAACTTCACCATTAGTACCAAAAAAGAAACTGAAATGGGAGAATTTGGAGTATGTACTTTGTTTCAAGTTTCCTTATAATGTAGAAGGGTTGTGATTCTATCTTTGTTGTGGTAGATAGTTTTCTAATTAAAAATCGGCTCAGTTTTGTTGCTTGTAGAAAAACCAGCTGATGCTACGCGACATAACTAACTTGCCTATTTTGGCAGAGAATTTCAGTGTGATTGAATGGATCTCCATGCAACATTGTTGTTTGATAGAGACACTAAATTTGTTGGACATTTCCTACTATGATAGAACCTTGTACACAAGGAAAACATGAACACCAAGTTGCACACCTTCAGTCCATTTACGTATCATCCATGCTACGAATGACAAACTTGACCCCCTCAAATACGAAGTGTGTATATGAAATCAAGTCTTGTTGCATTGTGGTACCACATACATTTGACATATAATAGGATCTATTAACAATAAGCACTTAAGAGGACACATGTTCCAAATGTCAATTGTTATTGCACGAAGTTCAAGCCGGCATTAGCTGAAGACTTGCATGACAATCAACATAAGGCAACGGGAAAATGCAGAAGCTGAAGACTTAATATAACATATGCACAAGTGACTGTATCCAAGAAGCACTTACTCAATTGGAAATAGATCTTAATGTGCACTACATAGAGCAGTTCACAAATTTGAGGAGAGGAACTTTGCAAGAGTTTTGAGTGGGAGACATGGTCTTCGCACACCTACGGATTAAGAAAGGGTTCCTAATAGGAATCATCATGATAAGCTTGAAGTGAAAGAAGACGCTTTTCCACTGCAAATTTTTGCAGAAGTCTTGCTAGCATAATGCATATGAGATAGATTTACTTGAAGGTAATAGGACATGTTAGTGAAACTAGTCTGTCTATAAAAATAAAAGGCTTATCGTTTATTGTTAAGTCACTATTATGTGATTAACATAAATGTACGGTTGCCTAACCACCTCAACCATTTTGTAACTATCTCTTGAATAATCAACCATGATGGGACACACAAACTACTATGTCCTAGCATTTTGACTTGACTCTAAGCTTTTTTTCTATTGCTCACATGTTCTAACATATAGTTCATCACCAACCATTGATTTGCTTGAAGGGGCTTGAAGTTCAAGGAAGCTCTCTGTGTAGATGTACAAACATGGAGAAAAGATTGTTGACGTGTATGACATTATAGATCAAAGAGAAAGAGACTGGACGACATCGTAGGAGGAGGTTGTTCGTGAGGCTCACGAAATCTTCCAGATTGAAATGTAGACTCGACACCATTAATGATTAATTTACACTCATGAAAATTGCTAGACATTGCAGAATATATGAAGGCTACTAATCATTTGCTTTACCGGCATGTTTTTAAAGAAATTGTGCAAAACCTAGTCATGTTTTTGGTATCTGACATATATGTTGCATAGTCATAGGGCATGAAAAACCACTAAATTTGAAGATTGAGGGTAGACTGTCTTCGAGCACTTGTGTGGAGGAAAATTACAACTGTGATATACTAGTTGCAATTGCTACAACAATCGTGATCGTTTTAGTCATACAAAATGCAAGATTCAAAGGAAATTCCAAACAACTTGCCAGGGCAGGAATTCAATAAATTTTTTTTGTGCTCATAGCTGAATGTATAGACTGCCTCTTTTGGGCACGGATTAAAGTCATGATTTCAAGACAATTACTACTTGCAAGAATTAAATCATGGAAGAAGTGATCCCTTCTAGGTTCACCTCAACTAACCCAATGTCGGCTTTAATACAACCCAAATGGGGTTGAAGTGAGCTAAGGTAATGGGTTTAGATGGGCTAACTAGTTGGAGATGACACTTCATTAATCATATTGAATTGCAACAGTATTAAATTAATTTAAAAACACTGAAAAACCAGCTGAACTTCAAAATTTCATAACTTGAACAATACTCAATATTTTTCAGTGAAATAAAATACATTTGAAAGCTAAGATTATGGTCTTTCTAACCGGCTATCAAACAAAATTTTTGAACACCGAAAACCTTCAAATTTGCCCACAAAAGCTGGAAACAAGTCGCCTAGGATTAGAATAACATATAAATTAATTTCTAGATTTTTCCCTTAGCTTTCCAACACTCAAAATGTCATTTCTATATCTGCAATTAATAGTTTATAACAGATTGCAAATTCATCAAAACCCTTTCCAAATGTGGTATTAAATTCTCCAAACTAGTCGATCCACCTTAGATAATTAACAGTATGAATTCAGCCCAAAAATTCAAAATAATATCATTAGAAAATTGTGCAAGAACATTGATCAGATTTAAACCGTTGCCAAATAATATCAAAACATGCCACCAAACCCCTATAAGCAAAGTCGATTTAGGTCACAATAATTAACAATAATACAGATTGCATTCACCAAATAAAACTCACAAATACCCTCATAAATCAAGCTCACATACTCTAAAAAAATGGCTACTTCACATAGGTGAATTATTAATGCAAGAAAAATTATCAATTCATAGCTCAAAGGGCATACACACTCCACATATAAGTGGTGTTGACAGAACATCTTTTATTTTAGATCATTAGTGGGCATACATTCCTCTTCAAGCATGAAGATAAGTTTGCACTGAAACCGTCAATATGCAAAAATGGTGCCCATCATATCTTTTTATAGATTTTTCCTTGTGCAATCTCCAATATCCCCTTTTTTGCACCATTTTCTAGAAAGGAGAGTTTTTAATTTAAAAACAGTCTGAAAATCAAACTCCAATGCAAATATTAATTCGTCCTAAGGTAATATTCGAAAGATAAAAATACATGAGAGAATTAAATATAATAATTGATGCCCAAAAGGAATCGACTTCTTTGCCAAATAAATTCGATTTGTCCATAAATAATAATTAATTAAATCCAAAAGAAACCGACTTGCCTTTTATTTAATTTATTTTCTCCAAATAAAATCGATTTACCTCAAATGATATTTGATTGGCCTCAAAATAAATCGATTTCCTTCTTTACTACTTCGACTTGCACAAATTAAATAATTTTTAATTTTAAATCCACATGTTCAAATCGATTTTACCCCCATTTAATTTCCTTTAATCCAACGGGAGTATATTAAAGGATATCTTCATCATTTGATTTTTGCTTGAAAAGAGGACATTACAGTCCTCCCTTCCCAAGATTGTTTGTCCTCAAGCAATTGAACACATGGCGGATCTATCTCCTTTTCCAACCCATATGGCCTTCTAAAAAGTGCATCTGCAGCTATATTATTCTTCCCTTTCACATATTCTATGTCAAAATCAAAAGCTTGCACTTTACTCACCCATTTTGGCTGCCTGTCATTCAATTCCCTTTGATTAAGAAAGAACTGCTAACTGTTATGATTAGATTTGATGATGAACTTGCCACATACCAAGTATTGCCTAAACTTACTCAAAGCATGCATGATTGCCAACATTTCCTTATCATACACAATATACCCTCTCTCATGATCTTTAAATTTCCTACTTTCAAAAACAGTGGGGTGTTTATCTTGCATTAGGACAGCCCCTTTTCCTTCACCGCAAACATCACATTCTACGACAAAAGGCTTAAATTTTTTTGGAATTGCAAGAATCGGGCAAGAACACATTACCTCCTTCAATTTTTCAAATGCTTCTTGGGTTGGTTTGGACCATTTCAAGGCCCCCTTCTTAGTCAAATCGGTCAAAGTAGCTGCAAATCATGAGAAACCCTTAACAAATCTTCTATAGTAACTACAAAGACCACAAAATCTTCTCAATTGTGTGAGGGAGGTGGGAGTAGGCCATTCCATAATCGCTGCAATTTTTTGCTTATCAACTTGCACACCGTTAGCACTAATAATATGCCCCAAATATCCAATTTCTTTCAAACCAAATTCACACTTAAATTTTTTTGCAAAGAAAGAATGATGTCCCAAAGTAGATAAGACCAAATCTAAATGCATCAAATGCTCCTCCCAAGTTTTTCTATACACAAGAATGTCATAAAAAAACACTAGCACAAACTTCCTTAGATATTTGCTAAATACATGATTCATGCAAGATTGAAAAGTAGCTGGTGCATTAATTAACCCAAAAGGCATAACCGAAAATTCAAAATGTCCAAAATGACATCTAAAAGCTGTTTTGTGCACATCCTCTTCCCTTACCTTGATTTGGTGATACCCGGATTTGAGATCTATCTTAGAGAAGTAAGTAGCACCATGTAATTCATCAAGCAACTCATCAATCCTAGGAATGAGATACCTATTTTTGATAGTCTTTTTATTCAACATACGATAATCAATACACATCCTCATAGTACCATCCTTTATCTTGACCAAAACTATAGAAGATGCAAATGGGCTAGAACTAGGCGTTATGTGTCCCATTTCAAGAAGTTCCTTGATAGTCTTCTCAATTTCTTCCTTACAAACTCTTGGGTGGCAGTAAGGAATGATCATAATGGGTTTAGTATCTTTTTCCAACTCAATAATATGCTCAAAACCCCTATTGGGAGGTAACCCATGCGGTAGATCATCAAATACATGAGAATGCTTGTATAAAACAACTTGTAACTCACCTTGTAAAGACTGCTGTTCTGATTTTTCTGATTTAATGGTGATATAACAGCCAGCTGCCCATGCAATTTGTCCTCTCCTAAAGGCTCTTTCCATCCTCTTCATTGATACTTCTTGTGGTGCACCATTAGCCATGCCTTTTAGGATGACTTCCTTGCCATCTTTAGTGAATTTTAACTCCATGGTTTTGCAATTTTGTGTGAAATCACCTAGAGAATGCAACCATTGAATACCCAACACAAGATCAATATCACCAATATCAACAACATAAACATCATCAATTACCTTGTGCTTTCCAAGCATGAGAGGGAGTTGTGCAATCTTTGTAGAACATGGAAGAGAAGTCCCATCCGCTATAGTCATTTTGAAGGCAATCTTTGTAACTCACAATTGTCTACCTTTCACTTATTGAGAGATATGTTATATGTAGAGACTCATTTCTAGGCCTAATACATTCTATTGAACCTGATGTGAATTTCACCCCACCTTTCATTAGGCTATTATTACATTTTTCTTTTCAACATTAATTTATCAAGCATTTCATGATTACCAAATGTCTATGCCTTTAGAATCCTTAAAAGACATTCTACAATTCCTACAATGGAAATTTTCCAAACAAACCAAGAAGAGGCCACCCAATGGTCCTATCCTAATATAGATTGTGAGGCAGGAGCATCCGGGTATACAATCAATCTTACATCAATAATAGGTAGGGGTGTGTTTGTGTAGACTAGTCAATGTGTTTTACAATTTGGCACTATAGATAATAGATTTGGTTCTGTTTTACAGTTTGTTTTACAGAGATTGAACACACTGAAAATTAAGATATATTTGATATTTCAATTGTTACAAACATATAGGTGAAGTTGCTCCTAAAATATAGGAAACGACTCACTAACAATACACGATTTGTTCTAACAACTCGTTTAATATGGAAGCTATATATGTAGGTTGTGTATAACAACCTCACTTACAAAATACTAATTAACGTGTTATTACAAACACATAACTCACATATTAATATATTAAATGTGAGCACTAATTAAATAATCCCTAACATTCCGCCCCTTAATGTGAACATGTGGAGAAAAATAATCTTGTACTTCCATCGTGCAACATGCTTGTCTCTTCTTGCTCATGATCTAGATGGTTTTGTTTTGAGAATAGCCAATAACCTTTGGGATGGTTTTGCAAGTGGCTTACCACCAACCAAAACGAAAGGATAGTTTTCCGGTGGATTACAGAACAACCAACAAACCAAAGGATGGTTTTTCAAGTGGCTTACTAACAACCACAACATAGGATGGTTTTACAGGATAACCAACAACCTACAAAGATGGTCATCACTATCGATAACCAACAAGGGAAAATATCATGATGTTGCTTTCTCCTTGTGCTTTTTATTTTTCCACTATATTTGACACATGTAGGGGATTACATATGATAATCAACTCACTTATTACAAACTTGAACACATGAACACACTGCAAACTGAACAAAAAAATACAGGTACTTAGAAATGAAGCACATGCATAGGACAATGGAAAGTAAACACACAACTGAAAAACAAACTGCCACCACAACTCACAGCTTGCGGCCCTAATCGTCATCATGCGGTTGAGCGATGAGGAAGTTATTGACCGACCTCCTTCCATCTATTCGTCCTCTGTCCTATAGCAAATGTTCATTTACTTACTCAACTGAATGTGAATCTTGAAGCTCACTGATTTTCACATTATGATTATTATTTTCTCCACCTACAATGGTGAAACACATTATATTTTCATGGGACGTCAGATTACAATGAAAATGTGTCTGTAAGATAATTTTTTTTTTACTTTTCGACTACTTTGAATTCGACAAGATGACTATTACTTGAACTATTTTATGGACAATGACTAACTTTACTGAATTTTATTTTTGACTCTATTGACAATATACAAAATTTTGACAGACTACACTGAAAATGACTCAATTAAAAAATTAGATGTCAAATGACGCGACTGTATTTGACAACTTTTATTTGGCGACATTTACTTTAACACATGACTAATAACGACTTTGACAATAATCGATAACGCGATTGAATTTGTAACTATTGAATTACTTATTAATGTAACACCGAAAATCACAACTTATTGACTATTATGACACTTTGATTTTCATCAATAGGTGTTCATAATTTTGACTAAGACTGTCTTTGCGGTGAGTAAAAAGTGATTACCAAATCCGACAATGTTTTCCGAAGACATATTTTTTCCAACAATATTTTTTCATGGACCGTATGAGCCAAGAATAAATATGATAAATGATTTGGATTGAACTCTTCAATGTAGATTGCATGACAACTCAGGCTATGCAAATTGCTAGTAATAAGACTTCATAGGGACAATAAGTCTTACTTGAACTTTTAGTGGCATTAACTAACTTGCCACAAATGCAAAAGATGAAGGACATATGTAGGTCTGTAACTCAATTAAAAGTAAATGATACGTGAATATGCAACAATGGGTGAACCATGTAAGTGGATGGAGTTGTGCATGGAAAAGAAGAACATGTGGGCGAATGGTGCAATACGGCCTGATCAAAATTTGTTCATCGATTGTTACCTCCACATGGTCCAACACCGCATATATAATATACTTAAACAATGAACTGAAGATTCCTAATATATAATGCCTAGTCTATGAATACCTTAGTGCAGGGTAGTGATCATCCACGTGACACCTTGGTCCGAGGAGTGACTTGCAACTCCCTCTACGTGAGGTAACCACCAATCCTGGGGATGCTTCCACATAGCAATTTTGATGAAGGCAACTTCTCACCATCACGTCTGTATAGGCAAACATCTCATTCAGGCAGTTGTTGAGATTACAAAACTGCATGGTGATACATTGATGTAGATGGGTTACACAAATTATGAAGTGCACCATATCTTTGAGATAAGTTTGTCTTCAACACGGCAGAATACTTGGTCAATACACCATTGAATTGTTGATCGGACCTCGACTTGCTACATATGTACCATGAATGATGGCATCGACAAACTGTGGAAGAAGTGAATGGACGGCTTATTAATTGCGGATGGTAGAACAGTCTAAAGATTATACTTCTTGCGCATACCTCAAGAGCAATACAAACAAAGATGATCACAGATAGGTGTTCTTCAACAATTTTAATATCCTTACCATCGACCAACCCGATAATTCAAGTTCTCATGAGAGAGGCAATCGAGGATGATATTGACTTTGCTATGCAAATTAAGGCTCAACAATAAAATACTTATATTGGATACACAAAATAATACATTATTCTATCAATTTATGCAGAGATTGAACACATCGAAAATTAAGATATATTGATATTTCATTTGTTACAAATATATAGGTGAAGTTGCTCCTAAAATCTAGGAAACAACTCACTAACAATACATGACTTGGTCTAACTACTTGTTTAATATGGAAGCTATATATGTAGGTTGTTTATAACAACCTCACTTACAAAATGGTATTTAACACAACTCGCATATGACTAAGAAATGTGAGCACTATTTTAATGATTCCTAACAGTAGAAGCCAATACTTGGGAAATATCTCCACTACAACACTTCAAGGATATCAAGTACATTAGAGAAGAGCACTTTCATTCTGCAATGTGGTTCCAAGGGAGTTGGTTGAGTTTCTCAACAATCAGTAGAATCTGGGAAGTGGTTGGGTCTGTTGCAGGTCTAAAAGTGATAAGTTCCGGAGTAGAGGTAAAAAAAAGGAAATGAAGAACACCTCCAAACCATAATTTGATTACAAATTTGGATTATCCTCTAAAAGTTATGCACTTTAAAAAAATGACATCTCAATTCGAGTTAGTATGCAAAAGTTATGGCCTTTGGAAGTTGCGAGGTTTTGCGAAGCATGCTTTTCATGACTGCGGAAGTTCATTTGCACAAATTTTGGGTGCAAAAGATGGTGCACAAATTCGGGCACTAAAGTTGTGCGCAAAGGTCGTGCGGAGATGTTTGTAGAATTTACTTGAGTGAGCAGAATGTCCGTATAAGTGCACAGAAGTCCGTGAAAGTGTGCAAATGTGCACGGAATGAACATAATGTGCATAGAAGTGCAAAAACGTGTGTGCAAGTGCAAAAACATGCACTAGAGTGCACTAACGTGCACATAAGTGCATGCTAGTGTGTGCTGACAGTTAGAGTATGTAATTGCTGGAAGTTAAAGAGTTGCAAGAGGAAGATGAACTGTCACATGTTTGGGAAATGAAACGGTTCAGTCAGAGTTGGTAATGATTGCAAGTTGAAGGTTTGCAAGAGGAAGATGAATCATCACATATTTGGGGAACATAACGGTTGGCATTCCGTAACGGTTCTTGTAGCGTTGTCTATATAACGAGACAAGTCCTTTGGAAAAATGGTTTGGTCCAAAGAGGAGAAAACAAATTTGAGAGGTTAGCCATTAGAGAGCTGCAAGAAGAGATCTGCTAGTATGCAGATCTAATTAGAGAGCTGTAGGAGAATCACATCTTTGAATGGACAGGTATTGTAACTCTGCATATCTTTGTAGTCTGAATAAAGTTTTAAGTGTGTGTGGTTGTTTGTTTGTAATTCTTCATTGAAAAGAAATAAAGATGGTGTGTATTTTGCTCCATTTCTACACATGAAATGTGTGTTTCCTTCTACTGTGTATTGAGTTCCCTGGCAGCATGGTCTAAGATAGTCCTCCATTGGACCCTCTAACTGTGACTGCATCAGATTGTAATAATGACCTCTTCTAACCTCAAAAACGTTATAATTCCTTCAACTAAGGTTGAGACTATATCCTCTAATATCGACGGCAAATGCCTCTCCTCGAAAATATATCAGCCAAGAGGAAGGGAAAATGGACAACATTGATATTGCTCCTGAAAGGCAACAATTACTAGTGGAAAATCCTTACTATACGGGAATATCTCCAGAAGAAATCCAACTGATAATTTCTTTATCCTGCATTCCTCCCATCAAACATTGGTACAAATAATTTTTTTTTAAGAATGGTGGGAAGTCATGCCAACAACATGATTTCTCCTTTATTTTCTAAATCCACAATCCCCCAATTTCTACCAACATGGCGGGTGCTACAACTAGCACCCTGCTCCCTAGCAACATTATTGCCTAAGCAAATCAAAATCCTCAAGTAGACCATACCCAAATGTTTATGCATGTTTTAGATCACATGTTGCAAATGCGAACTCCGACAAACTAGCAATGATGTAAATACAAACTCAAATTCTGCAAATTACATTTTGACCTCAACAAAACTATTGGGGATCACCTAAATTCCTAATCAATGCCCCCATCTCACTCCTTACAATGCTATTGGGAAACCTATCTTGTATCCTCCTATTCACATCATGGCGCTTCAAACGTTACTTAAAAATTCTGTAGCTCCTTACATTTCTACTATAGATATTGGAGGAATCACTCCAACTATCACATATGAGTGGGATTTAATTGTTTTTCTGCAAAAGTTTCCATTGATTTACCCTTTGGAGTCTTGTCTTTAAACCGACAAGGTGAATTTTGTAAAGGGATGCATTATAGGCAGTATTTGACATCCTTATAAATGTCTTTAGATTGAGGGGAAGCTCTTGTCCATGGAGAAGACAATTATTGCTGGAAAATTTGATGGCCAAGATTTCCACACTTGGCAAGTCACTGGTGCAAAGAAGACTCTAAAGCAAAAGTTGTTTAGATGCAAGCTGAAGTGACGATGAAGATTTTGCTTTTGTTACACAGGACGAAAACCCTCCCAGCGAGAATAGTGAGGAGGATTATGTGTACTAAATCGAAAAGAAAACTTGCCCTTGTGAATAGAATTCACAAAATCTAACTCTCACGAAAGACAAAATTAAAGGTGTTGATCAATGAGGCCCACTGCCCCCATTAAGGAAGCAGACTGAGGCCTAGTCCTACTATTGTTTTTGTAGTTGTTTTTTGAGGTCAATTCCTATTGAGGAAGCATGGGGCCCAATCCCTCTTTTGTTTTTGGCAAATAGTTGAGTGTGTCCCTATCCACACATAGTGCTTTGTTGTTGATAGTTGAGTGTGTCCATGTTTACACAAGTGTGTGTATTGATCCATAGTGGACAGTTGTATGTGCCCCTGTTCACACAGGTGTGTATGGACTATAGAGCGTGTCCTAGTCCATGCATTCATTCTTTGTGAATTGATAAGTGTGTCCTCATTCATCAATTGATTGTTGGTGTATTGGACCAAGTGTGTGTCCTAGTCTACCTGCCAAGTTTGTTCTCTCCCTTTCTTGGGACTACGATGTAGTAACAAGGGGGGGGGGAGATATTAGGATTTATATTTCACCACAGTGTATTATTTATAATATACTTGTTTGTTTGCAGGGGCCGAGTACCTCATGGAATATTACTAAGAATCTTTTAAACTCCCATTCCAAAATTGTTGTGTGAAGCTGATGTATGGCTTCCCGTTAGAGCTTTCTGAGAGGTTTTGGTAAGGTAAAGGCTAGGGCAAGAAGAAACACAGAAATGCAGATTCACGAAGATTTGAATTCAATTGAAACCAAAATGCAACTCTCACCCAATGATTCAAACCTTCTTGAGAAACTTATGTCTGTGAAGCATTAGCACAAAATCTATTGGTCTTATCTTGCCCAAGGTGCTTGGATCAGGTCTAGAATGATGTGGCTTAAATACGGGGATAATGGTTTCAAATAGTTTTTAAAATGCTAAAGGCTAAGCACACTAGGGAAAGAATTGTTGATATTGATATTGTGGGTAGCCTGTAGGGTGTCCAATAATCCCAAGGAAATCAGACAGGATTTTTTCTCCTACTATCAGTCTTTGTTTACTATTGAGGGATCCTTTGAGGTTATTGAAAAAATTAAAGCCGTGTTCTGTTTATCTCTCTCCAAAGCTCCCTAGGCAGGCTGCTCTGGAGTTGAACTTTGATTTTTCAGCAGATGAGATGAGATGAGATATGTTATTGAAGAACTTAAGAATGATAAGTCCCCTGGGGTTGATGGGTTTCCTGCTGAACTACAAAGTCTCAAAAGATTGGATTGTAGATAAGATTGGACCAGTCTTTCAGTAAGCAATACGAGATGAAACTATTGGTACAGACATTAATAAGGGAATCGTCAAGCTCATCCTTAAAGAAGGGGACAAAACCCTTATCAAGAACTGGAAACCAATTGCACTTTTGAATGTCTCTTATAATTTTTTGGCTGAGATGCTTCTCCTTCAGCTGTCAAAGTCCTTCCTAACATTATATTAACCTAGACTGTACGGAAAGGCCTTAGATCCCCTCGTACCAGGCTGGGTACATTTCGGGTACGGGTACGGGTATGTCCCAGGCACATTGTGGGTACGTACCCACAGGCCCTGGGTATGTCCCGGTATGGAAATCTGTACCCGGGAAGTACCCAGGGCCTGTGGGTACGTACCCACAGAGTACCAACAGTTTTTTCTTTTTTTTAAGTGCAAAAAAGTAAATTAAACATGAGAGCTTTGACTGGAATTGAACCGTACCTGAGGTTTTTAAAAAGAAACTGTTATCCAAGAATGGGTTTGGATTCTTGGAATACCCTTTGCCGCATGGAGGTCCAACTGTTTGGTAAATCTTTGGCACCAATGCCAGGGCAGAGGCATAGAGAACACATAACAACACAATTTTAGAAGAATTGAGGACAATTTCTTATGGTTTCCAGGCTAGTTACATAACAAGCGACAAACTTTAAATGTTTTTTTAATGTCCAATGAGATGTCTAACTCAAGCTTAAGGTATTAATAAGGAATTATCGAATCTATAATACAGTCTATGTTATTAAATATTATGTTTTGAACATTATGAATCAATACAAACTCAAGTCTCAAGTCTCAAAGTATTGGAAATTTGTTTTCATGTTCTATGAATGATTTTAAGTTGTATGAGTATTAAATTTCAATAAGTATGCAATTGTTTCTTTAATATATATATATATATATTAAACGTACCCAAAAGTGTACTGTACCTGAGGTTTTTAAAAAATTGCCGTTGCAGCGTACCGAACCTGTACCCATACCCGTACCCGTACCGAAACAGTCTATATATTTACCACTCAGACAGGATATGTGGTGGGAAGACATATTCTTGACAATCTGTTCACTAGCTGGAAGGGAATGAACTCTGCTAAATGCTATGTGCAGAATTTATGCATGGCCTTGCTGGACTTTGAGAAAACCTATGACAGGATTGAATGGCCCATTATTGATTTAATGATTTCTTCATGTCGGTTAAAACTTTAGAAGAATGACCTCCACTTTATTTCAGGATTCCACTGCCCGAGTTGAAACTACTGGTGAGCTTACTAAGCCTTTTATCCTTTACAGGTCCATTAGACAAGGTTGCTTCTTGGCCGCAACACTGTTTGTGATGTCTTATGAAGCTCTTCACCATTTTCTTAGAGATGCTCCTTTAGGTCCGTAAGTTAAGGGAATTGTGCTGTATAGTAAAGAGGATCTGATTGATGTAAGGTTTGCTGATGACACTTCATTGTTTTGAAAGTGAAGTCTTCTGATCTTGCTCAAATGAATGATAGAATGCCAATTTATGGCTCAAGCTATGGGTCTAAGATTTCCTCAGAAAAGTGTTTGCTGTTGGGTTGGCTGAGGTGCCTCTTGATTGCACTTTGTTGTTGGGTTGGCCCTGGGTGGTCCTCATAAAATGGTAAGATGTTTGGGCATTCCTTTTGCATTCGGCCCTTCCTTTAGTGACATGTGGCAGTGAGTTTTTTGACAAAATTTCAAGGGAAGTCGCCAAGTGGTAGGGGCATTTGCTCTCCTTGTCTGGTAGAATTCAATTGTCAGAAAGTTCTCTCTTCCTTCCCACTTTACTAGTTTTCCTGTTGTCTCTTTTCCTTTGTTCATGTTGGCAAGCATAGTGCTGGATAGAGACACCAAGTTAGTTTTGGATGACCATGTGGAATAAATTGGACTCTAAGTTGAGTTTTAGTTCAGTATACCATCCACAAATGGATGCGAAAACCGGGTTGTAAATCGGAGTCTTGATAACTTGTTAAAATGTATGGTGGGGGAGAAGCCCAAATGATGGGATTTGATCTTTAGGACAAACTGAGCTTGCCTATCACAATTCAGTCAACAGGATTACAACAAAGACCCCATTCTAAATAACTTATGGCTGCAGCCCAAGAGGTGTTACATTGCAGAACATCACTGCTTTGAGTGGAAAGAGTGCTGTAGCCGAAGATTTTGCTGAGTATGTGCAAGAGATTCATCAGCAAGTGAAAGAGAAGTTGGAGCAAAGTACCATGGGGTTCAAACAAGAGGTTGATCTCAATCAAACGGCAAATGACTTTCAGATTGTAGACTTAGTTTTGACATATTAGAGGAAGGAAAAATTCCAAAAGGGAATGCACAAGCTGAGGTGGAAGAAGATTGGACTATGCAAGGTTCTACGAAGATTTTCAGCAAGGCCCTATGAGATGGAGTTTTTGGATGGGGTTGATATCTCACCTTTCTTCCACGCAGTGGGTTTGTATCCATTCCATGAAGGACAAACACGTGATGACAAGACTGGAGATTGGAGATATTGACTGCCTGAGAAGGAGAAAGAGGAAATAGAGACCTTTTTGGATTCTAGATTCTTCAAGAAGGGCAAAGGTATAGAGGATGTGGAGTATTTGGTCAAGTGGATGGATGGAGCAGCATAAGATTTGACTTGGGTTAATGCATCCTAGATGGACAAGTACAACGAACCCTTGGAATAACTCACTCAAAGTTCACAAGCAAGAGCTCATGAATTATTCACTTACCCAGGCTGTTCGATGCAGGTGCATCTTGGTGAATCGGCAATCTTGCATCAACCAAAAAGAGATAGTAGCGCTTGTTGTAAAATTTCCAATTTGTGTTAGTGGTGCAGTGTAAAGGATGATTTGAAGGGATCCATGAAGCATCTCAAGGCCTCAATCAAACTCAAGAAACAAGAAGAAATATGTTTGAGTCATGCAACAAGGAAAAATTGAGGTTTTCCCTATCTCATGGCGAAGCTGCCTGTCACCGCAAGCAACAATTGTGAAATTGCCAGTGTGTGTTAATTGGTGGCTGCGTAATTGCCCTGCAAGCACTGGTTTGTATTAACCAGTGGTTGCTTAACCGCCAGTCTACATTAAGCAATGGTCTTCGCCTGCAGCCAACACATACAAAAAGTAACGGTCCACAATTGTATTTTGTCGTTTGGAGTGTTTTTCAGTGACGGAGTTCAAAGAGACACTCCAGGAGTGAGAGAGTGAGAGGAGTGGTAGAAGAACGAGAGATGGAGAAAATAGGAGCTTCATGCTTGCTAGGGAGTGTGGTACTGGTTCAAAGAGAGAACATAGATTAACAGAGAGTGAGGCAAGTCCATAGAGAAACCAGTATTTTTGTTTTGGGTTTAGTTTTTCCGCAGTGCAATAAATGCTAAAGCTCTTCTCGATACAACTCCTTAGGAAAATGTAAATACTATGCAGTTATATCTAGAAGAACATCTCCAAAACTAGTATTGTGTTGCTGTCTTCAGGTTTGTAATGCATGAACAAACTAGTGATGTGTGTGTTTGTCTAATACCGTAGTTTTGTCATCAGCATTGAATAAAGCTGCGATCTTTGTCTTTTGTTGTGTGTGGGTGCTCATAGTCGTGTGAATTGGTCCATTTCTGCAAGGAAAGGGTAGTTGTTCAGTAAACACCCCATCCTTGATTGCATCACTTACAGAAGGGTCCAATTTGAGATGCTTTCTCATTTTGTCTTGTTGTACTACTTTCTCATGTAATATAATTCTCAATTTTTTATCTCAAAGTAAAAAGAAAACCTTATTCATGAGGAGCCCCTGATTATGGCCTTAAGGTTGATCCTTTGCCTAAATCCCAAAGCAAACATATTTAGAAGGCCTTGACTGCGACAAAAAGTTCTAAAGCTAGGGCATGACAAAAGTACCCAACTTTCATGGTATTGATTATCTGCACTTCATTCAATGCTCATACTCATTTATGAAAGCATTTCAAAAACTTGAGTTTGATGAAAACATTCAATGAGGTTATATTCATCTTGCATTTTTATGGCTTGAAACGACGCAATTTTTTTTGAGGGGAAATAGCACAACTCTCAGTTTTCTATATCTGATTTAATTATGTTAGTTTGACTCTTGTGTAGATAGCTGCTTATGTCAGATGTTTTGTTATTTTGTTGCAGAAAATTTCCGGGCTCTTTGCACAGGTAATTATGACAGCATTGGAAATTCTCTTTCATCATTCATTGTCACAATAATAGTCACAAAGCAATCCAATTATTGAACATAAATAAAAAAATGTTTTCAACATTTGAGAAAGTTAACATTGAAAATCGTCTACTACAGGGGAGAAAGGTAAAGGAGCCATTGCAAAGGATTTGCATTACAAGGGAACTCCATTCCATCGTATCATTCCAGGTTTCATGATTCAGGGTGGAGATACTGTGTATGGAGATGGTAGGGGTGGCGAGTCAATCTATGGAGTCACTTTCGCTGATGAGAATTTTAAACTGAAGCATTCAAGTGCAGGTAGGCATTTATGAAACTTAACTTTTTAAAAAATTGACAATTTAAGAATTTAATTACATCTTGTCGCACTCATAGTATTGCCTCTTATCTGCTTACAGACGAATATTGTTTAATCTAATTGAGTATTTCCATAATATTCGCTAAATTATAATTGCATACGGTTGGGAAAGGCCTTACATCTCTGCGATCTTGATTACATGTATGAATCAAGAGACCGTGCTTTATTAAAATGCCATAGATGGGATGCAGACTCCTATGGTCCAAGTAAATTTATCTTTCATGACAATAATTCATTAGCAACTTATATGGTTTTTCTGTTGGTGGATGTTTTCAGTCAGGGATAGAGGGCCTGATATATTTGTCGAACTGATGACATCACTGAAGTTGACAGAATTACTAAAAACACCAATACATCAGTAATGAGAACAATAACATAATCATAGATGCATTTCAAATCTGACAATATTTCTGAAGTTAGTAAGTATGCACAGAAAATCTATTTATAGGAAACAAACAAAGATTTAGACATGCATGCATGCAATATTTAGTATTTACTATTTTTGGTTTACCCACTTATGAGTTTTGAAAATTCAATGACTTCTCCCTGGAAGATATTTGATCAGATGGTGAATAGTAAATTCATTCATATAAAGTGCCATGGGGTGAAATGAATGCTTCTGTTTTTTAAATAGATAGTTTTGGTCTGCCATCAAATAAACCTAATACTCAATTGCATGTCCAAGCTTCAATTTTCTCTTATAAAAATTGAATGATACTAGACTGTAGTGAATTTATGAATTAGGAGTTTTATGGAACTTTGGGCTTTGTCAATCATATTGCATTTGAGGAAACTTTCTTATTGAGTGCTTTCAAACTCTGTGAGGAAGAATATGAACTTTCTCAGATTCAATAACTCTACATGGGATGTAGTGGATACAAGCATTTGATGCAGGGGTTATGTGTATTACAACCTTCTGAAAGGAGAGAAAAATGGATTGTGGGAATGTGTTAAAGCATGTGAATGTTGCACTAGAAGTTTGGCAATGTGCATAATTCATTAATAAATGGGGATCAAGTTCTGAGAGGAAAATGGACTGTGAAAAGTGAATGTTTTTTTTAGCATGGAAGTTGCCTTGGCATTGGGATATCATGACCATGGTTCCAAAAATCGGTGAATGCTTGCTGATTTCTGGTGAAAAGAGATCTTGGCTCAAAACTTGTGAGCCAAGTTAGACCATAAAATTCGCATGTTGGCTTTCATCTGTTTGTTCCCTTGATTTCATTTTTGCAAGCCATTCGTTGGCTTTCATCTGTTTTTTCCCTTGTGGAGGAACAAATTAGTTTATCAGCATAAGATAAAGAGTTCCCATAGGATCTGTAGGTTGTCTTACAGGGTCCACTAGGTTGTAGACAAGTTGTTCATGCCTTTATTCTGTCATAAAAAACTACCAATCGTTTTGCATTCCCCAGAAATATTTTGTGGCAAACATAACATTGGTTATGGGATCAAGATTAGATGTAATTTCCAATGTTCTCTTGGTATTACACTAGGTGGTTATTTCATTAATAGGATTCATCAGATTATTTTTGTTGAGATACCATCGCTAAATGGGTACCTATGACCATAGTTCACATACTCGATACTCGACAAACCAAAAAAAAGTGACTAGGTAAATACCCAACAACATAAAAACACCTAAATTTCTTTATAAAACATAAATTTTATGCAAAAGATAGTTACAAAATGTATGAAATGAGTTTGTAAAACATTAGGGAAGTGTTTTCTATTAAATTTGAATACAAATAGAGTATAAAATCACATCATCATGCAAATACAATAGTTAGCTGATACATCATCAATCTATGATGATTGTCATTGAAAATTATCATCATAAATTGCATATCTATGCAAGTTTCAAATTACAATAATTTACAATTTCCTCTTCCCCGTTCTACTAAAAAATTGGGGAGAGTGTGTAGTGACTCTACTAGTCCCCACATTGGTTGCGATTGTTCACTCCTCCTAGAATGCTATGACTATGACTCCATGGTAGTAGATGTCACTGCATATTTGACATCATCTATAAAAATGTTGTCCAATCCAATCACTCCCATTTTT
The DNA here is from genome assembly GCA_019776745.2 of Taxus chinensis. Taxonomy (NCBI): domain Eukaryota; kingdom Viridiplantae; phylum Streptophyta; class Pinopsida; order Cupressales; family Taxaceae; genus Taxus; species Taxus chinensis. The sequence goes on from CM034151.1 coordinate 222,618,457, forward strand.
GCTTCACTCTCTGTAGTTTCCTTCTCGAAAGCAACAATCTCGAATTTGGGAATCTCCTTTTATTGCACAATCCAATTGCTATATTGATCAATTTCATTTGAATCAATAGGCTCTTATGATGTGTCCACCTTTCTTGTGTAAAGCCGAAGATTGTATGACATGAAAATTGGGTCTTTGAGGCATCGTTGAGTTAGCTTGTGTTTCTTCGTGTAAATGGCCTTAAACAAACTTTAGTTGTGCTCACATTTGAAGTGCTACAAGATTTTGAAGATTTGGGATATTTCCACCCCAATATTTTCACCAAGGACCTACAAACAAGATGATCAAAAGGTTGTAAGTAATTAATAATTGTAAATTTGTAGCTCCTAACATATAAGTAAATACTTTAATTTTTGTTACCTGGTAGCTAGGTGAATGTCCCTTGGATAGCTAACTCTGAAGAAAAGAGCCTCCCCCTAGCATGCTTTTTAATTTTGCATCTCTAAAATAATGAGGTCCCTCTCCTCAACCTTTGGTGTCATCCTCTCAATGCATGTTGAGAGGTCCTTTATAATCTCCTTTATAATCTCCTTGTTAACATTTGTGAAGCCATCAAAGAAGAGAAATCTAGGGTTGACGTAGTACCCAACTGCATGAATGGGTTGGTGGAGTTGATTGTCTAACCTTTGATCAGTTATCTCCTAAAAGGGACCAAATCTAGTTATATCCCACTATAATAGTTTTGGATGGTTTCTTTGGCCCTATCCTTGGCCTCATAAATTTATCCCATTGAGTTTTGCTCTCCATCAACTAAGTGCAAAACCCTCACCAAAAGCTCCGACACCTACACGTGAATTAAAATTTAAAGTCACAAACTTACAATTAAAATAAGTAGCAATACATTTGAAAAATGAAAATAAAAAAATTCATTTGAAATTTAAATTGAAGTTTGAAGTTACCTTGATGATCTCTGTTGCTCTCTTCGCAAAGACATCATCAAAAACTGTCTTTACGGTCCTCTCTTCATCGACTTTCTTTGAATATGGTGAGTCTAGCCATGTTTTGAATCACAAACTTTTACTTCAACGATGTCAACTACATATACTTCTTAACTTTAGCAAGTTAGTTGCAAACCTCGTGTCACCCGCTCGCACAAGATCGGTGTGTTCTCTCATCAAATTGAGAACCCAAGAGTGATTATATATGTATTTTGTTATATTTCTCACATTTTCTACAACTGGTCTCACCCAATCAATTTTTTCTATACCCTCCAAAAGAAGGTCAAGGTAATGGGACGCACAAGGGGTTCAAAAGAGTGATGGATGTCCTTTCTGAAGTAGGTTCCCAACCGCCACATATGTTGCATTGTCAATATCAACTTGCACAACTTCTTGATGCCCACCTCTAAGACAACCTCCTCCAACATAAGGCTCAATTTTACTGCATTCTTTACTATATTAGAGACATCAATTGACTTAAAAAAAACTATCTCACCATTTGAAGTTGCTAAAAAATTGATGAGGGTGTGGTTTTTTTCCTCCGTTCCCCCTTTTGAAAGAATGGTGCATCCGAATTTTCGCCATTGCTTCTTTTGATCTTGTAGGATTGACTTTGCATTTGCAACCGCACTCTGGAGCAATCTCCCACCTAAGTCTCTTTGAGAGGGTGCCTTGTACCCTTTCCTTGCAACTGTCAATGTTGTCATTAAATATTCCCAGTACATGCTTTTTGCCACATTGAAGGGAAGATGGTTGTAATACCAAAAATTCTTTTTTGCTTCCTCGTGCACCTTCTTAATCTAGCTTGTGCCTTCAAGTGACGGTTGTGTCCCAGGAATGGTTCTAGGTACAAAAAAACTACGTATCTGGACTTTGCTTGAACTCAACTTTGCCATTCATAAATCTAATAATTTGATTGTCATCTTCAAACACTTGCCAATGGTTGACATTGTCCAACATAGATGGCCTAACCAAGATTTCAACATCATACATACAAAATGGGGCATCTACTTTATTTGGATAAAATGCAACATGAACAACAAGCTGGTCTGCAATAGAATTGAACAACTGCTCAATATGCGTAATAGTAAATGAATTGAAAAGCTCAAGTGAATCCTAGACAACATTTCTATATTGTTTGAGCCTTTTTATTTTTTGTGGCATACATCTTTCTTACCTGTTGCACAACTAACTCCGAGTCTCCTTTCATAACAATATTTCTAGTATTAAATTTAGATGCCAAATTAATACCAATCAATAGAGCTTCATACTTTGCCATGTTATTTGTGCACTCAAAATCTAGCTTGTATGCAAATTTAAATGAAGCTTCTTGCGGGGAACACAAACAACTCCTAACTTTACCCTTTTTGAACACGCTCCAAAAACTATGGTCCATAAATCACAGAAATATACATTTTTAACTTGTGGACAAAAGATGGGGTAGATTAGATTTTCAATAAAACAAGTGTCTCCCACAAAATTTTCCACATGTACATCAATATACAATACTTCATTCAGGGGCCTTTGCAGATCTTCAATCAAATGCATCAGCCTTTGCTCCCTACAAAGCTTCACTTGCTCCCCATTTAGTGGAATGGTGACATATGATATGTCCACTTAAATACTACCCCCAAATGAGGCAGCCCATTTTCATGACAACATCACTCATTTAGGAGGACAATCAACAACAACATCCATGACGAGAAACTTCCTAGGATAGGCAGCAAGTTGAACCACCAATCCTCTTATACAAATTTAATGTTCCCTTTGAACTAAGATTTGAATTTTATGGAAATTGCACAAAACCCTAATGACAACAGCTGAAATTTATGACAACAAAGTACATAAATGACAGCAATAAAAAAATACCCCAAATTAGGGTAGCGACCTGATTTTGTCTGCAAACCCTCAATACAACATGCAGAAAATTGATTTCTTCAATTACTCTTCGAATACTCAATTACAAAATTACATAGAATGCTCAAAACACTTGGGAATATTTTTAGAACATTTAGGAACAAAGAAATATTTTTTCTAACAAATGGTTGAATTTATTTCATCATTACGTGAAAAAAATAGGGCAAATTACAATTGACTGTTAGGATCATTTGATGCTGAAGTAAATGCAACAATGAATACCTTAGGGAAAAATTGAAGGTTGAACAAACCCTAGCTCCAAAGAAACCCCTGAAAATAGTCGGAATCGATTCCAAAGTGGCTCGCTCAAGTTCCCAGGTGGGTCGCGCAAATTGAAAATGCCCTTGATTTGATCCAAAACATTGTGACATAACAAAACACCAATGTGTGGCTGTTCCACACCCAAAAATATGGAATTCTGATATGCCCTTGATGTCATAGCTGAAAATTGTGCCCTAGCACTGAAATTTTGAATTGTAGCTCTGAGATTTTGAATTGCAGCCCAAATATGACCTCTGATTGAGATCACCTTGCAGAATTTCAGGGTTTTTGTCCTCAATTCTGAATTCTATTGAGCGTTTTTGTCCCCAATAGGATACCAAGGAGGGTTTTCGTCCTCAATGACTAAAAATTGCAAGCACAAGCTTCAATCTCCAAATAGAAATGAATTCACATGACAAGTGATATTTTTTCCACCTCTAGTGACTCCTTTTTATAATTGTGGGTGGCACAATCCACGAAAAGGGAGCCCAAATGGGTCGACCCCTTTTAAACTGGTGTTATGTTCCCTTTCTAACTCCACTGCTATTTTTAAGTTGGTGTTTGCACTTTTTCGACCAACTTCACTTTTTATTGTTATAATTAGAAAGTTGTTTTTACAAAAATAATACAAGGCTAAAAATAACAATTTACAATTACAACATTAAAGTACTTCCCTATGGGAAGTAAAATGGGCCCAAGGTCTTCATATCGAACTAGCTTTGAGAAGGTGACATCACAGTTCTTCCCTCCCGAAATCGCTTGCTCTCATGGATGCTCTTAAGATTGCTGCTCCTTCACATCTAGCATCCTCAAGTGGTAGATCCTTCCAACGGACCAAATACTCCCTAATGCTTTGCTTCCTTAGCTTCCTTTCTTGAACATCCACTATGGCTTCCGGAACTAAAATCAACTTGCCCTCCTCATCCAAAGGTGGCAGCTCAATAGGAGTAATGTGCTGTCCTAGTACCTTTTTGAGGCACGAAACATCGAAGACATTGTGTATCCGGTTGTGCTCTAGTAGCTTCATATACAACCTCCCCAACTCTTCCCTTCACTCTGTAAGGCCCGTAGACACGCGTCTTAAGCTTTTAGCACCACTTTGTTTGAGAGAGGATTGCCTATAGGGCTGCAACCTCAAAAACACCATGTCTCCTACCTCAAATGCCCGTTCTAACCGATGCTGGTCCGCATACAATTTTTGTTGGTTTTGGGCACGTTGGAGGTTTTCCTTGAGTACCTTCAAGATGCCCTAACTCTGCTGCACCAAATCTTTGGCCCCCGACACTCTACTATCCGTCATGAGCAAATCAATAAAAAAAGTGCATCATAACCATATCGAGCTCTAAAAGGAGACATACCAATGGATATATGAAATGATGTATTGTAGCAATGCTCATCCATATGTAACCATTTCACCCAAGTTGATTGCTGCCCTACTACATAATTCCTTAGGTAGCCTTTTACCCACTTATTCACAATTTATGTTTGCCCATCGGTTTGTGGATGATAGCTAGTGCTAGAAGTGAGCTCTGTACCTGTCAAACGGAAGAGTTCTTGCCAAAACAAAGTCATAAATCTGCTGTCCCTATCACTTAGGATGTTCTTAGGCAGCCCATGAATTTTGAACACTTCCATGAAAAATAGATCATCCACTATAGGTGCGTTGTATTTGGCTGTAAGTGAATAAAAATGAGCATATTTAGTGAGTCTATCAACCACAACATACAAGCACTTCTTACCTTGAACCACGGGCAGCCCTGTGATGAAGTCCATAGAGATACCCTCCCATTTTTGAGTTGGAATGGGAAGGGGCTGCAAGAGACCAGCTGGAAATTCATGTTCTGTATTGTTTTATTGGCAAACCAAACAGTCCTGGATGCATTGAAGAACCTCTCCTTTGAGTTCTTTCCAAAAGAACCTCTCCCTAACTTGTTTGTATGTTTTGAAGTATCCCGGGTGGCCAGCCAATGGGGTATCATGAACAACCCTCTATATCTTATGCTTTATTTTCGATTCCGGGACCAATAAACCCTATCTTTGTAGAGAATGTGTCAATCCACTATCTTATACCTTTCATCATCAATCTCTCCTTCAAAAAGAACATCAACAAACTTATTCTTTACATACTCAGTTATAATTAAGACCTTTTAATCTGCTGTTATCTTAAACATAGAGCAAAATTGTGACTTTTTTGGCAAGGCATCTTCTACTAAAGAGTTTATTTGAGGGGATCCAATGATCATACCTTGTAGTACAACCTCTTTACATTCATTTATGAATTTCAACTCTGGTAATTAAGGGTGAATTCTCCCAAAGAGTTCAGCCATTGGACCCCAAGCACAAGATCCATATCACCTATGCCAACTATATAAAAATCATCACATACCTCATGCCTTTCCACGATGATAACGAGCTGCGGAATTCTCTTGGTGCATGGAATAGAATAGCCATCAACCGTTGAAATCCTCCACTTCAAGACCGATTGTAGTAACCAATCCTTCATCAATAAAATTATGAGTGGCTCCACTATCAATCAACACCATTAACCTTTGACCCTTCAACATACCTCTCACCCGAAAAGGATGATATATAGGAGCACCTGATAAAGTGGCAAGAGTGCTGTCCATAGGGTCTATATCTTCTCCTGGTTCTTGCTTTTGTATTACTTCTTCAACTTCAGCTTTTTCTTCCTCTTCATGATTTGAAAATACTTCAATGCAATGCACATGTCCCTTGCCTAGGCAACGATGACCGGGTGACCGTGGATCCTTGTAATTGAAGCACAAGTCTTTCCTCCTCAATTTATTCCGTGTATCTCACTCCTTGCTTGTTTATAACAACTCCTTTCACATGTTTGGTACTTGTTGTAATGGCCTCTTTGGCTGGTCCAAAGGTGCTGTTTTGGGCTGCCCAAATGGCCCTCTTTGTTGTCCATTTGCTGCTACTGTCCTTGGCTGCCCACTACCCAATACTATCTTTGGTTGCCCACTAACCAATGCTGTCCTTGGAGCTGAATTTTCTAAATCAAAAGATTTTTTAATTGCTTCTTGGAGTGAAGGAGGATTGAAGGCCCTTACTAACCCCTTGAGGGGGTCAACCAAACCCTCAACAAACAAAACCACAAGCCTTTTTTCGGATACATTCGGTACCATCACGGATAGTCTTTGAAATTCAGTGACATATTTATCCATGGAACTGCATTGCTTCAGCTGCGCTAAGTCCCTAAAATGTCCTTCCGGACCAACCCTATCAAACGTTTCTATGAGCCTTTGATTGAATTCCTCCAAAGTAGTGATTGACCCTTGCCCTTGAGTGATCATGCCATGGTATCACCACTCATGTGCCACTCGTTCCAAGTGGAGTGTGACAAATTTGAGTTCCTCCTCTTCATACATCAGATTCAAAGACAAATATGTGTCCAAATTTTGTAGCCATGCCCTAGCAGAACACTTTGCTGATCGGTCATATGTAGGTAGGGTTATTTTCCCCAACCTTTGTTGAATATCCCTTTGGGGCTGATCATTATGAAGTTTTCTTCCACCTTGATGACCATTCTTTGTCTTCAAAGTGCAATAATCAATGAAAGATGAATCTTGGCATGTGGCTGGCCTCAAAGCTTGGTACTCCACATAGAATCGATCCATATCATCATCACCAATTTGCTGCCCCTCTTCCAATTGTTTCTTCTTCCCTTTGCAAAAACTTAGCACAAAAGGTTCTTGTGGGAGGAAAAATGGAAGTCCTTTCATTGCTGAAAGAGCTACCATCACCTTTGTTTTTTTTGAATTCTAGAGCACCTTGGATAACTTGAATCAACTCCAACATTGAAGCCCTCATGGCTCTTTGAAAGTTTTTCTCCATGTCCCTTTGGTTCCACAACATCTCTTGCAAGTGGTTCATTTCATTGGAAGGTGGAGGCCTTTGACCCAATGTTTTAAAAACCGGTCAAACCGGAACCGGAACCGGCCGGTTTGACCGGTTTGAACAAAAAAAAATTGAATCGGCCTGTGAACCAGACCGCTAGGCCGGTTTTAGCCCAAATCGGCTGGTTCCGTACGGAACCGGCCGGTTCATCCTCTTTTCCCTGTGCGCGGCGCCAGCAAGTAAAAAACGCGTTTTTCAATGTTTTTTTTAATTTTTTATTGCTTCTAAAGTGACTAAACCCTAATTTAGTGTGATAAATACACCCCCCCCCTCTATCACTTCACACCTCTCTCATTGTGCATTTGTGAGCAAAAGCATTTGTGAGCATAAGATTGAAGAATTTATTTTTTGTAGTGAGCTTGGAAGTTGGAGGCTTGGAGTTTGTTTGGCATTGCTTGTGGGCTCTTTGTGGTGATATTGGCAGCCATTTGTGAGCACCTCACCTCTATTTGTGAGCACCTCTCTTATTTGCAAGGATTTGGAGGATTGGGGCAGCCTTGAATAGTGTTCATTTGGAGTTGTTTGGTATCAAGTGTTGGGCTCTTTGTGGTGGCATTTACATCTACATTTTGGGTGTGGGCTCTTTGTGGTGCTATATACAAGCTTGGAGCATTTCCTCACCTCATTTGTGTGCACATTGAAAGGTATGTTACATTATAAACTTGCCCCTTATTTGTGAATTTTATTAAAAAAGAAATAGGAAATTTATTTATTTTTTATTTGCATTTTCAGATTTGTTTGCATTTGCAATGGCCCCCAAATCAAAAGACCCTACATGGGCCCATGCAGACGTAATTGATGACCAAGTTTTTTGTAAATATTGTAAGAAACACATCAAGGGGGGGGGGATTCATAGGTTGAAACAACACTTGGCTGGTCAAAGAGGCCAAGTTACCCCATGTGAGGCACCTGGTATTGATGACATTAGGTTGGAAATGAAAAACATGCTTGAAAAACATGGAGAAGAGAAGGCTAGGCAAAAAGAGATGGAAGCTGAAATAGGGAGGAGGGGAACATGCCTTGAGTGTTGAAGGATCTTTGCTCTGACCCTTCTGTGACTGTTAGAGACCCTTTTAAGTATATGCCTCCCCCCCATCCACTCATAGTCGAGAAAATCGGCCTCAAAAAAGAAAGAACATTCAAAGCTTTTTTCCATCTTCCACACCTGCCACTGCTAGTGCCTCCATGCCAACACAAAATCAGCCTACCTTGGATAACCATTGGAAGAAGCAATACAAAGAAGCAGCTTTTGAGTACATTGCTAGATGGTGGTATGATGCAGATATCCCTTTCAATGCTGTCCGCTCACCTTATTACTAGCCGATGTTTGATTCTATTGTTGCTGCTGGTAAGGGCTTCAAAGGCCCTAGTATGTATGACTTGAGAGGATCACTTTTGAAGAAAGAAGTTGCATCCATAGATGAATATTTGAAAGGTTGCAAAGCTTCATGGGCCAAAACAGGATGCACTATCATGTCAGATGGGTGGAGTGATGGCAAGAACCACACAATAATAAATTTTCTTGCCTCTTGTCCACAAGGGTACCATGTTTTTGAAATCAGTAGATGCATCTGATAGGGTAAAAGATGCAAATTTATTGTTTGAGCTTTTGGATGAGATTGTTTTAGAGGTGGGGGTAGAAAAATGTTGTACAAATCATAACAGATTAATGCATCTAATTATGTTCTTGCTGGGTAAGATGTTAGAGGCTAAACACAAAACCAATATTTTGGACTCCATGTGCTGCACATTGTATAGACCTCATGCTTGAGGATATAGGGAAAAAAGATTGGATCAAGAACACTGTAGAGCATGGCAAGAGCATCACCAAATACATCTATAATCACTCATGGGTATTGAACCTAATGAGGAAGAACACTGAGGGGCAGAGAACTTGTTTAGGCCAGCCATCACGAGATTTGCAACGAACTTTCTCACGTTGCAATCTCTTATTTCCCAACAATAGAACTTGAAAAGGATGTTTTTAAGTGATGAATGGAATGCATCAAAGTGGAGCCAGAAACAGGATGGGAAAGACACAAAGAAGAAACTTTTTGATAATTTATTTTGGAAAAAAACAGCAGAGATTGTGAAAGTTGCTGAGCCTCTTGTTAAGGTGTTGCGGTTGGTGGATGGGGAAAAATTAGCCATGGGCTATATTTATGAGGCTATGGATCAGGCAAAGGAGCAGATAAGGGCAGCATACAAAGACAGGGTAACTAAGTATGGGCCTATATGGGAGATCATAGATAATAGATGGAACAATCAACTCCGTCGACCTATACATGCAGCTGGGTATTTCTTGAACCCAAAATATCATTACAGAGCTCAGCTTGGAGAAGATCAAACAGGAGAAGTAAAAGATGGTTTGTATGAGTGCCTAGAGCGCATGGTCCCTGATGAGATGCAACAACTTGAGGTTCACCGACAGATCAACTTCTTCAGCAGAGCCACAGGTACCTTTGGAAAAAACCTTGCAAAGATTGCAAGGGATGTGGACCAACTAGGTAAGAAATTCTAAGTTTTTTGAAGTTCATTTGATTAAAAATTTTAATGAATAATCATGAATTTTTAGCATAAGACAATATTTTTCTAATTTGTTGAATTACGCTTTAACCTTTAAGTTATAAGTTTATGTTTTACTTTTAATTTTTAACTGTGTTTTTAACTTTCTGTTGTCATTGTTTACTAATTAAACATTTACATTTTTTATCGTAGCACATAGGTGGGATTCATTTGGTAGTCAGTGTCCTCAATTGCAAAAGTTTGCAATTAGGATCCTGAGCCAAACTTGCAGTGCTTCGGGGGTGTGAGCGCAACTGGTCTGTCTTTGAGCGGATTCACACGAAGAAGAGAAACCGTTTGGAACAACAACGGTTGAATGATCTTGTCTTCGTGCAGTACAACCTTCGGTTAAGGCGTAAACCAGTTGTTGAACCGAAGACCTGTATACTGATCCCATTGTCTTGGATGATATAGATCCAACTTCAGAATGGGTAGAGGAGAGTCAGCCAGCAGAGTTTGATCCCGATGACTTGGGGTGGATGGGTTTGGATCAAGAATCTGATGAGCCATTAGCAGCACCGCCCGCCATCGTCACGAGACACAAGCAGGCACTAGTTGCACTCGTGCTACTCCCCAACCCTGTGCAGCTCCAGTTGTTGCAGATGTACCTGAGGATTTGGATGAGTCCGAGTCAGAGCCAGAGGCCGGTGATCATATTGATGAGGATGACCTTGAGGATCCCATTTCCAGCAGCGGTGCAGAGTTTGATCATGATGATTGATCATTGATGTCATCTAGTCTTTATTCTAGAGTTTTGTAACTTGTAGTATTTGTAATGTATCAATGATCATATCATGTTGTTTTTTTGGAGTCTTGAACTATGGAGATTGATCATTGGAGACCATTTAGAGCCTCAATGTCTATGTATTTTGTTTCGGAATCTCATCTATGATATATGTATTGTGTATTGGACTTGGAGTTCGTTGCCATTTTGCTATAAACACCTTTCTTGCATATATATAAGAGAAAACTTTGCATATTCTGTGTGTACTTGTTGGAATTATCGTTTTTAACATTTCAAATATATTATTTTCATTAAAAATATAAAATTTTATGTATTTTTTAGTAAACCGGTTCATTAAGTTTGAACCGGTCCGGTTCCGGTTCTGGTCCGGTCCGGACCTCGGCCGGTTCCGATTTTTAAAACATTGCTTTGACCCTTATCTCCCATGTTCTTTGTTGGAGTTCTTCTTTGATAGACTTTAAACCCTCCCTCACCATTCATGCAAATCCGAATTTTCCCTCACATAGGCAGACAGGAACAATGCTCTAATACCATTATAATGTCCCATTTGGGCTGAGATCTGAATTTTTTGGAAATTGCACAAAACCCTAATGACAACAACTGACATTTATGACTACAAAGTACAAAATCCTGAATTTAAATGACAACAATAAGAAATTACCCAAAATCAGGGCAGCGATCCGATTTTGGTCTACAAACCCTTTGTATGTAATGTCCTTTTCTGGGGCTGAACTAAAAAGCAATGAAATAACACAAATCCAAACTGAAATATATTCTATTTTTTATATCAGCCAACTAGAAAATAGAACAACTGTCTGATTTTTAGAACATCAACAAGGAAAAAACAATAATTCATCAAAATATCACCATTCACAATATCTGAAGTATATATAGGCACTTTAAGAATATTTTAAAAAATTATCAACCAAGAAATCAGCCTCTAAACACAGCTGGAAATTAAATAAATGACAACAGAGTATGCCCTTATGAAATGGCTGAAATTGAATCACTCCAAGCCCTAAAAATGAAGTACAAAGTAGATTCCGGCTGCCAAAAATATGGAGAATGCAATGATGGCTGAGTTGAGCGGTGCCGTGCCTTAGAAACCACCAATCTCTTCCCCAAGGTGGGTCGCTCCACTAGGAGAGGGGCTGAATTTCACCTTAGAATCAAACCCTCATTGAAAATAGGCCTTGTCCACCTCTTTGAAGTACTTAGAACAATTAATTGAAGAGTTTTCATTTTCCAATTATCAAGGAAGGGTTTCGTCTTCCATGTGAAGCCACACCAAAGGATTTTTGCCCTCCAATGGAATGGAAATAGAGCAATCAACTCCAAAACCAAGTAATGTAAAATTATAATAAAGATGCATGCCCAAAATGAGCCCAAATGATTCCTTATATATCCTTTTGGTTGCACCAAATCCCATGAGGGAGTTTTCCCCCATGACCTACCTCATATTGAAGTTGCTTTTTCTTTTGCCTTTGCCTTTTACTCCTCCAACCCAACCGACCTAGCCAATGAGAAATCATAAAAGAAAATTGTAAATGCTCAAAGAATACTAAAAAACATGAACAATTACTTCCCTTGTTCACCTTCTTCCGGCCCACGAAAAGTGGAATGAGCTAGAAGTCTTCTCAATGGATTAATTCGAAAAAGGGGACATTACACAGTACAACATGCAGAAATTTGATTTCTTCAATTACTCTTCAAATATTCAATTACAAAAGTACCCAGAAGACTCAAAACACATAGAAATATTTTTAGAACATTTAGGAACAACAAAATATTTATTTTGACAAATAGTTGAATTTATTTCATCAATTTCGTGACATAAAATATGGTAAATTACAATTGACAGTTAGGATCAGTTGAAGCTGAAATAAATGCAACAATGAATCAGTGTTACCTGGGACGGCGGGACGACGTTTCCAGGACGGCAAAAAATTTCTAAATTTTGGGGACAGCGGGGGGACGGCTGATTAAAAAATATATAAATATTTAAAATAAAAAGATATAGTGACTAAATTATATAAATAAGCTGAAATAAAACCATTTGAGATTTAAGTAAGTTGAAACTTGAACTCATAAACATAAAATACATTCCTTAATATCATAATATGTAAGTTACATATGTCATAGTTGAATTTGAGACTCAAAATTAAATAAGCTGAAATAAATTATAAAACCATTCTAATGTCTAATTGATCAAGTGACAATAGCTAATATTCATATCGTTAATCTCATATTCAAATACACCAACAATTGTCTATTGTCAATATTACAAAAAGAAGAGGACAACTACAAGTATCAACCTGAAAATCAGAATCAACATTTGAAGCAACATCCGTGAACTCCTCCTCGCTGGAACTAGTCATCCTCGTTCTCAAAGGAAAGCCCAATCAATCCCCGTTGCATAGTATTGTCCTCTTCAACCTGCCTCGGCTCCTCGGGATCTACATCCCACCGTAATACTGGGGTCTCCTTGTACTGAGCTATCTTGCGATCCATAAGACGCAAAGCACTGTGTACAACTACAAACTTCTCTACTCTTGCAGAGGTAAGCCTATTCCTCTTAACAGAGTGGATCCAACCATATGGAGACCAATGTCCTCTTAGAGGTAGAGGAGTTAGAACCCTCAGAAAGGAGGCGAATGGCAAGTGGTTGCAGCATAGTCTTGGAAGCCCATACAATCGCCACCAACTCACTGGCTTTCTCCTATGCCAATGTTACCATTGTCCGCCTTTGCTGAAGTTTTGTACCCATCAAGTTTAGTGAAGTTGAGCCACTCCATTATGATCTGTGAAGCCTCCTGTGGAGTGTACATTTTTTTAAAGGCCTTCATAAAGCCCTTCTTCACCTTATCGTCATCCAAATGGGATAACTCTACCTGGCCTTTCCACATACCATTTGGGGATTTAGTACATACACATTCATATGAAGAGGGGTGTTAAACTTCTCCCATCTCTGTTGAATAATGGGTTGGATATGTTCATTGTAGAACTCCAAAGTGGGGTCCCTCACCCGAATAATTGTCTTCGTTTGCCCAAACATGTTGTCAATGCACTCATCGATCTTACCAAGATTGGGGCTGTTAGAATCCCCATATTTGATGGCACTAAAAAATGGAGCTATGATTGATATGATGTATTTCATATCAACCCAAAATGTTTCCCTGCAACACCACTTCCTTCACTCTTTTCCCTTGTTTTGCCTTAGACTCACGCCACCGAGTCCAATCTTGTGTCATAATCATAATTTGCAGGGGCTCCTGCAACTTGGACACCCTCCCCAACAAAATAAAATAGGATGCAAAGCGAGGTGTCAAGTGGTTTTAGAAAGTCCTTCTTCGAAAATTTTCGAAGGAGTGCCAATGATGTGTGGTGATTGCATATGAACTTCTACACGTCCCTGGGTTTATTTGCTAACTGAGTTGAACCCATCTGAATCTTCCCTATGTCTTTCAGTGCTCTGTTCATGGCATGCACATGACACAGGGTCCAATAAATATGATTGTCGGTTCCCTCCACCAGCTTACTTGTTGTTCTACACACATAAGCTGCATCTGTGATGACCAATACAACATTTGAAGGGCCAACCTTCTCAATGACATCTTTCAAAATCTGAAACTGAAATTCGACATCTTTTCGCTTTCCAGAACAATCAATTGCTTTCAAGTAATACGGTCCATATTTACATAGGACAATGATATTAATGAGTGGCCGACGTCTAATATTTGTCCACCCATCCATGATGATGTTGCATCCATGTGACAACCATGTGACCTTCATCCCCTCCATTAATAAATTAACTTTGGAATGGTTTCTATCAAGATTCTTGTCCTAAGTTTGGTGTCTTCAGGGGGGCACATAACTTGTACCTGCTTTTGCTACCTTGGCCATAACCTCCTTGTAATAAGGAGAGCGAGCGACATGAAATGGGATCCTATCAGCATAAAATTGTTTCCCAGTAGCATCATTTGCCTTTTCCCTTTCCTTTGAATCAAACACATTTACAACTAGATTGTGGGCAACCCCACGGTCTTTCTCTTCCCTTTGCCTTCCAATTTTGTCATTTCAAAACTAGAACTAGCCAAAGTATTCTTGTTAGCCCTAAGAGAGCTCATAGGGGTGTGTTAACATCAGTGCTAGTACCATGAACTTCTGGAATGTTGTTCATGGCATTTCCATTATAAAGTCTCATCGTCTCTGCATCTGATCAAGTGAAAGAGCCTTTACAAACACCAACCGACTTCTTGTAAGGTGCAACAAGTTTGCAGTGGTCCTGGTGATGCTGCCATGCCAAATCTCTAAACATATATTGCACTTCTATAGTTTACTACCCCCTCCAAACTTTGGGTTCGCAACTATGTGAGTAAATTGTTGCAATGGCTTTTTTTTATTGAATGGTCCCACGGTGAATGTGGCCAACATTTGAGAGGGACAATTGGTACCAATACCAGCTGAACTACCAGTTGGCTTTGCCACTACATTTTGTCCCACTTCTTTGCCCCCTTAATAATGTCATGACCAACACTTTCACCTATCTCAATCCTTTCCTTCTCTGATTCATAATTATATTCAGAAGAACTCATTGTGATGATTGTCGGGGATGCAATGAATTAAAAAACAGCCTTAACTATATGCAATGAATAAAAAAACAGCCATAATCATATGCAATGATTAAAACAACAGCCATAACTATATGCAAAACCTAGACTATTTCGGTACGGGTACAGGTGCGATACATTGATACGGCAAATTTTTAAAATCTTTGGGTACGGTACGCTTTTGGGTACATTTTATATATCTATATATATAAATAATAAAATATTAAATATGTATATAAAATTATAAATTTAAAGAAGCATTTGCATTCTTATTGAAATTTAATATGCAGACATTGCATACTTATTGAAATTCAATACTCATACAAATTACAATCATTCATAGAACATGAAAACAAATTTCCAATACTTTGAGAATTGAGACTTGAGTTTGTATTGATTCAATGTTCAAAACATAATAGTTAATAACATAATACATTCAAGTTCTCAACTTGCTTCACTTTTAGTTTCCTAGGCCTAAAAGCCTAGAACATATCATCTAGATGATCCTCAAAATCATCTTCATGGATGGCACTTGCAACTCCACTTCCACTAGCTCCACTTTCGAACCCCTTTGAAGGGCTCCTTGGAAGTTTGTCATCAACGTCAAGTAGTGAAACATTGGACAAACCAGTAACAAAAGCTTCAAAGTCCATGGTTTCAGGTTGGATGTCTCAAAGCTTGTTAAGACCACTAGTATTTTTAAGTTAAAATGTTTAATTTTTAAATTTTTAAATTTTTTTGAGTTACATGCTAAAAAACACGTATTTACCTATGGGTACGTTGCTGGTACGTACCCACAACATTTCCGTACGCATACCCGTACTTGGTACGTTTCAAGGCTGGTTTGAAAGGGTGGGACGTTTTCGGTGCAGTCCAGTGCAAAACTATTAAAAAACAATAATGAATCAAATTACCTATCAATAATCAAGAGTTTTATATTTTAAAATATACACACACACACATATATCTATTAAACCCTAATAACCAAACCCTATGCAATATGCATTCTGTAAAATCTTAAAAACTATAAAAAAGATTACAATGTGAATGTAGATATGAAAACTTAAAAACAACAATTAAATAATACAAAGACAAACTAAATTTTAAAAACGAGAGTGTATTATAAAAAATGTGAACAAATAAATTATAAATACTTCTTACTTGCTCTTGCTTTTGCTAATGCTCATTTTTTGTGCAATTGTCCTTCCTCTTCCTCATCCTCTTGCAGTTGTTCTCCTCTTCTTCTCTTTGCTCACTTTGCTCAAGTGTGAATATTGAATGCGATATGGAATGAGGCCATAGAGTCATTTTATAACTTGAGTGTCACTTTTAGGGTTAGGGTTGTGTTATTCTTTTTCATCTATGTTATTTTAAGTTTCCAAAAATTAAATTTTGGCAAAAAAGTGTTTTTGAAAAAGTAAATGCAAAAAAAACAGGCTATGTCGTTAGGGACATCCCTTGATCGTCCTAGGGACGTCCAGTTGTCCCTAGCATTCCAAAACAAGGGGGGTGTTCTTGAGACGTCCTCTGATATTCATAGATGTCCCAGGGACGGCCCCATAATTATTTTGCCTATTAGAATTATGGGGGAGCCGTTTCCCTCCCGTCTCAACGTCCCAGGGATGTCCAAGACAACTCACATTTGCTGGTTTGGGGGACACGTCCTTGCGTAACACTGACATTTTCTCAAACATTGGCTTCTTTTTTTAATTCCTTGAAGATGGATCCAGTGGTGGGATCCAAATGTCGGACTTAAAAATGTTACTTAGTTGAATCCAAAAGAACTCTACTAGATTTTGTAATGTTATAGATTTTGTTTCAAGAAGCAGTACATCTTGCAGTGGGTTGTTCTCCTCACTGAAGGGGTTGATTCATGTAATGTTTATGTATATAGAAAGAGCTTTTTGAGAGCTGCTTGAAAAGTGGTCACACTAAAGATTCTGAGCAATATCAAGGTAGATATGGTCATGCAAATTTGACCTATGAAATATGATTTTTGACAGTTTTTTGGCAGAGAATTAGGATAACAATAATCAACTTCAGAGACTTAGTGTGCTTCCTACCACATTTTCTGATTGGGACGAATATTGCACCATTAGACATATATTTTCAAGGGCTTTTTGTAAAGTGGTCACACTAAAGATTCCAAGCAATATCAAGGGGGATATGATCATGCAAAGTTGACCTTGTGAATTCAATTTTTGGCTAATGTTTTTGGCTTACAACTAGGGAAAAAGAGTTCAACTTCAAAGACTCTGTTCTTCCTACCATATTTTCTGATTAGGATGAATCTTATATCATCAGAAAGAGATTTTCAAGAGCTTTTTGTAAAGTGGTCACAATAAACATCCTGAGCAATATTGAAGTTGTGTCCTTCCAAAGAGGGCCTTTAAAATTGTACATTGGCTAGTTTTTCAAGGTGTGACTAGTTGGAGAAGCGCACATAGCAAATGAAAAGGTTGACAAGGTCAAAGTATCAGAAAAAGAGACTGAGGTTAAGGCATATAGACACCCACATCATCATTATAAGAGGAAACAATCACCATAAGAGCAATCGGTCATAGAGGCATGTTAGGGAGCTTCATAGCAACAATTGCTATGTTCATACATGGAATCAAAGGAGCAACAACTATGGAACATGGAATCATAGGAGTAATCACTATGGCTATGCATGGAATCAAGGAAGAACAACAATGGTCATGGGCAAAATTAAGGTAGCACAACAAAATTAAGTACCGGATTTAGAGAGCTATCACCCACCAAAGATCATATATGGGTGGTTGGATGTCTGAGCAAGGCGAGAATGTGTAATAATTAGAGGAACACTCCTTATTTGGTTTCTTCATAAATTTTAGGGACAAAACATATCAGGAAGGGTGGCCTATTACTAATATATGAGTTCAACCTCAAATTTGAGGAATTTGGATTTTTTCCTAAACCCTAATGTAGAACATTGTTGAAAATGATGCTAAACCACATGTAGAAAACCTGATTTTTATGACAGCAAATTGATTTTATGCAAAAATTAGGGCAGCGACCTGTTTTAGGTCCACCAAACCCTAAGCGACCTAGGTAAAATTCAAATTTAAGCCTTTCCCACACACAAATCTTCAAAAATACATCAACAACATGAAACCCTTGATGAAATCATGCAAAATAAATGCTTCAACAATAAATTACAGACTGCTGGAATTAATTATTGCTCAAAAACAATTGAAACTTCAAAATTCCATATTTTCATAAATACTTGGAGATAAAATGCAAATGATAGCTCAAATTGACCACAAAAATATCAGCTATCCAATAAAATTAGAATAAGATTTTTCCAACCACGAAAACCCACTAAAAAGTGATCCTGAAATCTCCAAATGGGTAGATCAAGCTGGAAATGAATGTGGCAGCCCCAAAAAAGTGTGCCCTAGCTGGAATGTGTGCCCTAACACTGATAGAAACCTTTTCGTTCTGAAATTCTGAATTTTGAAGCTCCAATGTGACTCCCGGATGAAGTCACCAATGCAACAAATGAGGGTTTTCGTCCCCAAGTGTTGTGACTATTGAGGGTTTTCGTCCTCAATAGGATCCAATGAGGGTTTTCGTCCTCAAAGGCTGAAAATGAGAGCTCAATGCTCCAATTTCCAAAAGAGAAGTATATAATTCACAAGATGATGATTACAATGAGCCCCAACATTTGCTTTTATAGCCTTTTCTTTCCTTTCTTTGTGGAGCACTCCATGTAGGCCTCTTTATTTATTTTTTAACATTTGCTTTTCCCTCTTAAAGAGGGACGACCTCTCCCTTTTAGCCAACTGAAAAATAATCAAAATAGGCTAAGGATCTTTTTTCTACTTTAGTATTTAAAAATACCTTTTATTTTAATAATAATATTATTAAGTTGTCCCAAAATGAAGAATTGGTCAAGCCCAACTTAAAATATTATTAATTATTTTTAATTTAGAAAAGGGGACATTACAGTCCTCCCTCCCCAAATTTGTTTTCCCTCAAGCAAATGCAAGCTCTCATACCCAAGTGCCAATGTGCCAAAGTGAAAGAACATGATGCAGTACTCCCATAATCTAGCTCCTGTGCCTGTCATGTGAGAGAATTTATGCAAAAGCAAACTTATGCAATGGCTGCCCCTATCTTCATTGAAGTCCCTTGGCAGCCCATGAAGTTTTATGGTTGAAGAAAAAACCAGTTGTCCCAATTCACTCGGCTATACAACTTCTTCCCTTGTACACACTGTACAAAACACTTTCCAGCCAACTACAAGATCAAACAAAGGGAAAAAAACTGAAAAAATGCTCAGCAACTTGACCAACAAAAACATTTCCCAATGGGGCATCTTCACCTTCCATCTCACCCTTGTCAACTATGGTGGAAGAACACCCTCTAATCACATGCATGAATGCAACTGAAAAAGAATGAGAGCTGCCAAAAATGATGTTAGCAATGTTATTGAGTACAAATGGGCTCATAGCTATCATAAGGATGCTTCTTCTAACACTTGAGAGTAACCAAACATCACCCCTTATTTCTCCTATGCTCAACTATAGCCTTTTTGCAAAAATAACCAAATTATGAGTCATCATACCTTGCCTTTGTTGTGTTGCTCTGATTTTCAAGTGGGTTGCCCTTTGAAACTCACCATTCACCAATCTCCAATGGTGCTCTACTCTCCAAGACGAACTAGGAAGCATTGTGCAAGGCTGTCCCAATGTGTACCACACAAGAAAGTCACCTTGCTGTAGAGAACTCTTTTGTTGTCCAAAAATGATGATTTGTGGCTGCCAATAAGGAATTTCGGGCTGCATACTCATTGCTGCCCTTTGCCTCTTCAATGTCTCCAATCTTTTCCGCTTCAACCCAAGTATGGAAGAGGCTTCATCTCCTTGCAAAGGGTGATCACATGTGACCATAAATTTGACATTCTTCATGATGTCATCTTCTGCTACAACTGCAATCTTATTTGCTACTTCATTTGTATGGGAAAAGAGCAAACTCAGTTGCTCTTCCTTCATCACACCTGTACCTGCACATGGAACAAACTTATTAGAGAAAACAAGAGTTCTCTTCTTCTTCATTTCATGCCTTGTAGATATGATGGCCAACTCCTTTTTGCTTGCAAACTTCTCACAAACTTCATACAAGTGATGGTTGTCCAAAAACTCAGTCATGTTGCCCCAAACACAACTGTAATCATGCATTTTTCCCTCAAAAATCAGAATGAAAGTAGATGGAAAACCTCCTATGATAGTTGTAAGCATGTTGCTATTGTTAGCACCCTTCACCCAAATGGTTGGAAATTCTTCTACAACTGTTAACAACGGAAAGGGGCTGGAAATTGCATGGACAGTAAGTGAAAAACAAGTACAGTTGTTGTCATATTGAATATCCCTCATGAAATCTTGCAAAAACAACATAGTGGGGGCTGGAAACACTTTGTTGATGACTGAAAATACCTCAAAAGTGTGGAAACTATCCCCTCTCATGGCTGTCCTCTTTTGTATGACAGCAAATAAGATTATAGACAAGTTGGAAATGTCTATGACAACAGTACAAAATCTTATGACAACATGTTCAAAAATCTGAAAATCAACATGTTTACAACTCACAACCATACCGTTTGATGCTTTGGGCAACAAGATAACATCCATCTTGCTCATCTTCATACACAACAATTACTAATTCAACATTTACTTGAGCATGCTTATCACTTGGGAACTCAAAACCCTTATGTCTTGATCTGCTGTTTTGAAAATAAAATTGTAGATTTTACCTCATCATGTGTTGCCCATATACCTTGCCTTCTTTCGTAAGTTCCCCCCTTCTTCTTGGCTGTAGCAACTCTGATTATCTTGATATCCTTGCCTTGGAGTGTAGAACTTGGCTTCAAGGAACACTCTAGGAGTAAATCCTTCACAACTATAACAAGTTCAAAACAATCCTTCATAAAATTTCTTTCTAACCATATGCATGGAGTAGCAATATTGAATTCAACAAGGACTTCCTCTTTCTTATAATTCAAAGGATCAACCGGAACCCAAACTTTTATGTTCACATAATCTTGAACTTGCAAGAAAAGATCTATGTGCCCTATGTTACTCAATGAGTTCTTCACATTATTACCAATTATATTATGAGGCATCAAACATGACATATGATCATTCTTTTCAACAAGCTGCCCATAATGGCACAAGTATGGCAGCGACATAGGAGGAGATAAAATGTGATCATTTCTATCATACCTTGGGTTGCCAACAAGGAGCTCACCCTTATTTTGTTGGTACTTGTCTGGAACATTTTCATAACTCTCTCCAAGGTTATAAACTCCCTCAATCTGCCCCTCATTGACTGTTGTTTGGGAAATTCCAGCAAATTGAAAGTAATTATGAAGAACCGAAAGTGCCCTTCCTTCATGGTCATACCCTTCCATAATGTCATCCTCATATACTTCATGCAAATCTGATTTTTCTTCTCCATTTTTTTGGAACATGCCATCATTAGAAATCAATGAATCATCATTAAATATCAAAGGATTTTTACCTTCTAACTCATGCTTCATGGCTTCCTTCTCTTCCCTAGGCTAGTGCTTCGAGATTTCATTAAACCCTTGGCCCTCCATACTACTGTTCTAAAAATCAGTCAAGGACTCATCCTTAGGGAAAATGATAGGTACTTTTTCCTCTTTCTTTGGAGATACTGCTGCATCAAAAACCCTTTTTGGTTCTTCATTTAGCAACTCCTCCCCATGTCCTTCAACATGGTCTTCTTGGGACTCCACCTCAAAGCCCTCTTGTAGATCTGATTTTTCTTTTTCTTCTTGTGTAGCTCGTGACCTAGGCTTGAGCCTTGATCTTCCCTTGCTTACTCCCATGAACTCAGAAAATGACATGGCATCACAAATCTTCTCCGGAAGAGCCCTATACTCATCGTATGCTAATTAAGCCATAACAACATTACTTAGGAGTACTCGCCAAAGAATCTGCACTTATTACAGAATATTTGCCATAAAAACATGCAGGAGTAATAATCGCCAACTATATCGGCAAAAAATTATACTATGAGTTCACAATGTACCCTAAGAATCCTCTTACATTAGGAGATCATAATCTTTGACACTCTAAAGTTATGCATTTTAGTTGAGAAAGTGCAGTAGGAATCTTTTGAGGCATACGACTGGAGGAACACTCCAGTTAGGAATGCCACTTAAAGTTGACATCGCTCTAAACATGGCCTTGGCAACACCAAAGGTTGGGTATTCAATTTTAAACAAACGGTACATATAGGAATAAGATCTTTATGAATTTTAGTTTAGACATAAAGTTTGGGAATAGAGGACCTCTCCCTCCGTATTTATTAATTTGTGCTTAATGGACCAGGGTCAAGAGATCAACCATTGCATGATATGTTTATTTCTTTTAGTAGGTTCTCCATGGGTATGGAAACCTTGAAACTTTTGACCTCGATGAATCCTGTAAGGTGAGCCACACATTTTATTTTCATAGGCTCGTTTTTATTCATAATGCCAAAGGCAGCCCCATTTATCACACTTGGGGAAAGAATGAGTAGGGGCAAGGGAAGAGGGAGAAGGCTCCACCATAGCCTTCACTCTAAAACCCTTCATGCGATCTCTTATTTAGTGGTCTCCCTTGTTGAGCATTCCATAGCTTAGGATCACTGAAGTAAGTTTGGTTTGGGACATAAAATCATGAGTTACATTTTAGTCTTAGTTTGTTCAGGATCATGTTTTTGAGAGGCCTGTCAAGGCCTTTTGGTCCCAAGCTTTACATGGGGCTATCATTAAAAGAGATGTTGTTTCATTCCCCAACGAATGTTAACTCTTTGCTTGTAGGTTGTGATATCATATTTTACCAAAGAGAGAAAACTAGACGGGATTTATGACATCATTTGTTTATTATCTTTCTTATTTATTTCATCAGTCAAAATATAAAGTGGGTTTTACTTCTTTGGTGGCTTGTGCTTTAAGGGTATATGTCCTAAACTCACATTGTTACGTATATCCCTTGTTGTTTTCTATAAGCTGCACTTGGCTTGTTGCCATCGCTGCCTGCCAAGCTCAGTTATAATTATGTGGTTCCTAGGATCACGTATCATTTCCTTGCTCTTAGCTGTTGAACGATTGTTATTATTGTATAAATAATGCTTTTGGGTCTAGAGTACGTTTCCAATTCTTTTGCATGTCCTTTTTGGTACTCTTTACGAAGCACGAGTCCCATAATTATACTATTTCTTCCAAGCTGCAATAAATAATGTAAGGGATCCTTGTAATTACATATCATTACCTGATTGCTAGCTACCTTGCACTTGTTTCAATTTTGACAATTTATTCCTTACTATTTATAGCATCCAATTCACAGCACTTATCAGCCAGTTGTTGTATTCGCATGATGATGTTATTTTGTATTTATTTGTATTCAAATCTAATAGAAAACACTTCTCCAACATTTTATAGATTCATTTGATACATTTTGTAGCTATATCTTGCATAAAATTTATATTTTTTTAAAGAAATTTGTGTATTTTTTAAGTTGCTGAATATTCTTGAATATTCACCGAGTCTTGCCAAGTTTTTGCCAAGTCAATTTCTTTTGGGTTTGCCGAATACGAGTATGTGAACTATGCCTCATACTATGTAGCAATATTGTCCACTTTGGATGGATGAGTATTATTGACTTCGTTTGAAGAGCTCCTTCCACCATTTGGATCTTGAAGGGTATGGATCAGTTGAGACATTTTATTGGCCAATCTTTCTTGCCCTAGAGCCAAGCCTTTCAAATCCAACATCACCAAAAATTCTATCCGCCATTTTATCTTCTTGCATGAAAACCCTCAGGCTGGGAAGACCGAAGCTCTGAGCCCACTGTAATGTCCCTTTCAGGTTCAAATTTGAGGAATTTGAATTTTCCACAAAACCGTAATGGAACATTGCTGAAAATGTTGCCATCCACATGTAAAAAGATTGATTTTTATGACAACAAACTGATTTTATGCAAAAATTAGGGCATTGACATGTTTTAGGTCCACTAAATCCTAAGCAACCTAGGTAGAATTCGGATTTTAGCCTTTCCCACACACAAAATTTCAAAAATACATCAACAACATGAAACGCTTGATGAATTCATCCAACATAAATGCTTCTACAATAAATTACAGATTGACGGAATTAATTATTGCTCAAATACAACCGAAACTTCAAAATTCTATATCTTCATAAATACTTGGAGATAAAATGCAAATGATAGCACAAATTGACTAAAAAAGTATTAGCTATCCAATAAAATTAGAATTAGATTTTTTCTACCACGAAAACCCAATGAAAAGTGATCTTGAAATATCCAAATGGGTAGATCAAGCTGGAAATAAATATGACAACCCCAAAAAAGCATGCTCTAGCTAGAATGTGTGGCCTAGCATTGATAGAAACCCTTGCCGTTGAGAAATTCTGAATTTTGAAGCTCTAATGTGAGTCCCAGATGAAGTCATCAATGCAACAAATGAGGGTTTCCGTCCCCAAGTGTTGTGACTATTGAGGGTTTTGATCCCCAATAGGATCCAATGAGGGTTTTCGTTCTCAAAAGGTGAAAATGAGAGCTCAGTGCTCCAATTTCCAAAAGGGATGTATATAATTTACAAGATGATGATTACAATGAGCCCCAACATTTGCTTTTATAGTCTTTTCTTTCCTTTCTTTGTGGAGTGCTCCATGTAGGCCTCTTTATTTATTTTTTAACATTTGTTTTTCCCTCTTAGAAAGGGATGACATCCCCCTTTTAGCCGACTGGAAATAATGAAAATAGGCTAAGGGTCTTTTTTGTACTTTAGTATTTAAAATACCTTTTAGTTTAATAATATTATTATTAAGTTGTCCCAAAACGAAGAATTGGTTGGGCCCAACTTAAAATATTATTAATTATTTTTAATTTAGAAAGGGGACATTACATAATGTCTTTATAAATACAATACAATTAGGCTATGGGTAAATGTTTTGGTCTATGTGTTGTTGCTTTTATCATCTACACAACCTTTCTCTTCATATGAAATTTTACACACAAGCTTTATAAAGTGATTGGAGTTTTTAGAGTGAATTTTAATTAAATTTAAATTTTATAAATACAAACTTTTTTTCAAATAGAAACGAGTGGCTTCCAAAAACAATCTTACACTACAAGAGTACATTAGGGCCTTCCCAAATTTATTTCATTTCATGTTTATTTGAGCAGCCCACCACATTGGTGTAACTAGATTGAGGCCATCCATCACTAGACCTTGAAAATTTGTCAGAAAAGGTGACCGAGTCGTTATTCAATACGAAACCCTTCAATGTGCAAAACTATGCAATAAATTCAATATAAGCACCTTGAGATTGATACGTACTGGTGTTTTTCAGAAAGTGACATTTAAGATATCTGAAGAAGTATTTAAATCTTGAAATAAAAATAAAATTGAAAAAAATCCGTTCTTTTGGAGGGGGGAGGATTGGACGTCTGCTAAAAAGGGGATATTTTACGGACCTCTCAGAAACGTCCACTTATTTAAGGGACATCCCGGAAATGTCACCTCATTTAGGGGATGTCCCACTTTTTTTTTCATAGGAGGGTGCGTTGGTGGGACATTTTGTCCTTGCCCCAAGTCCCCAAAACGTCTCAGATGTCCGGGAAATGGAGGGATGTGTCCTTGCGTAACACTATGTATTTGTGCGAATTACGAAAAACTAGTATGATCCCTTAACAAAAAATTTACAAAAAGTGACCGAACATACAAAGACCACAAATTTAAATGTAAAGATTAGGGAGTACAACAATGAGACATATTTGACACACTAAATGAAAAGTCACCGGCAACGGCACTAATTTGTTAGCGATCAAATCTGTACTTCTTGATACTAAGTGAAGAAATGGGTATAAGTTGCTGCAAAGAGTGGTCCTTCACAAAATTAAGCTTAGATCCGAGGAAACAAATAAGGAGGTGGTTAGCTCTTTACTCATCGGGTTGCGTGAAACCTAGGGGAGAGACCCTTAACAACTTTCAAAAAGGAAAATAATAGAATATTAAAAAGAGGAATACAACAGACCTAACAAACCACATATATTTTCCAACATTTACTATTACTAGCAAGATAATCACAAGTTGTTTACAATTAGGTTAACAGTGTAGACATACAATTGCTTACAGTGAAAGATATCCAGAATTTGTGAGCTCATTGTTCTGAAGGCACGCACAATTGGCATAGTAGAGCTCATAGACCTGGATCCACAGTTGTAATAGCAAAGATCTCTGAAGAATTTAAAATTTAAAGGAGATCTCATTGTGACACAAAGGTTGTAGAAGAAATTTGAAAAATAGCTGGCCTAATTAACTATGATCAGTACCTCGGATCCGCTAGGCAAATAATTCTCAGAATTCAAACCTATTAAACTAGTGACAACCAAAGAGACAAAAGTTGCACAATCATTGCAAACTCTATTATAATTCAAACTCACAACAAAGAAAATCTTACAAACCTTTTCATGATTTCTCAGAATAATGTGTCACAAACCATTAGAACAAAGCATTGACACAATTTGCAAGAAATACAGAGGACTGACATTACACAAGGATTTTATAACTTCACTATTACAAAATGACTACACATCACAATTAATAGCTTCGTTACCAAGTAAAAATCTCAACACCTATGATATCCAGCAAAGCTGCAATACTTGCTCAACATTATGTGATACACTACACAAATTAAATAAGCTATCACTAAAAAGACCTTAAAATGCAAAAAATAAATGCCTTCAAGCCAAAGAATAGTTCAGAGAAAAAAGACCCGGATGAAGAATTACTTCATTAATTTATTTATTTTTTCCAGCTGAAGGATGCAAAGATCCTAAGAATATTCCAAAAAAATTACGTCAAAGGCAATGAGGAGAACAAATGCCAACACCAGAATGAATTACATGATCCAAAAAACCCAACTCGATGTTTCCGGGATTGATTACTCAAATAGCTTCACAAACCATTATGTGATAAACTACACAAATTAAATAGCTATCACTAACAAGACCTTGAAATTGCAAAAAACAAATGCCTTCGAGCCAAAGAATAGTTCAGAGCCAAAAAGACCTGGACGAAGAAACTTCATTACTTTATTTATTTTTTCCAGCTGAAGGATTGCAAAGATCCTAAGAATATTCCACAAAATTACACCAAAGGCAATGTAGGAGAACAAATGTCAGCACTAGAATGAGTCAAACGATCCTCCAATCCCAACTCTTTGTTTTGCAGGTATGGATTACTCACATAGCTTCATGAAGCATCAAATGACAAGTGGCAGCGGATCAAGAGAGCAATCAGCAATTTGCACATTCAATTTGGAGTGAAACGCATAGAATTTATTTTGCAAGTGCAAATTCATGTCCCCAAGAAAACAAAATTGCATCAATATACAGAAGAGCATGTGCAGCAACATGAAATCATGAAGAAGAGATGAGAGGATCGAAATGCCACTTGTCAGAAAGATCTTGTCACAAAATCACACCAAAGACCAATAGGAGAATGCTTTATTTTCAGCAAGAATGGCATGATTACTCAACTCTGTCGTTGCCGGCATTGATTACTAGCAGCAAATGGAGGGATTGATCACATGAGAAGTGCCCCCATGAAAAGACAGTGGCACATAGAACAAGTGATTCTGGACCTCAGCATGTCATTATTGCATCATCCTAAAATTCACAATCTGCTGGCAGGAAACGCATACATTTATTTTCCACAATATATAATCAATATGTAGCTCTTTGAACAAACTTGCATCAATACCACAGAAGAGCGTTTAAGCAAGCATGAAGCTCGCATGTAAAAGTTATGAGCAGAATAAGAATTGACATCAACTTTGCATGCTGTTAAAATTTGCTCCAAATTTTGGCAAATATTTGTTTTCCAACGATAGTCTTCTTGAAAATTTCTCATTGCACCACTTGGCATCATTTGATTGGGTGGGACCACCTATTCATGAATGTCTAGCTCAACCAAACCAATGAAATCACTCGTGCACTATTGCTGGCTAAGAGTCTGGCAAGGTAACAAATTTATTTGAAAGGGTGATTTTGTGCTATCATAACTTTTGATTGACAAAACGGATAACTGTGAAACCAATTGCATTACAATCTTCTAATATGAGGCTATCATAATACCAACCGCTATTCTTGTTGGAATAGATTTGGCCACACAAATTCAGTCTCGAATAATGCTCTCGAACTAGATGGTGAAAACACGTTTTTTGAGTTTCCAGGAGAAGCAGCTGCTGTCGCATGTAGAAGTTATGAGCAAAATCAGCTAATTAGACATCAACGTACGTACCCACTATTTAAATTTGCTTCCGTAGAGCACTGTTTGGCAAAAAACTATTTTCCAACTATAGTCTTCTTGCAAATTTTCTCATTGCACCACTTGGCATCACTTGATTGGATGGGAGTTCACCTGTTCATGAGATTGCCATGCACCTGCATACAAAATTTGAGAACTTGCAGAGCACTGCAGCTATTAGTTGGCTAAGAGTTTGTGCAATAATTAATAAAACATGACCTGAGATGGAATGACTTTGTGTTAAGACTAGTTGATGACAATTAGGTCAGCCGCGATCTTCCAAACCAATTACATTGCACGTCTTCTGTGGAGCATAATATAAAATTACACATTTTTCTTGAACACAGGCATTGGAAGCCTGAACTGTTTTGGTAGTTCACTTCATGAGGTTGTCGTGCACCTGCATGACAATGTTCTCGAGACTAAAAGATGAACACTATACGCTTTAGGTTTTAATTCTTTGTGAATAACTGAAAACTGTTGCTTCGTGACTCGAATTGTTTTGGGAGCTCATCTAATTGGCCCACCGCACACTTTCCTACCAAATCGCAGCTTCTGCACAGAGCACCATACCAAATTTTGTATTTTCTGTGAAAATCCATCATCCCGCGGCCTAAACAATTTTAGAAATTCACTTCATTAGGTTGCCGCACACCTGCCTACAAAATTTGAGAACCCACAAAGCACTATAGCTCTAGGTATGTTTTTGTGCATAACTCAGAAAATTGTTGCTTCACAGCTTGAACTATTTTGGCAATTCACCTAACTTGGTTGCCCCCGCACCTTCCCACCAAATCGTGCAGCTTCCACCAAGACCTTTGTATCAAATTTCACATTGTTCTTGAAAATTGTGCATCCGTGGCCTGAACTATTTTGACAGATCAGTTCGTGAGGTATCTATGCACTTGCTTGCAGAATTTGGGGACCCATGGAGCATTGTGGCTCATTTTAGACCGCTGCCATGAATTTCAACTACATGATCTATTTGAAGCGCTGCGGCATACCCCAGATAGGTGCACCAGTATATAATGTCCCGAGAAGATTCCACAAGCTTTCACCAAATGATTAACAGGTATTGCATGAAGACTAAACTCCAAAAATAGAAGCCACAACCCATTTCCAAACAAAGAATACCAATCGCAACTCAAAATCTTAACACAGGGGTGCCCAAAATCTTATAGGACATTTATGGCTCCAACACCCTACAAACAAGAATAAAGACGAATTAAAAAACATTTAAAAAATACTTTCTGGCAATTTTGTTCATTAATGATGATAAAACTAGTATAAACCAAAATTAAAATCAATCAGAATGGAATTGAATGCATGCAAATTTGCAAATCATGTTTGGAAACTGCCACATAGAGATATGGGGGCCCTCGCGCCAGTTTTCTTTAGACAGGGGAGCCGAGGAGGGGGAGGGGACTCTCTATAGCTATAGTCAGCTAGATATAGATCTAGTTCTAGTTGGCACTCCCCTGCCCTTTCTATATATCTGTGACAGTCCACCTCCTGCAGCTCCTGTCGCCAATCCTAGTGCTCCTTCTAAAGGGTATGATATATTGGAACAACTCAGTAATACCCCTATTAAGATATCTATCTTAGAGCTACTTCAACAAGCAATTGTTTAAAAAGAATTACATGCTTGAAAAGAAGCAAAAAAAAGAGAACTAACCTCCAAATGAAATTCTTGAAATCTACTCTCAAATTCTCTATGAAATCCCTTTACTTCACTCAAAGGATGCTCAATAGTTGTGTGATTACAAGTTGTGGGGGTTGGTGTTTATAAAGGAGATAAAATGTTTTTCAGTGTTTATTCCACATTTGTACGTTGTTTTGCATGTGCCACGTCTGACGAGTTTGATTGTAAAACATGCCAAGTTTTGGTGAGTACTCGTTGCCATTAATCGTACAGGCTCACCCATTACTTGTTTATGAGTTTTCATGGCGATTTCTTACCCTATAGAAAATCGTGAAAGTATTCGCCAAGTGTGCAAATAATGCTTGTTACCATCGCATATAATGATTTTGGTAATTTGTTCTTTGAGACCATATCAAGTTTGTAGGTTGTCCCAAAATCTATTGATACAAGTTGAGAGGGCTTTCCTTGGATTATCTTGTGTGTTTCAGAGAACTCAACAACTTTTGGTTTCTTGTCTTTCGTCTTCTCGTTTCTTTTCTTATTTTACTCGCTGTTTTCTCTAGTCAACTCAAAGTCCAGACTAGCTTCTAAAATATCAAACCTGTCATCCACAAAAGAAATACTATATCGTACACGATTCACCTTATCAGTTATAGTGTGCAACATGTTGAGTGAAACATCAACAATGCTGTGGACTGCTGTGACAACAGTTCCAATGGATTGGACACCATTTTGTTATAGGTCCTATACTTGTTATGATTGATTGTAAATCTGGGCAAAAATGATCAAAATTCTCTTGATAGTGAGCATTATACCGAGCTATATAATTTATGTGGTTGAATTCATTGGAATATTCGTTTTCATCCTTCCTGGTTGGTTGGAAGGCATATGAGTAGTTAATCTTTCCTCCTTTTTGTTTGTAACATCCCTTTAAAGAAGGCCATCTTCCTCCTCTATAGAGTGTGATGTCTTCCTCTTTGTAGTATTCGAGGGTTTTTTCTCTGGGAAGTGAAAACAATGACAGGGCTACCAACCGGAGGAAACTCTTCAGTGGTTGGAGAGGTTTTCATTTTGGGGGACTTCAATGCGCGGACCAGAAACCTCAAAGTTCCTTTGCATGACAAGACTGGTGATGTGCTTTGTGC
Source organism: Taxus chinensis (assembly GCA_019776745.2). Lineage (NCBI taxonomy): Eukaryota > Viridiplantae > Streptophyta > Pinopsida > Cupressales > Taxaceae > Taxus > Taxus chinensis. The sequence continues at coordinate 222,649,611 of CM034151.1, forward strand.
TTTTGAGGTGCATCCCGACTCTATTGGTTTTTAGAGAGAGTCAGAGGACTCTGCGGGACCTTTCCTATGGCCGGCATCTCTTACAGATGGGAGAGTCTCATGAGCTGCTGATTTTGAATGGTATTTTGTGTTTTCATGACTCGAGGTTCTTCACTTGTACACCTCATTGTGGAGGGGCTGGCATGGTGGACTACATCTTAACTACCGCTAACCTGGTTCCTTACATCCACCACTTGTCCGTCTCCCCCATCCCTCTTGCTGTTCATGCTACCCTTTCCTTCTCTCTACAGGTTGATCCCCCCAAGTCCCGCCTCCCTTCCGCTGTCCTCCACACACTATTATGAAGTTTGATGAGGGTGACCCTGAAACCTTTTCCTCCCACCTTCGTCAACTTCTCCCCCTTGAGCCTTAGTTCACCTCAATGTCCATAAACATGAAGTACAACCTCCTCTCTTCCATTATTCATGAGGCTGCCTCGAATTCCTACCCCTATATCATCCTCACCCTTGTTAACAAAAAAACTTGCCCCATGAACCAATGGTATGATGAGGACTGTAAAGCCCTTCATCGACAACTTCAATTTGCTTCTGTTCATGCTCTCCCATCCTTTCCCTCTCTCAAGTCCGCTTATCGCCACCTCCTTTGCCACGAGAAATGCATTTTCATCTCTCGATGGAGACAGGAGCTCCGTGAGTCCCTTTTACACTCTCTTAACCGTTTCTTGCGTACCATTCTCCCTTGGCATTCCCCTCTTTCATAGGACTTGAATACCAACTCCATGTATGCTCATACCTCCACTCTTTACGACGTCCCTGGCGAGCCCCAGATCTAGGTTGTGTCCCCACCTTCTGTTTGTCACATTTTCACCCACATGAATGTTAAAAATGCCATTTCAGCCAAGAATAGTAGCAAAGCAGCAGATAAGGAGGGCTTCCAGGTAGAACTCAAGCAGGGACTTGGCATCCTGAATAGCTATTTAGTGGATCTCTTCAACCAAGTGCTTTGTACAGGTTTTCTGGGGTCTTGGTCCCACCACATTATTCACCCCATCCACAAATTGGGTCCTACCTTTGATCCCAACAACTACAAAATGATCTTGGTGGGTCACACATTTGCCAAACTATATAATACAATGCTTCACATGTAGCTTTTAGAGTTTCTAGACCAGAGTCACTGTAGAGCTAGGGGACAGGCGGGGTTTCGACCAACCTACCAAACCATTGACCACATCCTCACTCTTCGGGCCATCATTGAGGAAGCACACCACCGTTCTTCCAAGGTTTTTTGTTGCTTTGTTGACTTTCGGAAAGCTTTTGACTCTTTTTCACGAGAAGCTCTCTTCCAAAGGCTCAGAGATTGGCATTTCTGACTCTTTTAGCTGCCATCATGTGCCTATATGAGGAGGTTTTGGGCCGTCTTCAAACTGCTACTGAGTTCTCTGACTTCATCAGGAGTTCCATTCAGGTCAAGCAGGGTTGCCCTTTGTCTCCTACCTTGTTCAGTATTTATATTGACGAGTTGGAGGAGTTTCTTAGGGATCTCATCCGGGACAATAGTCTTCTCCACCAGGTTCTGATTTATATTCTCCTTTTGTGGACGATGTGGTCCTTCTTGCCTCCTCTGCAGAGGGTTTACAGAGACTGTTGAATGCTTTAGCCCTCTTTTGTGACCACAAGCAGCTGACAGTTAGTCTGGGTAAGACCAAAGTTATGATCTTCAATGGCTTGAAGACATCTGATTTTCATTTCTTGTACATGGGGATGAGCTTGAGATCACCAGCGCTTACACTTAATTCAGAGTTCTCTTTTCTAGACCTCGCTTCAGTTTACGACCGACACTTCAACCTTTGGTTAATAAGGGCTATGGCTCCTTGGTGATCTTGGAGAGACAGTGCTTCCGCCATCACTTCCAGGACATCCTATCTAAGATGCCCCTCTCAGACTCTCTTGTCAGACCCACAGTTCTTTATGTCTTTGAGGTTTGGGGGCCCTCCTTACTTGAGTTTGATTGGGCTGTAGTGGAGAGAGTTCAGATCCTTCTTCTCAAACCTATCATTAGATGCAAGGAGACAGTTCCCCACAATATCATCCTGACTGAGTTTGGGGCTCGTCCCTTTAGGTTGGAAGCAATTTCTGGGCTTGTTTCCCTCTTGTATCGCATTCAGAGACTTGCTGATTCTTATGCAGGAAGGGATAGGTATCCCTACCTTGCTTACTGCTCCTCTGAGGCCATTGTTTCAACTGATCGTTCTGGTCGATCATGTTGTTGGTGTGTCGGAGTCTCGTGACTACTTGAGTCTATTGGGATTCAGACAAATCTCCTCCCACCATACAGTTACTCCTTGGACGCTCCCAGCCACCTCCTTCCAAGCAAGTAGGATTTGAACAAAATCATCAGAGATGATATCTACAGGCAGTTCATTCAACGCACTTGGACTAACCCACATGGTGGGTTACGTCCGAAGATGGAGGTCAATAATGGTCTTATTTCTTAGCCCCAATATATTTCTCGACATTGGATGCACACCCTTCACATTTCCTTGGGTCAGTTCAGGGTTGGCTCTCATAGGCTCCGGGTTGAGTTTGATCATTAGATTGACCGTTCTGAGCGGATTTGCTAGCTCTGTTCCCTCTAAGAGATCGAAACGGAAGAGCACTTCATCTTCCGGTGCCCCATCTACTACGAGATCAGAGGAAGATTTCACTGCTTGTTCAGAGAGCATCCGACATTCACAAACTTTTTAAGATACTATGATCAGAAGTGCCTTGCTCTCTATCTGCAGGAGGCTCTTAGGCTTCGAGAAGAGACCATTCAGCCTCCTTCTAGGCAGCCGACTACTCGGTAGATCACTACCTTTTTTACAGTGCTCTCCCTTGGGAGGGGCACTAAATGGCAGGGTGATACTAATCGTGAATCCCAGACGAGATCAATCCGGACCCAAGGCACTATTTCATAGACCAGGGATGTTTAGACACATATGAGGTTGAGGCCCTCTTCGCATAGATGGCCTTTGAGATCCACCAGACGAGCACAGATAGTTCATCCCTCCTCTAGCCATCGACACTCCAGGTCTTCCACAACCTCAGATACCGGGCTTCAACACAGTACTAGCTTCTTTCAGTCGGCCTTGGATGTTAGATGAGGGGGTCTCCTCTTTTGCCTCCACTTCCTTCCTTTTCTTCCTCCGCATGTTTGTGTTCTGTTGACTTCTGCAGGATTTTTCCGGGCCTCTCTTTTTGCCTGTTCTTCTTTTCCTTCTCTTTTTTGGTTGTTCTCGGGGACCTTTTGGTCCTCTAGCTGGACTCTTGTTTTTGTTTTCTTTGTATGGGTGCAGACCCATTGACTTACTTTTGTGGTCATTCGTTGGACATTTAATATATTTATTTTATCTTATCTTATCTTATCTACTTCTACACAAATATTGTCTTTTGAGAGATCCATTGAAATTGTAAGAATTAGAAGACAAATTGCTCCTTGTAGTCCCTAAACCTTTATTGGAGAAAGACATCAGGAGAACGTGGACGTTATTTTATTCTTTTCTTCGAATTTGTTTTTCTTTTCTCTTATCTTTTGGGATGCCATTCTTCAACTAGTCTAGTTTCTTTTCGGCTAGAATTTTTATGGAATCAATCAAACGTTTCTGCAACTAAACTGTAACTCTGAGCCTCTGGGCATGGAAGTCCTTCAAAAATCTTAGGTTGGCTGGTATTTATCATAGAGTAAAGAATTTGGGTATTTACAGATGCATATTTAAAATAGCCAAACATGTTCAGACCATAAATTGTGGAGATTAGTCTCCAACAATCAAAGGATCCTAGCTTGACTTCATCACATCTTTTATCTCTTGCTCTTAAAGATAGATTTGAGCAGAATTCATAACATATCAGGCCATCATTGAGCCTAGGGATGGATTGCAGTTGACTGACATATTTGAATTTATTTTTTATCCTATCGCATATAACAATGTAAGAAATTAGTTTTATATTTTCTGGTATCACATATTAAGCTGAAATAGACAAACTGGACTTCAGTATGACTTCTCATATATTCTATTTCTCTTAGGCAATAGGGGGACCAGATTTGTGTGATATGATTTGTTGATTTATATTGTAAAGCAGGTTTTATAACCTTTATTCGGGGCCCAAAAAAAGATTGAAAAGTAAATCTATAAAAGATCTTATTAAACACATTTTTATTCTTTAGTTGAGATTTTGTATACACTTTCTTTGGTTTAATATCAGAAGGAGAAATTCTGAATGGTAACTGCAAGTGAGTTTTCTGTGATTTTAATATTAGACACGTGTTGACTGGATTCTCCCACTTCAAATATTTTTTGACCAGGTTTTGCATGTTCTGTACTGATGTAGCACTTAGCTTCAGCTTCGTTCATGATTTCATATCTATTGTTGACACCATCACTTCTCTAGAACTCTGCCGTTTTCAACGTGTACTACCTATGAAAGCGGGCTTGACTTAGGATTCCCTCAAGAGAGCAAATATTTCAAAGAAGTAATATAAGGAATTGCTCAAACACAAGATGTAGGTAAAACACGACAATACAATATTACAAAGATTTATTAGGAGAGGATTCTTAAGGTTCTGATACCATAAAACCACTTTTCTCCAAGTTTGTAGAAAAACCCGTTATGGAGGCGAAGGCCGAATGGCTACTTCCTCAATATTATACTTCAAACCAAATTACATAGAAAAATATTGCAACTGAAAGAAAGCTTTCTGATATCCAAGAACACACAAAGTGCAAGGATAGAACATACAACTTTCTTATTCAAACATTAAACTACTAAATTTTTCTCAGTGCCCACTACTGCTTCCAAAACCTTTATTTATAGCAATCATGAGCGGGATCTTATGCAGTCACAACGAACAATGTCTGCTATATAGAATTACTTTACAACTCAAAAGTATGAGTACATAGAAAAGAGATTCCCATTTAGGTTGATGATGAGACATCATCCTGGGTGTGGTCTTATCCGATTGCAGCAAATAGTGTCTGCCACTTATAATTACTTTACAGCTCAAAAGTATGAGTACATAGCAAAAAGATTCCCATTTAGGTTGACGGTGAGGATGGTGAGACTTCACTTATCGAGGATCCTTCTGCTGGAGAATCTTTTGGCTTAGTAAAAAAGATCATCATGAGTGATGGGCCTCCATAGACAGTTTTTGTTTGTATACAAATTGCTTTTCCCAAAAGGCACAATGTTGGTGGTTATGGTGGATCACGTTGATATGACATGTTGCTTCCTACTCCAATTTTCTTTGAATAATTGTTAGGAAATAATTTGTTTAGTGTTCAATTTTGTTACTTATCGTATGGTATTTTATTTTTATTTGTTGAGTTGTTAAAACAACTCACGTAGATAGTGTGTAGGAGATATTCGTGGGAGGAGAGGTTGTAGCTACCTCCTAAAATATAGGAAAGACATTTCCTATATATATGGATGTTTGTAATGTTACGCACAAGTATTGTAAATAGATTTGCAAATGATCCAAGCATATTGAATATCATTCGTAATTGTTGTGTAAAATGTTTGCAGTCTTATCCAAATCAATATTTGTTATCGGAGCAGCAGTTCTTTATACCTGTGAAGATTGTTTGCACCTATTATGGAGTTCTGATGTTATTCAAGGAGCAGCGCCATTGTGCTATTTCCCCATTGAATGAAATCTATATATTCGTTGCAGTCTTAGATTAGTATGTGGTTGATTATCTCTTATAAGTGTCCTTCTCCGGTTTAGCACAGACCTGTCAATGTGCATGTACAGCCTGCTATTCATGTGCTCACGTGCAGACCCGTGATTAAGTGTACAGGATTTTTTGTGTTTGTGTGTGATCAGTTACTGTCGATCTTGGAGGATCGAAGAAATTTTTATTCGACTCAAACGGATTAACTTTGGAATCAGGATTCTCATATCAGCATGAGATGAGAGGCGTCTGAGTGACAGATTAAGGCTCCTAGTCGGTGGATCGAACTATCTTGGATCCAAGAAATCCACTGTTGAGCCAAATTGATTGAGTAAGCAAAAGACTGGAGGCTGGAGGATACACGAAGGATGGAGGACATACAACGTCCTCTCGTCAGTCACCATCGACGAGGCTGTGGATACTGATTTGGTGACGCGCGCGCGCGCGCGTGTGTGAATGTGTTTTCTTTCAGCGTGGTGAGTTTTGATTTCAATTTTTTCAGAATAATGTGTTATCGAACTTCACATTGTGGGGGGGAAATGACACAATGTTTCAGTTTGAGTTGATTGATATGTATGGATTCCAAAGTAATCTCCTAAAGGTGAAGACATGATGATAGTTGAAGTACTACTGCACATCATGATATGGTTTGGGGTAAACCATTTGAAAACTTCTTTTGTCTTGGTTTTTGGTCAACCGATAGAAAACCATATCTCTGTCTTGGTTTGTGATAATCCAATAGAAAATCACACAACTCTTAGTTTCTGGTTATCCTATAGAAAACCATCTTTGTCTTGGTTTGTGATCAACCAATAGAAAATCACATCATCACGAAAGTAGGTGTAGGTATTGAATTGATGTTTTCCCCATGTTCGCACTAAGGGGGGGAATGTTAGGAAATAATTTGTTTAGTGCTCCATTATTGTTACTTATCGTATGGTATTTTATTGTTATTTGTTGAGTTAAAACAACTCACGTAGATAGTGTGTAGGAGATATTCGTGGGAGGAGAGGTTGTAGCTACCTCCTAAACTATAGGAAAGACATTTCCTATATATATGGATGTTTGTAATGTTACGCACAAGTATTATAAATAGATTTGCAAATGATCCACGCATAGCGAATATCATTCGTAATTGTTGTGTAAAATGTTTGCAGTTTGATGCAAATCAATATAATTATGTAGGTCATCATATCACCATAAAAAACTTGGTGTGTATGGAAACACCTTTGACCCATTTCTTTTAGAAAAAGTTTAGGTCTCTATGTAGTTGTCCACTATATCCTCTCACTTCACCTTAAGCAAGACCTTGGTCAAGAAAGTAGTTCAAAAGTAGTGGCGCTTAACATCCATGTACCTTTGGGCATTAAAAGACCCCATAGTTATTTTCGAAGCTTAGCCATAAGAAGTTGTCGGTCTTTTATTACTTGTGGTCTAAGTTACCGAAACGCCACCCCTAGAGTACTTGGTATGGGTACGTCTTGGATATGCGCCCGGAAACGCCTTGGAAATGGCTGGGCAGGTCATTCCTAGGCCTGAAACAGTTTTTTTTTTAATTTTTTTTTTTGTTCTGCTTGAAATTTAATATATCATTACAGCAGAAATTACAGTTTTTGCAGCAGCATTATCTACGGAAGGTAGCAAATAGAAGCCATCAAAAACAAGGACAAAAATAACCATGTGTGAGATAAATGTAATAAACACCTCAACTAGATGTGGTAGGGAGGATGCTTGTGCTCCGGTTCAATGAAATTATGAGTAGTTTGTTGTGTTTATTTAGCTTGTTTTATTTTTTATATGCATAATATGTGGTTAATTCCTAATTATTAGGCTTTAATTTATATATATTTTTAATATTTATATATATTTTGTACGGCCATATCTGGGACCAATTTTTTTTGCCGTATCCATGTATCGGATACTTCGTATCCGTACCCGTATCCAAAACGTATTGGCAACTTAGCTTGTGGTGCACTAGTAAGTGGTTAGCCTCGAGATGTTACTCTCAACTGACCTTAGAGACATGATAGTGGGGTATGGGTAGGTTTACCATTTGTAGTTAGTGCTTCGAAACATTGGGCCAACACTATTTTTGAATGGGATAAGTTTGAATGCAAACCTAAAAACCAGACACCTCATATCAGCTTTACCTCTTTTCACCTGACCGTGTTAAATGTTGGTAATTTAGAGTTGGTAAAATCTACTAGCAGCCGATTCCATCCAGCAATGTAACAACATATAACAGGATCCACATAATTCAAGAAGGATTTGAATTTATATATAGCAGGATCCACAAAGTTCAAGTAGGATTTACAAAATTCAAAGAATCAAATTAGTCTGTTGAGGTGTTAGAACACAAGTTATAGAGCAGAGGCAAAATATTCCGAGTCATTCATTTTTCCAAACGGTGCCAGATATGAAAATTCTGATCAATTTTTTGGCCATAGAGTAACTTTCTCAGTAGTGAAAAAAAATGGAATTTCTTTTTCACCTTTGGGATAATTACACTTTTGCAATCATCTCATTGAGCTAAGCGTTTTGACATATAACCGTAGTAACCATTTTTCGGATCCCCAAGGCACCATTAGTGATGGTTGTGACTACCCAATTTGAAACCAAGGACATGGAGCAAAAAGTTTCCGATCTGTGATCCACAACCATTGATCTACAACAATTGGTACATGGTCTCAATTCACAAAATTCAAAACTCTCAAGCAAACTCAAAAGTGACAAGCATTATAAGAGCAGTTTCTCATCGGGAAGCATGTTGCATGGCCTAAAATTAGACTTTCCCAAATTTGATAGTACAAAGCCTACAAGTTGGATTTACCAAACAAAACAATATTCTAGTCTTCACAATACTTTCGAGGTGAAGAAAGTATGTATTTCCTCTTTTCACTTGGAAAAAAAAGTCGTCTAATGCTATTGGTGGTAATAGAAATCTCATAATAATCCAAAATGGGACAAGTTTGAAAAACTATTGCTAGTTCGATCTGGTCCCAATGTCTATAACGATGTCATTGAAACTCTTATGATCCATAGGGATCCAGAAAAACACCATTTCATCAGAACAACCAGGGTCAGAAGGAAAAAATGAGAAGAAGCAAGAGAAAATGGACAGGTGACAAATCCGCCGCTTTCTGCAGAGCGGCGGTTCCGTAACCGCCCCTCTGTGTCTACCGATGGTCCTGTCACAATGTAAAAAAAATATATATATATATACACGAACAATCGCGGATTTTAAACGTATGGGTTGTGTCTCTTCCTAGGATGTCTCTTCCTATTCTCTAGTGCACGGGAGGACATAGGGAGCAAACTATAAATACAAGAAGAGCGTGTGGAATTAGGCAATCTTTGATGAGAGAAGTGAGCAAGAAACCATTGGTGATAGAATTGTTTTGTAGAAGTAAGGTGTAGGAGCAAAGCAAACAAGTAGAGAGGGTGGAAGTAACATTGTTGTCTTCTTTGAGCTTCTTGTAATCTGTATCTTCTTCATTGGCCCATATAATACTGGGAAGAAAGAGCCATTGCCCGTCTCGATTGGTTTTTCCCTCAATCTAGGGGGTTTCCAGGATAAAATTTTGGTGTTGTGTGCTTAATCGTTCATTTTATTGTTGTAAGTAGTTCTAAAGCACTAGATTTCATTCACTAACTTTCAGAATTGTCATTCTCGAATAAATTGAAAGTAGGACAACAATTGTGTGTTTTCGTAAGTTTCCAAAGTAGAAGTTTACAAATCATCTTACCAAACTCTAACAAACAAGAACGGTTAAAAACTACCAAACTGAATTTGAAAAACTAAAAAATCAAACTAAAGGATTATTTGATGATTTTTCCAAGAGTTGCTTCATAAGTGGCCTCAAGGATACAATTTGCGTTGACATTAGAATGTTCAAGCCTAAGGACATGATGGAAGCTCTTGGATCGGCCAAGTTAGCTGAATACAAGTTCACAACCTAAAAGTCGTTAATTAAATTTTGTTACATTCAAACCATCCACATTAAAACGCAACATAACAATCCCACCTCCAAAAACAACCCCCATTAAGCACCTTACAAAGGTTGAAATGCAAACTCGTCGGGAAGCAAGGTTATGTTTATAATTGCGATGAAAAATTCACATGGGGCCATAAATGTGTCAAAAAAAGTTGTCTTTAGTGGATGTTGAGTCACTTTCTGTATGGATAATTGGGAAAAATGCTCAAGAATCCCAGGAAGAGGAACATGATGTAGGACAACTCGGCCATATGGATCCCCATCTGAAAATTTCAGTGCACATGTTGTTGGGTGTCACAACTCCTCAGACAATTAAAGTAAAAGGGTATTTCAAGAAGCACCCTCTCACTATTCTCATTAACTCTGGCAATACACATAATTTCATTGATCCTCAACTAGCCAAACAAGCCAATTGTTTTGTGTACATTTGTTCAAGCTATGATGTTATGATTGCCAATGGGGGAACATTGGCTTGTAAATAAAATGTCGCAGTGTTCATATCTTAGTGGGATCTATAACTTCAAACCGGACATGTTTGTTTTTCTCTTAAAAGGATGTGATGTTGTTCTTGGAGCTCAATAGCTATGGACCCTTGGACCAATTTTATAGGACTTCTCAGAACTCTAGATGTAGCTTTCCAATAATGGGCACAAGTACACTTTGAAGGGATTCATACCCAAATCATCCAACGTTATAAGCTCACACCGTATGGAGAAGCTCCTTAAGGACTCTCATGGAGTCATTGCTCAACTACATTCCGTTCCGTGCGGGGTTCCTACTAATTCCAGCCAAGCTAACAAATTGAAAAATGTTTTAGTCAAACACATGATAGTATTTAAGTAAGCAAAAGGATTATTACCTCAACGACCTCAAGACCCTTTCATCCAACTACTTTTTGGGAGTGTACCCCAAACATTCAACCATATTGCTAACCTTTCCTTTAGAAAACAGGTATTGAAAAACTGGTATGGGAGCTCTTAAGGACATGAGTGATTCACCCAAGCACAAGTCCATACTCCTGTTTATTTTACTCGAAAAAAGGAGATGGGTTTTGGTGACTACATTGATTTTAGGGAATTGAACTATTTCACTATTAAAGACAAATTCCCCATCTCGATGATTGATGAAGTCCTAGATGAGCATCATAGCACCCAATTCTTCTCCAAACTAGATTTATGGTCTACTTATCAATTGATACATATCAAGGAAAAAATATCCCCAAAATAACTTTCCTTACTCATGACAGCCACTATGAATTTCTGGTCATGCCCCTCGGGCTTACCAATGCCCTGTCAACATTTCAAAAATTGAAGACCAATCTCTTTTGGCCCTCCCTTTGGGAATTTATCTCGATTTTCTTTGATAATATCTTAGTCTATAGAAGTTATGGGGAAGAACATTTACATCACCTTGACACAACATTACTTCTCTCTAATAAGTAGTTATGTGCAAAGTGATCCAAGTGCTCTTTTGGTTAGCATTAAGTTGAGTACCTCAGGCATATCATTTCAGTAATATGAGACAAATTCGGCCTCAACAAAATTGAAGCCATGAAAAAGTGGCCAAAGCTCAAGACACTCAGAAGCCATTGCGAATTTTTTAATCTCATCGCATACTAAAGAAAGCTTGTCAAGGATTATGGCAAAATTGTTGCCCCATTAACTGCAATGCTTAAAAAGAACTTTGTTTCTTGGTTAGAGGCAATGGAAGATGCTTTGTTGTAGCAATACTAAATTTATCTAAAACCTTCATTATTGAATGCAATGCATGTGGCAATGGACTTGGCACAGTCCTCATGTAGGTAGGATGACCCTTCACATGTATCAGCAAGGTCCTCATTGGGTGAAATTTGGTATGTTCTACATATGAAAGGGAAATGATGGCCATACTACATGTGGCCAATAAGTGGCGGCCATATTTGGTAGGATGACATTTTTGCATAAAAATAAATCCTCAGTTGAAAATACTTTTTGCAACAAAGAGTATCTTGGAATACTTATTTTTCATAACATCATTTCTACCATAGCCAGACTACTATTATTTTGATAATCACATACTTACGGTTGTATTTCTGGGCAATTTGTCTAGATTATCGTATTTTGCTTATCGACATACTTTTAGTATTTCTACATGTTTTACTTGCGGCACAAAGTGCCAGAATTTGATACAATTAGCCTTATTACAATGAATTTGATGATAAGACTAATATTAGATGTTATATCAATTTTATGAGGACCTTGGTCATAATTAGGGTTACTTGTTAATGACGGGTATGGTATAGATGGAAATACTAGATGTTATTACGATTAATTAGGGATACAATTGTTTTTGATTTCCTATAATGTTAATATTAAATGTAGTTGCTTTTGATGGATTATACTATTGATTACAGGTATAGTTGCCTTTTGACTAATTATAATATCAATTGCGGATATAGTGATATTGGTTGATTATAGTGTTGAGTATGGCTTTAGTTGCTTTTGATTGAGAACAAAGTGGATGATAGATGAAATGTTTCTGATTTGATTGAAAGGTTTATTTTAGACATAGTTGCCTTGAATTATAATAATGTTGAATATAGATGTTGCAGATAAAGTTGCTTTTGAATGATTATAATATGATTATGGATAAAGTCGCATGTGAAAAGTTATATTGTTTATTTTGGAAATAGTCACTTTTGATTGATTAAAATGTTTATTGGAGTATAATTGGTTGTGTTACATGGAAATATAATGAAATAAATGATTTTGCGAATGTGATTCTTGATTATAACGTGTTCAATTATATGGTGCATATATCAAATTGGTATATCATGTAGGATGTATATGGTAGGTGTTTTGTGTGGAGGAAACGTGTTAAGCATTTTTACATACCTATCTTATATAAGGACGAAGGGGACCAATTCCTCAGTGATTCATTCATCAACATGGGGTTACCCAGTACTTGGAACTTTAGTGTATATGTTATGTTTTAATCTAGTGCTTAGTGTTAGGTTTCAAGGGTGTTGGAGTCACCCTTTCTTTTGATCCATGTGTTGCCTTGTGTTGTTTGTGACCCACTTGGTCTATTTCATTTTGAGCAAAAAACATACTTCTATTAATTTATTTTACTATAGTGTAAGTGGCTTATTTTCATTGTTTTAACTTAACCATAAATGGAAAACTTGAGTTTATCCTTAAGCACCTTTTGGAAGTGTGCTTGACTAGTAAACTTTGTCTTCCACTCTCAAACGAAGTCCATGCCGATACCCATTGGGTAGGTGGAAATTTCCAAGCTCTTTAACCACATTTAGACTCAAACGGACTTTATTAATGGTATTGAAAAGAATGCAACAAGTAAATGCATAACTTGTCGGAATTATTGTGTAAGGTGGTTAGTTGTGTAAGAATGCATAAGAGAATGTGCAAATGCGTACTTATAAGAGTTGCTTGTGTAAGTAGGGTTTTTACAAATTTTACAAATTGGTCCTTTATTGTCGAGTCAACTTTGTAAGACAATAGTTGGTGTTGTAAGAGATTGTGTGGGGGGTAAAATGAAGTATATTTGTGTAAGAAATTGAATGCAAAGTGGTTGAACATGTAAGTCAAGCATAGGGAGCCATGTGATGTGTAAGGGAAATTAATTCGAAATGTAAGGAAGTTGTTGTTTGGGGGGTTGGAGCTTGTCATGTGGCATGATCTTATTTATTGATTTATTTTGCTTGTGTTCAATTTGTGGAGAGTTTGAAGTTGAATTAAAGGTTATGTAATTTGGAATTTGGTTATGCGATTTGGAATTTAGGCTCTATTTTTGGAATTTTTGGGGGAGCTTGTTTGGTTGGCTTGGTGATTACTAGTTTCTCGAGTCTTGGGCTATAATTTGAATGGAATACTCTCTTACTCCCTCTTGAAAATCTATTTGATTGAAATGATGTTTGCTCCATTGAAATGAGATCTCAATTCATTATATTTGTTTTATGGATTTTGAGTTTGATTCTCTTGGGCTTATTTGAGCAAATTTTCTTCTCTTGGGAATTCGAAACTTTGACAATGTGTTGTGACTAATGCCACCAGCTTTTCTCGGTGTGCTAGTATTGTGTGTACGAGGGAATGAGGATGTATATAATAATCCATTAAAAAACTTAACTAGGTTGCAATATTTAGTTAAGTTAATACTATTATTATTATCGCTTAGTTTTGAATAAGAATGAAATATCAATACGATAAACCTAATGACTTAGTCACTTAGTTAAGTCAACGAGTCATCGTTAATAAGAAATAAACTCGTATGGACTCACCCGGGGTGATTGATGCAAGACCATTTGGGTTCACGAACAATCCTGCATCATCCAAAAATATGCAGAGTTAGTGATTAAAATCTTGCGCAATGTGACGCCACTCCTAAGCAATCCGCACAAAGAACCATTGCCTTAGCCTTTCTTGTGGAAGCCGTAGAAGCCTATACAAGCTGCAAAAGCTTAGTGTTAACCATGCAACATTGTCTCACCTGCACAAAATGCAAAAGCCACACAAGCTTTGTATATGCCACGAGACCTTTTCCTTGACCGTGTAAAGTTAGACTTAGTTACATAATATCCCAATCCAGTGAACACTCTTGTGCACTGAAGCCGCACACGCCTTGTGCATTGAAACTGCGCACGCCTTGTGTAGACCTCCGATGCTTAACCATGATGCAAGACACTTCCTAAAGTTGCCGATTGCTATCAAATCCGCAAAGCCTTTGTATTCACATGGGATCACTCCCATTTGTTTCAATGACGAGGTTTGTGTCACAAGTATGTCCTGTCAACATCGATACAATTAGCAAGGGACACACGTGGTTCTTGATCTGTCCATCATGGTTAGGGACCAACTAAATGATTAGATTGAGCTAGATCCAACGGGGGGAACTTATAGAACAAATCAATGGCGATTTGAGGTGATATGAGGAATAGTTGGCAAGATATCTTTACTTGCAATATGCATCTTTGATCTCCCAAGAAGAATTTTTATGAAGTCTATAAATAGAAGGGGGATATGAATGTTAAAACATCAAGGAAGGGAGTCTATCCTTCAATTTGGGAAGGCGTCTAGTGAGAGATTATTGTTTTGAGTTGTGTGTGATTCTGCAAAAATTTTGTAGTGTCTATAAGCTTAAAATAGCTCTAGGATTTAGATTTCTTAAAAGAATTCTTGCAGAGTCTTGTCATAAGATTGTTATTGGAGTATAGTGCCATTGTGCCTAAGTATGTAATCTTTCCTTGTTTAAGAGGCGTTGTTGATTTCTTGTTGAAGTGTTGTGCCCGAGATCTTGCTTCGGTGAGATGTGACTCTAATATAGGCTACGTAGTGTAAGGCATGCCTTCAGTGGGAACCTTGACTGTGACTGCATAATATATGTACTCTCTCACAAATATGAGGAACAAGCAACATGTGTGCTTTATCAGTAACCTTTTTGGAATGGACGAATGCAATCCAAAAGGATTGACACCAGTACAATCATACACAATAGTGCATCCAACAATTGTCTGTGGATCCTACCTCCTCACCCAACTACTCTTGGGATGGACAATACTTATGTTACAAAGGATGCGGAGTTTCAATGTCCAATGGGATGTAAAACAAGATTTTGCTTGAAGTGCATGCATCACCCTCAACTAGACATTTAGGTTTTTTGAAAACATATGAGTGGGTTCCTCAAAATTTCTTTTTCACGGGTACTAAGCAAGACATCAATTTTTTTGTTAAATAATGTGATACTCGTTAGTGTCACAAGGGTGGAATGGTAACAAGTCTAGACTTTCCAAAGACACTACCTATTGCTACCAACAACGCATCCAACAATTGTCTGTGGATCCTACCTCCTCACCCAACTACTCTTGGGATGGACAATACTTATGTTACAAAGGATGCAGGGTTTCAATGTCCAATGGGATGTAAAACAAGATTTTGCTTGAAGTGCATGCATCACCCTCAACTAGACATTTAGGTTTTTTGAAAACATAATAGTGGGTTCCTCAATTTCTTTTTCACGGGTACTAAGCAAGACATCAATTTTTTTGTTAAATAATGTGATACTCGTCAGTGTCACAAGGGTGGAATGGTAACAAGTCTAGACTTTCCAAAGACACCACCTATTGCTACAAGGATCTGGATAGATATGTCAATGGATCTAAATGAGGGACTTTAGAAATCTAGGGGCAAATCAATCATACTGGTGGTGCTGGATCACCTCTCCAAATACACCCATTTCTGTGCCTTGGTCCATCCCCACACCTTTTTGACCATCGCCCAAACCTTCCTTGCCCAAATTTTCCACCTCCATGGTAATCCTACTTCTATTGTTGCTAATCATGACTCAACTTTTACCATCCATTTTTGGTAGGAATTATTTAGAAGAATGAGAACACAACTGAAAATGAGATTTGGATATCACCTGCAATTAAATGGTCAAATTGAAACAGTTAACAACATCATTAGGTCAAGTGGTTACCAATTGCTAAATGGTGGTACAATACCACATATCACACGACCACCAAAATGTCCGCATACAAAGTAACCTATGGTTAGAAGCCACCCGCTCCTCTTACCTTCTAAGCAGTTCTAAGGCGCAAGCATTTGACACCAGCCTTAGTGCATGGGAGAGTGTTCTTGGACTCCGAGAAATTCTCAAAATGGCCCAAAATCACATGAAACAATAGGCTGATCAAGACCGCTTTGAGTGTGTCTTAAATAGCATTTGACATCACCCTCAGTGCATGGGAGAGTGTTCTTGGACTCTGAGAAATTCTCAACATGGCCCAAAATCGCATGAAACAATAGGCTGGTCAACACTGCTCTGAGTGTGCCTTCCAACGCTGGATACAATTTTCCTGAGGTTGCAACCTTGTAAGCAGTCCTCCTTGAAAGTGAAGGGTCGCTAGAAACTCACTTCTAAGTTCTATGGCCCTTATAAGGTTCTTCAATAGATTGGCCCTGTAACCTACAAGTTGGAACTTCCTCCTTCTTGGGTTCATCATTTTTTTCATGTCTCCTGTTTGAAGAAAGTCCTTGGACAACATGTCACAACTCAAATGGTACTTCCCGAGCAAGATGACGATTTTGTTTTTAATTCTCGAGCCTACAACTATCTTGGATAAGCACTCATGCTAGCTTCACAACTGGTCCACCACTGAGATTCTGGTCCATTGGCAAGGAATGCAACCAAAAGATGCAACTTGGGAGTCCCTTCTCCAAATTCAGCAGTAGTTTCCTATCCTCAGCTTCGAGGGCAAAGCTTGTTAATGGGGAGGGCATGTTAGGACCCCTTCGTCCTAACTCTCTTCTTTATAATCTTTTTGATTAATAAAGGCTATGAACACATAGTCTTTGTAAGTCGCCCCTTGAGCTATTTAGAATAATCCAGCATGCAAGGGAATTAGTAGTTGACTAGAGTAGAATTAGTATAAATGAGGAGCATAGGCTAGAGTAAATGTATCCACAAATTATATTGTATCGAGCTTGCCCCCTCCAAGTGGCCAACAATATTGTGATGCAATTCTGCTTTATTTTAAGGCCTTATGGTTATCTTCCATTTCATTTGCAGTATATTTTCTCTATATTTCGGTATTGGTTTAATCTATTTGCAGGAAGGTTCATCACAGAACATGACAAACCTGAGATATCATGCTTGTTATGACTTATATTAAATGGATTCCCCTAGGATCAATGTTCTTGGGAATGCTTTGAATTAAATTTCAATTTGGTGCATATCACCAACTGATTTCTAGACAAGCATATAGCAACATGAAAATGTTGCATTCAATTCTAGATGAAGGATCAGGACAATTTATAGACCTTTACTTGTCCAGGCTGTTATTATACAAGCCTTTTTTACATTTTCAGTAGGGATATAGGCTCAATAAATGCAATCAATCAAAACTGAAACAACATGATACACCATGCCTTTCATATTAAATGCACTTCCAGAGGATTCAATTCTACTATGTTTTCTGTCATGCATTGGCTTTAATCTTCTTGTATCTTTAAGTGTGTCATAATGCAAAGTAAAGACTGTGGAAAACATCCATTAAAGAACATTCATTTTTTATTACAAGAAAAAAGGTATTTATCAGCATTACTGGATCCCTCTCAATAAATACTTATGATGATTTCCACATATGTTGGATAGTTGCAGAGCACATGTAAATGACTCATCATCAATCATCACTCTCCCTTAATTTGTAAATATGAGAAGATATGCATAGTAAAAAGGCATTTTGCTACTTGTAATGAGCGTTTGTGAGAAATCTTTGTAATTTCTGTAATGAAGTCCCGAATGAATATGAGAATCATTACATTTTCTCATTCTAATCATCTCTAGTATCAATAAAAAGATCCTTTTGTTTCTGCCCACATCTATGGTTGCAATGAGTTTGTAAATATTTTGTGTGTGGTTTTTTCTTGTGTGCATAGATAATCTTGTATGTGAAAAATGCATTATTAGTAAACCACCAGATACTCTGGGGTATCCCCTCTTGAATATGAATAATTGTGCATCCTTTAACAAAAATTTATGTTGCTGTGGTTTTTTGTTTATTTCATTGATTTTCCCAATGGGCACTGGCATAATTCTGCAACATGGGATGAATCACCATTTCGAGTGGGTTATTTTCCTCCACAATTGAGAGGGGCAGCTTCCTCGTAAGTTATGAATTTTTTGAGGTGTTTGAGAACTCTTGATTGCAAAGCACAGAAAGGAAACAAAAATGAAAACAGGGAAAGCTGAGAAGGGAGAGAGAAAATAGAAGAACACATTAATAAATGAACACAGAGTACATTTCTGTGTGCACAAAAGTGAACAATAAGAATATTGACAATTTAATTTTTGAATCTTGCATTCAAGAAAGGAAACAAAGACATACATTTAACATAAAATAAATGTCATCACCAAAGAAATTTCAAGATACAAAGTTCTGTAAATCTCTGTGTATTTCTTATTGAACATGAATGCAAAGTTTCTTTTACTTCTTCCTCTCAAGCAAAATTTTGGATAGCACCAAAAGTCCTTTTCCATTAGTTAGATCTTGTATTTATAATTTGAGAAGGTAACTAATTCTTGGGTGGCCTTTCACATTCATTTACATTTACAATCACATTTTCAAAAGTAGCCCGAAATATACAAAAATAGAAAGCACTGTTACAAGCTATTTCTAAAAAGTAACTTGAAATTAGAACAATATGCTCAAGAGATGTTTTCCAAGGATGATATTCTGCCTTGTAACCACTTTGAGATGGCATGACTCTTTGCTGTGTGTTTACCCTTTTTATTCACCTTATTAGTTTTCATTGCTTGGACCATGGTGAGAATGTTCGTGATAATCTTTTCCGAAGGAGATGCTTTGCTGCTGCCATGAACAATCCACATATTTATTGCCTTCCTGGCTGGCTCCATTTCCCAAATATGTATATCTGTCTTTCTGAATCTAGAAGCAGGGGTCTAAGGGAGGCAGCCTCCAACAGGGTTGAGGGATAGAGCTCTTGCAGTAGAGCCTGTTGGACCAAAGAAATGACTAAGCATGAAGACATGCACAAAGGCAGAAGGACGCGTGAGGGTGCGCATGGAAGCATGAAAGAAGAATTTGCACAAGTAACAGGAGTGCGCGAAGGTTTGTGCAAAGGTATGAGGAAAGGACGCGCGGAAAGTTGAGTGCATGGACAACAGACTCGGGAGTTAGCTAGAAATGTGAGGCAGGCTAAAAATAGAAAAAAGCACAGGTTGACGTGATGGACAAGCCAAAGCTATAAATACACAAAAGCATGGATAAGGCACAACTAGAATAGGATAAAGCACATGTAGGGCTAAGATGGACATGGACTATGCATCGATAGGGACAAATCTAATTATAACGCATGCAACAGGACTAAAGCAGAGACTATTTATAGCACATAGCAGGCCGCTTTTGGAGAACCACAAGATGACACCTTAATATAGGAAAGCACAAGCATGCAATCTATGTATAGGAGTAGTCTAAGTATAGATAAAAGCATGTTAGCGGTGAAGGACAAGTTACCACCCTATATATATGTGTGTGTAGGTGTCCATGTAATGAGAAAGTGAATGAGAAGTGTGTGTGTATGAATGAGTCTATAGATGAGTCCTACCTTGCGCATGAGTCTGCAATGGAGATTGACTGAGCCTATCATATTGTAATGCATCATGAGTACAATGAATACAAACTCTTTTGGTTGATCAATTATCTTTGTGCATATCGTAGTAGGTTATAATCTTCATATGTTGTATCTATGCATACTATGTTCACCATGTTTGCAGGAACCATATCTTGATTGCCGCCATAGAAGGAACTCGGAGGAGTTGTGTGCGCTTCAGGTGAGCACTTAGACCTATGTATGAGCGAGGTGCTAGCGGGCCCTACTATGTTGTGCTGATTTACTAGATTGCAACGTGATAGAGGCCTTGGAAGCCAAACACAATTTGAGCTTCTTGCGGACCTCAAAACACCATGATGAAACCTCATTTTTTTCTTTTGTTGATTACACAGGGGGTGCTTCTGTTTCCCATGCATCTGCTTTGAAAATTCCAAAATGGCATGCTTAAGACCTTCAGGTGCATCTCTCTCACAAATCTCATAGTGTCTTCTGGGCATGTTTTGCATCGTCTTGTCGCATTTCTAGCACTTCTTGTTCACCCTCCTTGACGCACTTTCTTCGCGGTTCCTGCACTTCTATATTCCTAGTGTGCTTTTGGCTCCTTGCTTCCTTTTCTCCGTTATATTTTTCTTCAAACTTTCACCAACTTTGAACCTTAAGCGCGTGAGGTGCACTCTTGGGGTAGATCTTTGTAGTGCCCTCTAGGGGTGCTCAACGTGCTTGGGAGGTGTCCTTTGAGCTTCCTCCAAGCTCAAAAAAAGGTACCTCAACTTTAATGGCTGAAAAACACATTTCTGATCTTTGAGCCTTTAGACAAAAAAATTGTATTTTTCCATAACGACCATGCTGGACCCAAATTTGGGAAATTTTAAGACACTGAAAAATTTGGGTACGACATACCCAATACATAATTTTTATGGGTCATATTTGGATAGGGCGCTGCCATATCCATGAGTATCCAAATAGCCACAGCTGTATCAAGGCCATATTGAATGGCAGTTATTTCTTCATATCCTCTCACTTGTCTAGCATGTCTGCTTAGAGCTGGTGAAGAACTCGTTAGTTTTTTGTATTTGCCATGACATTAATATCTTCATAGGAGTTTTGCATTTTGAACATGAAGAAAGCTTGAGATACAATATAGACTAAAATATGCAAAGCTATTCAATTCATTCAGAGCACTAAGATATTGAGATGAATTTTAAACCACAACAATTATAGGTTTTGCAGTGGATCCATAACAGTGCACGGATGTGTATATACAGTAGCATAGAAGAACTTCTCGACCAAGGACTCTAAATAATTAGAAGCTCGTGGGATGCTTATACTTGGGATCTGAGGGCTATGCTGCGGATTCTTAGTAACTTAAAGCTTGGCTTGATTATCAGCTGTAGATCTCTTGATATGTGGAAAGTTTAATGCCTTGAAGTTCTTTTGTGATCTACCTTTTGCAGATTAGCAGTGTGTTTGGAGTAGCTTTAATAATTTCCTTTGTTCATCTTTCCTTTCAAGTTATGCTATGAGGACCATAGACACTATTACACAAGGGGAATGACTAAGCTTCTTCTTGCTTCCAAACCAGCATGCATAGCACATGTAGTGCATTTTCATGGATGCATTTTTCTTTGGTTTAAGTTTATATCCTCTCTGTTAGGCCTGTAGATCTGTAAACTCTGCTCCCTATATCCTAGTGTCACCACTAGAAGGGGAATTCTGTTTCTTTTGCTAATTTACTTAGACTAACATATCTGCTTTTGTTTCTTACTTTCACTTGGGGAATTCTTGTTTGTAGACTTGCCAATAGTTGCATGGAAAGAGATTTTCTATATTCATTCAGACCTTGTGTTTCTTCTTTCTTATGAGAGTTGGTTAATTTCAAGCACCAAACACTAATGTGGATGATTGAGTTCAACTGGACATCCTTGTATAGTATCTGTAAAACCCTGTTTCCTATACCCAACTGTCACCACTTGAAGGGGAATTCTGTTTCCTTGGCTACCTAACTTTGGCTGACATATCTGCTTTTGTATCCTTCTCACTTGGGGGATTATTGGTTATAGAATCATTAGTATCTGCCAATAGTTGAGTGGAAAGAGATTTTCTCTTTAAATTCAAACCTTGTGTTTCTTCTTTCTAAGGAGAGAGTAGATTATTGAACACCAAACACTATTGTGGAGGATTGTGTTCAACTAGACATCCTTGTATAGCACCTTGCTGAAACCCGAACTTCTAGCTTCACTATTATTAATTCAATGATATATTATCTTTTTCAAAAACAATTTTAAATTCCTGACAAAATTTTGGCCTATTTCAGGTATAGTATCCATGGCCAATTCAGGTCCAGATTCAAATGGATCACAATTTTTTATAACAACTGTGAAAGCAAGCTGGTAAGAAATACATATGTAACTTTGTAAGTTGTAACTCACAAAGTAATGTGAGCCACAAAAGAGATTTGTGGTTGTTTTCTGATTTATCAGCTTTGCTAAAGAATGAATTGTAAATCTAGAATTTAACATCTTCATTTTTGGAATCCTCAGGTTGGATGGCCAACATGTTGTTTTTGGAAAGGTTATACAAGGAATGGATACTGTATATGCGGTGGAAGGAGGAGCCGGAACCTACAGTGGGAAACCTAGAAAAAAAGTGAGGATCATTGACTCAGGAGAAATACCGATCAGCAAATGGGAAGATGAAAGTTGAGGAGCAAATGATCTACTTCAGGCTTTGATTATTATGTTCTGTAGCATGTAGGTAGATTGCTTTTATGTTAAATATCTTGTTGCATGCCCATACTTTCTTATCTTTTAAAAGATCTCTCCTCTCCATTTTCTTTTTTTTTCTTTTTGTTTTAGTGATGGATAACATAATGCCGATTAGGAACAACACTGTATTATTTTGGTTATTGGTTGCTCAGTTATAACATGTTTTAATCCTTCAACAAACCTGGTGTTTTTGAAAGAATATGTAACATAATTTGTAATAAATGTTATGAACACAACCATTCTTGTCTTTCTGAGGCCATGTTTGGCATCGACAGTGCTGACACTAAGAAGACTTTGGTGCTGGATCTAACGCTGAGGTTAGCGCTGGAATCGGGATCAGTGCTAGAAAAATTTGAGGAAGTGGATTTTGGATTTGATGGAGAATCTAGCAATGGTCAAGAACATAATGTCCTAATCAATCATTGAGGAATTTGCAGTCCTTTGTGGGAAAGAATTTAACAAGGCATAACTGACTTATCATACCCTTGTTATGGAATAACTCTAATTTTCTTTTGCTATGGGCTTTGGCTTGCAGATATATCTTAAGAACGATCCAATCCATTTGGCTGCAATTCCAATGGCTCTCATTTCCCTTCTCAAAAGTTCATCTTAACAATATCTTGATCATTGTGTTGTTTGGAGCTGCTAGGGAATCTTTTACGTTGTTAAAAGCATATATAAACTTGCGACTGTCAAATACCTCATGAAAACAATATGGAGAACTTAAACTATTTGTTGACTGAAGTGTACATGTAACTAGAAATCTATGTTACAAGAAATGAGAAACAGAGAAATGGGATGGCAATGCTAACCTAACAAGAAATGGGGCTGGGAGAGGTTGCACATGAGAATCTGAATTGTTGTACTTTTTTTATTTTAAGAAAATCATCAGAATTCAGACATACACATAGTTAAAACATAGATTTTTTCTAACAAACCAAAGATAGTTTATGATCTAGTGAAACAAAATACTCAACTTATGTGGGATATACTACTAGTGGAACAAAGTAAGTAATGATCTAGTGAAATGAAATTCTCAACTTTTGCGGGATATGCCACTTTATTTGTAATTAACTAGAATAATAGTCTTGCAACTAAGGTCCGCTAGGAATGTTAGAAGGGGGAGTCATGGCTCATGATGACTATAACCCAGTGCTTTAGGCTTTTAACACTCTAGCCTTAGCCCATTGGAGAAGCTTTTGGTACCAGTAGTGTATTATAAACTATATCATGGTCACAATTGTTATACATGTGGGATTACCACTAACAGACAATATTTTAGATATAAAGTATTATGATTTCAAAAGTGATTACTCGGATAATGATTTGCGCGTAGCTGCATCGACCTGCACTCTTAGCCTGAGTGCCTTGGTTACTTGCGTAACTCTGTTCAGCCCCTCGCATCTTGCGATTTTTGAGCAGCCCTAGAATACACGCTGCACAACTTAGAAGAAAATCTGTGTTAACTGCACTAGAATACACGCCACACAACTTAGAAGAAAATCTCTGTGATTCGAGCACCTCCGGGCCACCCCTTACATCATGTGCTCTCCGTATAGCACCAGGGTACATGGCACACAACACAGAAGACAATGTTAGTCCCCTCATAATGAACTTTTTGATAATCACTCTTGACATCGTTCGACTCAACTCCACATTATGTGTAGCATAACCTCTAGGCACTCTACATAGCTTGCACAACACTGCGTCATGGTGCGCAATGCCATATGCACAACCGCTACACAATACTGACTAACCGTGCAACATTAACAACGATGTCACACAACTTAGTTCTTGCATTAAACATCCCCAACCCACAGTGGCCATGTGGACACTCTATGCCATGCTAGGTGGTGCTTCCATAACTTCTGTTATGCTAGAGCATCTATTACCATACCGTGCACTTGGTAGTCAAGCCGCATAATTGTAGGGAGGTGAAGAGTCACATATGGAAGCCCAAGTAGTTCAAATTCCATTGTAGTTCATTTAGCCTTCATGAATTTGTAACCAATGTATACATATCTGTAGCATTAGATAGCAAGCAAATAGTTGAGGATAAGCAACCATACATCTCCCTTGACAATATGCCATGTACAAAACCCACAAATAAATATAATTTTCTGTTCCAATTGTATTATTTTTTCCATCTCTTACCCTTATTCATATTGCTTCCACATATGCATAATACATCTAAATCCTCGTTAGAGTGTTGTCCACTGGACTTCCTGTGATCTGAACTATTGGTATTAGAGCGGTCTAGGATCATTGGTATTAGAGCGTTTCATCATGTATCTCGCATGAAACGAGGTCATAGTATCTGAAGGTCGACGTCAAATGATGAAATCTGTCAGAATATCTATCATATCATTTCAAGAAATACCAGATGGCAAGAGACAATGAAGCACACAATGAAGTCCATGTTGTGATCAACAATGAGAGATTGCAAAGTCTTTTCAAGAACAAAATAAATTTTTGTTCAACCAGTTTGCTGAATTCCTCGATTGGGTGGTTCCATCGGCTCACTCATCAGGGAAAGCTTTTGGTGGTCGCATCCCCCTATGTTTCAAGTAAATTTAGATGTTCCTGGGAAAAGTAAATGTAGATGCAGTAAATATCTAGCTAGATCAGTTAGATTCATATTTTTCACTTTTTTTAATGAAGAGAAGATGAAGAATGTTTTTTTGAAATTTTCTTCACTCATTAAAAAGTGGTGGCAAGCCCATACTTTCCATTCTAAAGGACCTAAACCAACCTAGGAAAAATTCCTGGAAGCCTTCAAGGAATTATAATGTTTACAAAATGTCTTTTATGATAACTATATTTAGTGGTAACTATTACGACAATGACATGGCCAATCAGTTCAAGCCTTCATTGATGCCTTCCACCATTTGTATGCAAAATTGGGCTCCTTTGAGTCAGAGCAACATAGAGTTCTCAAGTATCACAGGGGCCTATGACCATTCATTCAATCCATAATGAAGTTGGCCAAGGTTAAAATGATGGGAGAAGTCGATTGCTTTGCGGTAACCATTGAGGAAGAGTCGAACATGAAGGGCTATTGGGGTTACAACTTATACACCAAAGGATTCACTCACTTTAGACAAGTACAAACGATCTAAGACAGGTTGGTGCGATAAACACAACCAACCACTCAAACTCAAACTGTCATGCGTGGAAAAATTGCTTGTGCCCACAGAAACAGAGGATCCAAATGTCCAACAATTTCCAGAAGTAGAGGACATAGATCCAATAGTTTGTTATCTCAATGTAACAACTACAACAACAAAATCTAACAGATTATCCACTGCGCCATTTCAAGAAAGTTCAGATCGTGAGAGACAATGAAGCACAAGATGAGGTCCATGTGATGATCAAGAATGAAATTGCTAAGGCTCTTCATAAAAAAAAGAAATTTCTGCTCAATCAGTTTGCTGAAGACCTTGAACGGGTGGTTCCATCAGGTCACTTGTCAGGGAAAGTTTTTCGTGGTCGTGTCCCCCAAGTTTTAAGTCTAGATGTTCCTTTGTTTAAGGGAAAAGTAAATGCAGATGTAGCAGATAAACGGTTAGATCAGTTAGTTTCAGATTTTTCTATGAAGAGCTTTTTTAATGAAGAGAATATCAAGATTGAATTTTTGAAAGTTTCTTCACCTGTCAAGAAGTGGTAGCAAGCCCTTATTCTATGGAAAAAAGACTAGACAAAAGGACTTAAACCAACCTGGGACAAATTCTTGAAGCCTTCAAGGGTGAATATTATTTTGAGGATGTCTATAATGACACGAATATTTAGTGGCAACAACTATGGTCTTGTTATTGACTAATCAGTCGAGGTGTACATCCATGCCTTCCACGACCTTAGTGCAAAACTGGTCTCCTTTGAGTCAGTGCAACATATTTCTCAAGTACCACAATGGCCTATGGCCATTCTTTCAGTCCAAACTGAAGATTGGCAAAGGTTAAGATGATGGGACAAAGCATATCTCTTTGTGGTAACCATTGAGGAAGAGTCAAAGATGAAGGTCAAGTGGGACACAATTTCCGTGCCAAAGAAGACACCTACTTCGGACAAATACAAGCCATCTACTACATGTAAATATTGCAATGAACAAAAAACCAACAACAATTCAAACTTAAAGTGCCATGTGCAGAAAAGTTTGCTTGTGTGTGCAGAAATAGAGGATTGAAACGTCCAATGAGTTCTAGAAGTAGCAGAAACAAACCCAAAAGTTTCATGTCTCAATGCAACTACACTTGCAGCACAAGATGCTGAAGTAGAATGCTTATTCCATAAGCAAATGTGGGCGCATGAGCAGCCATTGGAATTTTTGATTGATGGCTGGAACAAGAAGAACCTCATTTCTGAAACAAGAATCAAGTGACTGAATTTGCTGATCATGCCTCACCTGTGTCCTTACAAATTGGAATGGTTCACTTCCTGCAACACCAAAATTATATATTAAAGTTATTAAGTCATTATGTAAACATCAACTAATAACATATTAGTTAATGTACTTCAGTTATAAAACGTACAACTACTACCTTGATGTAAATTTATTCATGTTTAATAAATGACATACACACACAAGATGCGTGCCATGTGCCGTATGCCTTCCATTTCTCTTCATTCTCTCTCATCATTTTCTAACATTGGTATCAAAGTCACTGTATGAGGAGGCCCTAGGAAAAGGGTGCAAATAACAATCTTGGAGTTCAAGGAAGCCCTGGAAGAGAGTATGAATTGCAGTAAAGAGAATAAGAGGTTCTAGGAAGCCCTGCAGTTTGCTGGGGTACATATCTGTAGGTAAAGGCAAAGAATCACCATTTTCATGATTTTGAGGTCATGCAGACTTGTATAGGATCTAAATGGATGGTTTGAAGACCAATTTCCTAGTTGAGATTTATGACCAAAAAATGTTAGGGCATAGTCCAAATTGATGGAGGATTGATGGTTTTTGATGTTTTTGCTAGTGCAATGTAGAAGAAGAAAATATGAAGAAAAAATTCAAACATGATTTGAAGTGTTGAAGACCCTTTTTGAACAAAATGTGTAGAGATTGTGATTTTGAAGAACAATTGAAAGAAGGATGTGAGATGAAGTCAATACGTGTTCATGTATTTACCTTGACATAAATTCTTGCTCAAATATGTGAAAGACTAGATGTGAAGAGGAAAAACAAATTTGTGATTAACCAGAAAGGAGAATACGATCAGGAAAAACGTCATTTCTGCTGTAGACAGTCACAATTTTTGAAGACCAAAGACATTCATGCTTCATTCTAGACTCATGTTTATTCTCAACACTGAATGATGTGAGCAAAGTAGGAGGTTTGTGAGTTTTTGTGAAGTTCCTATGGACATGGAGATAATTATAGTTGTGAGCAAATAAACTTGAAGGTAGAATCTTGGTCTGTGTGGAAGTTAGGGCACACAATTCACGAAAGGAGATAAAGCCTGCATTGGATTTTAAAACAACCAATGGTGACAGAAACAACAGACTAGAATGCGCAAGTTAGAGTACGTGACGGTGATACTATTTGAGAAGTCTACAGACCAGAAAACGTGAAGATCTGTGAAGGATAAAAATGTGGGCAGCAGATCAGAAGGAGAAACACGAAATTTGTAAGTTCCAGTTTTGTGTGTTTAAAATTCACACTTTGTAGAGGTTGAAAACCAAATTGACATTAGACAAAGAAATAAAAACATATGTTTTCATCTAAGTTTGTAAGTTATTATCCATACAAATTTATATACTGATTTCTCTATAGAAAATTCAAAACTTAGATTCTACCACAGCAGAATTTGCATTTATTTTGCATTTGATCTACGAGTTAGAGGCGAGAAATAATGGCCAATATTCAAGCTATAGTTCTGTTGAAAGCACAGAAGTTTTTTTGTCAAAACTATGTTGTTTGGAGTGAAAAAAGACTAAGTTTGACAATCATAGAATCTACGGACTGCAATAAAATCATTCTCAATAGTGAATCAAGAATTGTTATGAATTTTGCGGATTATGACAAGTGCCATAAGGAGGCCTTGCTGTTGGTGTAGTTGCTCGTGTTAGATGATATGATACCTGAGGTTTGGAATGTCAGGACCAGTTTGAAGAACAAGTATCAGACTTCAAAGAAAAGTCAGGTTCTTTACCTGAAGAATTTGTTGTTTTCAGAAAAGATGCATGAGAGTGGGTCCCTCTTAGAGCATGTTCTTAGGATGAAAGATCTCCGAGGCCAACTCCCTGCCTTAGAAAAAAAAGTGGATGATGACAATGAGGTTGCTCTTGTTCTGAACAATTTATTGCCCACCTATGAGACATTCGCGGAGGCATTACTTTTGATGGGAGAAAGCCAAGCCTTGACTTTAGATTAGGCTAGCTTCTATTTGTTGTAGAAGGAACATAGGCAAATTCAAGTGAGTTTACTTTTGGACAAATAGAGAGTGCTTTTGCTACTCAGTCAAAGGAAGCATAAACAAACTCCTG
Organism: Taxus chinensis; assembly: GCA_019776745.2. Classification (NCBI taxonomy): domain Eukaryota; kingdom Viridiplantae; phylum Streptophyta; class Pinopsida; order Cupressales; family Taxaceae; genus Taxus; species Taxus chinensis. Next base: position 222,678,682 of record CM034151.1, read on the forward strand.
GTGAATCATCATCCAGATACTAGGTGAAATGTCATTATTGTCATAAGTTGGGCTTATGGAAATTGATTGCCAGAAGCTAGAATATGATCCTCCTTCCCACAGCAAAAAGAAAAGAGGTTAGGTACATGTGGCAATAGTTGAAGAATGGGATTTTGAGAAAGAGTATGCTCTCACATTATCATACTTGAATGATGGTGCTACCAATTACTGGTTCATTGATTCTTGCACATCTAAACATTTTTTGTGTCGAAGGGACTGGTATGTAACATTCATTGTAAATGTTAATTGTTCTAATTCAATTGTATTAGTTTATGGGGAGTTAGTTGCAGTCGAGGGGATAGGAGCTACACATGCTAAAAAACTCTAAAGAATGTTAGGTATGTGCCTAGCATGCATAGAAATCACTTGTCTATTCGTCATATAAAAAAACCCCAATATTTCTAAATTTCTATAGGCAAAAGTGTATTGTGTCTGATGTGTCACATGACAGGGTAGTTTCATAGGCATTAGGCAAGGTGGCGTGTATAGGCTTGTTTATCCTGCTCTAGTAAACTTACATGCACTACTTGTGGAGGGAATATCCACTATATACGATGTGTAGGAGGCTAAGGGCCTCATGTGTGGGTGGATGAAATACCCTAATTATAGGATGTGTATGGTGCGCTGGTAGGACAAGCCACTCAAAGAATTGTGGAGGGTGACTCCACTATCTAGGATGCATAGGAGGCGCATGGTGAGATGGCAGGGAAAGCCACTCATGCGAGATGGAAGGAATAACAATTCAAAGAAAGGCACTATCTTGGAGGATTGGAAACAAGGTTGTTAATCCAACAAAGCATTTCATATTGCTCTCAAATTTGAGCTTTTTATGGTACCTATACTACAGTGATATTCTGAAGCAATAGGAAAACCTGAGTTGGAGACTGCCATTCAAGTAGAATGTGACACCTTGTTAGAGAACCATACTTGGGAGACGATGGAATTACCCATTGTAAACAAATGGGTGGACTTTACAATGGGTGGACTTTACTTTGGACAAGTACAAGTCTCATCTTGTTGCGAAAGGTTTTTCACAATAAGAGGGAATAAATGACGAGTTCTTTTCTCATATTGTGTATGCTATGAAGATGGTCATATTTCAGTTGTCTCTCTTTAGAGATTTGGACGAGGAGGTGGTTTACATGTTTCTAGCTGAAGGTTTTTAGGTACTTGGGTGTGATCATCTGGGCTGGTGATTAGTTATGTCTTTGTATGGACCTAAGAAGGCTCCATAAGTCTTGTATTTTAATTTTTCACATCAATCATAATCTCCAAGATTTTGGATTTAGTACTAGGAAGTTAGGTTGAAGTTATCAGCGAATAATGATTCATCATTGGTTGAAAAATCACTCTACAGACGGTGGGAAGCCTGATATATCTTTAACCTACATGGCCATATATATGTGTTACTGTTAGCAATCTTTTTTGGCTTTTGTCACAACCAAATCTCATACATTGGACAACAACAAAGTGACAGAGGACTGCCAATTTCAAATTAGCATCTAAGGAGTAGCATGTTGATTTAATGACTAATTTCTTTGGTCCCATTGTGTTTTAATATTTCCGGACAAATTTGAAGTAGTTTCTAGATTAGTCATTAAGGGGGTACTGAAGTTATTAAGTCATTATGTAAACATTAACTAATTACATATTAGTTAATGTCCTATAGGTGTACAATGTGTAACTAACTCACCTGATGTAACTCTTTTTGATGTTTAATAAATGACAGACACACAAGAAGTAAACATGCCATATGACTTCCATTTCTCTTCATTCTCTCTCATCACTTTCAAACATCCACCATACAAGATGTGCAAGAGGATAAAATGCCTAATATGCAGGTGGATTAAATGCCCCAATTACAGGATATGTAAGAGGTGCATGATGTGTTGGCAGGGCGAGCCTCTCAAAGAATTTGGGAGGGTAACTTCACTATGTAGGATGCACCAGAAGTGCATGATGAGATGACAGGAAAAACCACTCACGGTGAAATGGTAGGAATAACCACTCAATGAAAGCCACTGGCTTAGAGGATCGAAAGCGAGATTGTGAACCCAATTGACCATGTTCATGTTGCTCTTGGATTCGACCTTTTTAGGCACTTGTACTACAATGATATTCTGAAGTATAAGGCATACTTGAGTTGGAGATTGCTATGCATGCAAAATGTGATGCCTTGTTAGAGAACCATACTTGGGAGACAATGGAGTCACCGCTAGGTGCGTTGGTGGAATTACCATTTGGAAACAAATGGGTGGACAAAGTCAAAAGAAAAGGCAATGGTACTTTGGACAAGTACTTGGCTCATCTTGTTGCAAAATGCTTTTTACAATAGTAAGGAATAAATGATGAGTTCTTTGCTTCTTTTGTGAATAATGTGAATATTTTCACATTTAGGTTGCTTCTCTTTGATGATTTGGATGAAGGGGTTTACATGGTGCTCCATTAAGGTTTTTAGGTACCTGGTCGTGGTCATCTGGTTTGTAGATTGGTTAAGTCTTTGTATGGATTTAAGTAGGCTCCACGGGCCTGGTATTTTCACATTGATCAGCATCTCCAAGGTTTAGAATTCAGATTTATGGAGATCAGGCTGAAGTTATCAACCAATGATGATTCATCACCAGTCGAAGAATCACTCGATAGAAATTGGTGGGCAGCCAGATATATATTTTTTCTATACGACCGGATCTATGTGTTGCTGTTAGTGACCTTTCTCAGTTTTTGTCTCAACCAAAGCTCGTACATTGGACTGCATATTTCAAATTAACATCTAAGGAGCAGCTTGCTGATTTAATGACCAATTCTTTGGTCCCGTCGTGTTTGTAAAATTTTGGGACAAACTTGGAGTAGTTTCTAGATCATTCATTATGTGGGGGTGAGGGTTGGGGGGTATTAATGTTATTTTTATCATGTAATCATTAACTAATTACATATTAGTTAATGTACTTCAATTATATAACGTATAACTACCTCACCTGATGTAACTTCTTTTATGTTTGATAGTAGAGAGACACACACAAGAAGTGTGCCATGTGCCATGTGCCGTATGCCTTTTGTTTCTCTTCATTTTATCTCTTATCATTTTTTAATAGTATAAAATTATAAATATCACTCATGAATGTTGTTTCTCATATGCTATTCATCCTTCCAGAGTGGATCTAGCTTGTGCACACATATGCATAGCCACTAGAATGTGTACACAACCAATTCTTCGGTTATCACCATAATTGGAATCCTTGGACAGCGGGATCGTAGGTATGCCAGATGCGACCGCAGCAGTAGCACACATTTGGGGATAACTCCCTGAATGGTCAAGGCTTAAACTCAGAGGATGAATAAGTTGGTGCAAGTGTTGTCCCCGAGCGTCACCTGCTCAGAATTAAATCAAAATCAATCTTTGGGTACTAAGAGATACCAGGGCTTACAAATGATAAACAACGCAACACCCAAAACAAAAGGAATACAAATGCTTTTGTAGATATTTTAATTTTTTTAAATTTTAATGTTTAAAAATGAACTTTTCAAAATTTAATATTATTTTTATGTTTTAGCTTTTATATATTTAATATAATTTTTAAACCTTTTAATTTAATTGTTTTATTTTTTACTTGAGAATTATTTTGTAAAAAAATTAGTGTTTGGATTTAGATTTTTCAAATTTTTAATTTTTTTAAGTTTTATTATTTCAATAATTGTAATGCAAAGTTGCAATGTTTTCAATTTAAAAGTTAAAAATAAAATTGAAGTGGCAGAGGCAGCCTTCAACATCCACTTTCCCGCAATGAGTCTAAAACAGGGTGTTGAAGGCTTCTGTTGCCTGCTGCACATTACTTGCTGCCAAGATGGAACATGGCCATCCAAAATGGTGTGACTGTTGGGCGCTGTTTCTGCAAGTTCTGACGTGAAACGGTGATCCAATGTTATTGTTTCTTGCAACACTGCTAGATATATAAAGGAGTTAAAACCAGACCATGTTGCACTGGAATGTATCTATGCATTGAGTGTGTTTATTCGTGAGATGCTTTTATATGATGAGAGAATGTCATGTGATGTAGATAGGTTGGATGCAAGCCAAAAACACAAGCACGGTGCCCAATTGTTTGAGCAGTAATGGAAGCATAAAATATGGCATTACTCAATTTTAGATCCACATCGAAGTATGAGTCAAAATATTAAAAATTTCAAATGTCCCATGGCATATGCCTAGAAGCTAGTGGGTGGAAGATTGAATGGAAAATGTAGCTTCCCTAAAACCTTCACATGGCATCCAAATACCCTGAAAATATAATGGGGTGTTCATAATAGGTATTTCAAGGTGCACAATCAGTTTCAGATCAAAAATCTATAATATGACCTTGAAAAGCTCATGGTAACAGTTGAATGAGTTTTGGCCATAACTTGGTCATTTGAAGTTGAGATCACCTGAAGATTTAAATGTAGCATTGCGACACATATCCCCAAGTGCTGATAAAATTTAAGATAAAAACTTATCTGTTTAACCCCTCAAAAGGGCAAAATACAGTCTGTTGTATTTTCTTGATAACTTGAGCAAATGACTTCCAAATGGCTTGAAATTCACACTGGGGCATCTTGACACATTTCCACATGCCCATCAAAATCTTAAAAGTGATTAATTTGAAATTTGATATCTTAAAATGTCCAGTAAGAACTTCAAATCTGTTCATATTCGTAAAAAGGCAAAACCAACATTCAAATGTCATAAATCAAGGGTTGAAAACTCAACTAATATTTAAATCTTATTAAAAATATCTTTTCATTTCAGGTGCTTCTCAGGAGTTTTAAACATACCTGAGAGATAGAAGACTATTGTGTGTCTTGATATGGAGATCACTGTAGTCCATTTGCTCCATTTGTGAGCTAATTCTCTGTTTATTGCATTGAAACTGAAGGAATCAATTCTAGAACAGAGGCACAACCCCATTCAGTGCTGGAATTTTCCCAAAAGGGTTTCTCTACGGTTAATCTCCGTGTGGTGTTTTTGCATTGCGATTCATCTTTCAAATCTTATATTTGTGGAGTGGCAAAGGATGGAAAGATCTGTTTGAGCAATTGTACTTGAAGTAGTGGCTGAAATAGACAATTATATGAGTGGAGGAGATATGTGTGCACCTTTACATATTCTATTTTGTGTAAAGGATGTTTGTGGCAGCTATTAGCTGTGTCCACCAAATTTCAGTTTATGTATGTCGAATTTCAGTGCCATCTGTAGCTAATCAACAACATACTAACTCTTGTGAAGTTGTAACAAGCATAGTTTGGAAAGGTTACGTAAATAAACTTCTTTTCTTGAGTAGAGTATAATCATTTTAATATGGGAAACCCCTTTCGTATTATGTAATCAGAGTAACTTAGGACGTAATAACTCTAAAAGTGCGAATACTATAATAACCTCATGAATCCCTATTTGTTAAAACATAGGGCATATTGAAAGTAAATCAATAAAAGTTTATAAAGGAATTTTGTGAAAAGAGTCTTATTAATTGTTGATTCAAAATGGATCAGCTTCAATCAGCATGACATGATAGAAGACGAAGACAAATGGAACTCCACCAATACACGTGCCCACAATTTTTGAGTTGAAGACCACATATGAAGTGTTGAAGCTACAATTGAATACAAAGTTGAAAGGAGGGCATAATGGTGGCATTGGTGGCGGTCCGGATTCTGGGGACCCCTTAGACATTTTCAACTTCTTTAATCAGTAAAATCAATCATAGTTGGTTGCCATTGAATGTGTCACATTCAAACTTATTTGAAAAAATGCACCTTAGGTAGATGCTGAATATGTACATTTCAGGTCATACAATGGATGTATTCGGAAGATTTTGAATCTTCTAGAATCATACTTTGCCATACAAATCAATTCAATAATCATTGAACTAGGGCAAAATGACAAACCAAGGAAGAAAAATCACTGATTAGAAAAAGAGAAAATCAGGGTCTTGACTATTGAGTTGACAAGACAATTGGAATTCTACATGAATTTGGTTACTAAATACAAACATAAATATGCACATTGTGATCATTATAGGCAAGTGTAGGAAGTGTTGTAATGTTGTTTCAAGTTGTGTTGTGGTAGAATGTAATGAAATTTTTATATTACTGAAGTAGATTCACGACAATAGAACACAATATGATGGAAATAAGATAATAAGAATGAAGTGTATGACCAAGCCACTTCGAGGGGGAAACCTCCACAATCTTACGATAAAAACAAATTACTCAATATGACGATCTACTACTAACCCTACCTCCTATATACACCCTACTTATGCCATGCATACCATCTAGGTTGACGTTACTACTAATATGAAGCATTCAAAATAATTATATGATTAAATTAAAGGTTATGCTAGCTACAAGTTGGTTGCACATATCCCAATACACATTATAGGTTAAGGGTGTAACATGACTCCCTTTTTCATGCAAGTGTTGTTTTCACTATCGATTATCTGTGAATGCTTCTGAAATAATTCTTCGTCGTCCCATGTCACATTTTCTCTTGTCAGGTTCTTCTAATTGATAATATATTAGGTGATTGCTCCTATCTGCATCCTCTTGAATTGAGTTTGGATAATCTCATCTAGTTCTACGATGATTTTTATTCGTTAAGTTCTAGTAACCCTTTGAATGTGAATTTTCTAGCCAAAATCAGAAACATGAAATATTGGGTGTATTTTTGTTCATTAAGGTAGTTGAGTGTGTACCTCGATTGCTTTAATTTTTTGGTTATACCTTCAAGGAAGAGGTGATGGATCATGGATGGTAGTAAAAAATGCCCTAAATGTAAACCTTTTGGAAGAATTGTCTCTTTTAGGCGGCTTCTCTTTTGGCATATCCTCAACAAATCAATGCATTTCCACCCCTTCGTGAAGATGTGATATTTGTGCATTTGATTTTCTACCACTTAAAACAATTGTGTTGCAAGCCTCACTCATTCCTTTTTAAAAATCTTTTGATTTGAGTTGATCATCTGTGGTGACTTTGCACACAACCCTCTCAACTCAAACTTCTTGCCTTCTAAATGGAAACATAGGAGTTTTTTTTTGAAGTTCATCTCAATCATGCCCAAGGCTACCAGCCATTGGACTCCCAATACAATATCAACTCCCTTGACTAGAATGGAAAACATAATGTTATTCAACATGTACTACACTATAGTGAGTTTAAGAGACATTTTCTTGACTTGTTAACAATACCCCTTTTGCAACCATGTCCTAAAATTTATTGGAGTATCTGTAAGGATCTCTAGTGGAAAAACGAATGCACATGTAGTTGCTAAAAACAAAATAACTAAAAAAACATGAAAGTACAAAAACAACTCAATATGCAACAAAACCAAGATTTCTCTAATACATTGCCTCTTGAATAGCTCACAAATGAAGATGTACATATATGAGAGTGGTGTGTAACTTCTCCATGATTAGTGGACAAAGAGTTCAAAATAGAAATTTAATCCCCACCCTTGGCATTGTCAAACAAAGAGTAACCCCTACTTAGCTAACAATGATGGCCAAGTGTAACTCTTGTGACTAACTCCAAGTGTAACTCCTATAACTAAGTTTATCTAAACAAGCTAACTCTCCACAATAAATAAATATGAGAAAAATAATATTCTACACGAACACACCCTCTTAAGCGTAGCTTAGGTGGGTAAAAAAGAAAGGTGGGTCTTGACAACAAGGCCTGATGAGGTACCCATGTACAATGCAACTCTCACAAAGTGGAGTCAAAGGAGAAAACCTAGTGGGAAAAAACTCTCCCCCAAAAGAGAGAAAGTAGAAAAGTGAGAACTAAGAAGCCTCACTAGAAGCTACAATTGTTTGTAGTTACCCTATTTATGCAAGATAAGGCCCATGTGTGCCTCCGCAAATAAGAAAAAGAAGGTAAACACAAAATGCCGCATGACAAATGCTGTAGTAGGTCCCTCTGCAACAAATAATGTTTCTTCCTTTCGGAAGAAAGAAACCTCGAGCAATCAATTTGCTGAATTCCCACTCTAGTGGAATGCAGGTAGGAATCAAAATGTAAAAGTTTGGAAAATGCTCAAATGTCTCCAATTGCGTGCTCAAATGCGCCAAAGTTAGATCATGACATACATGCCCAACTATAGAAGATGACAATGTAAAAACACGAAATGAAGGAGGGAGAGCAGGGGTATTTATAAGTACCCTCATTACATGTAAAGAAGAATTTGGAACTCATAAGAGCTGTCAAAGAGAAGACAAATGTCTTCAATAGTGCCATCTAGATATGAAATGTGGGACTCTACAAACAAGGAAACAATATGTGTCTTAAAGAGGTGAATCCAAAAGGCATATGTGATACTGTTGCAAAAGATAAAAGGAGGGTCTCAAATGCATATGAGTAGGTGGTGGTGCCTTGTTCATAATCTCCACAAGTGATGGTGGAGGTGCCACATCCTCTAGAATCGTGTCCTCTCGATCAATGAAATCAATAGGAGTACAAACTATAAGATGACAATAGGTGCCTCAAACAAACCACCTATAAGTGTGTCCTCTTTGGGAATAAGGATAAATAATTGCAATAGGAGAAGTAGGAGAAAAGGATAACAATAAATCCTCATGCAAATCACCAAAAATATCATCGCAAAGAAGGGGATGTGAAGGAAGAGGAACCACATGAACAATAAGAGGTGGAGCAACATTGGGATCCCCAAATAACTCTGCAAGCATTTCCCAAGCTTCTTTTGCTGACGTGGCATGTGCAATGTGAGACTGGAGGTAGTCTGAGATGTTGAGGCGAATACAACAAAGGGCCCCAACATGTTTTGCCTCAAACTAGACAATGTCTTTCTTAGTGAAAATATGAACACACATAACACCAATAGTGACTCTCCAGAAACTGTTCATCATCAATTGTAACCTCATTATCTTCTTCCATGTGTCATAGTTATAGGTGGTGATGGGTTCAATGGGTTCAAAAGACCATGAAGCCATGTGGTATGAAGAATTTCAAGGAGGATGAACGCCCCCCTCTTGAAAATCCCTTTGTCTCAACTCACCAAAACTGACAAAATGGGAAAATGCGGATGTCACGTAAAAGCAAAAATGTGTTCGAGAAGATGTAAAAAGAAGATACAAGGTGATATTTTCACAATGAGGAAAAACAATGCATGCACAAATGCTAAAGAAGAATGATCACCATACAAGACCCCTTTCGAAATCAGCGTCGGTCAAAACCCCCATTTTTGGCACTTTATAATTTCAATGCGTTTTACAATAAAAATGAGACCAACGAATGGAGAACAAAAATATTCACTTTTGAAGAAGACGACACTCGATTCTGAGTTATCGATCAAAAGATATAAAAGAAACTGTTTCCCATCATTAATAGCAATTTTAATTAAATTGCACTAAAACATTAAAAAATGCACCAAGGGCAGAAGCAAGGTGGGCTTGTAACCAAGTGTTATAATCAATAAGAAGAGACCTAATTCACAATGCTAAGTTTTTATTAGTCTGCCTATATACCTCTATTTGCATTTCATTTAAGAAAATTTACCTTTAAAGGTGAAACAAATTAAAAAAACAAGCTATTTATAAAAACAAAAAAAAAATGTTTGTTTTGAATATTTTCTAGGGTAGAATATGGATTGTTTTAGCTTTTGAAGGAAGGTATGATTGTCATTTTTTATTGTATAGGTCAACAAGGAGTTTTGTAATGCCATTGGAGAGCATACCATAAACCCATCGAGTTGGGCATGGGCCGACTGTTTTAACAATACACACAACAAAATCTAACAAATACCTATAAAGTTTTTGGGTGATGCGAACAAAACCTAAAAATCATTTCTCTTTCTGCCATACAATAGGTGTGAATTTGATGCAAATAAAATCGGATCTACAAAAAAATGCCCGCAACCTGAAGCTTGATTCTACGTGTTAATGGACACCACAAGACTACTTTTCTGCTTTAAAGAGTCACCATTAATGTTTTGCAGACCTGCAAATAAGCAAAACATAGTAAAATGTCATTGATGGGGTTCAAGGGGCAACCACTGCAAAAGCACTCAAACCCAAATCTAAAAAAATAGTTGCTTGTAGAAAAAATTTGAAACAAATCCACTAATTTTTTACAGAAACCCAAAAAAACCCATATCTTGGAAATTTTAGAAAATAGGTTATGTACAATTTGACTAAGTTGACAAGAAAATGATTTTGATTAGAAAAATTGTCTTAGATTATGGCCAAGTTTATTGTAGATCCTAAAGTTTTTCTAGCTTTCGGATCCAATAACGTAGTCTGTTTTGCATGAAAAGGCTTTGAATAAAAGATGACTTGCAAAATGGCTTCTACATAACTGGAGTCAAACTTTCCACACTTATCTGTTAGTCACTCAAATGAAGTATTCAAACCTGAACTATACTGAAAACAAACACATTTTATCCAACTTTCTTTGATACCATATCAAAGTATTTGTAAGTATCTCTGGTAGAAAAACGAATGCACATGTAGCTGCAAAAAACGAAATAACTAACAAAAGCATCAAAGTGCAAAAACAACTCAATATGCAACAAAACCAAGATTTCTCTAATACATTGCCTCTTGAATAGCTCACAAATGAAAATGTACATATTAGAGAGTAGATGCGTAACTCCTCTATGATTAGTGGACAAAGAGCCCAAAATAGAAATATAACTCCACTTAGTTAACAATGAAGACTAAGTGTAACACTTGCGACTAACTCCAAATGTAACTCCTATGACTAAGTACACATAAGCAAGCTAACTCCTCAAGTGTAGGAATAATTCATGTGTAAGAATAATCCACAATAAATAAATACGAGGAAAAAATATCTTGCACTAATAAAATTCAGGCGTTGGATTAGAAAATCAGTTCAAGCATGAAATGAAAGTATAGTTGATGAAATTGTGGGTACTTCTCAAGTCAATCAATATGGGCACATTTTGTTTTTGTATGAACCCTACTACCTTGAGAGTTAGTGGGATGCTAACCCCTGATAGCACATGGCGAAAGACGGTTGGGAATCTCCAGATTCTAGCTCATCAGCAACCTATATTGCTTTTTCTTTATTGATGTCCTCAATGTAGAACAACTTATTTCCAGTGCATTTATGTTCTCGATTATATTTGCACTCATAATTAAAACATAACTTGTTGGTTGGAAAATTTGTTGTTGAAAATGTAATCAACATTTTAGATGACATCAATCCCTCTTTAATGGGGAGGTTCCCTTATTAAGCCAAAAACTTGGAACTCTAAAATATTTACAAATTTACAAACTAATAATCTTTAATGAGGATATTGGTATGAATGAATAATTCCATGATTTTTAAATACAGAAGATAGATTAAGAATTGGAAAGGTAGAAGAACATATTAGTGATGGTATGTCAAGACATAGAAATTAGGGACATACAGTTCTAGCTAACTCATCGATCAAGGACACGTGGTTCCTCATTGGTTCTGCAAGATTGCTACAAAAATGAATAAACAAGAGGGAATAATAACACTTTCAGATAAGAAGATTGTAGATCTTATCATACTCTTGCATGTAAATGAAATTCAAGAACACACACCTGCACAAATAGAATTTTCACAATAAACAAGATACAAATTGAATCAAAGTTCACCAAATCTTGGCCTATGAACAAGAATACAAAGCCTTGGATTCCAAATAAAGTAAATAATATACCAATTGAAACATAAACAAGAAAAAAAGATAGAAAGAACAAGAATGAAGCTAAGGAAAGGTTCTTCTTATGTATTTCTTACATACAAAATGCAGCAATATCCAACCCCGTTTACAAAGAAAGTGAAGCCTTATATAGGCAAAGGGGAGAGAATAACTACCCAAACTAACTAGATGTCTTAATTAAGTGTTAAAATCCTTAATTAATTAAATTTCATTCTACAACTTTATATTACAAATTTGCTTTTATATAATAAAGTCAATGACAAAATAGAACAACTAGTGAGGTCATGAGCCGGAAGGAGATGAAATAGAAGGGGCAACAAATGCAGGGACTTTGAACTTCAAAACATGCATCCAGAATTTGGTAACTGCAGTTGATAGCTCTATATCTTAGGGTATAATGGTATTGGAGCGATTAGTCAACCAACTCCCAAGAGAGAATTCCATTTCCTTAACCATTTCGCCATACTAAGCAAGTCCTTTTGCTGCTTCTATGATCACATTGTTGAGCTTTGACCATTCCTCCATCTTTTCTTTGTTCATCTAATTTTGCATTGTCAATATCCTTCAACTCGCACTTAGGAATCCAAGTATTTTCTTCTTCCTGCAAACCTTCCCACTGTACCAAATATCTGTTGTAGCGCCTATGTCTAGTAGTGACTGTCTTCGGCATCTACTGCTCCCAGTTTATTTCTTCCTACTCCACAACATTTTCATCATGACCTGGACACTTATATAAGTCAGAAACATTAAAAGTTGGTGAGATAACAAAGTTGTCAGTTAGCTCCACCTTGTAGGCATTATCACTCATTTTCTTTAGAATCCTACACGACCCAATCTTTTTATACTTGAGTTTATTATGTCCCTTTTGGAAACCTCTCTTTACTAAGATGAACCATCACCATATCTGCTTCTTCGAATACATTTGATCTCATGCTGGCATCCGCAATTACTTTATATTATGCATTACTCACTTTCAACTCTTCCCTCACTTCATCTTGCAGTTGTAGAATGCGTTCTGCAAATGCTTCTGCATCATCACTAGTTTTATCTTCACCAGGTAGCACAATCAGATCTAGGACCCCCTTGGGGTTCCTACCATATACAATCTAGAAAGGAGACCTCCCTACTGACATGTTTACCTAGCTATTATAGGCAAACTCAACTTGTTGTAAAGCTAAGTCCCATTGTTTTGGATTTTCTCCAACTATGCAACGTAGGAGATTTCCCAAGCTTTTGTTAACTACTTCCGTTTTCCCATCAGTCTGGGGGTGATATACACTACTGAATTGTATTTGTCTCCCCAGTTTCCTCACAGAGTCTTTCAAAAGTGACTCAAAAATTTCGTGTCACGATTTGAAGTGACCGTTCTTGGAACTCCATGCAATCTAAGCACTTCTGAAAAAAACAAATCTGCAACTCTGGAAGCATCATTAGTTGTTTTACAAGAATTGAAATGTGGAATCTTAGAGAATCTATCAACCACAACAAAGATAGAATCATTCCCTCGCTGTGTGTTAGGAAGTCCTAACACGAAATCCATACTCAAATCAACCCATGGCCATGTAGGGACAAGTAATGGCATATAAAACCCAATATTATGTGCATGTCCCTTAGGCATTTGTCACACTGTACATCTTGCTGCAATCCTACTTATGTCCCTCTTTACCTTTGGCCAATAATACTTTTTTTTTACAACAAGAGAATTGGCCTTACTTTACCAAGTGTTCTAGCCATC